>ML675616.1:83051144-83185581 GCA_007922155.1 Mesoclemmys tuberculata | reverse complement strand
TCTATCCAGCAGATCTGGTGAAAAACAGAATTTCTGTCTTGTGGGAAATTCCAAAATTTTGACATTTAATTTTGTCCAGAATTGGGATAAATAGTTGAAAACTCAGCATTTTTTGCAAAATGAAATATTCTGAAAATATTTTGTTTCCACCCTCTAAAAATATTTCATTTCAATAAGGTTGTGAAACATTTCATTTTTAAGATAAGATAAGATACATCTGTTTTAATGATTTCCTATTGAAAATTTGAACAAAATCAATATGTACGTATGAAACGTTTTGATTATATGGAATCAGTATTTTCTGATGGAAAACTATTCCTTCAGAAAATTTTGACCAGCTCTACTGTCCAGTCAACCAAGCACTGGTTCCCTTCTAAGCCAGGAGTTGAACAATTGAATAGGGTATTAGAACTAGATTAGCCTGAAGTCAATAAATGAAGGGAGTCCCAACCTGCAAGCTCCAACAGCAGCACCCTATGGAGAAACTTAGCTCCCCAACCCCAGCTGCTAGGAAGGTTATTGACATTTCTACTGGGATGCTGTCCTTGCCCCCTGCTTGCAAGCTCCATTTTCATATCAGCTTTTGGCTAGCATGTGTTTGAAGCTTCCCCCACCCCTGTCTAGCAGCTGGAAGAATGAACTCATACTCTCCAGAGTTCTCTCTGCTATTCTATCTGTGAGTGGTTTCTAGATGTAAGGGGCCACCCAAAAGAAGGCACAGAGGTGGGCATGGGAAAAGAACATGAAATGTGTAGTCAGCCACCCATCCCAGACTTCCACATGGGTCTTCTTCTCATCTGAATAACTTGCTTATACCTTTCCCAAGCAGTAGTAGGGTGTCCAGGCTCTTGACAATTTAACTGCTGGCCGCAGGTTTCTAAATAGCATCAATGAAGCTGATTAGAGCTTTGTTAACGTCGCTTTCCTGCTTCCTGACAAAGCAACAACAGTGGCACTGGAGCTGTCTATCTGCAGGCTCAGGAAGCTAATACTGTATTGGTCACATTTGATTCACATTTGGAAACTTTTTCTGCCATCATAAAGGACAGAAACTTAATGCTGCCTCTAGTCCTTTACTCTTTCACAACCATTTCAATTCCTTTCACACTCGATGATTTAATCATCTCGTTCCATTTTTTAGAGTCACTGGAATGAGGCAGTAGCAGCACTAGGGCCATCCAGAGATGGGTAAAAGTTGGAGATCATCTCTTTTGCAATGGATAGATAATTAGGGGCAGGATCTCTGGGAGGAAGAAGATCTTTCCATTGCAATTTTGTTTCCAGGCAGCTGCTCTAATCTCTCAAGGGATGCAGTGAACTCTAGAGTCAGTTTTTTTTTAAATGCTCTAATCCCTGTGTAGTTCACTTGCCCCTGTCATTAAGCAGTAAGTTAGAGAGGATTTTGTCTTTTTTTTTTTCTCCCCACAATCTTTGTTGTTGTCAGGTGAATAAATCCCACTGTGTGAAGATTCAGGATATTGCAAATGAGACTAAGCTCCTTGGGGCATTCAAAGAAAGTGGCCAGAGGGGATGCTTTTCAGGGTACCCTGGGGCCTATTTGCAAGGGTTAGTCATTGGCAGCCACAAAATGTAGGTGCTTCTTTGAGAACATGTACTCCAAGTGAGGAGATGGAGTGGCCACAGATGGAGACTCCTTTTCTGAAATGTAGGTTTTTGGGCGGGACGTTAAAGGTCTCTCTGGAGCTCAGGGCTTAGATCAACTGCGTCATTCCACCCAGTCTGTTCAGACCAAAGTCTCTTACCTCTCTGCCTTTGGATATATAGTGATGTCCATTAAAAAAAATCAGCATGTTCTGCATCATGGAATGTGACTGTACCATGGTGTCTGTCCCATTCCTTTTTTTTTTTTTGGAATGGGAAAGTTAACCATTAATTGTGTTAAATGTTGATATTTTTTATATTAATGGCACCTCTTGAAAAATAGTCACTGCATTTTGTCACTGCCAGCTGGTCAGCTCCTAAATTACTAACCCCAATGGAGGGTGAGTTCTGGATCCTCCAGCTAATTGATGTTTTCTTTAGATGTTCTTGATATCCCTTCTGATCAATGGCCATAAGTAAAGAATAGACTTCTGTTGGTGTCTCTGCTCCAGTGTGGAGGGAAATCCCAGTGTTCTCTCCACTCCAGGAACTTGGCTTCTCCTATAGCCTGTGCTATACAGACAGTCATATTACTAGATGATCACAATGGTCCCTTCTTGCCCTTATGGTCTTTGACTCTATAAACGTCACAGAGGCTTCTTTAACTGTGTTTAATTTGGGGCACTGGACATCCTGGCTCAAAAAGGCACCAGTCTCACTTTGGGAGCATCAGCTCACAGAGGTGTGCTCCCTGTGCTAGAAACATGTTTTTCTTGGCAGCGTAGGAGCTCAGGCTAGTCAGTAGAGGGCACCGGGATCTATTGCTTCCCACACCAGGAACTCTCAGGTTGGCCAGTGGGAGGTGCTGTGATTCAGTCATGCATAGGGCAGCAAGAGCTCTCCAGCCAGTTCATAGTGGGAGCTGTGATCTCTGTTCACCTGGAGGAACAGGAGCTCTTTGGAGAGCCAGCAGAGATGCTGTAGTGGAGTTGCACTTGGAGCAGAGGCAGCTCTGAAGCAGGTGAGTAGGGAGGTACTGTGTGAGCTCCTCTGGCTCGGGACACCAGGAGCTCCCTGCCGAGATAAATGGGCGGATGGGAGCTTGTCTCACAGAAGGCACCAGTACACAGTGTAATTCTTCCCCTACCCCTGGTGCCAAATGGAAAGTTGTCTGCTGCCAATGCTGTGTGCTCTCTCTCTGCCTCTAACTGAGCCATAGAGGTTAAAAACTGACACCGCACTAGAGCAGAGAAGATGCTGTAACCTCAATTCATAATGGGAAAGGGCTGCAACCTCCAAGGTCTGCTACCTGTGGTTGTGCTGCCCCATTGTTTCAGGTTCAAGCAAGGGGGCGTGGTTTAACATAGGGATGGATCAGGCCAGTGATTATTTTATTCCTGTATCTTGTCAGCAGCCGGGGTCAGTATAGATGCTTCAGAGGAAATTCCAAGAAACTCTGTAATGAATACCCAGCCCATTAGCTCTTCAGGGCAGGGACAGTCTACTATGTGCATGTGCAGAGCCCAGCACACTGGGGCCCTAGATGCTGTTGGGGCCTCTAGGGGCTGCAGCAATATTGGTGAAGCTGTGTCTGTCGTAGCAATGGTGAGAAATATTAAGAAAAAAAGTTTAGTGTAGACCAGTGGTTCCCAACCTTTTTGAATGAAAGCCCCACTATAATACTAGGTAAAACACACACCCCCACCCCTGACCTGACCATAAACACATATAACCCTGTAAACACATTATCATATAATGATAATAGTACCACTACATGACATTAATAATAAATTACTGTTACATGAATAAGAAACTAAGTCTTCCCTGGTGCAGCCACCACCGCACGCCACGTGTGGCCCCTCCTCTTTCCATCCGTCATGGACTGAGGGTAATGGAGGCAGTGAACACTGACAAGCTGGCAGGGGTTGTTCCAGGCCAGCACTGGTGCAGGATCTCAATATTACTGAAGCCTCACGGTCTCCCTGTAGTCTTTGGCACTCCGCCCCAATGGGTCCCAGACTCCCATCATGGGACCTGTTGATGTAGACCCAGCCATTGTTTGCTCTAAAACTAGCTGTTCCAAGAAGTTTCTCCTGTAGACCGTGTCCCAGTCTGGCTAATTTATGTGTCAGTATCTAAAACCAGCCATTATTACTACTTATTGCTCAGCTGAGCTCCCTCAGCATGGGAGCATATGCTGACGCCACATACTCAGTGCTATTTTCTGATCAAGAGGCTGGTAGCACAACCCTCCTAATAGATTTGTATTCTTAAGCATTAACATTTGTATTCCTACTGATATCATCGTATAGAACTCTTTGTGCAGAAGTGTGCTCTTTAGATCCTCTAGAAGCTTTTACTCTTCCACCTCAGCCCCTAGTTGGTTCTTCCTGTATAGTGTCTACCCAAGCACGACAGTATCCCATTGATTTTATTTCAGAAATGTCTGTTCTGTCAAGTGCCTCTCCCATTGCCAGGGATTCTAGTTCACTTCTGTTTCACCTTTATGCTTTCCATATTGGTCTATAGATATTTATAGCTTTTATTTGTGACAGTGCACCTATTTTTAATAAACTCTTTTATCTGACACTGTTATTTTTCTAGAACGTACCTCTTTGATCCAGCTCTGCTTCTCCTCGTCAGCTCTAATTTCTGTCCTATTGTCAAACAGAATCAACTTTGTAGTACTGACATCCCCAATAGACACCTTTCTTCAACCTGAATGCTCCTTGACAACTGTCAGCTTTCTCTCTGCTCATAGTCTAAATAAATCTTGGCAATTTGCTGTGCCAGCAGCTGGTTCCACTTTGATAAAGGTGAAGCCCATTCCTTCTATAGAGGCTCTCTTCTCCCCTCAAAGTGCCACAGTGCCTTACACTGATTTAGACTAGAGACCATTGGGGCAGGGACCCTCTTTTTGTTCTGTGTTTGTACAGCACCTAGTACAACAGGCTCCTGGTCCATGACTAGGGCTCCTAAGTGCTACTCTAATATAAATAAAACCCCTTCTTCTTTATACTGTTTTCTGATCCATGCACGGAGTCCCTGCTGGTCCCTCTGTCTATCTCACCCTTTGTGAGGAACTGGACACATTAGAGAGAAAGCTACCAAAAACCCCTGGATTTAAGCCTTCTTCTGAATAATCTTAGTTTACCTTTTGGGATCTCCCGCTCTTACACTTACCTGTTCCATGGATACCAATATCATCCCATGAACACAGTCCTCGCTAGCTGGCTGGCTAGGTCTCTCATAAGATCCACCACCTTTGCCCCTGGTAGGCAAGGCACTGGATGGTTTTTAATCCCTCAGAGAGAATTCAAACGTAAACATCATTTTTATTGTTCACAATCCGATTTACAAAAGAAAACGATATATGATACATATACACATGTGCGCACGTTGAATTTCATGTCACGGATGTACAAAAAAGAGTGAGAGCGAGCGGTTTGGCGTAACTGTTTTTTGCCCCTCGGTCATAGTGCACTGAGGTCAGTGCTTTACAATTTGAACATGTTTGAGCCCCCACCACCAAATACACCCCTCTCCAGCAGGGGTTACCCCCATCTTAGTGTGAGCACAGGGCAGTTAGAGGAAAGGTAGGGGATCCAGTAAGAATGGACACTAGAATAATCCAGGAAACAGCAATGCATTTATCTGTCTCCCCCGCAATCCCACCCTGGTCAGTTGAGAGAGAACAGGGAAAAGATTCAGCATGTTGAACCACCACACACCAAGTAGAAGGTTTTGGGGAAGGGAAGCAAAACACGGCACGAGCAATCACAAAACCCCAAAATACACCCACCCTCCCACCTGCAACATTTGCAGACATCAGTACATCAGTGGCTTCACACAGCTTGGAAACAGTGAGTTATCAGGCACTCCAAAAGCAAATGAATACCCCCACCCCTCAGCTTCAAATCCAGCCCCTTCTCCTCCTGGAAGCCTCTTTCCTACACTCTGGAGAAAGTCCAGTATCAAATCTCCTTTGCCCTCATGCCTTCTGTGGCATGCTGAGCATAGAAGAGCGGCTGTGAGGAGCAGCACAGGTAGACTACCACCACATGTGATTAGTAGATCATGAGGATGTGGAATAGGTGTGACTGCCCAGCTCAGGACAGGAGTATATCCCAGAGGGTCTCCTCTTTTTTTGCTGGGACCCCCTTTGAAAATATTTCAGGCTGTGATGATCCTCCACAAAAGTGATGACCTCCCCCACCATACGCCATGTCAATCTTACTGGCATGTGCGGGGGCTGACAGCACACAACACCCCCCCCCATGATAAACTCATCACTTCCTGGTGGGTCATGCCCCCCTCAGTTTGAGAATCCCTGTATCCTTTGGGGGTATTTGTCCTTGATTTATGTACTCTGGTCTTGGGAATTCATCTTGGATTCCCTCTACTCACCTTTTTGCTCTCTAGTGTCCTCTCCCAATGAGCTGTTGACCATGGTCTGGAAAACATGCCCAAGGGAGCACCTCATCCCCCTTAACTTTGGTTTGCTCACTCCAGGGGGGGGCACCCACCATTTGGCGGGCAGTCTGGGGAAGCAGTGCCCTAACTAACTCAGCAGAGCTATTGTGTAAGACTGTGGGGGACAGCCTGCTTGTGCCCTTTCCTTACGCCCAATTGCCTTTGAACTTTACAGGCAGAACCTTTTCTGCCCCAAAGATCCTCCAGCAGAAGGCAACACAGAGTCTAGGACAGCAGGTGCAACAGCTGACCATGAGTAATCTCATCAAGGGAAATAACCTCTGACCCCATCCTACCAAGGGGAGTCCATTAGTGAGTGAAGGGGAAATGCAGGTCAAATGGAAAGAAGAAACATACTGCCCTATTTCAGAAGAGACTCCAATTGCAATCCCGAGACAAGGGTACAATGGCTTGCTTTGCCTTTTCCCACCAATGGCTGTAAGGGAGGCCATTCTAGCAGCAGGGGGAGGAAAAGCTGGTTACTGACTCAGGATAAGTGTTCAGGTTCAGATAAAGTAGAAGAAACCTTCAAACACCAAAGGGTGTTTGGATTCATCTCTCACTATACCAGTGACAATCTGACACAACTCCAGCCAAGTCAGTTGAGTTACATCAGACTGGTGCTAGAGAGAGAAGAATCGGGTCCAGAAACTGTTTTGGGGAGGGGAAATAGTTGGGATCACTGTTTGCTTTCTGTCTGCATGCTTCTGAGTCCTGGCTGCAAGTGGGACATGCCCAAATCCCAGCACGGCTGGGTGGTGGGGGAAGAAGGCTGAGCAAAGGAACACATCATCCAGCTGTGGTCCCAGGTTTGAAAAGCTGCATTTTGATTGGCTCAGAGAGAACACACCAGTTCACTATGCTACAGCCAATCACAGATCAAAGGGCAGATTTGGACATGGTGCAAATGAAACGCCATTGACTACAATGGCGCTGTTTTAACTTAAGCCAGGGTTAAATCTGGCTCAATCTTGCTATAGGTACAGTAGATATGAAAATATAGAGCATTGAAAGAGAACACGTGCTGGTGTGGTAGAGAGGCTTGAGCATCATGGTATGGCTGCATTAGTCCAGGGTGGCACGGCTCCGAGTGGGTTATTATGGTCAGTACCAACAAAACACTCAGATCATCCCACCCCATCAGAGATTCTGTTTAGGCCACATGATAAAGAAAAATGCCTTAAGCAAAGGTGGAGAAGTTTAAACAATGTTATTGGGACTATTCTTTGTATCCCTCCGCCTGGAAGGTCAGGTTCCCCGCGTAACAGGAGCCTAACTGTACAAATCTCAGAGGCAAGGGTCAAAATAAGGCTGGTGGGAACTCTCCCCTTTCTCTCCCTGCCTTGAGCCAGCAGTGCTGCCTCCTAGTTTCCCCCACCCACTCAGCCAGGCAGTGCAGAAAAAACTCCCTGTGCTAGCTCAATCTACTTTAAATACTGCTCAGAGAGAAAGGTCAACAGTTGCTTTTTTAAAAACTTCTAAAAGACCTTTTTAATACCCCATCACACCATGATTTTGAGGTCAAGATACCTCCTGATCTATTAGAGCTGGAAACAAAAGCTCCTCTTCAGTGGTGAAAGCATTTGATTTTAACTCCGGTGTATTACAAGATGTTGGATCTTGTCCATGGGCATCCCAAGCCTCCAGCTATGTAATTCTGGTGAGACGGAAATTCCATCTCTAGAGAAGGGAGAAGGGAACAAATCTTGGCAAGTGGGCTGGTTTTTAAAGGCAGCTGTTTAAATCTCCTTAGAGGTTTGGAATGTTAGAAGTATTGCTAGTGGAGAAGGATTAGTGGGCAGAGTGCAGGGGGAGGAAGCCAACAGTGCCTGGGAAAAGTGTCTTTCATGTAGCTATCTCCACTCCCTGTAGAGTATAAATGTGTGTGTTTGCATTTACTGTGCTCATGAATAAATAGTGTTTGCTGATGAGCTGAAGTTTGATTCATTTTGTATAAATATAGATATACATAAAAAACCTTATCACTAAAGTTGGCATTAGCTTTGTGCCCCCCCCCCACCCAATTGGCTCTAACCACCTGCTTTCCAAAAGGGTGCAAGATATATTTGATTGGCTGGGATTGGAAGGGATTGATGGGGAGGGATGGCAATATGTTGAAGGCAGTACTGTCAAGTAGCTTTAGACCCAGCATTTAGTTTTGGTAAAACTAAATTTTGGTAAAAGCATGGCCTATCAAAATCTAATATGACAAATGTCAAGTCGTGGGGAAAAAAATAGGGTAGACTTTTCAAGGTTTTATGCGCTAACAGTGTTGGAAAAGGGGGTACTTTTTTAAAAACCAAAATAGTTATACTTGTACCAGTATAAAGGTGCCTTTTACCTGCATAGCTTATTCTGCTTCCTGAATCAGTAAAAGTACTCTTATATACCAATATAACTGTATCTACACTATGGTTGGGGTTAGTTTTATTTTGTTTGCTACTTTAACTATACTGGTGCAGTTAAACCAGCAAAACTTTCTACTGTACTCAAGTCTTTTGCATGTTCTAACTCTGTTGGCTTCACTACTAGCAGAGGCTAGCAGTAGTAACACAGTCAGGACTTTTGTTTGAAACCTGGGAGCCAGATTTGTCCCCTGCTTGTGCAGGCAGTTGCAAATTGCACCAGGCTCAGGGCAGAGATCAGCTCCAGGACAAGGCAATTGGTGACCTCCACCGCATACTCCCCGGGGGTGGAGTGGGGGAGACTTCACACAGGGAGGGCAGTGCGCATGTCTGCCCACAGCTCCAGCACACTGAGGATGCACCAGCTGTCACTCTGTCCTGCTTTCACCCTTCCCCTAGCCAGCACCACTCACTTCTGAGACTGGATTGATCAGCCCAAGCAGGGGATCTCCTTACGTCACACTCCCCTATTTCAGGCCAACTTTCTCCCACTGTGAGCTCTCTGCCAGGGCCTGGGCCAGTGGAATGAATTTGGCCTTGTGAGTTTTGCACTGAGTTTCCCACTAAGAAACTCTAAAGGGGATGTGATAGGAGTGGAGGAAATGAACAATCCTATTTTAAGAAAGGAAACGGGAATAGGACAGCTTTTGAGAATCGACCCGGGGTTTGTTCTTATCCCCCACAGTTCAAAGGCTACAAGACTTTTTCATATAGTGAATATTAAGCCTGAGCTTCTCCAGTCTGCCTAAAGCATGGAGAAGTCCAAACTAATGGCAATTGAGGCAGCTTGGAGAAGCTCAGTCTTAAAGCACTAAGTTCTACTCAGGTTGAGTTTGGCCCATTTGTGGCGAGAGAAAATGAACAAAACTTGTTGAGTCCTCTGTGGAATTCAAGCCTTCCTTGGCCTCCGTAGCTACAAGAGACAGGGAGAATCCAGGGGGAATCCCAGCTGGGAGGACCATGGGACTGATATCAGGAGGAGGAGGAATCACTGTGAACATGCAGGGACCAGAGAAATAGTCCCGGTTGGCCAATGGCTTCCCCAGAATCCGTGCCATCACACCTAGGCTCTACAGCCTTTGCAGTTCCACCCATTATGCATGCCAGATGGGCGATGCTAGCAACAGGGTGTGCAGAGAGGAGAAATGTTGCCATGGGAGTTCCCAGTGTACCAATGGCTCCCCCATCCCCACACCAGAGCCACCTGTGGTGGTGCCACTGCCCAGGGTACAGGTGCAACCCTCTACCCACTGTACCCAGGCTGCGGGAGGGCCTTGCCACTCACTTGTTACAAGTCAAATAGGGCTGAACTGGCACAATAAAACAAACAGCGTCAAATTTCTTTGAGTTCAGATGGTTTTCTTGTCCCGCCCACCCCCTCCCCGAGTGGATTCAGAACTCAAAGATGTTTCTATTTGGGAAAAAGGGGCTCCCTGATGCCTGTTCTTTAAGTGGCATGGAGGGAGGGGAAGTCGCAGTCATGCTCCTTTCCATGGGTAGGGGTGAGGGGACCTCTCAAGCCTTCATCCTCTCTTCACACATCTCGAAGCTCCATTTGGTGGCACCCCCAAGGACCTCCACCAGTTTGTCATCCCACTGGATCACGTTGCCTTGAAGGTGGGAGGTGCAGTTGGCCAGGCCCAGGATCTCCGTGGGTGTCAGGATGTGGTCCCATATGTTGAACTGAGCGATCTCGCCAACGAAGGCCTGGGTTGCATCAAATCGCCCGCCCAGCGTATCCTGCACCATCACATAGGGGGTGGAGGTATCAGCCCATTAACAGGAACAAGGTAGGAAGTGAGAGGGAGGGACAGTGAATGGAGAAACACACAAAGGAAACGAAGGAGAGAGGAAAAGTGAGAGGAGAGAAAAGGTGAAATGCAGAGAGAGAAGAAAAAGAAGAAAGACACAAATGGAGAAAAACAAAGGAAATTAAATGGCAAGAAAGAGTGAATGAATGAAAGAAAGGAAGAGACATGAAGAGAAAGTGAGAGAGAGACAGACAAGGGTAGAGAGAATACAATGATGAATATGACTGTTACACTATTCCTGACAACCTCAGATTTCTGTTCTGGGGGAGCCTCCTTCCCAGGCTGTGTGTGTGATCTGTAGGGTGCAGTTACTGTAACACACCCAGCCAACAATGGCTGCAGACTGAATACAGCATTGCCATGTGAACTCCACCCAAACTTCCAGCTGCTCCAGAATTGTCTGAGGGCTGTAACTGAGCTTTGACCTGGAAGCAATCAGGGAGGGGATTCCACAGAGAACCCAGGCTCCTGCTACTCTAGAGCTGACACAGGTAACATGCTCAGCCCCCACAGTCACTGAGGAGAGGCTGTTGGAGGTGGACACTGCATCAGTCAACAATGGTCCCTCTGATCATCTGAGGAGCTGTAGTGACCAGCTCCAGACAGGGTGGAAGCTGCAGCCTGCGGAGGATGCTAGAGGGGACACGAGTCTTCTGCTTTTGAAGCTTACAAATACCCTTAAAAAGCCGTGCACGTTCCCCAGAACATCAGGTTAATTGTTCCCAAGATGATGCAGCAACTGCACCCACCTGCTCCTGGCCCAGGACTATCACCCCGTGGGGTTTGATGGGATGCCAGGCTGCCAGGTTTTCACTGGCACCACGCTGCTCACCATCCTCATATGCCCACCACATGCCATCCCGGGTGGTCCAGGTGATACAGATGTGATGCCATGTCCCTTCCTTCAGATTCAGGGGCAGCTGGGCAACCTTAAAAAAAAACCCAAACAAACCAGACATGTCATGGGGCTGCCTTAAAGTCCCCAAAGCCCCCTTGGCCCGCTGTGGGACAATCTCTCCCAGCAGTCATTTGCAGCAGCAAGTTAGGAGTCCTGTACAAACCTTCTCCCATTAGCTGTGACACGCAGCAGCCTGAAGTTCTGGGATAGTGAAGATGGGCATTGGGAGATGGCGGGGATTGACCCTCAGGAGAGTGCCGGGAAAGAGGAGGATCCCCTCGGGAGGAAAGAGGTGAAGAGAAGGGGAAAAAGAATGGCAGCAAATAACGAGGGGAAGGGAGAGGTAGGACGGGTAGGGGGAGGGAGCAGTGAAGAGCAGGGGTGGGTAGATAAGGTGTCTGAGTTAGAAATAACAGGGTTTGGGTGACACTTCATTTCAAGAAAATCCCCTTCACTTCCCTTGTGTCACGGAGCCCAGGGAGTAGCAGGGAGCGGACAGGGATACGTAGCCTGGAACTGGTGGACACACCTCTCCCCTCTCCAGGAAAGGGGATGCATGGAGGTAATCCCCATAAATGGGAGTGGTGAGGGAGTCTCCTATCCATACAGGAAAGGGTAGTGCACATGCTTGCTTCCACCTCTGCTCCCAGCTCAGAAGTTCCAGCTCCTCCTGACCTTGTCATTGATGAGCAGCTCCATGGGGTGGTGTCCCCACTCCATCAGCACAATCTCGTTAGCTTGCCCAGGCACAGAATAGGAGAAAGGAGTGCCCAGCCCTGATGAGGCCTTGGACTTCAGCCACATGCAGATTGTGAAGGCGTAAAGCTCCGGCAGGCTCTTCTTCATGCGCGCGTACATGTAGTTGGTCCGTACAGGGATGGCCACCTTGTAGGCATCTGGAGGGCTGTATTCTGGTGCTCCTGGGTGCTCTTGGGTGAGCAAAGGAGAGGGGAGGAAAAGAAACAGGGCTACAGGTGAATAACTGGGAGCTGCAGACTGGAGAAGGACTGTCTCACATGGGAACACTGAGAATTAAACCAATCCAACACCAGAGTCAACCCTACAGAATAGAGCTGTATAGAGTCAGATACAGTGATAAAGACCCATTAGAGTGACACAGTATTTGGGATCTGAAGCATCCCAAATGGGTTCATCATAGGCCCAAAGCATCTACCCCTGCCCCTGATTAAGAACCGTGAGGTACCCACATGTGCATCGATGGCAGATGACAGGTGGGATCTTTTCAATCAGCCAGGAGTGGATCATGGTTTAATCAGACTCTCCCCTACCAGTACTGACCCTGTTCCAACTCAGCGACCCGGCTCTGGAGAACGCTCAACTCCTTCTCTACCTCTTCTTGCTGCTGGTCGCTGTTGCTGGCAACGGAAGAGCGTTCTTTCTCCAGAGACAGTATCTTGGAGAGGAGCTGTTCCTCCAGCTCCTCCATCTTGGTGTGGAGCACATCTCGGGTCAGCACAGGGGAGGAGGCAACGGAGGTGTTTGCTCGAGCTGGGAGCTCCTGCTGCACTCAGGAAGAGAGGTGGAGGATGGGGATGGCAGCAGGAAAGGAAGAAAAACAAAAATCAAGGCTAAACATAACCACAAAGATGAAAAAAAATGACCCAGCACTGTCACTTCAGAGACACTTGGGGATCAAGCGTTGGATTTCCAAGTCACACTGGATGGTCTTTAAGGGCCTCAGTCTTAGGCTGGGTCCACACTGACGGTGGCAAATTCACCGCCGTCACATTGATTGCTCTGGATCGACTGAGTGGTCTGTGTAGACGTGCTCAGTCGATCCAGGAAGCAACGCAGGAAAACCACCTCGGTAAGTGGTGTAGGGCTGCGTCAAAGGGAGCGCTGTTCCCTTCGACGCAGCGCAATGTGGATGCCGCGCAGAGGAGACGCCGGTAAGTCGACGGGAGATACGCAAGTGATTTACGTCTCTTGTGTATCTCCCGTCGACTGCCGCCGAATCGCAAAGGTACGTGTAGACCAGGCCTTAATGTGACCCTCACCTTCAGGAGCCTCCATATGAATTGGAACCTCACCTTTAAGAGACTCAATTAGTTTCATTACAAACATCTCCTCTGACATTGAGCATGTCCACTGGTTACTCTTCACGAGCCTTTCCTGTTACCTTATGGTGAACTAGAGAAAGGGGCTTCCATGGTATTCAGTTCTGTGCCTGGACAAACTTCCCCAGGAGCCTGTGGTGCTGTGACTGGAAATTTTGTGAGGATTCCCCATAAAGGTGGCTGGGGCAGAGCAACAAAAGGAGATCAGAGGCCGCCTCCCTGCCGCTCTCCTCTCGCTCTCAGGCAACTGTCATTGTGACAGCACACGGTGGTGTTGTAATCCTCTTAGCTTAGCTCAGTGGCTGCTCTGCTCTCACTCCATCTCTTTGGGGGTGAGGTCACAGCAGGTAGCACATGGCAAAGTGAAGGGAGGGCAGGACCCACGACAAGAGATAAGCCCCCAGCTCGTAAAGCTGCCCCACCAGGGTGCATATTAAATTGTATTACAGAAAACTGGACTGTGGTGGCCACGCCTGCAAGGTCTTCAGTTACTAGGAGTTTAAATCACTGCAAGGGCATCCACACATGCAACTCCCAAAGTCCTGCCCCACCACGATGCACCAGGCTCAGAGTAAAACCTGGGCTGGATTCTCTGAGGCGGGCTCTGCTTTGGTTGTTGCAAGCTCCTAGTCAGGAATCTTCAGGGGATGTCCCAAGATGTCACAGTGCTTTAAAAAGACCCAACCATCCTCCTTCAGGCTTACCTGTGGACACAAGGCCAGATGGGAGAAGGTCTGCTATGACTCGGTGGTGGGGCAAGGGGTGGTAAGAGGGAAGAGCTGAATAAAAAGGGGGTGTGTGGGGATCTACAATCCTTATGCTGCCCTGATGCCTGGGATGGGAAGTTACAGTGCTAGACCCCAAGGACGTGAGAGTTAGATAAGGTTGCCTAGGCAGGTGGAAGCCGGCCAAGGACGGCGGACACCTCCCTTTCTTCTTTCTTAGCTCAGTGTCCAGGAGGTAAACAGAATAATAATTAGGCAGCTGTGGGAAATGTTAAGCTATCCATGAGAATCAGCTTGTGCTTGTGCTGTGTGTATGCTTGTAACTTTTAACCAATCAGTAACTGCAAGAAGAGGATGTGAGCAGTGCATGAAATATTATATAAGATGGCTTTTGCCCTGGAATAAACGACTTGGCTTGCAATCATATTGGTCGCTGTGCTTTGTCGGGCCTGCAGGAACCTAAAACGAATGACGCCCCTGGTGGACTAAAGGAAGCCGGGGGCTGACTGGGGACTCCAGGTTGACTAAGACGCAACAGGGGTGCCCTTTGGGAGCCCTGCTGCAGAGAGTTTGTCCATGAGCCTGTCCGTTATGCAGAAGAGCCAGAGAAACCCTACTATTCAAACCCATCCCCAGCTGACGTTGTTTGCAAGGGCTGGGTATTGTCTTAGCCTAAAATTTGCTGCCTACTCTACCTAATCAGTTTGGTGATGGCAGATGGCACTGTGGGAGTCAGCGCTTGACACCATCCCACACGCCTTCTGCTCACCATGCCAGTGTGGGGAAGGTGAGGTGGGTGCTGCTGGAATGCATTCCTCCTCAAATATCAGCCTTTCCCTTGATTAGCTTATTCTCTGCTTCCCTTCATGCTGGGCTTCACAAATCCTATCCCTATCAAGGCTACTTATGCCACGGCTGGGGTGTCTGTATCTGTATGTGTGTCTAAGTGTGGGCGCCTTCCACCCTCTTTCCATTCTAGCCCTCTTCCTGCCCATGCAGAATTGAGGGATTGGATCATGCTATTCCCCATTCTTTTCCCCGATAGAAATATCCTTAAATAAGAAGGGAGCTCACCTTTTTCCCCCCTGTGCATCCCTTCTGCTATGTTAAGCTTAAACTCTCTTGCAGAAGTGGGGTGGGAAAGAATAGCTGTGATACTCATTCGCCTTCTGAGCTGGCCTGAGATGAGGTCATGGCACTCAAGGTTTCTGGATAATCACTGCTTAATTAATTACTTGGGGAGAGGGCATTTAGGAGTACGACCAGCTCAGGTGAGCGCTGATATCGGCTCTAAGTGGCAGACGAGGAAGAAAAACATGCCAGGGGTTGGAGAACTGGCCTGAAAGGTCAAACGCTATTTGTGTCTGTCTCTTGCTTTCTTTCCAGATGTCTGTAGCACAGTTTCCTCATCCACCTAGTTTGTCTCTTTACGTGTAACCAATCCGTCTCTGTCTGCTTGCACCATCCCCACTATGGTGTAACTGTCGGTTTTTATACGCATGCACATCTGTCCTGCTTTTCCAGCTAAGCCTCCTGCCTCCTTTAGAACTGGATTTGCAAGAAGTATAGATGTTTGGAAAAACCTTCCCTCATAGTCCTTTTGAGACATCCCTCAGTTGATAATTCATGCTACAGACCTAGACTAGAGAGAGAATCGCTACAAAACACGCGTGACCGACCAGCTGGGATATTCAAACTGAGCTCCTTCCATCCACCTCCAATGAAGCATTGCATGAAAGTCCCTTCCACCCACATTTAGTGAGACATTACATCAAGGTCCCTTCTGCCCCTCTCCAGTGGCTTGAGGGGAGTTAAGTATCCTCTGGACCATTTGGAAAAATTAGGGGGATAATTCTAATGCCCAAGCAAATATTCTCCTCACAACAAAACAGGCTCCAATATCCAAGGCCACATACTAGCTCTTTCCAAGCAGTTACTGTGCTCAGCAGTCTGACAGGGGAAAAGATAAGGCAGGGGAAGTGGTGATACCCTACCCATGCCCCACCAAAAATCCCCACCTCCCCACACAATCCCAGAGTAGCTAGAGGTCTGATCAAGTGATCAGACACTAAATAGTTAATAACAAATGGAAATCTTTAGGGTTAACATCAACCCTCCAGTGATATCAACAGGAGCTCTTAATGCCACTCTCAAGACCAACAGTCTGCTTTGTTCATAGGATCAGTGAGCAGAAGGGAAGGGAAAAGAAACGGAACCTCTGTACACACACAGAGTGGGCTGGGACACAGCTGCTCCGCTGTGGGACTGTGACAGTGGCTGGGACCCCCGTGCAATCTGTAGGGGGTGCATGCAGTGGGGAACCTGTGGGGTTCGTGCACCTGCCTCTGAAGCATCTGCTGCTGATGACTGCCGGACACAGGATCCTGGGGCGTCCTGGGCAATCCTATATTCCTATGGATCCACAGGCCACTTCCCTGCACTACCACCAACCCACTTCCTTGATATAAGGTCCCCAGACATGACCTGCCTCTCCCCCCAACACACAATGGAACCAAAAACAGATAGTTCCAGTACACTCAAGGCTGGGGCAACATTTGGCATATGACAACAGCAGCAATGCCTAGCACTCTTCATCCATAGATCTCAAAGCACTTTACATCACTGTCCCTGTTTTGCAGTTGTGGAAATGGAGGCATAGAGAAGTGAAGTGACTTGCCCAAGTCACCCAGCAGGGCAGCAGCAAAGCTGGGAATAGAACCCTGGTTGCCTGAGTCCCAGAGCCATGCACTAACCAGTAGGCCACACCACCTTCTTATACATAGCCTTATTATGTCACTCCAGACTGCATTAGGTCTATGTTCTGAGGATCTCTTCCACAGCCCTAAGGGCTAGAACCTGAATGTTAATGTTCAATGTGTGTTTCAGTATAGAGCTAGCTACAAAAATGGAAATGATTTTCCATAAATATTTTGAATTAAATTATTGTTTTAATGTTTGTATGTGTGGAATTTTCCAGTTTGTTGACCAAATGACTCAATGATTTTTTCCTTTAAATAGTTTAATGGAAAGATTGGAAACATTTCAAACAATTCAAACTGTTTTCACACTGTTCCAAATAAATTTTTCATCAATTTTTTTTAAACAAGCTATTTTCCTCTCACTCCACTTAGATGTTAAGGAAACTGATGGGTCTTCAGGCTGTTCTGCTGCAAACTGGCTTGATCTGAGCCCAGACTGCACTGCCAAGGGGCACCTCACCAACACATGATGCTTGGGCTAGGAAAGGAATCTAGAGAAAATTCTCCATTTCCTGCTTTGTTTCACTGGAAACTGTTCCAGGGTGGTGACTTCCTGTGTTTTTACAGCGTAGAAGCTTACGCACGAGGACAGAGGAACTGGATTTCTGACTGATTCTTATTAACACTGCCAGCAGCATTTATGGTTCCCTAGCTGGGAACACTGGGTATTGCCCAGAATCCAAATGAGGTTCTCCAGCAGTGCCCTAAGGCAAGCATATCTATTACCCACACACAGAGCTGGCACCACCAACGCTAGCTCTGTTCTGTCCTCTGCCCCTCCAACGCCCAGAGCTTAGGGATGAATTCCAGGACTCAGGAGTGCGTCTGTTAGAAACCAGGATGTGAGGTATTAATCTGTTGAAATCCCTCTCTCCTTGGACTCTAGAATCCAATGCTAGCGTAATTTCATCCCACGCAGTGGAACATTCTCTATTTTCCTGTCAGTGCCATGAGGATCCCTCACCATCATTTATCTACAAAGCAAACCTGTTCCCCTCCCCTCCCAGGGGCAGCAAGTCTCAGAGCCCAGGTCAATTAACTCAGGTTCACAGGGCTCACGCTGCGGGGCTAGAAGTAGCAGTGTCGCTATTCGGGCTCAGGCGCAGGGCCGGGCTCTGAGACCCTCCCTGTCACCAGGTTTCCAACCCCAGGCTCCACCAGGAATGCTGATACTGCTATTTTTAGCCCCAGAGCCTGAGCCCTGGGAGCCCAAATCAGTCGAGCCTGGCTCTGAGACTCGCTGCTGTGGGTCTTCTTTTGCTGTGCAGACATACCCTTTGCTGGCTAGAAGGAGATTGGCTGTCAAGAGGACACAAGGCCCCCTCCCTGCACTATTTGGGAATTAAACCTCGGCCCCCTATTCAGCTGTGCAAAGTGCTGATCCTTGGATGGATAGATAGATGTGTTGTTTGACTTGTGCCCTAGCTATCTATCTAGCTATGAGCAATTCTGTTTGCATATGGGAGACATACATTGCAGTGCTGGGCCAGTGAGAGATTCCAGCTGGGTTCCAGACCTAGACCTCTGGCTCACAGGGAAAGGGAAGGTGAAGGAGTTCCTGCACCTCTCTAGTGACCCCTTTGGCTAACATGAGAACAGCACCCACAGGATTCTAAGAGAAGTCTATTCCATTTTATAAACACCCGTGGAAGATGTCAGGCCTGGTTGTGATCTCCCTCACACTGCTGCAAATCAGGAGTCCCGCCACTGAGCTCAACGGAGTCATGCTGGCTTTATGCCAGAGTGAGAGGCGAGTCAGGCCCTCTGTCTGGGAGTCTAACTGGAAGGTCTAAACAGGCAGGAAACCCCGTCTGGCAATGTCTTGGATGCAGCCTTTCCACTGCTGACAATAAAAGTACCTACAAAGGGAATCACAGACTTGGAATAGGAGCTATTCAAGCTAAGCAGTGACAAGAGAACTCACTGGCACACTGGGAAATTAAAAACAAAACAGCTCTGTGTAATTTAATTGAAATAAGCAAATGGGCTGTAGGGTTAAAGTGGACTCCATTCAAGCAAACCTATAAAAACAAAGCAGCGCTGTCACCTATCTCCTCCTATCAACTCTTCCCTAAACTCTCACTAATGTCCTTAGGTACAGATTGCATTTTGTCACTGCTGCTCTCTTCAGTTAGCATTGGCTAGAAGAGTCTCTTCCTGTAGTTAATATACAGGGCAGCTTTTTCCCCTCAAAGGGAGATCCGTGGTTGGATTTTTCTGTCCCTCTCCCAGGTTTGGGCACAGCAGCTCTGGCAGGTGTTTTGTGAGCTCTCACACCTTAACTGAAGTACTGGGGGGTGATGAAACTCTAACAAGGATGTTCCTTCATCAAAATCATCATTAGTCATAGGAGAGATACAGGTGTCCAGATAAACAAACTAAAAATATAGAGCCAGCTTTTCAACTGATGATCTGGCCCAGAGGATTTTTTAAACAGTCCGACTAAAATCTCCTTCTCTTCTCTACTGGCCATGTGAAGTCACTAGTTCAAGAGTTTTCCAGGGTAGACAAGACCTGAATTTTTAATGTAAACAAACAAGCAGGAACCACGCCCCCCCACACTTTCAGATCTTCTTTATTTATCATCAGTAGAGCTGGGTGGAAAAAGATAAATCCTCTGTGGAAACAGGATTTCGATGCTTTTGAAATTTGGTTTCATTCCACTTAGGAATGAAAAATCCAACATTTTGAAATTCTTTGCAAATGAAGCTCCTGTCCTAGGGCAGTCTGCCTGGGGTGCTGCCGTGGAGCTACGTGCCCTGGAAGTCCTGAACTTCCCAACCCCAAGGCAGTCTGGTGGACTACCCTGGAACAGCAGACCCCGGCAGTCCTGGGGTCTCCAGCCCTGGGCAGCTCCAGCAGGCAGGCTGCCAAAGAGCCAGGAGAGGGCGATCTGACCGGAAACTAGGCAGTTTTCAAACATGCCTAGCAAAATATTTTGACTCAGTGAATCAGCAAATTCTGATGAAAAAGGGTTTGGTCAGAATTTTGCCGACTGGCTCTGATCCAAAAGAAGCAAAGAGAGGGCACAAGCTCTTTTTCATTTTAAGTTTTGCAGGCCACCTTAGTTGATCACTAGATTAAACGATTTTAAGGCAAGGAGGAACCTTCGTGGTCAACTAGTCTGACCTGCAAAACACAGGCTAGAGAACCTCACCTAGTAATTCCTGACTCAAGCTCATAACTTCTGTTTGAGAGAAAAACATCCAGTCTTTAAATCAAGACTTTAAGAGATGGAGAATCCACCTTGTTCCTTGGTAAATTATTCCACAGGATAATTATCCTTACTGTTAAAAATTTGGACTGTATTTCTAATCTAAAATTATCTGCCTTCATTCTCCAACCGCTAGATCTGGCTATTCCTTGTTCTGCTAGGTTGAAATCTGTCTCCCCTCTGACTGGAAATCAGGATGGAGTTTTGCCCCACAGTGTATTAGGTGGGTCTCCTTTCTTTGGAATGCGAACTGTGATGGTCTTGGCATATTCCACATAATCTGTTTCCTAAGAAAAAAACAGAGAGGGCTACTGGTGAACATCTTTCTTTCTTTCTTTCTTTCTTTCTTTCTTTCTTTCTTTCTTTCTTTCTTTCTTTCTTTCTTTCTTTCAAAGCATTAATAATACAGCAACAATTCCAGGACTGCCAAGCAAAAACTCATGTAGAGAGATGGACTTCCTAGCAACCTGCTGGACTTCTTTAGCTAAGCCAATGATAACGGTACCTCTTTTTGAATAATAATCATTTAAAAAAAACTACATCACTTCTCTGGCTATTCTATCAAGGGAAAAAACGATCCCACTGTGGGTAAATGAGGCATAGAATGTACTTTTAAAATACAGATTAATTAACGAGAAAATGCTCCTTCGGCAAAGAAGTGGTGGTTAGAAGGTGGTGAATTCTCTCTTTAGTTAACTTCCTGCTGAGCATTTCTCTACCCCGACCTCCTTCAGGGCAAAAGATGCTTTAATTGCAATTACAGTCATAGAATCATAAGCACTAGAGATGAAAGAGCCCTATTATGCCATGTAGTTCCACCCCATGCCACTAGCCAATGCAGGATTGTCTTTTAAAAATCTATTATCTGGTGGTATTTCCATTCTAGCTTTAATTGTTCCAAACAATGGAGCTCCCACCACTTTTCTTGGGAGACTATTCTGTGGCTTTTGAAGGTCTCACTGTTAGAAACACATTTCCTGATCTCCAGCCACATTGAACCCTTGCTTGATTTTGTCCCATTACTCCTAGTTATTCCCCACTGGGAACATGGTGCTTTTTGTGGGAGCAAAATGACACATTGATACAGGAAAAGAGAAAGCCGAGAAGAGCAACAGCGGGGAAGAGGGATGGATAGAAAAGGAGCAAAGTTGAATGAATCTTTTACTTGCTCACGAGAGGAATAATTTATTATCAGGGTGAGTAGGGTGCCCTACTATGTTTTGGTGGGGTTATTTACTTGTGCTCTGTGTCGTTTTTAGCTTTTATTTATTTATTTACTATTACTATTGCTGTGGATTTTGAGAGCTTTTCTAATCCATTTAGGCTGCTTAGATGTTACAAAGGCTGCAGAGATGCTGTCTGCTACACCCTTTGATTGTTCTAGCTCTGGATTTAAATGCCATGTCCCTGTTTTCATGTTCAGCCTCATCCGTTAATAGAAAAAAGGACTATAGTTTTTGTCACAGTTATAAGCACCATGACAATCTGCCCTACCTTGGCCAATAAAGGTGTTTCTCTCCCTCATTTCCTCTTACTGCCTGCCTTTTCTTTCTTTCCTTTCTTTCTCTGTAACAGCTTTTCTTTCTTCCTGCAGCTGCCTCCATTTCTCTATCTTTGAAACGTCTTTTTCTCTAGCTTCATTCATTGTACGTTCTCTCTCTAATTAATTGTGTCTCTCTCCCCTACTTTCTCTCTCTTTCTGTATTGATCTGTATCTCAATTTATCTGTTCCTCTCCCTTCCAACTCCATTGATTCCTAGATGGGTCAGAAAGATGCTCTTTTATCCCTTTGAGCTGAAAAGAACCAG
Source organism: Mesoclemmys tuberculata (assembly GCA_007922155.1). NCBI lineage: Eukaryota > Metazoa > Chordata > Testudines > Chelidae > Mesoclemmys > Mesoclemmys tuberculata. Next base: position 83,163,808 of record ML675616.1, on the reverse strand, counting down.
ACTGCTGTAATGACTCTGGCACTGCCAACAAATGGGACAATGAGCCAGCTTAGCCTGCCCACACACTGAGCATTCACTTGTCACCACTTTCCCTGCATGCTGACTGAAAGGGATAGTAGGAATATCATCAAGTTTCCCTGGCAGAGAACCAATCCTAGCAGGGCCCAGTGTAAAATCAGATCTGTGGAGCCCCAGACAACTTCAGAAACTAACACAAATCGGGGTGGATGGGAAGGTCTTGGTAACTGGGCAGGAAATAGTGGCAATTGTCACTGTGGACCAGAAAGTAAGGTTTTGGCAGCTGAGTGGGGGGGGAGGTTGGATTGGGTCACTTGTCTCTGGAGAGTGGGGTGGGACGATTTCAGAAGCAGTCAGGGGGTTGGTTTTGGGCTGCAAAGAGAGAAGGCTTCAGAAGCCGATAGAGGTTTTGGATCACAGTGCTCATCCCTGGGAGTGTTAGAGAGGGTTCGGCTCAAGATCATCTTTCACTGTGGAGGAGGGGGGTCATGCAGATGGGGAAGTTTTGTGCTAGGTTGGGGGATGCCAGAAAGGTTTCCTGTACCTCAAAACTTGGCACATGCCTGGGGATCGCCCTGCTTGGCAGCAAGGAGCATGATTTCTGGACAGGATCCTCAGGGTTAGCTCATCTCCTAGGAGAGGGTGAGGAGCAGCTGGGATTGAATAGTGTGATCTGTCTGGCCATTCCTATGTGGACTCTGCTCTAGGCCCAGGTGTGAAGCAAGACAGGAGGTTTCTGGAATACAAGGATACCATTTATAGCTCTCACTGGAACTTTCATTTTTAGCTTCATTGTTCGGGGAAAGAGACAAAAATGTATTTGCCAAAAGATAGGGTGGGTGAATGATTCATGGAGCCTTTTGGAACTGCTGACCTGGAGGCAATCTGGTCCCAGGCCAGCGGGCCAGGCAATAAATACCTTCTGACATCTGTTCAGTGGCTTGTGCAGAATTAGTTGGAGGGTGTTTCAGTCTGGTTCCTACTGGGACAGATTTTCACAGCACAAAAACATCATCCCAACCTGGACTCATTGCCCAGCTCAGCAGAGGCCCAAGATTGACTGTGCAATGGAGACTGAACTCCCACATCAAGCCTAATGGGGCTCCCCTATAATGAGCACTGAGGTACACTGGTGTGTTGGAAATTTTCCCTGTCACTGGATGAGCTGTGCCTGTGCTGGGGATAAACAGGGGATTTTGGTATCCAGAGCTGCCAAACTAGCACCTTTCCCCCAAACCAAATTACTTCAAAACCAAACTGCTGTGGTGATGCTATTTACCACTGACCTTTTACGAGGAGTGAATGTACGGAACCAATTCTGAAAAGTTGTTCATTGAGCCCAGAACGTCCCGTCTGCCAAAGCGAGGGCAGCGGGGGTTTCTTTATGCTTTTGGGCTGCCAAACCAATAAAAAGATTGAAATTTGTCAGTTAATATCAATCATGTTTAACGTCAATGTCTGGAGTGGGGGAAGGGAGCCAACACCTTCACAATCTGTGAGGCTGTTGGAACTTGATTGCTTTTTATTCATTGTCAAGCAAACGCACTTTCATTTCTATAAGGAGATCACCTCCCCTCATTCAACTAATGCATGTTTCCACTGCTTTTGTTAAATCCCCCCCTCCCAACCCCTCCCTAATCTGCTCACCTTAACTGCTAAAATAAAGAGGATAGGAGCAAAGATTAATGCCCTGTATAGTCATAGGAAACCTCTCAATCTAGATAGCATCAGCTTGGGAGTCATGGGACCAGTCCTGCCCCTGCCTTTGCAAAGACTCCCATGAAAGCAAAACCAATGTGGTTCCACTGTGCAAGGGGGTGGGGCAGGGGTCCATAAAGGGAGCTTAACTTTGTGGGGACCTAGGTACACAGGCATGTAGGGGGCAGGTGGGACTGAAGTGGTCTGTGGAAAAAATAGAGCTGGAGCATTATTGTTATTACAGTAGGACCTAGAAGCTCCAGATGAGACCAGGGCTCCATTGTACTAGGTGCTGTACATACACATAGTAAGAGAAAATCTACTGCTACATGGATGCCCCACCCCCAACCCTCACTTCCTCCCAGCCCCCATGGAGATGGCTCTGCAGCCTGAGGCTGGGCACTGCCTCAGTAGATTTACTCCATGCACCATATGAATGACAAAAAATCATTCCAGTCAGGGAGGCTTGCTAGACTGTGGAACAGGCTCCCAGGGAAGAGGTAGAAAACCTTGCTGCCGAAGCCAGGTAAAACTCACCAAGACAAAGCCCTGAAGGATGTACCATAGAGAACCACGGAGGTGGGGATGGAGAGTGGACCAGAAATGACATAATGAGCCTTTTCCATCTTTACTTTCTAGTATCTTTTTTTCCTAGTTAGGGGCCCAATGTCTCTGCTTTGCCATGAACTGAAATGGGATGAATGTGCCTGTTTCTCTCCATAGCAGATTACCTTAGACAAAGATACACAAACTACTAGTATAAGGGGCCAAAACATTATAGTTTACAAAAATTACACTGCAGTCACTGAGTGATTAGTGCAAAATAATATTGCGGTTTAATAAGAATTAGTTCCCTTATAAAACTCTGGATTGGCTTTATAGCCTGTCCTTTTCCTCTCCTCCTTTATCCGTCTCAGATGGGTGTAGGAGTGGAGAAGGCACCAGAGACTGGAAGCAGTAAATTGGGTTAAAGTTAATTGTTCTCTCTTAAATTACTCATTTGCACTTTGGGGCCGAAATTAAAATAAGTTAACTGGTGCCTTTGGAGTCACTGGCTTTGCAAGCCAAGAATATATGCCCAAGTGTATGTATGTGTACATGTATACAGAGACACAGGGAGAAAGTGAGAGAATGAGAAAAACCACACTGCGCGTGAAAGAGAGACTAATTTGGCAGACTCAGTCGCTGAGGGGATTAAGGAATTGGTTACAGAAGCTTTTACCCGTAGGCACCAGTTTGAATTTAGCCTCCGGTGGGTAGTGCCAGAAAAGTTGTTCCCATAAGATGATGGTTGTCTGATGGCATATGTGAAATGAGTTAGGTAACCTCTTCCATTCCCTAGTGGATAGGTGTCCACATTACACACACAAATCTAGCACAGCTAACACGAATTGTTTCTTCCCTTCTACATCTACAGTCTCAGCAAGAAGGCTGGGGACTGGAAGGGCCAAGGATACACTCATCTGGTAGAGGTCTCTACAGAGCAAAATGGATGCACAGTTGCTGGGGGGTGGTGTGCCTGGGAAGCGTTACTCTTTCTGTGTTATGCCATTGTTCTTTGGGGATAGAGGATTCCAGCCACCAGGACTAACAAGCCAGCATGTCTCATCAGAGCTAAATCACTTTAAAAAAAATTAAGAACAAAACTACTTACTGGGTTTTTTTTTTAAAGCCCCAATAAATCCTGTTATGTCTGACAGCCGCACTAACAGCATCCAGATTATATTAATAATCTTCTTTCAAATCCCTCCCAAAAATCACTTCTCTTGCAAAATTTACAAGTGTTAACCCATGTCAGCAAAATGATTGTTGCTGCATGTGCATATTATCAGATAGATGCTCTAAGACAGAACCTTTCTATGAGTCTCCCAGTGCATTTTGTTTTGTCTGTCTATTGAGACTAAGCTCCTGAGGGCAGGGAACGGATCTTTTTCTATGCCTTATTCGGTGCCAAGAGTGCTGTCAGTCCCAAAGAAAGACTTTGCACATGCCATGTGTCTCCACCAATTGACTCTTTCCTGATGCTTTATTCCCTCCCCCCAACCAAGATTTTTATCTTTAAAAAAATATTTTAACAGAAAGCAAATAAAACTGGAAGCTGAGGTGCAGAGACACAACCCAGCTCCACAATCTGGATGGAAGGGCATATAAATCACAATTAGAAAACACATATTTGGCCATATCTCGTCCAACCCCCTCATCTCCAACTACAGCAGAACATTCCTCCATCCAATTTATTCTCCAGTGTTCTGCCAATCAACCAATCCTATTAAAAAGTCCCAACTGATAGGGCTTCCACTACTTCCCTTGGGAGACTGTGCCACTGGCTCAGAAAACTTACCCTTAGGGAATGTTTCTTAAGAGTCAGGGGAAGTTTATCCTTCACTCATTTCCATCCCATTGCTCCTACTGACACCCACCCTGAACAATTCCTCCCCCTCCTTAAAAGCACCTGTGGTCTGTGATGTGCTCAGCTCTTTTAATCTTCCTTCTCTGGCCAATCACTCCCATCCCCAATAATTTTGGTTGTTTCCTCCACACTGCTGATATCTTCCTCTTCCTCTGCCCTCTTCTGGGCAGCAGGTGCTCAGAATTGACTGCAGTATTTTAGGAGCTGCCTAATCAAGCTGTGTCAAGAGAGACTAATGGGATATTTTGTCTTGTATTTGTGTGACCAAGTGCAAGCCCATTGTGTGGGCTCACCAGGAACAGTGAAATCTCAGACCGTGGAGTAGCCTCCCAGGGGAGGTGAAGAAACTCAATAGCTTCCGACATTTCATACTGAGCCAGACAAACAAGTGCATAGTACACTACAGGGGACAGCCTTGCAACATGGAGATTAGATATACTCTAACAGGCTGTCTCCACCTCTGACTTCTGGGATTTGATATTATATTGGACCATCACAGACAGTAAGTTCTAACAGACATGCTTTTCAGGTTAGAGCCAGGGAAGCTCTATTTCAATCCGTCTTTGACATACTACCCTATTTACTCAATTGCTTGATCCCTTAGTGCCTGGGTCTGTGCAGTGCTGAGAATGTACTGCAAAGTACTGAAAACTTTTGACTCCCAGAAGATACAATACAGACCACCCTCTTGGTCCACCTGCCACCATCCTTTGATGCACGGATATTAGCCTCCTATCATTAAGTGGATACTTTTCCGAGTGTGTCTCGCTCTCTCTCTGCCAAATGCTGATTTTGTTTGTAAACTCAGAGAAGCTATTCAGATTTCATGGGTGCAACTGAAAGCATAATTTGGCCCTCTGTGCACATATTTGTCTCCCTCCCTCCACTGTGTTAGTGCAAATACAAATAAAGAAACAGAGGAAGGAAGGTCCACGAAAGACTACCTTCCCTCACCTTGCCCCACAGGACACCCTACAACTGCAGTTTGAAATCACAGGTGGCAGGTCAAAATAGCTCATCTATTATACATCACCCTACCAGGTCCTGAACTGACTTATTGCATGGCACATAATGGTACAGCTAACAAGGCATCTTCCATCTTTTCATCTCATGAGATGCAGTGTAATGTACACCCATCATCATGTATACCCTCTCTCTCTGGGTTTGTGTGTTGTACTGTGTGTGTGTGAGAGAGAGACTTGTCCTCTCTATCCCTCTGTGTGTATCTGTTACTCCCTCTGAGTATGTGGCCAGTTGTATTCGTGTTTCTCTCTCTCTCTGTATTTGCATCTTTCTGACCCTCTACCCATGTGTCTCTCCATTCTGAGGTGAGGAGAATTTCTTTGTATATGGTGTATCCGTCTCTCCCTCTAGATGGGTCTTTGTATGTGTCTCTGTCTCTTAGTGTGTCTGTTTCTCACCATGTGTGTGACAGTCTATTCCTATGTGTACCCCTTTCCTCTGTGTGTGCCTGTTGTTCTCTGAGAGGTCACTAGTTCTTCTTACTCCGCATGTCTATGTGGATCTGTAATTCTGTGCATGTCTCACAGTCTGTTTCTATGTGCGTGCACGTGCCTCTCTGTCTGTCCATCCATCTGCCTGCATATCTGTCTCTCTTTGTTTGTCTCGATCTCTTCTTGTGTTTATCTGCCCATCTCTGGCATGGATAATCTGTGTGGCCACATGTATTATGTTAGCTTCCTCTCTCTGTGCATCAGGCTCTCCATCACTGTATGTGCCTAAGTGTATGTTTCTCTTTTTTTCCTCTTTCTCACACACAGAAAGTTAACCCTGATGATGGTAACTCTGGGAGAAGGATCATCTCATCTACCCTTCCCTAGATCCTATGCTCATAGGAGTCCCCCCCCATACACCTCCCCCTCTTTCTGTGTGGAAGAGGATGAGCTGCCTCCATGGCACACTCCTTTCCCCCTGAATCCACAGAGATCCCTCCAGGGATTGAGAGACCTTGGTGTGGAGAGGTGAGTCAAGCCAGGGCAGGCACCGACATCAGCCTGAGTTAACTTTTCATTCCCCCTACCCACTCCCCCATGCTGAGAGCCCCTTTTTCATTCATAGATAGAAATGGGTGGAGAATCTCCTGCCAGGGAACCAGACGGGCTGATCAATGTGCCTTGGAGTCAGGCACATTGTCCCGGTTTCTATACAGTGGGTCCTAGCCTTTGGCAGATCTCTTGAGAGCCCTACAGATCTTGGGGGGATCCATGGGTTCTGAGAGGCAAACCCCATGGTCATGCCATAGAGAAGAGGCAACCGTTTATTTGCTATAATAAACATGTCTCCACATAAAGTTCCCAGATGAAATGCGACACACCTTGTGTAAAATCCTGACCCCACTGAAATCGTGGACTTCAATAGGTCTAGGATTTCATGCTTGGAATGTACACAAAGCCATCAGTACCTCCCAGTTTGAGATCTAGCCTGATGGCATTGCAGAAAGAGAAGGTACGTTTAACTCACTTTGCCAAGGTGTACATCATCTCTGAGGTTGCCAGCCACTAGCAACATGAGACTTTGCTTTCCACACACAGACTCTCCCACACCCACCCACCAAGGGGAACAGCAGCCACAGTCATCTGTCTTTATGTAAGGCTTGCTTTCATCTGCTTGTAACCAGACTGGAGACTGAACCATGGGCAGTAATCCCAAATGAAGGGCAGAAGAGGAATAGCACTGCAGGGAAGCCGAAAATGACACAGGGGCCATTTCTTCAGTGCAAACAAAGATTTCTGTGGCCTCACTTTCACGATTCATTATTTCTAAAGTAAACACTATTCATTATTGTTATTAATCTAATAATTAGGGGCATATTCTGTCACCTTTGCTAGTAGCAAGTAGTACAGAGCCTTACTCTTCAAGTAGTCCCACTGCAATCAGTGGCATAACTTGATAAGTAAGGAACTATTATTCATGGTGCATGAAGGCATCAGAATCTAGCTCTAATAACTCCAGGCTGTCACCCTCACCCACCCTAATCGGGCTATGGGCAGAGTGAAGCTCTACTCTGTGGGAGCACAGGTGGCCTGCTCTGACCCTGAGTAATTAATAACTATAGATCTGTGGGGAATGGAGAAAACTTGGGTCTGAATCGAACTCCACAGTACCGCTGAAAGGGGGGCACATCCCAACTGATGAAGAAGACATGCCTACAAAATGTTGGAATGGAAACATATAAAATGTCCTAAGGTTTCTTACGTAAGTAGTAGTCTTTCAGGGGAAATGATGAAAGCCCCATCTCCTGAGAATCAATTAAAAACTAGACTGTAACTATTCTGTAGGGAATAACCCTACATTGGTGGGCATCTGGAAAGGCGGGAGGAGGACATGAACTATCCATAGCTATTAATATACAGCCAAAGGCATGCGATATCCCTAACATTGCCATCTCTGATTTCTATGAAAGCTGTTTATCACAGGAAATCTCACATCAAAGAGTAGGGAGAAGTCAGAAAGAGGTGGTGGGGAATCAAAGTACACACAGATTCGGTCCCTTGTACTGTCTCCCCTCCCTCTCTCTCTCACACCTCTCGCAGTCAGAGCTTGCCTGGTGGGGTTTGATTTACCAGAGCACATTACCTCCCTGATTGAATTACATGGTGTATTAACTCTAACATCACACACGCAGGCAAGTCTTCCAGGCAAACTATGGAGAGGGCCGTGCAAAGGGGGAGAAGCATCCGTGCGAGCTGCAAGGCTGGCCGACGGGCAGAGCGGGGAGGAAAGGAAGCAGGGGAAGGGGGCAGAATGGACGGGGAGGGCGCAGGGCCGCGGCGGATGGGTGGGGACGGAGGGGCTCCCGCCTTGCCTCGATCTTGTCGATCCTGTCTTTCAGCGAGCGGACAGCCTCCTCCAGCTCCTGGACCATGGCAGGCGAGTCCCAGGGCAGGTCCCCCATGGTGTCTTTCCGGCTGCCCCCCCAGAGAGAGGCGCTGTCCTGGAAGCTCAGCTCCAGCCCGTTCTCGCACTGGCTCAGCTTGCCCGTCAGCTCGCGGATGGTCTCCTGGTCGCTGAGGATCTGCTCCTTCTGCTGCAGCGCCGTCTGCCGCAGCTGCTCGGCCGTGCTGTGCAGGAAGAGGAGGTCCTCGCCGGGCGCGGGGCCGTCCCCGGGCGCGGGGCACTCGGCCGGCAGCGGCGTGCAGAGGAAGCGGCTGAAGAGCTGCTGCGGGCGGGGCCGGGCGCTGGCGAGCAGCTCCAGCAGGGAGTCCTGCGGGCCGGCCGGGGAGCCGTGGCCAGCACCGTGGAGAGGGCCCGGCCCCTTGGCGGCGGCGGCGGCGGCGGAGTCATTGTCAGCACCGCGGAGAGCTCCGCCGGGGCTGGCCGCAGGGTGCACGCTCGCGATGATGCAGATGATCGCACCAAGGAAAGCCAGCATCCCTGCGGCCAGGAGCACGGCCAGAAACTTCAGGGTGGCAGCTGCGCGGGGGGCCCCGGGCCGGCAGGAGACGAGGCGGGCTGGGGGAGAAGGAGGCCGCCCCGGGCGCGGGAGCTGCAGCGAGCCACACCGAGCCCCGGCTGCCGCCTTCTGCCGCCGGAGCCGGCGCCGCCGAGCGTCCCCGACTGGCGGGAGCGTCACTGGCTCTGCCCCTCCGGGCCCCTCCTCGCCCTTCCCCGCACCCTTTCGGCGCCGGGCGGGGACCTGGGCTGCCGGGAGAAGCCGCCGCTCGCTCTCCCTCCGCGGGCGGCAGCGCTGCGAGAGAGACGAGCGCCAGCTCCAGGCGCCAAGAGCCGCTGCTCGGCGATGAGCGGCCCCCGCCAGGAGATCCAAGACACGCCCTAGAATCCTGCCCCCAGCTGGGAGCTGGCCTCCCGCTTCCCCTGGTCAAACAGGAGCGACCCGGGCCCCACCCCAGCGTCCACACGAGCTCCCTGCATCCTACCTCGCGGGCTCTTCAACACATTCCTTTAAGCAAGCCTAGGGTTGCCAACGGTGGTGGGACAGGTTCCTGGAGGTTTCATCACACCACAATCTTGAATTTTTAATCCCTGCAGACTGCAAGACTTTCCTGGAGGGTTGGGAAGCCTTAAGAAAAATTTTAAAGCAGTCGCTAAAAGCTGCTAAGACAGCTGTTCTGTTCCCTCTGATGAGTTTCTGTATTGTCATGTCAAACAGGAAAAGGTGGTGTGTGTCTACTGGAAGGGGTTGACGGTTTCAAAACATTAGACTCAATAATAAGGTGGTTAGGTAGATGTAAAGCTAAAACTAACTGCTTTCTTTTAAAAAAATATTTGAAGGTAAATAACTATACCCACAAATATAAAGCAGAAGTACACACGTTCCTGCTTTCTCCAACATCATTGCTCTAAGCACCGATAGCCTAAAGACAATTACATGAAATAATAGCAGTCCGCAGGATCACATCTGTTCATGAGTCTGAACAATGCCTATGGGTAGGGTTGGAAGGATTAGATTTTTATTGGTGGCACTAGATGTTGATTTCACTGTACATGTACAAACCAGTGAGACCATGTTTCCATCAATAATAATCAAATTGTGCAGATAGCATTTTCTTATTTTGCTTGCATGAGACCTTCCCACAGTAAAAAAAAAAAATCATCAGTGATTTAAACTTTTGAATTGGGCGTGCTATAAAGGGACTAGCAAATGGACAGTAAAGAGAGGTCTAATTTATTGATTTAAGCATATTCACTGTGGGTTTTGACATGATTATTGACAAATTGTGATTGAACAGTTTATCATGCTTTAATTTTTTGAAGTGCAGCACCGACTGTCATTGAATAACGATCTGACACCCTCCCCCCGCAATGGAGCAAATTTAAATTGATTAAAATTTTTAAAAAATATTTAAACAAACATTGATGTTATCAGTCAAAATTCCATTTTAAAAAGTCAAATTCTGCCAAGGCGGTCTGTGGGTCTGATCCAGAGCCCAGTAATATCAGTGGAGACACTCCCATTGGCTGCAAGGGGCTGTGGATCCAATCCCATTTGGTCAGTGCCTGAGTATCCTCTTGGTGGGCAGGTGTCAGCCTGACCATAGATCTGCATGTGAGGAGCCCTCCATGTGGTGTCTTTTCACCTGCATGCGGGAGGGGCCCTCACTGTGTGTGCTGGCATGTGCTGGAAGCAGTATAGCCAAAAGCTGGAGTCACCTGCTGTCAGCAACTATATGGGTCTCTTTGCTGTATCTTGCTGTAAGATGTTGGCCAGTCTCTCCTGCCCAGAAAGGAATCGGCACCAGGTCCCAATCTCTTTCAGGCCCTTTCCTCAGGGCATGGTTTATTAATTCAACCAAAAACTCTCAAAGAAACACAAGACAAAACTACTTTGCCAATTAGCAGGCTGCAGGGACTCTCTCTGCTCCAGGGCCATTCACAGGAGCTAACCCCTATCCCACAGCTCTCCATGAGCCTTTACAGGGACCCGCCTGCCCACTTCCCAGTTGGATGTGTATAAAGGGGGCACTCTATTCACCACAGACTGGTGCCTCCTGCTGGTCATCTTGGGATTAGCTCCAGGCCAACACTCAGGTTCACCATCACTCTCTCACCGCAGCTGGCCTGTAGACCTTCCCACAGCTCTCCAGAACCACAGCACCTTCTTCCTGACTTGAGTCACAATGTGTTCTTCCCTTCCGGGTGAGATTTGGCTTCTCAGTAGTCCAGACACTTTCCCGGTAGCAATGGAAGCCTCTCAGCCTGCCACTTCCTCAGTGGCACCTGCACTTGTCCTGACTTATCCTGCCACCTCCCAGGGGCAAGTGGGGAAGGAAACCCAGGCCCACCCACTGCTTCAGGTCCTGGCCCAGGGACCCTGTGGATCACGGTCTTTTGCTGCATCCTAAGTCCATCTTTCTGTAGCTATCTCCCTGGGCCGCTTCCCTTCAGTCCTAGCACCTTCTTCACCCATCCTCAGGACCAGCCACTTCCTGCTTTTAGCAGCCTGCCAGGACCTCTCCTGGGTCCCCCAGTCCCTGCCAACAGTAGCTCTGTCTCAAGTGCTACAAGTCTCTCAGCCTGTAGGAAACACAGCCTTCCCTCCTCAGGCTCCAGGCCCTGGCTAGTCTGCACTGCCCTGAAGGTCTTCTTATATTGGCCTGCTGAGTCCTGACTGGCTGTCACTCGAAGCCCCTCTCTTATTGGGTGCTTCCCCCACAACCTCCCCAAGGCTCTGGTAAACCAGCTCTGCCAGTGTGGGGAACCTGCCCTATCACAGTGTGATAATAGAACAAAGCTGGCTGGCCTCAGGCCACTAACCTTTAAAGGGGCACACCACCCTGTTACACCTACACTCTCCTGCAACTTGCTTTTCTTACGAGACCCTCTCTTTCTGCCCTGTTAGAGTGTCAGTTCACCCATCTCAACCAGCTTGCACTGACTTAGCAACATGTAACCTGTCACCCCATTTGTGTCACCTCTGAATTTGGCCCATTAGGATGATCACGGCTTTCAGGTATAAAAAGCACAATCAACATTAATAGAGACATGGATAGCAAGAAGCCACAAATTCTATGGAGAAACAACCTCCAATGGGATGCTCTGAACATACATTTCTCTATATTCTTCCCAAATTGGTCATTCATTACCAAGGAAGTAAATTCTTAAGTGATTCAAATATAAACAAAACACCCAAATTTCACAATTCAGGGAAGAGAATATATCACCTAGAGGAAAACTTGTGAAACCAATTATCCTTAATGTAAAAATAAATACACTCTCAGCCTCTTCCTTTAGCACAAGAACCACTTCCCTGGTTTAGGTAGTAGTAAAACAAAACATCAGATGTTGCTTCAGCTTAATTGGAAGAGGGGTAAAAGGTGCTGCAAAGGCAACAAAGCAGATTCTATTTGTGCATTTGATTTTGGAGAGATTTGACTTACAAGCAAAGCCTAAACTTAAATATATCTAGATTTACCAAAGTGAGGAGGCCCCAGTTCAAGGAGTTAGGCATGTGCTTTAATGCTTTCCTGAAGGGGGATCCCAATGAAGATACGATAATTCTCTTCAAGTATATGAATGGTGTAAACACCAAGGAGGGGAAGGAATTGTTCCAAGGGTTGTTCTTTGGTCCACAAATGAAAGGGACAGGAAATCTTGTGAGATGCATCTTTTCCCCTTCCTGGCAAAAGTGCTTGTTCTTTCTGGTTTCAGCTGACTCAGAAACGAGATGTGAGCAGCCTTTCCCCTTTGTGTTTCAATATTTCTGCTTCTGGCTGAAGCCAGAAAACACGCAGCAGAGCTGTAGGACATGTAACTGGGAGAAACAGGATGAAAATCAGCAAAGGGAAAATTTCAGCTGATTCTCAGGAAATGTTTCTTAGTGAGGGACCTATTAGACAATGGAACAATCTCCTAAGGAAGTAGTAGGAGCCCAAGGAAGGATCCACAAAGGCACTTGTTGCAGCACTCCGCATTGCAGCATCTCCCTTTTAGGTGCCTAGTAAATCACAGGAACAACATGCTGATCCACAAAGCCTGAGATAGGGGCCTAGGCTCCAATACAATGAATAGGCACCTTAGAACTTGACCCACAAAAGCCAGCATGTTAGATAGGGAGCTACCTAAGCTAGCCAATGGGGATACGGAGGAGAAGGGTGTGTGTTAAGCCTCTCTCCCTCTCAGAGGTAGGGGTCTAAGTTCAGGCTGCAAGGAGGTGCCTATCTCTGCTTAGCGATCCGCAAATAAGGACACATTGCCTGGAGTCAGCAGCTCAGGCATTTCTTGTGGCAATGAGTTGGGGGCCTGCCTTGCTCCACACAATATGTCTGGAGGATGAGCTAGCACTGTCCGTGGTATAACTATAGCCCAGTGGTTTGTACACTAGCCTGGGATATGGAAGACCCAGGTTCAATTTCCCCTGTCTGCCAGAGGGGGAGAAGGGAGCCCCCTCTCCATTCAAACCCTATCCATAGTTCTAACCACTGAGCTATGGATAGGTTGATGTGAGGCTCACTTAGCTTCTCCTGCTGAGGCTGTTCCATTGTGAATAACTAATGAAAAAGTGACTGCAGCAGGGGGACTGGCCCCTGAGTCTCCCACCTCCCAGATGGGTGTGCTAATCCTAGGACGACAGAGCCATTCCCTCTCTCTTGGGCCCATTGACTGTTCCGCTAGGTATATTTATGTAGTCTCTAGGCCAAAGAGAAAGAATGGCTCTGTAGTCTGAGGATTAGGGCCCCCACCTGGGAGGTGGGAAACCCATGGTCCAGTCCCCCCAGCTCCAATCTCTCTTTCACTATTTATAGAGCGGAAGATTTCACCAGGAGAGATTGAGAGAACCCCACATCAGAACATCCCATAGCCCAGTGATTAGTGTGCTTTGTTGAGAGACCAGATTTGAACAGGGGTCTCCCTTCTCTCCTCCTCTGGCAGATAGGAGGGAATCAAACTGGGGTCTCCCACATCCCAGGAGAGTGTTCTAACCATGGGGCTAAGAGTTATAAAGTGGGCAGCACCCCCTCCTCCTCCTCCTCCTCATCTTGAATGGGACTGGACCTGGTAGGCAACGCACTGAGCCTCGCATGCAATTTAGGGTGGCTGACTGCCTGTCTTCCCTTGGTTTGTGAATCACTCAGGTTTAGGGAGGAGATAGGCACCTGGAAAACTAGTGTAAGACAGCAGTACACATACCCAGAGGCAGAAACATAAGCGGCTCTGGACATTTACCCTGCAAACTGAAGCACGGAGTGAGTTTAGGTGCCTTTGGCATTGGGCAGGATTTTGTGGACATAGCACGGCCTAACACCGGGATTTAGGCACCTAAATCCCAGAGTTAGGCATGTAAGTAACTTTGTAGATCCCATCCCCAATGACTTGACCCATTTTTAAATGGATTGAATGGTGCACTGGAGAATATACTACAGGGAATAAACCTGCATTAGCCAGAGTTGGGGGAATACAGACAAGATGTGACCTACAACCAATAACTTTTCTCTAACTCCTATGGGAGAGAGAGCGAGCACACAGTGAGCAGAGTTCTCTTTCTTGGAAGAAAGACGTCAGGGCAACTTAGCAGAGAATAGCAGACTGACAAGTCTTTACTCAGAAGTACAAGGAAACCTGGTGCTGTCTTGAGAGCAATAACCCAGTATTAATGTTCCCCTTATACATGTCCTTTACATTAATTATGACCTTAAAATCATTTGCACTATAGCGTTTTCCTTATGCAAAGTTGCATACACTTTTCCTGTCCCTGCACTGCCTGTTTCCAGTCTCTCCTCTTTGCAAGTACAATATAACCAGTAGGTGCAAAGCTTTCAGGCAATTTATCCAAGTAATTTTTTAAATCAAATGAGTGTATTCATGAGATTGCCTCCTTCTGTGGGTTTAGATGGCTACCATTCTGCTCTTGGGATCAAAACACCACCCAGAGAAGCAGTGTTTTTTCTGTATTTGAGAAATAAAAAACAATCACCATCACTTTATAATAGACCTACACGTAAACAACATGCTCTGTACCCATGGTTTCTTTCTCCGTGATAGCTTTTCTTGCAGCAGTTACTGTTAATAACCAAGCCTGTCATAGGCCATGAACACACTTCCTCTCCTAGACAGGCTGATATCATCAATATGCTGGTACACAAATGAAGAACTAAAGCAGAGAGAAGAGATGGATGGAAACCAAATGAAATCGATTTTAAGATCCACTCAATAACAGCAGGAAATATTCTTCTAGTTGGCAGAGAGGGTAACAAGAAAACAACTCTAGCAGTGGATAAGAAATATCAAAGTCCACATCTTCTAGTACTACTAGCAATAAGTGCCCAGGTTTGTTTTGAATATAAGCAGAATGAGAAGGAGGCACAAATACTCCTCAGGGACAACACGACATGGAGTCAGTGTTCATAAAACCAAAAGAGATGGATACAGAGTATTGAACTCTGGGTAGTACAGGATTGTTCCCCACAGAATAAGTAAATTCTTTCCAGCTACTATAAGCAACTCTTGCTATCACCGTGATTGCACTGTGCTATACCCATAGGAATACAGGAACTGCCTCAGACAGCAGCCAGGACCATATGCTAGAGAGGCAAGAAATCCTATAGTGAACAATTATGGAATCATAGACTTTAAGGCCAGAAGGGGTCATCGTGATCATCTAGTCTGACCTCCTGCACATTGCAGGCCACAGAACCTTGTCCACCCATTCCAAGGGCTGGATTTAGGAGCAAGTGACCCAGGTGACTATCTGGGGTGCTGGACTTGGGGGGCACCGAGCTCAGGGTGCTGTTTTTGTTGTTAGTGACAATGGAATGTTTGAAATAAGATGTTTCAGGTATTCCATATGTGGATTCATTGTTCACTAACCTCCTAGAATGTTCTGGATCTTTGTAAAATCTCGTGGAACCCTTCTGAGAACTGCATTTTCCTCAAACCTCCTAGAACGTTGTCAGCCATACCTTCATGGGCATATAAGAGGCGAGATGTCACCACTGTGAGATATAAGAACAAAGTGAAGTGAAGTGAGAGCCCAGCTGTGATGTTAAAATTCTTCAAATTAAAAAGTTTCTATAAGCTTAGAGGAAATGAATTTTTATTTGCTTACATATGGCATGAATAAAGACAGATTTACAGATCCTAATGTGCAAATTTATCATCTTATATGACAGGGATAAGTTATGCATGCAAATCGTACATCAAAGTTGTGAAATGGGCTAAAAATGCAAAAAAAGAAAATAAGGTATTCAAAAGTTTATCAAAGGGAGGACGGCACCAAAGATGCTTCTTGCTTGGGCTGTCATATGGTCTAGGGCCATCCCTGCCTACTCCTGTGATAGACCCCGAACCTCTGCTGTGTTACTGAAGTCCTCAAATCATGATTTAAAGACTTAAAATTACAGATAATCCACCATTTACTCTAATTTAAACCTGCAAGTGCCCCATGCTGCAGAGGAGGGCAAAAAAAAAAAAACCCCTCAGGGTCTCTGCTAATCTGACCTGGGGAAACTTTCTTTCCAACTCCAAATATGGCAGTCCCTATGAAAAGTTCCCTTCTTACTGTGTCTGTCAGCAACTGGCTTATGCTCTGGCAGATGAAGGTTTATACGTGAGAGCCTACAGGCAGGGACCCTGTTTGCCAGTGGTGAGTCAAGGATGGATTCGCAGATCCTATCCCTGGTCCACCAAAAGGCAGGATGAACTCTCACTGTTGAGAGCTATATCCTGCTATTCTTTATAATACCATTTGTTCTATTCCATTACTGCCAGATCTACTCTCCTTTGACACCACCATACAGAATCTCTTTCGTACCTTAGGATTCAAGCCCTTCAGATATATTTGCAGAGTTAGTCATAGTTAACCAAGGTTTTTGGCACTTTTTTGGCTTCTGGAAATCCACCCTCCCTGGAAGAAAGGCTCCTGGGAGATGCACTCATGGGATGGAAGGAGCAAAAGCTGCAGTCCTCAGTTTTCAGAGAAGAGATGGGGCTGTTGTGATCCTGAGGGGAAAGGATAGAGCGGGGAGGTTAGCAAGTGATGAGACTAGCAGGAGAAAAAATTGGGAGACAGGGGCCACAGAGAAGTAGGCAAAGCAAGGGGAAGAGCAGTAACAGGAACGCAGAGAAGAACATGGAAGGGGGGTGGGAATAGGAATGTCTGAGAAGTAAAAGAGAAGAGGGGAAAATATGTTGGGGGTGGGGGTTTAAAAACCAGAAAGAGAGGAGAGACATGAGGAAAACATCAGGAGAGAAAAGATAAAGGGAGATGGGACTGTAGAAATGAGAAGAAAAAGGCAAGGTGAAGATACACCCAAATGAAAGGTTGAAAATAGCTATTGAATGTTAAAACTCATCGCAGCTGAAGTGGTGTCTTTAGCAGAGAAGGCAAGCTGAGAAGGAAGAGGTATGTTGAATGCAGTGGAACGGGTAGTGATAGCCCTGACATGCAGGGGAAATGTGACAGAGGGCTATCAGTAGCACCCAGCTCACTGGAATTGCTACAGCATGAAGATGGTTGCAGACTCAGCTGTGAACAATTAAACATTTTCTATTTGGAGATTACCAGCACCTGAGTGGTAATGACTGGGCTAATGATGTAATTGGTAGGATATAAGTAGAAGGAACAAAAAGAAGTGGGTAATTCAGAAGATGAGCTGTGCAGTGTCAGAAGGTCAGGTGGGCGGCAGGTAGGTAGGTGTTTGTGGTATGGGCTATGTGTATAAAAAGTAGATGAATAAAAGATATCCCTGGTGAAAGGAAAATGTCTTTGTGTCTGTTTGATTGTGAGCTGACAGAACCAGACTACACAATATAGCATACTGGGTAGCTGGGAGAGCACTCTGTGACAGGAAGGATGGTAGCATCTTAACATTTTTCATTTTCAAACACTGAGGGGGGTGATTTTCATCCTGAAGCATGAGGGTTAATAGCCCTTGTCATATGATCCTAGCTAGCATTACTTCACATGTTGCTTTTAATCCTAAAGAGGCTGCATCTTTTTGGAATTTTAACTAAGTGATTTGTCTTATTTTCATGTAGCAGAGCATGCACTATGCTAATTGTGTGTGTCATATAAAAACAAACCCTTGTTTTAAATCTCACTGTCTAATTTCTTCAAGTGTCTCTACTGTTCTTTTATAAACAAAGGACAAGCTTGTTGTGGAAGGGAATAAACAATGTATTGATGGTCAGGTGAGCCCTAATTTAAAATCAGTAGGCCAGTTCATCTGTGAATCTGTAAAGCTTCAATGCAGATATGCACTGTACACCGGTGGAGGACCTGGCCCATTATTTTAAAGGTAAAGCTGAGCAAGGAAGCAAGTCAGTGAACCATTCTGCTTTCAAGCCTGCTCTATACTTAAAAATTTTACCTCTCACTTAGGGAGATGATTTATTTATTTTTGCTAAGATAGTTATGCAGGTATGAGTCCCTTGTACAGAGCCAGTTACATGGTTTCAAAGATACCTGAATGGTTCTTAAACTACAATCAGCTATACTGATCTAAGCACTCCTTTACTGCTATAACTGTCTGCACTAGGATTTTATTTGCCACTTTAACTATACTGGTACAGTTAAAGCAGCCAAACTTTTAAGTGTAGACAAGCCCTCATTCCCAGCAGCCTTGAGAATGGAAGAGAGCGGAAAAACACCCTGCTGTCTCATCATGCAGGGAAAGGGTGAATACAGTGCTAGCAAGATACATGCTGAGATTATTGCATGGCTAAAGCTTTGCTGATCTACCTATTGTACACAGGTTATGAAGTGAATTTAGCTTTCCTTTCTGTTCATGAAGTGATGCTGATTTCTGTGAGTGTATTTGGTGTCTATATAAGTATTTAGTGAACAGCTTTCAGCCTAGGAGTTGTTCAGACCAGGAGTACTGGCCACTTTTACTTGCTGCTCATGATGTCTTCGTCAGCTAAACCTCCATGGTATTGTTTCTGCCCCCCGATTGGATGATGCTTTTTAAACAGAAAATGAGTTTGTGCACAACTCCTCTTGTTTGTTCATATGAATGCCTCTGTTCCCAAATGGCCATCCCCTGGACAGAAACCCATTGAATAAGCATTAAATAAGAAGGGGCATAGACATTACAAATAGCTGTTGGTTTGGCTCTCCCCACAAATGTTCAAATGCTGGTTTTGCTCTAATCACCCAGCTCTGATCAGAACAGTGGGTGTTGCATACAAAGTGTTGCTAACTGTAGGGGGAGAGCAGCACAATCTAATCACTAGATGTGGGGCCTGGAAGTCAGATGATTTGGGTGGGATTTGTTTACAACTCTGCACCTAACTCTGTCAGCCAGGGCAACTTACTTCATGTCTTGGTGCCTCCGTTTTCCAATCATTAAAATGGGAATTAAACATCTTGCCTACTTTTGGAAAGCCAGGGTTAGAGCCTTTGATGAAAGGTGCTGTAATAGCACTGCATTGCTGCTGCTGTTTCAAAGCTGGATGACACTGGGCTATTTAAAAAAAAAATCATTGCAGATTGAAGCACTGTCGCTTTGGAAGTGGGGACCACCTCTCTGTGTGTTTGTACAGACCCTGGCACAATGGGGTTCTGGTCCATGACTGGGCCTCCAAGGCACTGCAGTAATTAATAATTATAAAATAATAGAAGACACTGCAACATCAGGCTATTAGGATGAGTGTGTTTCCTGGCTTTTTGCAAAGCTATTGAATGATGAAGTGCCTCTTCAGCTGTTAAAGGCTTGGTACTGGCGTCTGAATGCCTTTCCTTCTGAAGGAAGCTAAAATGTCATATAGTCTGTACATAGGTGCCTCTCCTCCCACCCAGCAATGCTACACAAGCATCAAGTAAGAGGAAAGTAAGAAATAGCTCAATAGAGAGGAAGGATGGTCTTATGGCTGAGGCAGTGGATGGGGCACTAAGATTTGGGTTCAATTTCTGGGTCAGACACGACCCCCTGTGTCTCCTTGTCCTAGATCCTCAAAGGTATTTAGGCTCTTATCTTCCTCTGAGTTAGGAGCTTAAATACCTTTTGAGGATCTGGGTCTTTGTCTCTGTGCTTCTGTTTTATTTATTTACATACATATATACAGAGAGAGATGATTCTTCCCTTGTCATCCATTTTGTCTATTAAGATTATAAGGCTCCCCAAGACAGCAGAATGAGGACAACAAACTTCAAAAGAGCAGACTTTAACAAATTCAGAAAACTGTTAGGTATGGTCTCATGGGAAGAAAAATCTAAGGGAAAAAGGAGATCAGGAGAGCTGGCTGTTGCTCAAGGAGACACTACTAGAGGCACAACTGCAAACTATCCCCATGTAAAGGAAAGATAGGAAGACTAGTAAGAAGTCAATATGGCTCCATCAGGAGCTCTTTAATGTCCTCAAAATCAAAAAGGAATCCTCCAAAAAGTGGAATCAGGGATAAATTGCTAAGGACTAGTATAAAAGAATAGCACAAGCGTGTAGGGACAAAATCAGAAAGGCTAAGGCACAAAATGAGTTGCACCTAACAAGGGATGTAATAGGTAAGGAGTTCTTTAAACACATTAGAAGCAAGAGGTAGACAAATGAAACTGTAGGCCCTCTACTTAGTGGGGAAGGAGAGTTAATAACTGACAACATCAAGAAGGCTGAAATGTCCAATGATTGTTTTGCTTTGGTCTTCACTAAAAAGATTAATGGAGACCAGAAACACAACACAAGTAATATTAACAACAATGGCAAAGGAATGCAAGCCAGCATCGGCAAAAAACAGATTATAGGCTATTTAGATAAATTAAATGTACTCAAGTCAGCAGGGCCTGATAAAATTCATGTTAAGTTACTTAAGGACTAGCTAAAACAATCTCAGAACCATTAGCAATTATCTTTGAGAACTTCTGGAGGATAGGTCAGGTCCTAGAGGACTGGACAAGGACAAACATAGTACCTATCTTTAAAAAGGAGGGGAAAAAAAAGGAAATGAGGAATTAGAGACTCAACTGCCTACCTTAGATATCTGGCAAGATACTGGAACAAATTATTAAACAGTCAGTTTGTAAGCACCTAGAAGCTAATATGGTTATAAGGAATAGCCAGCATGGATTTGTCAAGAACAAATCATGCCAATCCAACCTAATTTCCTTCTTTGACAGGGTTACTGGCATAGTAAATGGGAGAGGCAGTAGTTGTGTTAATCGTGATTTTAGTAAAGCTTTTTACATTCTCATAAGCAAACTAGGGAAATGTGATCTAGATGAAATTATAAGGCATTTGCACAACTGGTTGAAAGACTACTCAGAGTACAGTCAAATCGATGATTTGCTATCAAACTGGGAGGGCAGATCTAGTTGGATGCTGCAGGGGTCAGTCCCGAGTCTAGTTCTATTCAATATTCTCATTAATGACTTGGATAATGGGGTGGAGATTACGCTTATAAAATTTGCAGATGACACCAATTGGCAGGAGCTGCGAGCACTTTGGAGGACAGGATTAGAATTCAAAACAACCTTGAAAAATTGGAAAATTGCTCTGAATTCAAAAGGATGGAAGTCAATAAAGACAAGTGCAAAGTACTACACTTAAGAAAAAAAAAACAAAGGCACAGCTACAAAATGGGGAATAATTGGCTAGGCGGTAGCACTGCTGAACAGGATCTGGTGGGGTATAGTGGATCACAAATTGAATATGAGTCAACAATGTGACAATGCTTCAAAAGAGGCTAATATCACTCTGGGGTGTATGAATAGTAGTGTCGTACATAGGACACAGGCGATAACTGTTCTGTTCTACTCTGTACTGGTGAGGTTTCAGCTGGAGTACCGGGTCCAGTTCTGGGTGCCACATGTTAGCAAAGATGTAGATAAATTGGAGAGCAACAAAAATGATGAAATGTTTAAAAACCTGACCTATTAGGAAAAGTTAAAACAATTGGGTGTGTTGTCTTGAGAAAAGACAACTGAGGAGGGACATGACAGTCTTCAACTGTGATGAAGGCTTTTATAAAGATGGCAGGGATCAATTGTTCTCCACATCCACTGAAAGATGGACAAGACGTAATGGACTTAATATGCGGCAATGGAGATTTAGGTTAGATATTAGGAAAAACTTTCTAACTATAAGGATAGTTAAGTATTGGATCCAGTTGCCAACTTCTGTTGTGGAATCCCCATCATTGGAGTTTTTTAAGAACTGACTGGTCAAACACCTGTCAGAGAGGGTCTAGGTTTCCTTGGTTCTGCCTCAGCACAGAGGGCTGGACTTGATGATCTCTCCAGGTCCCTTCCAGCCGTACATTTCTGTGATTCTGTAAGGCAGGGACAGTCTCTCACTGTGCATGTACAGCACTTGTGATGTGCTACCATAATACATATAACGACTTTTCCATTGAAACTGCAAGGCAAAAAATGGAGCTTGGCAGACAATACTTACTCAGACTGGAATTTGGCCAGGCTATCAGGACTAGCCTCCTAACCTTGTAAGGAACGCCATAAGATCTTTATTAGCATTAAAGTCCAGGAGTAGGGCCTTGGGTTGAGTCTCAGCCCTTCTGTTGGGGAAGGGTGAAAACAGCAAGAGACACACCCTGTGAGAAGAGAAGGTGGGGGACAAGCAGGATTGGTGACAGAAGCCTGTTTTAACAGCTGGTTTTAGAATCAGTTTAGAGGGGGAGATTAAGGGATTTCTTTCTGAAGTCCATCTGTAATTAATGACCAATCAGTGTCTCCAACTGGCAGCTCTTTTTGGAGGAGCTGAATCTGACAGGGCAAAGCTGTTGAGTGTGCCAGCTCCGCTGTGGCCTTTGTCTGAGGAGATGCAGATGAAGGAAACTGGGCTCAGGACCATTGGCACAAGGGAAAAGAAATCAGCAAAGCTGCCCCTTGTGCCAGGCAGACCCGCTGGCAGCGTGCAATGAAACGATCCCTGCAGAGGACCAGA
Organism: Mesoclemmys tuberculata; assembly: GCA_007922155.1. Classification (NCBI taxonomy): domain Eukaryota; kingdom Metazoa; phylum Chordata; order Testudines; family Chelidae; genus Mesoclemmys; species Mesoclemmys tuberculata. The sequence continues at coordinate 83,141,371 of ML675616.1, read as the reverse complement.
CAGCGTGTGGGCTGGCCAGACAGAAGGGAGGGGGTTTGGAGGAGCTATGGAGAGGCGAGGAAAAATTAAAGTGGGGGAGGAGGGGTAGTTGATTATCATTTTGTGATGCTCTAAAGCATGAGGGTTACTAGCCTGAGGGGTTCTATCCTCCCCCCGTATATAAATTGTAAAACACCGGATGCAATTTCCCACATTTAGGATTCTGAAACCTTTAAAAACAAACATGTATGTATTGAAGCATGTCTACCCGATGCTTAGAAAGAATGTTTTACTACTGTAACATGCCAGGGCCAAATCATGCTGTGAAATTGCCAGAAAACTGTGCATACCTAAACGACAGGGACTGAAGTGTCCTTGCATCTTCGCAACACTTTAACAAATATTCCCTTAGCTCTCCTCTTCCGTCCCCACTACCTCCCTTTTCTTGAGGAAATTCCATTCTCCCTCTCCTCATCCTTCTTAGAGGCAGATCAGACAAATGCTGCCAAATCCTACAGCCACAGAGAGCTCATGGGGCGACTCCTTCCCATCAAGGCCAGGCTACAATACTAGTGTGATGTGCTTGTGTTCCAGTGCTGCGGGGTGAGGGGAATGGACTGCTATGCGCTAACTGAAATAGCTCCAACATGAGCCTCTGGGGAAGAAGAATGTCTTCCCATTATTGCAGCCCTGGCTGGGGCCACAGAGCAGCCTGCCCGTTTGACAGGAAACCTCCATCTGCTTTTCCAGTAACACCCTCCACAAACAGCCCTCCTCCTCCTCCAGTTCCGGACACATTTCCTATTCTCCCTGCTCCTCTGGGGTTGGATTCCTCTGCCAGCTGGCAGCACATAGGAGCTTGCTGTAGCACACAGGACTGCACAGTCAATCTGGGGCCTTGCAGCTGGAGACCCAATTATGTGATTCCACAGAGGCTCCCCAGACTGGCTTGAATAGGCCCTGCCCCCACACACCTGCTCTTTCTCCCTCCCCATTCTCCTGAAATCCACTCACCATTTCCCCCAATTGCACTCTTCCTCCCCTTTTCGGGCCCTCTCTGTTCTTTTGTCCTCATTTCCTCTCTTCACATACTAAACTGTTCCCCACCAAAAATCCCCTCATCTCTTCATCCTCTCCCATCAATTCTGTACCCTTCCCCAATCTATTCAGTAGACCCCCCTTCTTCTATACTACTCAAGCCTCTCAAAATAAATTAGTTGTGGCCTCTCCTTATCTCTGACCTGTGTCCTCCTCCCCCTCACCACTGCTGGCTACAATCTCTGCCCCACCTAGCCCAAGTGGCTTCTCTTCAGAGTCTGCACTGCCCCATTAGGCTCTGCACCATAGCAACAAGGAAGCTGCAGTTGCTGTCCCCTTCCTAGACTGGAGGTGTCTCTGCTTTCCACCCTCTCTGGAAGGCCACAGGGGGAGGGAAGGAAAAGTGGAAGGAGCTCAGGGAGGAAAGCAGGTGGGCTGTCTTGTTGATGGCTCACATTGAGGAAAGGTGGTGGAGATGGAGGCCAGGAGAAGGGAACAGTTGAGTTCCAGGCATAGGTGTGAGGAGGGGCTAGTGGTTGTAGCGGCAGCAGTGTGATCCACGTGCACTGATAAGAGGCAGCTGGGGAGGTACCTATTGTTCATCTCCTCTCCCTACCGATGGGCCTGCTTGCCTGGAACTGGTAACAGGAGTCAGAGCCTTTCTGCTCTAGATCATTAATTCCAGTGCAGTCCTGTGCCATGGGGCCTGGATGGTTCAAGGGACTAGGGATCCTATCCAAAGCCCTTCCATTTAGCCACTGGTTCCAATCCAGCTCACAGTCAGGGACCCTGGGGGATGAGATACGGAGGCACCAACGAAAGGGGGTGTGACGGTCACATCTGCAGTTCAAGTCATGGCATGCCACATAGCAAAGGCTATATCAGAGGGGAAGGTAATGAGGGCTTTGGTGCCCCCTATGGGAAGGAGCTCACCAGTGTCTAAATATTACACAGACATGGGGCACTGCCAGAACCAGGTAGGGGAGGAAGGGAAAAGTGGAAACTTCAGTACATCTCTCCAAAGCCTCCAACCTACTTAGCCATGCAAAATAGAGGCAGCTGGAGCTCCAGTTCTGAGTTGAGCTTAGACTCATATGCTGCCAGGACCTGCAATCAGGGAATGGAATACGTCACAGAACTACCAGCTGCAGCCAGCTTCGGAATTAGACCATTACTGAAGACACCAAGAAGACACCCCAGCGTATCTCCTGTCAGAACACTGGTCTCCCTTTGCCTCCCCAGCGCTTCTTTGAGTCCAGAACACAGTAGCCTGAAAGGGTCTAGCTTCCTGCTCACTTCAGTACCTCCTTGGTTTTGACTGAAAAACAGCAAAGGGGTGGGAAGTAAACAACCATCTAAAGTTCATTATATTGATATTTTCGTGCCCATTGTGGTGGTGTTGTAGTTTTGGGCTTGTTGAGTGTCTGCAATACGGTGGATCTAATGTTTCCTGTTACTGACCCCATGACTTCTCCATTCTCACAGTCTGGGGAAGTATCCTAGCATTCTAAACTGTTTCCCATCAAAAATCCCCTCATATCCATTCTGTATCCCTCTTTACACTTTCATGGACAAAAGGGTGATGCTTCTTTACCAGTGAAGCTACTTTGCTACTTTCCCGTCCTTAGAGCAAAAGCTGATAATCATTTCTACATGCTTCCACACACTAGAAACCCATGCACTGAGCCTGGAGGTCTGGTTGTTTGGACTGACTCAATCATGTATAATCCCTTCTATTGCACTTGTTGGATTAGCATTGGTCACCAAAGCATTTTGCTTTCCCTGAGCCTATGAAAGCTGCACCTTCAATATCCTATTTCACCCCTGGAGATGGGTACAATATGAAAAGGGGTGAAGAAGGTATATGTATTAGGTTCATCATTAGACTGTTGTGGAAAAATCAGGCATCCCACCCCAGTGTTGCCAATACTCAAAATCTAATATTTAGACCCAGCTTCTGGAGGCAAGCAATTACAGGAGAATCTCAGCTTTCATTTTAAGAAGTTTGTATCCATGATGATTACAGAGAAAAGCCTGAAAATATGAATTGAGTGCAACCCAAATGCTCAGAAATCAGGCAAAAAAACACCCTCATTTTTCAAAAAAGCAATTAGTTTTAAGCCAATCTCATGATTTTTGTGGGGGTGGTGAGGGGGCCTGACTCATGATTTTTAACACTTGGAGGGGATAGCTGCATTGCAACCATCCACAGCCTTAGAAAGAGATAAGCCAAAGGAGGCATGGACCCTGCTCTGATATACTAGCAGGACCAATGGGAGCTATATATCCCAGTCATGTTGAAATGGGACAGTAGAGCTGGGGGTTGTATGGAATAGCACGATTTACATATTCCCTATGCACTTTTTCCATCAGCACTGATTTAAAATTGGTACAATGGTATGTTAAAGTGATACTTTCAATGTAGGTTCCACAGCTACTTGGATAGCTGAAGGAAGGCCAGCTTTAATGCTTTGGTACCTCTGATCACCACAACTCACAAAAGCACCTTATAGATTACCTGGGTTCGAAAGGAAGGGGAGGAGTTTCTGCAAGATAAGAGGACAAATAGCAATGATGGTGGGATTGTGGGGTGGAACTTCCATCTATCAAGGAAGAGGTTAAATAAAGCAACTCAAGTTATTCAACTTTGGCCTCAGCCCTATGATGTTGTTAGGGGTAGGGAAAGAGCCCTCACAAATTAAACTGAGCTGTGCCTGGCCAGCAGTTGAATGGAAAAACAATGGAACAGCATCAACTTTCAGCTATGACTTAAACCCAAAGCCCTGCCTGCTTATAGCAAATAGGGTGTGTCTACACTCCAGGATTCTTCCAGCGGTGTGTAGCATAGACACACGTATAGGCCCCCAGCACAGATATAGACAATAAGGCATGGATTAAGCCAGTAAAGGCATGCCTGAAGAGCATGGGTACATACTTTACACTTTCTCTATTGGGCAAGCAGTTCCTCCCATCTACATTGCTATTTTTACCAGTTTAGTGTCTTGCTGCCTTCTGCTGCTGGAGCCTTTCACGTCCCCAAGGTGAGAGTCCTGCAGCAGGGAGCGGCTCTAGCAAGGGGGAAGCAGTAAAGGAAAAGGCTCAGCTTCTCCCTGCTACCTCCCCTGTGCCAGAGCCTTTCCTTGTTGCAGTGAAAGGCTCTGACAGCAGGGAGCAGCTGAAGTCTTTCCGTGCTGCGAGCGCCTTTCACTGACACAGGTAACTACACACTGCAGCATGCTTTTCACTGTGGTCTGTAGCTACCTGTACACTACACCCTGCCAAAAGTGGGGTGTAGTGCAGATGTAGTCTTAGATTACATAGTACTTTTAATTCCCAGAGTAAGTGTGTTTACTGGCCAGAGTCTGATTTGAACAGCTCCATCCTTCCTAAAATGAGCTCTGCTCTTTCAAATTGGGAGGGTATTTTTCTGGGTAGGATTGCTGGTGCAGGAAGGCTGCTATGTTTTCCCCTGCATTGACTTTTGTTGATAGCTGAATGCTCCCTCTGTCTTTACAGACTAAACTGGATTCAGGACCTTTGGCAATGTAAAGTTAATGTCCCAGGTGGTATATTCTAACAAAACCCCCAAGTTCTCTTCCCACCCAACTTCACCCACTAAAAATCACATTTTCTGTTTTAAAATGTTCTTTACTAAGCCTTCCCTCACACACCCCAAGAAACAAGTATAAAAGTCTATTTAGCCCTTGAACGAGGGTAGCAACCACTACTTAAATACCACCAAGGGACAGAGACCCCAGCCACAGGGACACAGGCCCTGAATACGCCAATTCAAATACCACTCTAGGGCCCGGTCTACATTTACCTTTGCGATTTGGCAGCAGTCGACGGGAGATACGCAAATGATGTAAATCACTTGCGTATCTCCCGTCGACTTTGCAGCGTTTCCTCCACGTGCCATCCACACTGCGCTGCATCGAAGGGAACAGCGCTCCCTTCGACGCAGTGCTACTCCACCTACCGAGGTGGTCTTCCTGCTTCGCTTGCTGGATCGACTGAGCAGGTCTACACCGAATTTGCTGCCATCAATGTAGACCCAGCCTAGGTGATGGTAAAAGTTCACTTTGAAGAGTATTGGCTGAGCTGTGGGCTAGGGCACCAGGCAATGGCCATGTGTATGGGTGTTATTCTCTCTGGAGTCCCTCTTGTGCTTTTTGTTTTGTTTTTGTAAGTGCAGGATTGATACCTATGTCCTAAAATAGCAAGGATGATGCCTGGGACATGGATCAAACTGGAAAACAGAAGGAGGCAATGACGTTATGATCAGTACCACCGAAGCCACCTCCTGCAATGCAAGCTGACATCTCCCAGCATTACCTCGCTATTGAATGATGCTCCAAAATCTAGGTGGCTGGAAAGCAGCTCTATGACATAAATCTTGCATCTAGTTATCCAGGATTATTTGTCCAACCAGGACCTATCCTCCTACATCTGGCTGTGCAAGCTAATACCCGAAAAGAAACAGACTATATGCATGTCTATACTACAAAGTTATGTCTACCTAAATTACGTGGGCACACAGCTGCTGCAGTTATTACATCACTTGTGCCTGTGCACACTACATTTATTGTATTGATGCAGAATGCAGTGCACTGTGGGTAGGTATCCCACTCTACAACTCACCCCCAATTCAGCACAAGGTGTTTTGGAAAGTTTTTGCACTGCCTCATAGGGCCAAAACAAGTCATGCGGGGGGGGGGGGACTGGGAGCATGGGTTCAACTTCCCATAATGCAATGTTCTCCATCCTGTAATTTCATCTGCATCCCATAACACTTCATGCCTTTTCAAAATCCCTGCAAGCTTGTGTGTTCTTCCTTGCTGGCTACCATCTCTGACAGAAGCAGGAGCCTGCACAATTGTCATGAGTGTTGTAAGAGATGCTTGATCCTGCAGTATCTGCAGAGCTGCAAGAGGAGCCATGGGAACATGCCGATTCCTTGGAGGTTAGAATTCCGTGGGACATACAAAGAAACTAGTCAAGGTTGTTGGTAACATTCATGGAGCAGCTGCAGGCAGTGGGGCGCTGGTTCTGGGCCTGAGAAACAAGTACTGACTGATGGGATCGCATTGTTGAGCAGGTTTGGGATGACAAGCAGCAGCTGTGAAACTTTCAGATGCACAAGGGCCACATTCCTGGATCTGTGTGCCACACTCGCCCCAGCCCTCCAGCATATAGACAGGAACACCAAAATGAGAGCTCTGCTGACAGCTGAGAAGTGAATGGCCATCACTTTGTGGAAACTTGCAACGTCAGATTGCTACCGGTCAGTCAGGAAATCCACTGCAGGGGCAGTTGCCATGCAAGTGCGCAGGGCCATTATTTGCCTCCTGCTATGTAGAACTGTGACTCTGGACAACATGGAGGACATAGTGGAGAGTTTTGCACAAATAGGCTTCCTGAACTGCAGTGAGGTGACGGCTGGCATGCATATTCCTATTTTAGCACCAGACCACCTTGCAACAGAGTACATCAACAGAGAGCTATTTTTCTATGGTAATGCAAGCACTGGTGGATCACTGGGGATGTTTTACTGACATCACTGTGGGCTGGTCAGGGAAGGTACATGCCATGCTCATCTTTAAGAACACAGGCCTGTTCAGCAAGCTGCAGTCAGACACTTTCTTTCCCCAGTGGCAAATTACCATCGGGAATGTTGAAATGCCAGTAGTGATCCTGGGAAACCCAGCGTACCCCTTGCTCCCATGGCTCAAGAAGCCCTACACCAGTCACCTCGACAGCACCATGGAGCACTTCAACTACAGGCTCAGCAGATGCAGAACCGCTGAATGTGACTTTGGTCATTTGAAGGGTTGCTGGCATTGTCCACTTACCAGATTGGACCTCAGTGGGGAGAAAAATCCCAAAGATTATAGCTGCCAGTTGTTTCCTGCATAATACCTCTGAAGCGAAGGGGGAAAGCTTCCACCAGGGTGGAGGTGGAGCCGCTGTATGCTCAATCTGAACAGCCAGAGACAAGGCCTATAAGAAGAGTTCAATGCTGATCTCTATGGCTCAGGGAGGATTGCAAAGACCATTTTAATAGTATAGTAGAGAGTGTTGCTGTAGTGTACTCTACCTGGCCTTACTCTTTTGTAGCCCAGTATGAATCTTGTAGTGAGTGCTGTATGTGTAGAAATAACATTGCAAGTGCACCTATTAATATCTGTGAATGAAGCTATGGGTTGTGATAAAATGAAGTAACAAAAAACTGATGGGTGTCAGCCATGCTTAGCACTGGCCAGCATATGCTGTGAAGCAATAAAGATGATTTATGTTCCAGAAAATAGAATTTTATTCTGTAACATGAACCAGGCAAATAAAAACACATTTAGAACATTACAAAACTTGATAGATTAAGGGAACCCAGCTTATGAAGGGGAAAGAAGTCACTTACATTTCAGGTACACATACACCAACCGTGTCTGTCACAGGTCAGTGTATGTGCAGCTGTGATGGTCTTTCATGTCCCCCAGGGAAGAGTCGTAGGGGTAGTGCATCAGCCCAATGCCATGAGGAACGTTGAGGCGGAGGTCCTGACATTGAGTTGTCTATGGGCTGCAGAGGGAGGCAAGCATGGGATTCGTGGACCTGCAGGTCCACCAGAGCCTGCAGCATCTGTTTGCTGCCTGAGAAACCCCATTATCTCCAGCATCTCCGTTTTTCTGCTTGGACTCCTTGGCCTTTCTCCATGCTGTCTGACAGGGTCATCCTTGAGGCCCTGGTCTCATTCTCTGATGCAGCACAGGCTTGCATATGTCATTCTGAAGCCTCTTCTTTCTCCTCCTCATCTGGCTCAGGCATTCTGCGAGTGTGGAGAGGGAGACTCTGAAGGCCACAATAGCAGAAGCTGCAGACACAAAACAGAGGTACCATTATCGGGGTATTCATGACAGAAATCCAGGCTTAGGATATTGAACTCACCCCACTTGATCCGCAAAAGTTGCAAGCACTATCTCCTTACTTCTCCTTGGGATTGACATAGCACAGTGCTAGTCACAGCACCAGCCATGTTATGGCCCTCAGAGGCAGGGAGTGGGGGGTAGGTGGTTAGGGAAATGAAGGGGGATAACTCACAGGGCATGAGTATATTTGTGTAGGGCAATGGAACTGAACACTGGTACCGTCTTCCAAAGGTGGTGTGATTTAAGCTGTTATCTCACTCCTGAGGGTGGCGGACGCAGAAACAGTGTTGCTGGCATGCCGATGCCGCCTGGGCTTGTATGAGGCTAGCCTATGCACTGCGATGGTGCCTGCTGAGGTGGAATCATAGAATCGTAGGACTGGAAGGGACTGTGAGAGGTTGTCTAGCCCACTCTCCTGCACTCAAGGCAGGACCAAGGATTATCTAGACCATCACTGACAGCTGTCTGATCACTGAGTGGCATAGGAAAGTGCTTTATCGTGGCAGAAGAACTAAGGCTGCCGTCCCCAGAAACTTTTGAGTGAAGATTGCAGAACACCTGCAGGAAAGTTTCATCGAGATCCCTACGGAGGATTCACGAGACATCCTGGAACAAACTGCTCCACACGGCCCCATCTGCCTAACTGTAGAGGGGCAGATACCAACTCTACCTCTCTTGACTATTTCACTACTACTTCTAGCACACGTTTAAAAAAAAAAAGAGTAAATCAGCAGATGCGTCCTGCTACTTTGGGAGTTCCATCTCTGTAATTTCAAAGCAAACCGCATACTTACCAGAGGTTCCTTCCCTTGCCTCAGGCTCTCCTCCTATGCTTGATTGTCAGGACTGGCTGGACTGCACTGAAGTCAGAAACACGTCCTGGCTTGCTGTGCAGCTGGATCCCCTGGTCGCATGTCCCCCACACCCCTCCCTCCTCCTCTTCACTGTTCATGGCGGGGACCTGTTACTCGATCTCCTCCAAAGTATCCATGGGACTCTTGTGGGCGGGGGCGGGGTCTCCGCCAAGGAAGGCATGCAGCTCTTTGTAAAAGCAGAAAATCTGCAGCTCTGCACCAGTTGGCCTCCCTTGCCTTCTGGTACGTCTTGGCTTTCACACGGCATTGCTTCTGGTCCCTCTGGTAGCCCTTCACCTGCATGTCCTGAGCAATCTGCTCGTAATGTCCACATTTCTACAACTGGATCGGAGCTGTGCCTGCACTGCCTCCAAAACCTTCTGCGTACTCCAGGCAGGAGCACATCCACAGCATGTAGCCAGCATGGTTAGCTGGGCAGCTGCACACAATGGAGAGCTGTTGGTGTGCTTGCCAAGCCAGGGAACCAGAAAAAGGAATTTCAAAAGGGTGCAGGGCTTTAAAGGGGCAGGGCCTGTCCACCTGGCCCCTGGGAAGTGGAGTTCATAATAGTGACCGGAGTGGTCGAAGTGTGGCATTGTGGGACAGCTCCTGGAGGCCCCTAACAGTTGATTTAAATAATGCAGTGTCTACGCTGACATTGTATCAACTTAACTACATTGACCTTCTTGGCTCTACACTGCACAAGGAGGTGGTGGTGTTAAATTGGTGTAGAGGAGCAGTTAAATTGGTAGGAACTAACTTTAAGTGTAGACACGTGCACAGCTAGGTTGATGTAAGTTACCTTGTGTTAACCTAACCATGTAGTGCAGACCAGGCCTTAAGTGGCCAGTTGTCACTGGTGCCCACTGGCTCTTCTGGACCAAATTTCAGCAAGCACTGAAGATAAAGGGAGGAAAAATAGAGAAGAGACTTGTCTTGCCCCACATCTAGGTGGGTTTTCAATATGCCTCAGGAAGTGTTCGAACAGAAGGCAGAAGTTGGGCATTTCCACATAAGAGCCTTGGGATTGTTGTTTTCTTTTAGTAGAAAATAGGTTGCCAGACTTCCATCTCCTCTTCTATTTACAATAGATTTTGAAGTCCAGAGCTGCTTGTGAGCCAGTGTCAAGAACAAACAGCCATCAGGTTTGTCTAGGCCAGCGGTTCTCAACCTGTGGGTCGCGACCCCGGCGGGGGTCGAACGACCAAAACACAGGGGTCGCCTAAAGCCATTGGAAAATACATATTTCCGATGGCTTTAGCCGCTGAGAAGTCGCGCTACCATCTGTAGCAGCGCTATTCAGCTGGAACGCACACCGTTATGGATGCGCGTTCCAAACTGAATGCCTGCGCGCATGCGCAGACGTGATTGCATCATCCGTCCGGGGCCTAAGGGGCGGGGGAAGCGGGGGCAACGCTCCACAGTCCATAGCAGCTCATTACGTGTGTCCGGCGCTTGCTGACGTCATCAGTTTTGAAGTAGCCACCAAAATTATTTTTTGGTTTGGGGTCACCGCAATATGAGGAACTGTATTGCGGGGTCACGGCATTAGAAAGGTTGAGAACCACTGGTCTAGGCAGTTAGCAAGTCACTTGTTAGCAAGTAACAGTCACATTGGGATCCCGGTGAAAGGATGGCTCCAAAAGAAAACATCTGCGTGTCTGTCTTTGTCCCCTGCCTCCCAGAGCAGCTGCCTGGGGGGAGGGCGGGGCAGAGGCTTGCCTCTACCTTTAGTCTTCATTTGCTGCTGTTTTTTTTGTTTTGTTTTGAATATGGAAACTACCTAACTAAAGAGCCAAGTTAACAGCTCTGCTAGTCTGTACCCAATTACTTAACAACTAAAGGCAAAAGACCTGTTAAGACACCTAGTCCATCCTCCAAGACTCCTCATTAGACAGAACTGTTACTCATTGTTCCTAGCTGTAAGTAACTGAGGCAAATGGGTTAATACTGCTTTCCTTCGCAGGTTAAAAAAAAATCACCATTCACATTTGAAAGTCACACACACAAGACAGGCATCAGGCTTCGGAATGTAACAATTTATTGGGGTTAATATTTTTCTTTAACTCCCCATTTCTGGCATTGATACAATACTCAAGAGCAGCAGAAAGAACAAAATGTACAAGAATACAAGAATTATTAGCACAAACCACCCCCAAACCCAGAGCAAACCATTTTTCCGCAGGGAACGCCAGTGGAAGGGGGATCCTATCGCCCCACCCCGCGTCCCATCCATCCACTCTAGACAGAGTTTAGCCAGCTGGGAACTGGATTAAAATAAACAAATGCAAATACTATATTTAAAAATGAAAATTACAAGACAAAAAATATATAGCTATACAATTCATTCATGCATGATTTTTTAATTAAATGCATTTTTCCAAAATAAAAAAATTACAAGATATTTAGGTTTATTTTAAATTAAAAAAAAGTCACCACCTCCACTTTGTGAGTATGTCTACAGTTTGCTCTGGGTGTGTGATTCCCAGCTTGAGGAAGGAGACACACGTGTGCTAGCTCTCACTGAGCTCGCACAATAAAAGTAAGAGTGTAGCTATGGTGGCATGAACTTCAGGACAGGCTAGTTGCCCCAAATACATGTCTGTCTGAGACATTAGGCAAGTGCTCAGGCTGGCTACCCTGTCCTGCAGCTCGCACTGCTGTCGTTACACTGTTTTTAGCGTGGTAGCTCAATAAAAAAGTTAGTGTGAATCTCTCCTCAAGCTGGGAATCACACAACCAGCTTCAAGGGTAGCTATACCCTGTATGCCAAGTGTGGGGTGGGAGGGTACATGGGTTGCATCAGGACCATCACCATTACAGAAATGACATTGAAATCTCTCTCTGGGATAAAGAGAAAGGCCTTGATCCTGCAAAGCCTTATGCGCACGCTTAACTTGAAGCATCCAGGTATCTTCAGACCTCAGTGAAACTACTTGCCTGCTTGAAGTTAAGCACTTGTATAAGTCTGCAGGATCTGGACCTCAGCTTGGCACCTGGGGAGGTAGAGGGAAGAGGCAGTTGGACAGGCCCTGATTCCTCTCACCACCGTGCAATTTTCCACCCAAAATTAAAAAAGAGAGAGAGAAACCTGTACTGTTAAGAGGGGAAGGGGATATAGCAAGTAGTTTAGCTCAAAAATTTAGATTTTAAAAAAATATAATGGTAGATTTATTTATTTATAAGAACTTCCGTGAAGTTTCCTCTTTCATAAGGAAACACACCTGCCCCTGCTGCACTGGAAGAGTCAGGGCTACTCCAGGGAACCCAGGAAGTGTTACTGACCAAGCTACTTTCACTGACAGCTGAAGGGCAAAGACGACGACAGCAATAATGGGGAAAATGTATTTGGATTTTAAAAGATCTGTTTCCCATATAAGGCCCCAATTCAGCAAAACACTTAGACACGTAACCACACGCCTAGAAGTTTTGTGCATGCTTTAAGTGCTTTGTTGAACAGATATGGATTTAAGCATGTGCTTCCAGCTTTGCTGAATCAAGGCATCATAGGGTTTTAGTTAACACAGGGATTAATGTTTAAAACTACTTAACCTGCCACTGCCCTCCAATAAAACACTCTCTCTTGAATCACCCACCGCTGCCAATATTTAAGATTGCATTTGATTTCTCTTACTGATGTTCTCCTTTGGGATATCACCCTTTCTTTTTCCCTCTGCCTTTTTCAAACTATTTCCCTAGTTTCAACCATATCTCAAAACCCTCTTCCCCATGCCAGTCTTACATTGCCCAGAGTGCAAAAGTGGGGAAGTCCACTCCCCAGACTGAACATGCTGTCTCTGCAGAAGACCCCAGACAGCCCCTCCCTTGATGGACGTGACAGTGGAACATCCTTAAGGGATGGATATGTCCTGTAAGGATGGAAAGCATGTCTTGGATGCAGTACTGCATCAAGGACAGCACTTTGGACGGCCCTGTAGGGTTTTAGCTTGTGCTAGGCAGTGGAAGGTGGGAGGGACAGAAGAACTGCTAGGGGTACAACCCTGGAAAAACTGGTATCTTCCTTTGTTCCTTGACTCAGATGTTTGGGAGGGAGGGGAGAGAAGGGATCAGGTAGTCCCCACTTCTTGTAAACCAGTGTGGGCTCTCTCAACCCTGAAGTGTATAGCATGTTTTAATTAACATTCTACCCTGCTATGTGGGATGTACTTCAGCATTATTGCCTCGCTGTGGAGGAGGTGGAGACTAGGAGGAGCAGGGATGCCCACCTCTGATGTCGGATAACTGAAGTGGGGAGGTTAAGTAGAAAATGGAAAACTAAGGGTGGGGAAGAGGAGATGAGATTCTGCTCCTCAGAAATGTACACATTGCACTTGAGTGGGGCAGAGGGGAACACTCCCTGGTTCAGAATCAGAGTGACAAAACGAATTTATAAAATACCTGGGAAGAAATGAGTGGGTCCTGAAGCAATACTCCACCCTTCTATAGCTCTGAACACATTACTACATTTAGCCTCCCAGTATCTTCTGTGGGGCATTGCCCCCATTGTACGGACAGGGAAACGGAGGCACAGGGCAGTGAAGCAGCTTATACAAGGTTACAGGAAATCAAAAGAACCGAGGAATGCCTAGCTCCCAGCTCCAAGATCAACCCACTGAACTATTCTGCCTTTGATACAAGGATTGGGATGGGTTACGTGAGGGATTCTTTTATATATATATATATCTATATCTATATTTCATATAAAAAGTAAATAAGATCCCAGCTCTTGCGTGATTATTGGGCAATCCAAAAAGCAGCAAAGCAAGCAACACTGGAGCAAAGGGTACGCCAGGCCAAATAGTGCAAGACCTCAGAGTTAGCAGGGGGATGAGCGGGAGACAGACACGCACTCCTCCAGGAGCGATACTGACCACTTGGCCAAACACCCATTCTCTGTTTGTTACGCCTCCCTGCCCAAGCCCTGTCTATGTAACTGGAATCCCACCCCTGCTAGGGAAAAAGGGCCACCACCTTCTCCCCCCAGGCCACATCCACAAGGAGAGCGGCGCAATGACTCCCTGCCAGCACTGTTGCTCCCCACCCCAGCCTGTGCTTTAGGTTGGTTCTCCAGAGGGAGTCCTCACGCTCCACCCCCAGTACTGTCAGGTCCATGAAGGAGACAGACTGACTGGGGAATATTGCAAAGCAGCTGAAACGTCCGTCAACCACAGAAGCGAGGAAAAGGATTTAACTCCGCAGGAAGACTCAGCTCAGACAGCACCCATTTGGTAAAGGAGGGACTGTGCCTTCCCCTCTGTCCCAGCTGGGGTGGGAGGAGAAGGGTGACTTACGTATGGATGTGGAGACACTTCCCCACCCCTGAAAATACACAGCAAGTTAGTGGCTCACCCAAGATTAGGAACCAGGACTCCCCACCAGAGTCTACTGGACTAATGTACATCCTCCCATCTCTGCAAAGGCAGCTCCATGCCCATATGCTAGCTCCATTCAGGAAGACCAGAGCGGTTGGCTGGGCAAAGGCAGGAGATTATATTCAGCTGCTCAGGACTGAAGCTGTAGGCCAGGTCAGAGGAACATTGGCAGAGCGCAGGGGTGAAGAGTGGAGAAAATGAGTTCCCAAGAACAGCCCAGAGAAGGGGAGATATAACTTTGTTCTGCTTACCCAGAATGCACAGAGAAGACCCTGACAAGGCGGACATCTTAGAGACCCATATCTAGTAACTTCTATTACATTCAGATGCCAATGTCCAGTCCCTCTTTCCTACAGTCACTCCCACATAGCAGATGAACAATATGTCTCAAAGACACAAAGTGCGGCCTTGGCTGGGAAAGCTCGCTATGAAAGCTACCTCCACCACTTCCAGACATTCACACATGACACAGAACAGAAGAATCCAAACCTGCTCTAGCAAAAACCCACCAACGCCACCCTGGCTCTTACCCTCAGATGCACTCAATGCACCCCAGCATTCCTCAGGAGAAGGTACTCCCACTTGTCTGAAACTTCAGGTACTTGTGGGGATTTCTGCCTTCCTATGAAGATCTGGCAGTGGCAGTGACCACTGGCAGAGGTGGGACACTAGACTTGACTGGGTTACATCAGGTTCTGCTGTGGCAAATTCTGCATTTAAAATGCCATTTCCATTAAGCACTGAAGTCAGTGAGCTGATAATAAGACAAGGAAGGGAGCTTTGCTGGTTCTGAGTGAGTGTTTATTCTGCGCTGGGGGTGGTTATCTGGCAAGAAAGGTGCAAGCCAATCTGAGATCTCAGCTACTCCATTCACATGCCATTTCCATTTTACCAGCCTGGCCAAAACCCCATCAGGTCAAGATTTACCATTCTGCAGCAACTTTGGCACCACCGTACCAGGGAAGGAGAAAAAAATACAGTCTTCATCTAATTTCTGAAGAGGGTGGGGAAGGGGAACTGTCATGCTGTTGGATGGAACTCACTCCAACATTTGGGAAGGTGGGGAAAGAGAAGGATAAAAATATGGGTTTTCTCCAAACCAGACTTGCCTCTTCAAATCAGAAATTGCTCGTTACCCTGAAGACACTCGCCTTCAGTTCAAAGTGAGCCAAATACCACCCCAGACACACACTACAAAATACTCTCTTGTCTAAGGACCATCTAACACCACTACAGTTTGTGCAATCACTGCATTTTATTATTCATTTTTAAAACTCTCTCTCCCCCGATAGAAATTTTTTTTTAAACTTTTCTTTTTTCTTTTCTTTTTTTTGCAAAACTATTCATTTCACTTTTTCCACTTTCCATCATAAAATCTCCTCTAAAAACACAACAAGAGAATAAACATGGCACAGACACAGACTATTTCCCTGGTTTAGGGGGGAATGCTTCTGAATACTCCCCACAGCCCCATGCCCTCTCTGAAAGGCATGGATAGGATCTCCCTTCTATCTTCCAGTAGGGAGGTGGAAGGGGGGGGGGGAATCAGAAATGGAAGGTGAGTGTAACCTACAGTAACACTAGTGTGGGTTTTTGTCAGCCTCTAGTGGCTGGATCACATGAAGAGGTTTATGAGGCTGCTACTGCCTGATCTTTAAGCTCTGGCAATAGAGACTCATGCTTTTAGATTCAGAGGTTCAGTCCCCACAGGTGACCCACTCAGGTGGGCTGTGACACAAGCAGTCAAGCTACTTTCGCTGACTGGATTGCACTTCTATCCTACACAGAGATGATCTATGATACGAGTTCCTCCAAAGCTCAGTGTCTCCCTCCCTTTTTTGTAATTGCAGGAAGATGGGTGACCAGCCACATACAATCCTCTTGCTCAATACTTCAGAGGAAGGTGAAAACTCCTCATCATGAAAAAAATCCAGGAACACCAAACAACAAACACCAGGGGGGAGAAAAATAACCTCTGCCAAGTGAACATTTCTTGGCTAAAACATGTCAAGAGTTTCCTATTAAAGTTCCCTTTTATCTCCCACTTAAAACTTTTCAAATATTTCTGAACTTTATTACCACGAAACAAGAACGCCATCACATACACACCAAGAGTAACCAAGCAACCTAAAAATAGTGACTGTCCAGCATGCATCTACTTTGTAAAATAGTTCCTCTTATCTCACAGCCTCACAAAATAGTTCCTTTTAAAAATCTTCTCTTTTTAACACAAATCTCCTTGTTATTCCCCCAATATAGATCTCCCATCTCTCCCCAGCCTGCTTGTCTTTGAAGCTGCAGCCATTAGAATAAGCTACCATGAAATAAGAGAACCCTGCATGCGCAAGGTGAAGAAAGGATGCAAAACAAAGCAAAGACAACAGGCAGGTATTAATTC
Source organism: Mesoclemmys tuberculata (assembly GCA_007922155.1). Lineage (NCBI taxonomy): Eukaryota > Metazoa > Chordata > Testudines > Chelidae > Mesoclemmys > Mesoclemmys tuberculata. The sequence goes on along the minus strand of ML675616.1, from coordinate 83,124,807 downwards.
ACATACACACGTACATGTCCAACAAATTACAGGAAGCCTTGGATTGGTGAGTGAATGGGGAATTCTCCCCCATCCCAGTCAATGTAACTGATTTTGAAATATTCTGCTGGATTTTAAGTTTTGTTTAAAAAACCCACAAAAGATGGGTGGGTTTGTGAGAAGCGGAGAATTGTGGCTGTGTAGGAACACACTAACCACATCTGGGATCATCTCTCAGATTAATTACACACAAACTGGAACTAAAGTAGTTTGAAGTCACACCTTTTCATTTCTATGCAAGTCTCTGTGTAGACGCTTATTTTGCATTAGGTCAGTTTTAAGGCTGGTCTACACCTAAAAATTAGATCAAACTAGTGACATTGCTCAGGGCTGTGAAAAATTTTGCACCCTGTACAATGTAGTTAGGACAACACAACCTCCACTGTACAGGTAGCAGGTCAGTGGAAGAATCCGTCTGTCGACCCAGTCTCACCCCTTGAAGGGGTGGTTTTACTACAGCTAAAGAAAAACACCCTCTGTCGCTGTAGCAACTGTCTACAATACAGTGGCATAGCAGCAACTGTACCACTTGCAGTGTAGACATACCCTTCAAAACAAGGGTGCCTGCAGGCAAAACTACAAAAAGGTGTGAATTTCACTCAATTTAGTTATTTTGTTGGCAGTGTGCATGAAGATGAGTCCTTAGAAGTGACAGTTCCTTTCTCCTGCCCCCAGTACACACACAGGTAGGCATATAAAGACTTATGGATCCCACAATAGGCAACACCTCACATACATACAGACACACCTGTCCCATGGTAATGGAATCAAGGCGGACACTCACAGCAACACTAATTTAGACCAACTTTATCAGCACCTCTTCTCCAAACCCCAGCGTTTCAGATTCCACAACAGAGGAGTGGGGAAGCAAAGGAGAGCATCTAGCTACAAAGCTCAGCACTGACAGAGTCAAACAAGCCATGAATGGCTAAGAAGAGCGCGTTTGCACCTTAGACATTAAGAGCATGTCTGAGGGAAGTGGAGGAAGCCACATTATTGCCTGCTTCCAAATCACAGAGACTGGGGGGTGATTCCAAGACCCAATTTCATGCTGAACATGTAAAAAAACAAGGAGACTGGGGGGTAGGGTGAGGCAGGCACACACACACACACAAAATGTAAGACACAGTAATTCTTACAACAGGTTCTTAGCACCTTTGGTTGACAATTGTAGAGGCAATTTCAGATCCTGGAAATGGTTGAGGTGAACCCCTTCCAATCCACCCACCAGAAAGAGGTGAAACTGAGCAGGAAGGGTAGCAGATCTTCCTTTGCACACACAAGGCTTATGAGGTGATTCCGTGGAGCCAATTACCTTGTGAGGTAAGACCTACTGGGGCAATATCAGGACAAGCCACTGGTCCCCCTGAACTGACGGACGTATGTGTGGCCTTCCCACTTCCACTAGGAAAAGGCTTCAAAAAGGCATGGCATGCCTCAGGCCCAAGCCAAGTGCAAGAGACGAACTCAAGGAGGAAGATCCAGGCTGGAAGTGACAGGCCCAACAAAGCTGAGCAGACTGGAAGATCTGGTAGGGAAGGAGCAGAAGGGCCCAGGTGGTCTTAAGGTGCCCATACAACTGCCAAGTTAGCACCGATAGTAAAAGCGAGAAGGAAGTGAGCCTGGGGCACGTTATAGGGGTGCAACCCTCCTATTCTGGCTCTGTTGCAGTTGCATTCTAGCTCTTGATGCTTTACCTTCTGATCTCCCCTTCCTCTCCCAAAGATACAGCCAGGGGTACTGCAGCTGGATCTTAAGGGATAGTCAATCCATGCCAGAAAGAGAAGAGGATCAGAGCTGCCCTGGGGAGAGGTGGGGTGAAGAACTGGAGAAGTGGTAGGGAGTGTATGCATACTGCAAGGCAGAGAGGGGAGTACAGCTGCTTTCAAAAGCCTTATCCATCTCTCCAGTAGCAAGAGCACTCCCATTCCTTCAGAAAAATGGGGGAATCCTTCCCCACCAGCCCCAAACACACACACCCACTCCAGTTTGACATGTTCCTTGAAGACAAATGATCATTCCCCAGCCCAACCCCTGGCAGCTGTGACATCTGGAAACTTCAGACACCTCTGCCCTCCGACTCCCACCCCACCCCAGTCTCCGAGCAGAAAGAAAAAGAACCAGGGAGGGGTAGAGCAGGAGAAAACTAACAACAGCCATTCACACCATGACTTCTTGCAGCGGAGCCTCCCCCACCTCTGAAGCAGGGATCCAGCTTCTCACTTGCTGCCTCCTCCACTCGCTGCTACCTTCTCGAAATCCTCGGCATTGCAGAATTCCTTGATGGTGACGGTCAGGAGGTTGCTAGTGACATCCGTGACCACCACGTTAGAGCAAGGGGACATCTCGGGGCGCCAGTCGCCAGCCTCCTGCTCCGGGTCAGAAGAGGAGAGGGACGATGAGGGTGTCTGGCCCCCAGCACATCCCCCAGGAGGAGAGCGCTTGCTGGTGGCTGCTGATTCTGGTGGGATCGACAGGTCAAGGACCTCTGACTCACGCCAGTCAGGGATGGCGGGGCTCAAGGTCTCAGGGAGCAGCTTTGGGGGAGAATCGTCTGGGTCAGAGGAGGAGTGAGGGGCAGGGGAGGGGCACCCAGAGGAGCTGGAGCTGCGGGCATCGTAGGGGGTGGAGCCCATGATCAGCCCACAGGAGGCGCCCTGTGAGCCCCCTGCCTCCATCTTGCCCTCCAGAGATGTGGCTGGGGCAGTGGATGGCTTGTTGTACAGTGAGAAGGTGCCGAACTTCATGTGGCGGATCTGGGTGCGGAGGATGCTCTCGCTGAACTTCTTACTCTTGCCAATTACACGGTTTCGTGAGGGGATCTTTGGCCGGGCAAGGCCGCCTCCCCCACTTGCGGCCTTCCCGCCCTTGTCCATGACCTTGAGGTTGAGGATGATGCGGCTGCGTTTGGGCTCACGAGGCTTCACCTTGCGATTGATGATGCGGACGGTCTCTGAGAAGGGTGAGACGGGTGGACGTACGCCAGCTCCCCCCCCAGCATTCTGGGGGTCTGGGCGGGGCAGGGGGCGCCGGGACATGCGATGGCAGCGCCGGATGTCTTTCTTGAGCCGGTGCACTGCGGCGCTGGAGTGCAGCTTGGGTGACGAGGCGCTTGAGCCGGGCTTGACAGAGAAGTGTACATCCCCAATGTGTAAGGCCTCTGCCTGGGCCCGAGCCTGTGGTGGGGGAAAAGAAGAGGAGTGGAGTCAGACATGACCTAGGAGATGCCAGGCCTTGAAAGTGGGGACAGCACAGCTTGCGGTAAGACGACATTAGGGGCACTCTGTCAGGAGCCAGAAGGCTACACCTCGTTTGTATACAGGTTAATATTTAAATGAAGACATAAATGCACAGGACCCCAATGCTTAGGTAACGCAGTGGTGACTAGGTGCTAGAAGTCCCCCTCTGTGCCTGTTACAGCCCTTGCTACGGAGCCGTGGCTGTAGTAGCTCCTGCTTTAGCTCTGGAGGTCCCCTGTTCAGTCTCCAGTGCATCAGTCAAGGTGGCAGCCATCACACTTTCATCATCTATGACAGGGAGGAGAAAGGACCTGCTGGTTTGTGATCAGCTCCTGTTGGCATAGGTAGCATCCTCACTAAGCACTACAGCAGTGCAGTTGTGCCGCTGCAGCACTCTATGTGTAGACAGACCCCTAGTATTTCCTTAACATCCCCCTTCTTACATGCTCTCCTGAAAGAGAGGCATAGAGGAAAGGGCTCAGGGACCCTGGTGCCAGAGATTCTAAAGCCACACTTAGAGCTTGTCTACACATACGTCACTGCAGCATGTCTGGCAAAGACGCGCTATGCTGATGAGAACTCTCCCGTTGGCATAATAAAACCATCTCTGTGAGAGGTGTCCACATGGGTGCTTATGTTGGTCTAACTTATGAACCAACATGAGCTGTAGCGTAGATCTAGCCTTGTTACTATACTCTGTCACCAGGAGAAGGGGCTAATCATCCTGGTAAGCTTCTGGTGGTTGTTGGTGGGGCTCAGCACCAAGAAGTTTATTTGTGGTAAGCATCCCAAAATGTGCTAGGCACTGTCTGAATGTAGGGAGCATGGACTATGTCTATGAGATCATAGTCTAGGAGACAAACAAGAGACAAAGAGTAGGGGAGAGGAATAAAGCAAGCAATCAAAGTCCCCCCCAGACTATTAGTTGGTTAATTTCTTGTAGGTAGCGTGGGAGAAACGGATCTCTAGGAAGGGTTGATGGAGAAGATAGTGGTCCGATGGATGCTGTGAGTGGAACGTCTCAGATTCAAGGTTAAAAAAAAAAAAAAAAAAAAAAGACATTGGACATCTGCATGGAGATCAAGAATATCCAGAGTTGTTATAAATGATGACAATGCAAATTTTGGAAGGGATATTAAATCTCATGTTTTAGCCTAGTGGGTGTGTCAGGGGAAAATTATCCCACACGTGCCTGCTGTGGGGTTTTTACACCTTCCTTTCAAACATCAGGTGCAGGCCACTGTCACAGACAGGATACTGGGATTGATGGACCTAGGGTCTATTATAGCTTCCTATGCAATTCTTATGTTCTTATTCCATCCCTAGGTTCCTATGCAATTCTCACATTCTTATTCCACTTCTAAAAGCCAGATTTGTCCTGCCCCTTCAGATGAGATATTCGTTTAACGTTACAGATTAAATAGTGAAAGGGTAGAAAAGGCCCTGCTTTTCTCAGACAGGAGAGAAAGCTGCTCACTCCCCTCCTCCTCAATAAATGTATCGGGAGTCATATCTACTAAGTGTTTGGGACAGAAGTTTTTGGTTCCTCTTAAGCGGATAGGAGCCAGGACAACTCTAGGAGAGTGAGCTGGAATTTATTCTGGCTCATGCATCAGCAACAAAATTGCCTGCAGGCAGTTACCATTTTCATTTGTAAATTGAGCAGGTTTGATCTGGAGACACAACAAACATAGAACTCCACAGTGTAATTTTACACTTGGTTTTCAGAGCAAAGCCACACTTTAAATGGTGCGCCACAAGGATAAAATGCCATAACCCTCTGAAATGGAGTCCCCCTCATCCAAAACAGAGTCACTCTATAATTCCCTTGCCCCCAAAACCCAGCCCAGGCCAGAAGTAACCAGACCTTTTGGCACCAGACCTACCATTGCCGTGCCAACTTAGAATCAAATGAGGTTCTTGTACCATCTAGTGACCACAATGAGAACTTCAGTCTCCAGGACACACATCCACTTCCTCACCTCATGACTCTCAAACACACACAGCTCAAAACAGGTTCTGGTTAGCTAAGGTTTTAAGCACTGCACTAATGTCTTCCCTGCCATCATGCCACCTGAATTGGACCTACAACTCTCATTACAGGATGCCCAGAAACTTAGCAGCATTTTAAGTCACTAAAGCCAGGCACCAAGACTGGGCCTAGGCTATGAACCCCCCTAATTCCTTACATCTGAATCCAAAAGATTCCACTCCTGCTGAGTGTTCCCACTCTGCCCCTTCCAATCCCTAGTGATGACAACAGTGCAAGCTGCATGAAGCCTCAAACCTCTCAAGCAGCTCTGCCACAGAATGGAAGAAGTTGGGAATGGAGACATGAGAGCATCTAGCTCTCATCTCTGACTAATACAGGGCTATTCCCTAGAGTAAGCTCTCCAATGCTTTGTCCAGTCTAGCTGTAAGTGGCTCCAGTGATGGATCCGTTTCTACTGCTTCATCTGGGAAACTATTCCATAGTCCAAAGGCTCATCTATGCTAGAGATTTTATACTTGAGTTAAAATGATTGTCAAATAACTGAAGGTGGTTAACGTGTTCTTAAGGCCAGTGTGGACTCCCCCCAAAATGTCCATTCCAGGCCACAAACGTAATTGTTGTTTATCCTAGACAAAGGTTAAAAATCTCCAGCACAGACAAATCCTAAAAGGTTTCACTGTTGGGATGGTATCCTAATGTGCTCCAGAGTTTCTCGTCTGTCTCATCCATTATTCCATGCCCTACATGCCTTACAGCATGGATAATTGGACAAGGTTCCTGCCCCAAACAGCCTAGTCTAGTATGCTTTAATAGCTCTTTGAACCCAAATAATTCCTCACTCTTTCCCACCATTTAAATACATACAGATGGTTATGGTTCTCTTCAGACATCTTTTAGCCAAACTATTCTGGTAATATTTTACTTTTAATCGTCTCTCACACATCATTATCACAGCCTCTCAAGCATTTTTATTGCTCTTCTCTGAACTCCCTCCAATTTAGGATTATCTAGTGGTGTGGTGCCTGGAATGACATGTTTTATTCCAAGTGAACTGAAGCCATACAACTAGGGATTATTAACTCCCTGATACCTGGCATGACTCCCTCTCCAAAGCAAACTAACAAATTCCCCTTGGCTTTTTTGCCACATATCACACTAATCAGGTCTAATTTGCTTTTCATTGTCACTGTCACACAGTGTGTGTGTGTCTCTCTCTAAGTATTTCTGCTCTCAAGGTTTCTTTTGCTCATTGAATATTTGGGTCCCTGATTACTTCCCATTCCAGAAGCATCTGTTTGCATTTTTCCTGGTTGAATCCATTTCTTATTTCCAGCCCTTATTTTATTTCTCTGCCCTTATCACCTTACATTTTAGTATCCTATGAATGGAATTAATGTGCTGTTTTTCTCCTTGGACAGATTAACAACGATTAGGCTAACATGGAACCAAACACTCCCTCCAACTCAATATGCTGCTGTTAATCATTGCTTAGTTTACATTCTTTATGACGCTTTTCAATTCATGTTAGAGTACACATACCCAAGTCAGCTTGAATTCATTTTTCAAGTAAAGTTTCAAAGAAACGGTATTAAAATGCAAAAATCCAGATTTCCCAGCTACCATGTTCCCTCCAGCCACTAGTCCAGTAATTCTACTAAAAATGTGACCAAGTTTGTCAGATATCATTTACAAAGATGATAGTTTTGCTGACCCATTCATTTTCTCCTCCCATTCCTGGCTGTGTTCTTGCTTCCTTCTATACCTGGAACTACCCTCCAACCCCACTTTACAAAGTTGTCTTCCTATTTAAATCTCTTCAAGAAACAACTTCTCCCTGCTGAAAGCGCAGTTTGTCTATGGTGCTCATGAATTATAAGGATTCATAGTTTAAGACAACAAAAGTTGATCCCTTCTCTGAATTTCACCAGTGCATCTTCTGCTTCCTTCAGACTGTAAATTCCTTGGAGCGGGAATGGTCTTTACCTTTGTGACTTTAGCGTGAAAGGTGTGCTCAATGCTGTACATAGAATACCCTGTTTATTGCTCATGTTTCAGTTTTCATCAAAATAAAACAGTCTCCAAAAATCTAGAGATTTTGTTCTCATTTAACAGAGAATGAAGGTTTACTACTTATAGCACAGTAATTGCTAGGATCACTTTTTTCCTTCTTTTGGAGATCTGTATCACTTTGACTCGGTCCCCTCTTGAATTCTCACTCACTAGCACCTCCTTAGTTCTGTTATTTTTTAATAATTATGGCTAGTGATCCAACAAATAATTTCATCAGTCCATTCTCTTCACTCTAGCATACACATACTGAAGACAGGTGACCTGTAGATATTCAAGTTCCCTAAAAATCTCACTTTACCTAATTTATGTCAATAACTGTACAAGTGGGAAATAATAAAGACCTCAGATACAACAGTTTTGTTTTGATTCAAGTATTTGAATTTCAGTAGCTCTGCTGTATTTAACCCTTGTTTATTAGTGCATCTGCTTTGTCTTGTACCCCCTCGCAAAATAATATATTTATAAGAGGCCTTGTTTCCACTTTCACCTCTTTGGCTAGCATTCTGCCTTGTTTTACTGCCTGTCTATTCTGCAACCTTTAGCTGACAAAGCAACAGCAAGTAGTGCTCCTAAGCAACCTACCATAAACTAATGTGTTTCCCCATTGGAGGGGAAACAAATGCCATGAGGGAATGGATTTCTATTTCAAACTGCTGAAGGGTTATTTATGAACAAGGAGATCAAAACCTGAGATTAAGGGGAAAGTCATTCAACACTACTGCTGCGCCTTCCTCCACTTCAGTTTACAGTTAAAATTAGGTCTTGCAAGCAGCAAGAGGGAAATCCCCTATTGTGCTGGGCAAGTGTTGTCCATTACCTTACGCTCCTGATTACCTCTTCTTCTGCCATTAAACACCCTCCAATCTTTACCTTATTATTTACAATGATCTTAAGTAGTTGCGTGTGACCCCTGCCTTTCCCAAGCCAACAAAGCTGTGAGGAAAAAAGTATGCTAGGGAGGGTGAGGAAGAAAGACAAAGCTGTATGCAAAAATGTATGTGTGGGAGAGTTAATGTGTTTCTATAACTCTGCATGAGCTTCCATTTTTGTCCAGTGAAGTTCATTATTTCTTATCTATGTATTTCTAAAACCTCAAGGAACTTGCTACCGACAAGATCTATCAGGGATGTCAGACTAATAAAGGTTGCAAAGGACTGCCCTATGTCAGCCACTCCAAATTCCCCTCTCAAAACAACGACTATGATTTCCATAAGTTCATCTCACCTTACAGGCTACTGCATGACATGATCACCCCAAGTAAATTCATCTTGTGGGCTTGAGCTCTTCAATCATGGGAAAGTTTGACTCTAATATCCAGGAAATACAGACAAACCTCCTACCCAAAGCTCTGCAACTGAAGGCCACACTTTCAGTCCTGCCATCCACGATGCAAAAGCTTGTTAGTGACATCACAGCAGTCTGACAGAAAGGCCAAGCATTAGAAGCCTCACTTTAGGCACCAATGGCCAGATTTACAAAGGAATCAGGTGCCTGAAGATGAAGATAGGCACCTTGTGGGATTTTTAAAAGCGCTAAACAGATTAGGCACGTAACTCAAACCAAAGAGTAATTCCTTTGTAAATCTGGTTCCAAGTCAATATTAAGGTAAGTAAAAAAAAAAAAAAGGGGAACAATTTCAAATCTGTCCACTTACTTAAATGACATAATATGGATTTAAAAGCCTAGCTTTAAACACCACGTTTGAAAATCTTGGTCAGAATCGTTATATATGAAACCATTCATCCCATGTGCATGCTAGTCTTTTAAAACCAGTCGTGGTTTGGTTTCATATTTAATCTCCGTGCCTTCCAATCCTAATTGGTTCAGTTTGCAAGTCAAAAAGAATATTGTTCTAAATGCCAGCTCTGCGAACTCCCCCGGGGATCCAAGAGTCAAGTTTCTCCCTCTGCTCTGGAGGTTCTCATCGGCAAGAGATTCTGCAATCCAAAGAACTGACAACATTGTTAATGTGAGAAACAGAACAGAACCCTGCTTCTCCTCCTGTAGCGGCATCAGTCCTGCAGGATTAAAAGGAGTCAAAACCTTGGCTATGGCAGGCAAAAAGAAAGGACTTCAACACAAAAGACTGAAGGGCAATTTTTAACTGATTTTCTAACTGAAATCACATTGCAAGTAGTTAGCTCAAAAAGAGTTTGGACACATTCAGATGGTACTAACCGAGATAAGAGTTATTTCTTGCTGTCTGGTCTGGGGTGTTATTTTTAGGGCTGGATCGGAAGTCACAGAAACCAGCAACTCAGGCAAGTCCCTGACACAACTTCATCTCTCATCAGACCAGCTCCCCAGAGGGAGATGCCAGCAGCAAGTTAAGTAGCAGTGACTATGCTCCTACCCTGCTCAGTGCTCCACACAGAGAGGCATCAATCTACCAGTGATTTTTTTGTTCCACACTTCAACCTCCTCTCCAGCGTATCAAGTTTGCAGTAACAGTCAAGTAGATTTCAAGAGTTAGAGAGGGAAAAGAATTAAGGCAAGTCACACCACCAGTGAAGGAATATTGTTAGTTGTGGTGTTTTTAAGAAATTAACAGGAATGCCTATTTCTTGAAGTGTCAGTTATTTGTGTCCCCTGATTCCCAAACTAAAAACCATTCACTAGAAATCCAGTCAATTGAAACAGTGATTTAGAAGTAAGGTAGATTCAGAATCTGCACCTGAGATGCCCTGCCAGCTTTTTGTGATTTCACAATCACATTTTGCTATATATAATATTACATATTTTTATTTTTAATGCAATATCTCCTTCCCATGTTGTTGTGTGAAAGACCCACACAGACAGAAGAAGAAACCAACTGAAAATTCAGGGAAACTGATTACAGAGTGCTTTTGAATACTCAATGCAAACAAACAAAAATTAGACTGTTTATTTTCTATTCAGATTTCAAGTGTTACAAATAATAGGATAAAAAAACTCAAGCAGAAGTGTTGTTTTTAAATTAATGGTGTCTCCTCACATTTTCCTCTGCCTTATCGGAATCCCAAACATAAGATGATCTAAAGCATAAGTGTTAGAGATAGAAATAGACTGTAGAGTGAAACTGAACTAGTTTCACTCTCTTTTTACACTGAGTGAAAAGTAAAAAGTAACACAGCATTACTGAGAAAGCAAACAGATTTTATCATTTTCAGTTTTTAATTAAGGCAAGAGTAACAATGTAGGCAAGGTATGGAGGGAATGTTTTAATCACCCCCAGGGCTTACTGAAAATGTCCACATAACTCCCCAGTTTATACCTGGACATTCAGAGAACCCCAAGAAGATTCTCCCCCCCACTTTTTAACTATTTGTGTGGTCCTCCCATAAACCATATCCTTCCAAAGCAGATAAAAGGAGGATACCCTATTGCACAGAACTTTTTGAGGGCTCACACTGAACACTTCACTTGTGTTTGTACAGAGATTTGAAGATGTGAAGCCTCTCAACAACCCTGTCAGGCAGGAAAGCAAAGTATTAACCCCATTTTACAGATGGGTAAAACAGATCCAAAAACATAAAATGACTTGCCCAAGGCCACAGAATGAGTCAATGCCTGAGATATGAGTATGATATGTATTGTTAAAGCACCCATCTCCACAGCATCTGGACATCTGATCAAGTCACATGGATCACTTTATGATTATTTGTTCTGTTCATTCCCTCTGAAGCACCTGTCATTGGCCACTGTCGGAACACAGGATATTGGGCTAGACAGACCATGGGCCTGACTCAGTACAGCCGCTCTTATGGAGACCAGAACTAAGAAATTCCTGGCTCCCCATGCACATTTGTCTTAACTATACCACCAATCAAGATGATATTCTGGCACCTTCACTCATTTATGATCCAGGATCAGGATGGTTAGGGGAGCAATAATGCAATACATTTGTCTGCAAGTTTTCAGAGAGAGGAATATGGCAGATACCAACACTTAGAGGAAAAATCTGTCACTTCTGGTACAAAGGACCATCAACAGATTTTAAAAGAAGGGAAACTGGGGATCCCCTTTTTTTAAAAAAAGTCTTCCCTGTGAGACAAAGCATGCCTGTGCATGAAGAAAGAGATATGAAAATGCCACTGTCCTTGGGGATGGAGTCTTTAGCTCTCCCATGAAGTGACAGAGCCATCCCTGAATTCCAGAACAAGTAGCAAACCCCATAGGGCCACCAATATAGCATCTGGGGGCACCTACCATGCTGACATGTGAAGAGAATTGGAGGCAGCAGCAGTAACCTAGTCGTATCTTAAAATCAAAAAACAACAAATACAAAACCTTTTCATAGCCACTAAGCACGCTGCTATGTTATCACATCCAGACTGAAGGGGTGTGAATGAATACCACTGTGGTGGGGAAAGGGAGCAGGGAGGTGCAATCATCACAGAGACAACCATGGGGGGTAGGGGAGGAAAGATGATTGACAAGAAGAGAACATTCCCCCTCCACACAGCTTTCACCTGTGTTCCCTCCACACCCCAGGTAGCATCTCATGCACTTCTATTCTCCCCTTGTATTTAGGTGCACTAGTACTCCCAGGCTAAGGCAGGCCCAACTCATTTGAGAATTAACTACATTCAACAGCCCACAGGCAGTGGGATTTTGGATTCCTCTAACTGGGCCTAAATTATTTAAATAAGAGTTACCTTCAGGAGGAAAGTTTTAGGCTTGGGTCCTCTCTTCTTTGGCCCATACAGCTCACGCTCCCGTTCCCTGGAAGGAGTCAAATTTTAGAACGTTGAACTTTTTCTTAAGAACGCACCCGCCCCCCACCCACAGACACCCGCTATTTTTTGTAGCTTCGAGGTCACGTAAACAAACGCACCGCAGCCCCCCACCCCGGTAAACTCACTTCTGCTCAAAGGCTGCAATGAGCCGGGAGTCCAGGATGTTCTCTTCGGGCTCCCAAGTGCTGTACCTGCCAGGGCACACAAAAAACACGGGCAGACGCATAAAAAGGTTAACGTGGGGGGCCGGGCGGTGGGGCTGTGAATGCAACCCCCGGTTTCGGGCATGGAGAAGGGATGCATCATTTGATCACAACGCAGGACCTTGCCCACGTCTGTGCACACGCGCGCGCGGGGCGCACGCTCGCATCCGCGCGCGGAGAAAGGCGGGAGCAACTCACTTGATGGCCCAGCCTTTCCATTTCACCAGGTACTCGATGCGCCCCTGCAAAACACAGAGGGGGGGGGAGGGTTAGCGAAACGGCCATTCGAGCGCGGCCGGGGCAGCCCCGCGCGCGGGGGGCCGGGCCCGGGGCCGGGGCCAGGCTGGGCGGCTGCTCACCTTGCGGATCCGCCGCTTGATGATGGATTCGGCCGCGAACACTCGCTCCCCCACTGCAGACAGCTCCATCTTGCTCAGCAGCAGCAGCAGCGGCACCCACAGCCCATAATAATCCCGCCCGCTTCTCCCCCCTCCCCCTCTCTCAGCCTGCCGCTGCCGCTACTAGGCACCGGCTCGCGCACGCTGCCCTCACGCACGCTCGCAGTCGCCCTGCGGCCGCGCGGCACCACGTGACCTCCTCTCCTCAACCCCTCCTCCTCCTCCTCAACGGGCGCACCGTTACCAGGGTCTCCTCGGCGGCGGTTGCTACGGAAAGAGGAGGAGGGCGCAGGCGCGCGGGCTCTGAGGCCAGCGGCGCGCGCGGGCTGCAGGGAGCGGCGCGGGCCTGGGCCGCGCTGGGCGGCAAAGCGCGGGGGAGGGGGACAGAGCGCTCTGAAGGAGACATGGGGGGGGTTGCTAGGTAACAGCCTCCTGCCTCCCCCCCGCCGCTCCTGGGCGGGCAGGGCGTTGTGTGGAGGGTTGCGTCGCTCCTGCTCGGGTCAAGGCAGCCGGTGCGTGCTAGGTCCTGCCCACCCTGGCGGGGCAGTTGCCGTGGAGGGACCTGGTGGCTGCAGCAGGTTGGCCAGGGCCGGGCCGGACCCAGCTCTAGCCAACACGTTAGGAAGGAGGGAAGGGATGGGGGAAAACCCTGCCTGACGACATACCCATCCCCAAGAACGGGGACTAGAGCAGGTTAGCCTGTAACCCCCACCGCAGGTGCTTACCCTTTCTCCTGAACCAGCTGGTTCTGGCCACTGCCCGGGAAAGGAGGCTGGACTGCACGGACCATCCATGGTCTGGTCGACCCTGGCACTCTCGCGGTGATGTCCCTTTCGCACAGGCCTATTGCACTTCAGCTGCGACCTAATTATGTTCCCTTGAACGAGCCAGGGTTCCAGTCTGAGTCTTGAATAATTAGGCCACATCGTCTGTTACAGTCACAATTCTGTTTTAAATCAATGTGGGGGTTCAGACTTAGGGCTTATCTACACGCAGTTGTACCACTTTAACGATAACAGTATCGTTAAAGCAGTGGATGTATTTATAAGTCTGAGTGTGTTACACTCTTATAGCTTATTCTGATATGGGGAGTAAACTTCGCCATATAATGTACCGTAGAACCTCAGAATTACAAATACCTGGGGAATGGAGGTTGTAACTGAACAAAACTTTACACGGGTTCTTTCAAAAGTTTACATTGACTTATTACAGCTTTGAAACTTTACTATGTAGAAGAAAAATTCTGCTTTCAACCATCTTTCATTTAAATTAAACAAGCAGTTTAATTGACCTTGTCAATTTTCATTTTTAAAAAAATTTTCCCTTTATTTTTAGTAGTTTAAACAGAACTGTATTTGCTTGCATACTTCAGTTTCCAAATGAGGTGTGTGATTGACTGGTCAGTTCATAACTCTGGTGTTTATAACTGAGATTCTAGTGTATCTTTATACCAGTATAATTGCATTCATGTCAAGGACTATACCATAGATCGTTTGGTTAAAAAATTCATACTTAAAGTAATATTGGTTAAAAATGATAGCCCCGGCCTTTTTCATCACGTGCATCTCACCTTGCACATTCATTAGGACAGTAGGTGACCGAGTTTCACCACAATGTACAAAGAAGCAGGGATAGTCCTAGGTGCAAACAATGCAAATGATCTCTTCAGGTCCTGCATTTGTTGGAGGCCTCCCTCCTGCACTCCTGGAGCTTTGGTTGATTAAACAGTTTCCACACCATACTAGGCTTTCCTCCAGAAACAGCTAGAGAGGAGGAAGAAAAAGAATCAGTGTCTCCCTCTAGTTTAGCAATTTGGAATCCAACCAATCCTAAAGCAGTGTGCACACAGAACATTGTGCAGAGATGCCAGCCCCATGGATTTACTTGTGGATACCCAGCAGGTGCATTCTGTGTTGTACAGAATAACAGCAATGCCTAACAGTGTGGAAGGGATCTTGAGGTTATCAGTCCATTCCATCACCCCACCCCCTCATGCTGAAGAAGCATTAAGTACATCTAGGTCATCCCAAACAAATGCTTGTCTAACTTATTCTTAAAAACCTCCATAGAAAGGGATTCCACATCCTCCCTTGGTAACTTGTTCCAGAGCTTAACTATCATTATAGTTTAAGGTTTTTCCTACTATCTAACCTAAATCTCTCTTGCTGCAAGTTAAACCCATTACTTCTTGTCCTAATGGACATGGAGAACAATTGATTGCTGGTCCTCTTTATAACCACCTTTTACACAGCTCAAGATTTCTCTAGACTAAATATGCCCCATTCTTTCATTCTTTCCTCATACGTTTTCAAAATCTTTGTGCTCTCCTCTGGCACTCTCTCCAATTTGTTCACCTCTTTCAAGTGTGGCAGCCAAAGCCAGACCATATTCCAGCTCAAGCCTCACCAGTGCCAAGTGAAACAATTACTTCCAGTGACTTACATACAGCACTCCTATTTATACACCCCATTTCAGACCATCACATTGTTGACTCATCTACTTTGTCATCCCCTATAACCTCCAGATCCTTTTCCACAATACAGCTGCCTACCCAGTTATTCTCCACTTTGTATTTGTTCTTTTGATTTTTTCCTTTGCAAGTGTAGTGTTCTTTTCAATTGTCTTTATTGAATTTCATCTTGTTGATTTCAGACATTCTTTATATATCAAGATCATTTTGAAATTTAATTCTGTCCTCCGAAGTGCTTGTAATACCTCCAAGCTTGGCTGTCACCCACAAATTCTAAAAGTACTCTCCTTTACTCAGTCCTCCAAGTTGTTTATGAAAATACTGAATAGTACCAGATCCTGTATAGACTCCTACAGATTCCCTCGATATGGCCATCCAGTTTCACAGCAAAACCATTGATAACTCCTCTGAATAGGGGCTTTCAAGCAGTTGTGCACCCACCCTTATAATTTAATTTAGCCCGTATTTTACTACTTTGCTTATGAGAATATCATGACAGATGTCATGCATCAAAAGTCTGACAAAATCAAGGTATCATATCTATCACTTCCCCTTTATCCACTAGGGTGGCTACCCTGTCAAAGAAAGAAATTAGATTTGTTTGGCATGACTTGTTCTTGACAAATTTATGCTGGCTATTATCCTTGTGTTTTCCTCTATGCGCTTACAAACTGATCTTTCCAGGTATTGAAGTTAAGATGACTGGTCTATAATTCCCCGGATCCTTCTTTTTCCCCGTCTGATGGTGGTGATGACAGCAGGCAAGTGGTTAAGTAAATCAATCCAACCCTGCACTGTCACTATCTGGCAACAATGCCTTTTTAGCTGGGACTCTGCTGCTATTTATGTAAGTTTTCAAAAATATCCAGGCAAATGTAGGGTGGTTTTGCCTTTTATTCTGATCCAGGAAGGAGCTTTACACTTTTGTGTTAAAGGTTCTTTTCTTTACAGCTCCAACTCACTTTCCATGTTTAAAACAAATAAAAAGCCTAACCTGTTTGAGACAGTCCAATAAAGGAGGTGTTGTCAGAAAGTGCCCTTACTAAACACGATCCCTCTGCCCTGTTCATCATACACATGTGATTTCCATCTCTCCTAAGCCAACAATACTACTACACATTCATCCCAAAGGGAGAGGTTAGCAGAGATGGAAAGAATGGAGTTGTAGAATTAAGGGGGAAATGACAACACGGAAACAGGCCCTTAGTTAAATGTCAGTTCTCATATTTAATATTTTAATAACTGTTTGCAACATTTACCACATAAATCATCTAAATAAATAGATGCTGTACAGTATCTTGTCCATATCAGTACAAAAATAAAACCACACTTTGCCTCAAATTGTAACTAAACCTGTCCTCCTGTTTGTATTACAATCTCCATTTACAACAAGCACTCATTCATAAAAGGCATTATACTTCGGGGTTTTGTTTGTAATTGATTCATTCCCTCAGCCCCTCCCTCCCCCCCTTGCCCAAATACATTCAATTAGTCTGTACAAAAGCTAGAAGCTCATTCTGTGCAAAGGAAGCTTTCTTGTGCAAAGACTCAGGTGCTCTATCATGCCAAGAATAAAAATAAAATAATCTTCCCCAACCCCATTCCTGGTGGAAAATAAGCATATAGGCAGTGAAGTCACACAGCAGTCTTAGAAGGACCCAAACCAAGCAGTGCAGGAGCATGGGAGAGGCCGGTGCTGAACAGCCAGAGAGGGGATTGGGGTTCCTCCAAACACAGGGCCTGCTACTAAGTAAATCTCCCTACATAGCCAGCTAAAATGTTCAACTTAGATTTTTGTTTTTTTAAAGCCTCAGCGTTGTAATTTTGTTAAAGCAAGTTCCTTTGCTCCTGTTCTGTTGGATGTGAAGTGAGATGATAACCCAGAGGAAGCTGAAACCAGCTGTTGGGTTGCTCCTACCCCCGTTACGCATGCCTCCCTTTCCCAATAAGCTATTAAAGTGCAATTTGTCAGAAAAAGGGAACTAAAAAGATGTATCCAAAACTAGAGATGGAAGAAACCTACTGGATCACCTCTCAGCCATCTCTGAACACTGGGACTACCTTGTTAAAAAACCCTTAACATGAGAACAGAACCTCATTATTCCCCATGTGGTGAAGGAAATGTGTTCTGAGGATGGATGTGGACTTTTAAAGTCTCCTTCCCTCCTTCATTATGTCCTTCTTCATTTAACATGCCTGGAGTCACACAAACACCCTACAACAAGGGATACAAAGGGCTGGATGGGAGCTGTGGAAAGGAGATAAGGAATAGCCAATGGCCTGAAATAGATACATCTTTCCCTTTTCAAATGCCACTTTTAAAATGAGTCAATAAGAGTACTCAGCGTGCCTAGTGCTTTGCATCTTCAAAGTGCTTCAAACATACTTCAGCCTTGATTTAAGCCAAAAAAGCAGACTAACATTTTTACAGATTTGAGAGAGTTTTTGGTGCTACCACTACATTTCTGGTTAACCCATCTTCCCACCCCCTCCAAAACCCAACTGCCCTCAATCCTCCACCAGTGTTGGCACTAAAATGAGACAAACAGATTTTAAAAGGCCAGGTTTCTGACCATCACTCAGTGCCACTCCCCCCTCCACATGTCAATCTGGCACCTCCAGCACCCACACAGTTGTGGGATGGGAAAGTGCATTTTTCTAAAAAGACAGGCAGGGTAACAAGTGGCCCACAATTAATGGAAGCAGCAAATTTCTCTTTGAACATGAGCTTTCTACCTATCCATTTGGCAAGTACAGTAGTTCTGTCTCCCATTCAAATGCCAGCCACTATCAGCTTCCATTACTGGGCACAGTCGCTCTGTGCTACTTCTGATTGTGAAGCCACTATCACCACCAAAGCCATTGCACTTTCAGAAATCCAGGATGCAGGGGAAGTGGCCAACTCCCTAGGAAACAGTCCTTATCCTAAGGAAGAGTCTGAATTAGATGTTAGCATTTGTTCAGAACCTTGTCTTCCTCTGCGTCTGCCCCTCCCCCCACCTACTCTCCCGTGATTGTTCTGATGAGTTGGCAACCTACCTTGCTTTACAAATGCTCATCTCTATGGCAAGTCTCAAAGCCACTTCCCCCTACCCAAGAGTTTAGGTTTCATCTGAGCGGTTAAGCATCTGGGACAGTCATTCTCCTTCCGCGTGAGTGCTGCAGCCCTGGCTTATGGGCATTTGAGCTCAGAGGGGCAGAGGATAACAGACCCTTTGACATACCAGAGAATTAGTTTTAGATCACTATGCTCTGTGGGATATTGGCTTGCGAACACGTACAGTGCAGCAACCTGTCCCCATCACCTGCATTTTCCTTTCTAAAAACTGTTGTGACCTAAACTGTCATCCACCTGCTTGGTTTGTTGCTTACACCTCTCCCTCACAAAGACAAGTCTCTGCTTTCCCTCACCACAAAAGACATAGCTACTTAACACAGAAGCAAACAGTTCTCTCCACACATGCTCGCTCACTCAGGACACATTCAGAACACACAGAGGAGTGCCAGTTAATCCTGCTAAAATGCTGATGGCAGGGCAGTGAAGACCTGTGGGAGAGAAGGAAGTGAAGAGATAGAAAAAGTCTGCATTTGAATACACTGGCTACATTGAAGAGAGACACTCCATTTCCTACATTCCCTCTCCCTCTGCACATCCTTGCCCAACATATATCTCCATCTAATATTCTCATCTTTTCATGCTGACCAAAAGTGATCAAATCTGTGGCAAAACCAATAGCTGTGACAGGCCACCATGGAGTGCCCAGAAGGGATTAGCCAGCCAAATGAAGCCATTAGTTACTGTTGGAATTGGGGCTTGCAAAGGATAGGAGCACAACATAGACCCCAGTAACAAAATCACCATCACTTTAGCATCAGATTTTATTAATGGAAAGCATCGGCATGAAGACCCAGGGAGGATCTTGCAAGTCAGTGAATACTTCCTGCATTGCAATACATTCTCTCCCTGAAGTAACAGGCATCTACCCAATAGTCTGTCCTGAACAGTCCAGCGAGGGCATTATTGACAATGAGGATGTGGTACACAGATCCAACACTACTCTGGAGTACAAGAAATGCCAAACTCTACAAGTTCAGAGCTCCATTCACTGGGCAGCCCCCACACTTTGCCAGAAAGCTATACTGCCCTCCTTCCTAGGCTGCAGGAAAGCTACATGGAATAGGAAGGAATAGAAGGAAATGTCACAATTTTTAGAAAGGTGGTTTTGCTTCTTCCCTGCTTCAAAACCATGAAATTAAAATTCAGCAAAGGGGCCCCACTCTAACTATGAAACCTGGGCTGTTGCCCACAGCCATCAGCCCTGTTTCCTCATCCCAATCTCTGCTGTGGTTGCATCAAGTACCTTCTATGAGCAGCCTGCCTATTTTTCAGTCTACATGAGGCCACTCTCTCTATTCCAGTTAAACCGTCACACATAGGACTAAGGGTGGGGCTGGGGTAGAGCAGGAAGCCGTACTAGGGCCAGGGGCCCCATGAGGTCAAAACCAAGTTCACACATTCAGTCAAACACCCCAGAAGAATTTTTCCGCGCAGTTTCACAACACTAACTACAAAACAAAAAACACCCTGTTCTGATATGTTAATTACATGTTCATTTCTGTCTGAGGCTCTGACTTAGTCAGGGTCCCTTCACTGGCAGGCTTGGGTTTATTTTGGCAAAAGGAATTGCATTTGGGTGTTCCCACAACATCCTGTCTGCCCTGGAAAACAACTTGGACTTGACAAGTCCAATGGCCCAAGTCACTACAGGAGAATAAGGGGTGTGCTGGAGACACAGAACTACTAAGGGTAGGTCTACACAATAATAAAATAATAATAATAATAATAATAATAATAATTTAAAAAAAAAACAAAAACCAAAGACCTGGGGCAGCAAGTCTCAGGGCCTGGATCGACTGACTTGGGCTTATGCTGCAGAGCTAAAAATAGCTGTGTAGACATTCCCGCTCGGCTGGCACGTGAACATCTACACTAGTATTTTTAGCCTTGTAGCATGAGCCCAAGTCAATTGACTGTGATCGGACACTCGGTTCCGGGGGATTGTTTTCTGCAGTGCACACGTACCTTAAGATACCACTAATCATTTGTAGTTGGTGCTCTGAGGAATCAATTAAAAATACAGAGGTGTGGGGATGAAAAGTATCATGGGAAAAATATACCTGGATTATAAACAGTTTGGGTTGAAGACTGTCTTCAATAAGTGTACAGTGCCTAGCACAATGGAGTACCAATCTGACTATGGCTCCTAAGTGTGGCCATAATACAAATAAAACAACACTATGAATCAATGCATAAAACAAGCATTCCCTGCCCTAAGTACTGCTGGCAAGTTCTTACAGTGCAGTTCTGTTCTGAAGACTGACTATGTAAGAACATCCCCTTCTTACTCAAGAGACCTGCTTTGTGTGTGATTCAGTTCTTGCTGCTGGCTGAGGTCAGTCTGCATTGCTTCAGCCTTACAGTCAACAGAACTATAGCAGAGTCAGCTGGATTCTATTCTGGCTCATATTTCAAACAGAATCATTACACTAATTTCCAAATGGACTCTATTTTGGCTCTTGCATCAAACGTAATAGCTAGTGAAGTTCCAATCACAGCCTCTTTGATTTTTTTGACACAAGAGGCAACAAGGCCGCTGTATGACTTTCAGATTCCAGGCTGAGTTTGCAGGTAAGAAACATTACACTTGTAAACTGAGCGCATTTGATTTGAAAAATCACTGACATTCCACCACCTTAGAACCCATGCCACCATTTCAGCAGTCATTCTTCAGAAGAGAACCACACTTTAAAGAGACTAAAACAATAAAACCATTCTGTTACAAACATTGATTTTTATAATATGCAAACCTTGCTAAAGATGTGTCAAAATCGATAAGATATATGCTTAGTTTCCTACCACAAACTTCCTCCTCTCCTCTGTCCCCCCTCTCCCCCCCAAAAAAAAACAAAAACAAAAACAAAAAACCAAAAACCCAACCCACACATCAGCAAGGTTCTGCATCTGAACCGGAAATGGATGACCTCCCCAGTGACTTGGACATAAGGTAGTACAGCTACCAAGAAATCTCCTTCATCATTTTTATGATCAGGAGAGAATGTTAGTCATCAGGAGCAGCACAAGCAAACATCTACAAAAGGGTTAAAAAATGAAGCAGTGGGTGAATCCCATATGCAAGGGCTCCAGAGCTTCCACTTTAGAGACAAGTTTGCAAAAAGTTCTTTTCCAAAGAAAAATGAATGTCAAGACAGAATTCTTTGGTCTGGAATATCTCAATGGGTGTGCATAGAAGGTGACACCAAGGACAGAGAAAAGCAGAACGGAAGTCTGGTGAGAGAAGAAACCTTTTTCTTGCCCTTTACAAGATTTCTGATGCTTCCTAGATTTTGGCCAGGGCTGGAAACATCCACAAACAAGAGTTTTTCTTGTGTATTTCTGAACTAAACTGGGAAAAGTGAATAGGAGGCCATACCCACATTAAAAAAAAAGGGGGGGGGGCTAAAAACAAACTCTTCTCGATCCTACAAAGGTTTGGAATGATGAATTGGGGGCCAAAGTTTTTCAAAGTTAGGTGCCTATAGATTTAGATTAATTATGGGCACCTGAATCAAAGTCACCCTGATTTTCAGACATGCTGAGTACCTGCAACCCATAGGGAAGTCAGTATGAAATACAGGTGCTCATTACCCCTTCCCCTCCAAATCAATCAGTCCCGCAAGGGCCATGACCTGGTGGAGGGCAGTACAATCCAGACAATGGAGGGTGAATCTTAGTATCCTCTGAGCAGCTACAGCCTGTTAGAGGTAACGTGCATTTAAACAAAGCTTGGAGGCAGTCCAAAGCCTTTGTAAAAAGCACAGGTTTGGAGAACCAGAAGTGTCAGTACTGTAGAACTCCTAAATTCTGCAGGCCTAAAGCAAAGCCCTCCAGGCGAAGAGCTGCAGAGAAATAGCACTTAGGATCTCCACTGACACTTAGCTTCTGCTCTGTAGGAAAGTAGCTTCAGATAGCATAAAACCAGCAAACAAAAGTGATTTTTTGTGAGGAAAGGGGTGAGTATTAAAGGAGGGAAATAAATGAAGAAAGGGTCAAGGCTGCACTGTAGCACACTGCCCCACAATTTGCCGCTAGGCTCTAGCTTACCTTTCTTGCCTTCCATGGGGAGAAAGAGATTTTAAAGTTATTTAAATAAGTTTAAATTAAAGAAGGAAGAGCAAGTGAGCATGCAAGACGAGATGCTAAACTATCATCTTTGAAGATGCAGCTTCTTAGAAACCCCAAAATGTCATAAGTAGAGTCTAGCACAAATCTCCACACGCTTCCAAGTGCAAGATTAGGCCAAGTATATAGAACTGCAGATGGCTTTCCTTGGCAAAGGTTTTTGAAGGTTTAAAAGGGAAGCTCCCTTGATAAAGAGAAAAATGTGATAAAAACATACCATGGGGACCAAAGTTAAAGAGGGAAAATATAAATAAGACCCTCAATCCAAAAGTTCTTATCACTTTACAGGATAAATTAAAAATGAAAGAATTTTAGAAGTCCTCCCAGCCTACTTTTTTTACTTTTGGCCTATGCATTTTAATCAGAGAGTAAAAAGAACTAACTACAAGTGGAAACTGATCTTAAAGTTCAGTTTCACTGCCTGGTTCTCACGCACAAGGTCTACGCTTTTATCTGTGGATTTCCAGCACTACCAGGCAATGTTTCAATCCCTCTGTGAACCCTTCTTCCCAAAAAGAGATACACCACCAGTTTCAAACTGACTTATGAAAACAGTTTCAGAACAATATTTATATCCATACTGGGTTTGGTAAATCTTTTAGTACAGGGGTTCTCAACTTGGGAGACCATAATCCCCCAGTTGAGGGGGTGGGGGGAGCATTACAAATATCTTTCTCTTACCGTATCTCTAGATCTGGTCAGAGAGAAGAGTTCTGGGAAGGTCTCTGGACAGACAAGAATCAGTATCACTTTGTTAATATATACAGATACCCTCTAGAGGGTGATTATGTCACTTTACAGTGCTGCCTCTATTGAAGGCTCGGAATCCAAAGTGAGCATGTGTAGCCAATATACTGTAACTAGGTTAGAAAGGTAATCGTACTCCCTGATGTGTTATAGGACCAGTGGATCACACAGAAGAACACATCCCGTCATGCTGCATGGATTCACACTGTAACCATCAACTCCCTGCAATATTTGCAATGGAGTGTCCCTCCTTCCCAGACAAGCAGATTACCTGCAATACTTCCACAAGCACCACAGTGTTAGGCCACAAGTAAAACATTAGGAAGGGAGGAGGCTTATAACAGACTAAAGTTACTAAAGTGATCGGGTCCATTACATCTCACTGCAGTAGCTGGGCGGGAGGAGGAAGATAGGGAAGGTAAAGGCCAGAGGAAGCATCTTTATCCAAGGGACATCAACTGCAAAACAGGGAAGCAAACAGTAGCTCCAACCCTTTCTCCAGCTCAGTGTCCTCTCTCACCCTAAATGCAGCTGTCAGAACTAACAGAGCAAAGGGAATACACAGAGAGGAAACTTTTCTCAAGATGCCCCACCAGAGGAGTCTTTGCCAAGGAAAGGGTATCAGTTTCTCAGACGGACAAAGCAATAACTGACAAGTGTATATATATATTGTAACAAGCAAAAAACACAGGCATCCCCTACATTGCCTTTTGTTTTTGTGTATCAGAAAGGAAAAAGAAAAATCAATGACACTTGGGGGGGGGGAGGGGGGAAATCCTCCGTAAACATTTTTATAAGAAACATTTTGGATTTTTTTTTTTAAAGAGTGAAATAATCACCCCACCCCAAAAGAATCTGATTAGGACAATTAAAAAAAATGGAAATTCAGAACTGCACACTTCGGTCTCGGAAGAAACCCTCGGCCACTTGTGCTTCTCTGAAGGTCACGGTAATGGAGTTCGCCGTGATGTCGGTCACTGTCACTTCGCTGGGGGGCAGGGTGGGGATCCAGGGGAGGCTGCCATCAACTGCATCCACACCTACTGCAGAGGAGGAGGTGGATAAGAGCACATTAGAAAAAGAATGAGGTGTTAGCAGAAGAGGAGCATCCTTGCTGGCTAGGGGTGGGTGACATCAACCTGTGCCAAGTTTGCACATGCTCCAAGGCACTGTAGGTGTCTAAGTGCCCACCCGTCCCTGCCCCTCTCCTCCCCCCCCCCAAGAAAGTAAGGGGCACGGGGAAGAGATGGGAGAATAATAATGGGACAGTGAAGGGTGAGGGAAAGATAGGGGAGCACCAAAAGAATGACACAGACAGACAGACACACAATCATCTGTGCAGGCTGATATTACAACAGCACCTAGTGGCATCACCATGCTTACAGGTCCATCAGCATTTTTATTATATATTCCCCACCCTCTTTCCAAACAGAAGTCAAAATATTCCACTTTAGAGGGAATATCTGGCAACTGGATCTCAGCCCACTAGGTCTCCTGGCTAGTGTACGTGTTCACTGCAGTGTAAACTCACCCCCCCAACATCTCCCCCCCATCCCCTCCTCCCGCCCCACAAAAAAACCACCCCAAACAAACAAAAGCCACAACACTCAGAACTTTTTTTTTTTCCAAGCTTGGCCCAGACATCCTATGTTCCCTGGGGCCTAAGGGGGCTCTGACAAATTGAGGATTTTCCTCCATTGTTCCTCCAGTCCAGCCAAGGGAAGGGCTGGATGTGACTCTCTCCAAAGCCCACCAATGCCACTCCTTTGGGGTCCAAAGGGATATAAGATTCCCCCTCTTCACTCCCTCCCTAGGGAGGGGAGGCTCAAAACATCTACTCTCCCCTGAAGTGCCTAACTTTTGCCACTCAAAGTGAGGGACCCAAATACACCCCCACTTCCATTTCCCCCACTGTAAAATCTCAAGAACAGACTGAACAAATCCCACACCCAGAGAGCCACAAAAATATACAGAGAGGGGAGGGAAACATCCCCTCTCTATTACTTTACCTGTACTGCACCCTGTTGTCCCACCTGGGTATGGAATGTGGACCCCTTAACTGGGCATTTCCTGGCTTCTGTCTCAGATATCTGAGGTGTGTCTACTCTCACCTCGGAAAGAGTCCATTCACCCAGACACTAACCGGAATTCCGAATGTGCACACGTTGAGGGGAGAATAGAAAAATAGTTTTACATTTCTCTAGCACCTTTCAGCCTTCAGATCCCAAATTGCTTTACAGACTGCACAGCGAGGGATCACATCACCCACCACCAATATACAGCAAGACAGCCATTCTGCATTAGTGACACTACAGGACAATTGTGGAGGGGAAGTTGTGTACTTTCTCTAATTGAAACCAGAAGGGAAAATTTAGCTCGCCAGAACCTAATTAGCCCCATGGTCTCACCTAATTCTAACTTGGGTAATACCTTGCTCCTACCAGGAGTGCCACGATTTTCTTAGCAACCACGATTTTCACAAGCAACTTTGGTTTTACATCTCATTAGGAAGGCCATCTCTTCAGAAGCTCAAACTCTGCAAGGGTAGTGGTTTGCTACCAACTCCGAGGGATGTGCATCCCCTCCTGAGATGCCAGGAGCACTCCCTGCAGCTCCCGGGATTTGCCTGGATGTCTGCTCTCCATTTACCAATCCTACTTCGCTTGTGACATTTGATGAAGTTCCAATTACCTTTGTACCTCACTCACAAGTCTAGTGATTTGGCACAATATTACATGTAAAGGGAGGGAGGACAGGGTTCCCAATTTACACACATGCCTCAAAGTGGCATTGCTATTGCATGAGGGGTCTGCAAATATATTCCTTGCCCCCCGCCTGATAAATGGATACATGCCGGAATATGACAAGACAGGTAGTTTCTCACTGCAGACAGCCCTGTCGTATCTCTGGGAAAGCAGTGGGGAGGGGAGGCAGCCCAGGCAGCGGGAGCTTTCACATGCACTCTGATACTCTGATGATGGCCACCAACATAAGAACACATAGGTGTCAACACCACAGAAGCAGACAGAGATTAACTGAGTTATTCACCCAGAGAACTTGCACAGGCATTTGGGGACAACCTTGCCATCTACAGCCTCTGCATACACTGTAAAGAGCTGACCCAAACCACATTCCCAGGCCGCAGAGCGTGTGTGTGTGTGTCCGGTAAACAAGATCCGAGATTGTCATGCTCATGCCCCTCAATTAGCAGTCAAATGGGGTCCTTGGCTTACCTTCTTTGCTAGCATGCTGTGTAGCATCCCAGTCATTGGGAGTCTGCCTAGCCTCTAGTGCCACTGACTCCTTCAAGAAGAACTCACGCCGGTGGTTACGGCTCTCCAGGCTTGACACGCGCGGAAACTTCTTCCGCGACAGCCGAAGGTATTTCTGGTTCTTGCGCTGCTTCCGGAGTGGGAATGGTAATACCCCTCCCCCACTCTTTTCCGACAGCTCTGTCTGTCCTGGCTTGGTCCCCACCAGGTTGTTTCCTCCTCCTCCTCCTCCAAACCTCCGTGATAGAGAGAAACAGAGCTTCTCCTTTCCCTTGTGGGCACTCCTCAGGTCCATGCTGTACAGCCTCTGTGAATGGGAGTGGAGTAGGAGGGTCAGTCATCCCAGAGTAACAGAACAAAAGAACCTGTGTGTTTCAGGTCCCATGCAGGAACGGAACCAGGCTAAAAGGGGCGGAGAATGAGAGACTACAGGTTTACAAACGCTCAGGGAGGAGAGAGTTGTACAGTGATGTCACTAAGCAGAGGGAAAGCTTGAGATGAATGCATCAAGTCAACCATCCCCACCACAAAAGCTGTTAGGAGACTATTCTGTACAGTGAGACAGCTTGATCAGTCACTGGGCATTGATCTGGGAGTCAGGAGATCTAGTTTTAGTCTTATGTCTGCCACTGATCTTCTCAGTCACCTTGAAGAAGTCACTTCACCCTTCTGTGCCTCCATTTCCCCTCCCATCTTTTGTGTGTCCTGCAAGGTCTCCAGAGAAAGAGCTCTCTCTCACTATGGGATTGTTCAGATGGGAGCCTCTTGGTCCTACCATAATAAAAATAAATATGGGTTGGAAGCGTCATTGCTCGGGATGTTTAAAATTGGGAAAAACACCCTGGAGAAGAAATACCATGGAGAGGTCTGCAAAAAGGATAGACTAGTCAATCCAATAAGTCTTTCCTAGCATCACCTCCATGGCACAGCAGCGGGCAGAGAAGTTATGTTATGGTTACTTGTGCAGGGTTGCTAGAATTTGGCCTCCGTTTGACTAACAGCCCAGGCACTCTCCAGGGCCACGGCCCAATCTGAATCTAGCAAGCACACAAACAAGCAGCATCTCTTTTTAGGGCAGAAATATAATTATTTAGGTAATTACTTGGCCCTCTGGTTCCCCTGACATGCTGGGCACCTACAACCATAACTTCTGCCCTATGGAACCCACTTGCTCTAATCTGATTCCTCCATTGCCACAACCACCCTCTACAGACCAACTCCACTTGGGCCAGAATGTGGGTAAAGCTTTGCGGTAAATAAAGATTAACATGGAGGTGTTGTAAGAAATGAGCATAAAGCCTGTAAAACAGGCTAAGGCCTAAGTAGAAAAAGCCAAGTGAACAGGAGTATAAGTGGAAAAACCCAGGTTAGCTGAAGTTGGCTCAGGAAAGTACCGATACTGTAAGAATACACATTGCCAAAATGTTACTAAAATGTAAAATATGTAGCAGCTGCAGAAGGCACCAAGACACCAAATAGAACTAATTCCCTAAAATGACCCTTTGATTAATAGAAATGACTAAAAGGTGATAAATGGAGTTGTTTTGCCCAAATCAGCCAATTAAAGGTGGTATTAGCCTACATCAAGAGGGTGGCAACTACCTACGTCTAAGGGGGCAGAACGAAACTGTCTGTAACAATGTATAAAAGAGGGTGTCAGAAGGAACAACATCATCCGGTCTAGGGGATAACGGAAAATCCCGTCGTTGGGCTGTGGCCATTGTAACGCCGCATATAGGAAGCTGACTCAGAGATACGCTGTAGGTCACTTCTCAGTGTGCCGCACGCAATAAACCTGGCCTGGGTGCCTTCGTTGCTCAGCTAATCCATGAGCGTGTCTCGGCTATCTGCAAAGCTAAGACAGCACCTACATGGGGACACATGCACGCAACCTACATTGATAAACACCGGTAACCAACACTGTACCACAGGAGGCACAAGCTTCACTGGACAGCCATCCACAAGACAGAGTATCTGAGTGCTGCACAAATCTCCTCCACTTCTCATACAGGGATAATCTCCAGCAGGAGGATGCTTTTAGAGCCCAAAGCAGCCAAGGGGGCTTGTGCACATAAGAAAAAAAGGGGTTTAACAATGTGATAGCTAACACACTGTAAAGTCCTAGCGTACACAAGGCACACTGTAGTTTTAACACACACTAGCTGGTGAAGCTCAGGTGGCTGGCTAGCCAGCCTCTTCCAGGGCCGCAACGTCCACACTGTTACTTTTAGCATGCTAGTGTGAGCCCTGCTAATGCAGTCTGCCTACCCAGGTTGGGAGTGTAGGCATACCTTCAATGGGAATACCTTGGGTTCATCTGAATCAGCTAAGTGGGTTAAAACTGCAGCTTGCCCTGTCTACACTAGGATTTTAAAACGTGTTAGCCACCATGTTTAAAACCACCACTTTTTTTCCTACTGCAGACAAAGTCAGATGACATACCATTACAAACAGAAAGTCAGCTCCACCCTGGAAGACCAATAGACGCAGCAAAAGAGGGGCTAAAGACAGGACACACCAGGAAGACTGAAAGGGTACCTGTAATAGGAGACGCTTCGGTTTAGGGCCTCTCTTCCTGTACCCTGATGCACGGTCTCTCTCTTCCCTGCAAAGGAGAAACCATGAGACACAAGATGACAAACCACAATACTGAGCAACAGAGCACAAGGCCCAGCTAGGCTTTCACCCTCTGTACCTAGCTAGTTCCCTTAATTCCTTCACCAAACCCCACTGGCCAGCATCACGAGTGAGGAGAAAATCCCAGAGTTCGTTCTCGTGGGAGTGAAAACTGTTAAAATGGAAGCTTCACAGCTCATCTGATCTAGGTTGGGATATGGAACCTTTCACCTCTATGTTACCTGTTTAAATCCAGCCCAGGGAAGCAGTGACTGGAAGTTATTCACAGTAGCTCTCATCTGGGCAATGAGAACAAGTGTCCATATCACAAAACCACCATGATTGGCATGGACTTCTTTCTTGCCAGTCTCAGCAGAGTCCCAGGGGTGAATGGGCCATGGAGAATGAACCAGACATTCCCAGAGGTAGTCACCCTTGATGGCGACGGAGGTGTATTGGCAAGACAGCGAAGATGCTTGTGCTGTTGCTGCCCATGCTACACCCATTCTGTGCCTACAGGACTTTTTTATTTTAAGTTTGCCTCCAAAAATGGGGTGGCGGGGGGGAAGAGGAAACAGAAGAGTGAGTGACCCCTCTTACTTCTCTTCGTAAGCCACTACCAGGCGAGGGTCCAAGATGTGATCTTCCGGCTCCCACGTGCTGTATCTGAAGAAATAAAAATGAAGAGTATATTTTGAAATACTTCAATAAAACATCTGCTCTGCAAGGGCTGCTATGGGCATTGCTGAAGCCCTGGAACTTGCCTCCCATGCATAGATCACTCTTCAGTGGGAGCTCCGGGACCAACCACACCACTTTTAGAGCTTCAGGGGACTTCCCACCATCTATTTTCACATGTACATACACCCCTCCAAAAATCAATCCAAACCCTATGTCATCCACTCTTTGTAAGAGAATAGGGAGGGCTTTCCTCTACAGGCCCCCTCAAAGTCAAGAGGGGCATCATAAACTGCTCTCACTACTGAAGGCTGAGCAAATCTGCTCTGCAGTGCTCCTCCCAACTCAGGGAGCAAATCCAGCTCTGCTCCAGGGCAGGGCACTAACCACTAAGATAATGGCCTGGCCCAAGAAAAAAGGATGCTCAAGATTAACTGAGTCCTAAGCATAAATATGTTTCTTCACCTATGTTAACGTATCTCATTATTGAAGCTGAAAGGATTCATTAAAATAGCTGAATGGATTTTTCAGTATGGATGCTGTTCAATTAAAAAAAAAAAAAAAAAAAAAAAAAGACCTAGATTTGGGGACTAGAGTAAGTTGATTCTGAGCCTTCAGTCCCTTATGCTATCGCTTATCCTCTTAACTCCTCCTATCGGTGACAAGACTCTGTTCTGCTAGCTTGTATACCATTTCTAGATTGGAATAAGAGAAAAAGGATGCATACATGTTGCTTTCAGGAACACAGAAGCTATCTAAAATAAGCCAGATGTCATGGAAAAGGTCTGGAGTCTGAACTCAGCACCTAGAAAACAGAAGCTAGCCTTACGCAGCAGGAAGGTCATCAGCCCACCTTCCTCCCTGAATATTATGCAGCTGAGACAGGAACCAGGCAGGGGTTAGGCAAGTTATGTGAGGTATCAACGTAATATTTTGATAATGGGGAAGAGTCTTTAAAACTGGCTTTTTGAGAAGAGGTATGGCATGGAAGAGCTAAATGCAAGAGAAAAACAATTCTGGAAGGGTTTCTACTCACAGAGGACATGTTTGACTGGAGATGGAGGTGGTGAATGTCTGGAATGCCTTTCCAAGCAGGGAGGAGAACATACCTCTAGAACAAAATGATCCAGAGTGATTTATTTTCTAGACTTAAAAGGTCTGTGATCCATGTGGTGGGGCTCTCACTCAAATTTCTTGGAGGGGGAGAGACAAGTGGTACCAAAGAATGCATGCAGGGCAAATTATTACAGAATGGTCTGTTTTTTGGATGAGCAGGTGTAGCTTGTGTATGGGGTTTTGGAACATTCATCGGGGTGGAGAAGAGGTACCAAAACATAGGGGAGATTCCTCCTGAGGATGGTTCTAGAAACTGTCAACAATGGAGAAGGACAGGTATGAAACCCAGGAATTCTAAGACATTCTTTATTCCAGAAGGTTATGGACAAAGCACAGGGTTAAGTACAGACAGGCCTTCCCCATTACTGTTAACTGACCCTTCCCTCCTTTCTCACTGCACCCTAACAAACTCTCCCCCACCTTTTCACCCAAGCCTCCTGCAGCAGTCTCTCTATCCGCAAGCTGCCAGAGTCAAGATGTTATATGAGCAGAGGAAGGTTTCTTTCATTCCCACCCAGAGATTTTGGCATTTGTTTTTAAAGAGGAGGGGGAAAAAAATCAGGCAGAGGGTTCCTTTCCTGTAGAGGAGGAGGGAGATTTGTTACAAAAAAAATTATGGGTGTTCCCTCTGCAGCTCACCTCCTCCTGCTCACTGCAGTGGCAAAACACTGCATATAAAAAAAAAACATGGTGCAATTTGCGCCACACACACACACAGATACATACACGCGCACACACACAGTCCAGGCTGCAGCAGCAGAACTGCAGAGAGAGCACACACTCTGGAAAACACAGATCACATGATCTTCTTCCCCTCCTCCCCCTCCTCTTACCTCAAACAAGTTGTAAACAAGCTTGTGGCTGACTCAGATCTGTAACCCTTCAAGTCCCTGCCTGCAGCAGTGCAACCCAGAGATTTGAGAGGTCTGGCAGTCAGGGAAATTTTAGAGGGGTATGTGAAATGCACAGGAAAGAAGCAAATGTACCACTTGTCCTGACCTTTACCCCTTTCCATCAAAACCACAATGGGAATAATGGAATAAATGCTAAGGAGATCAGGGAGGGCAAAAAAACCCTCACAAAAAGGGGAAGGGGAAACCAAGATGGGGATGGGGAGACGGGATGTGCTGGAAGGCAAGGATGTTAACCCCTAGGTATGCTGCAAACCTCTGGATGTACCGAGCATTCAGAGATCAAGGGAGAGTAAAGGAAGAGAGTTAACAACTGAAGCATTTTAAGCAATCCTAGCTCTGGATAGAACACGTTTTAAAAATGAAATACCAGTTAACAGGGTTTGATATTTTTATGCTTTGAGGTGTCATGGCAGCAAAACAAGGAATCCTCTCACCTCTGAGCCAGGAGGTTGTGTGGGTTCAAATGCCCATGCTAAGATTTTGTTTCACTGTGGCCCTCAAGGGCTGAGGGAGAGGAAAAAAGAAGGCAAAAGGGGTAAGCTTCAGTCCCACTGGCTAACAACTAGGTGGAAGTTAAACAGGTACCACTGCACCTGTGTAAAGTAACATGGGATAAACACCAATGTTCTATGCTTCTAGCAGCACAGACATGTTCCCAACTTGTAGTCCTGAAAGTCTGAACATACAAAGCTCAAGTTAACCCTAAAATCAGCAGGCCAATAGGAAACGGCATAGATGCTGAACTGCGCTATATGGCTATTGGTACTCAAGTGCACCGGGTTAAACTGATCACAGAATTTATAGTCAGAAAGAAAATCTCTTCCTTTGCACACCAACCAGAGATATGCATGAGGGGTGGGAGAGGGGAGAACAGGGCATCATTCCAGGACATTTCAACTTCTTCTGGAGCACTGAATCCAGATAGGCCATTATATTAGGATGGCATGTCCTACCCAGTCATTTTCTTGAAATCACAGGGATGGGTTCCTATTAGTGGACCTCTGTCCTTACCATCTTTTCTAACGTAACTGCACGTGCAAGTGCAGTATATTTCTCTATGAATATTGGTACATATACAGAACCATGAAGGCAGAAGTCCATATTGACCGAGGGAGAACTAGTCCTATTAGGCAGGCAATTCATATAGTAACAATTTTACATCATCCCCTTCACCTCACAGCATTTTACAGATTGCTCCCTGCCTAAATAGTTATTCCCAATTGAAATGCAGCCACTTCTGGGGAAGACTAAAGTAGCTGTAAACACTGCACAGCAATACGACAAAAAAAAAAACCCATTTAGGACAGAAACAGAAATATATCATAACCAATGGAAAATACTGGGAATCCCCAAAAGGCATCACAGATTCCCCGAACTTGGTCTGTGACCAGTAATCGGAGTCAGTGCCCCTTCTCTCATGACGGGGGATCTTTAATGATAAGCAGTAACGGTCACAGTTTGTGTCTTATCCAAAAGGAAGCACTTCCAGAAGCAACTCCAATCCCTAGTAATATACTGGGGTCTTCTCAGTACTGAACTGAAAAGAACACCACCTCCAACTGAATGCAACCTTAAAACCCCAGCACCTGTGTTTCCCTTGTAGTTCTCCTATCTAAGATGGATGGACTGGAAGTCTAGAAAGCCAGCAAGAGGCCAGTTTCAAAGGGAAGAGGATAACCAAAAGAAGAGAGATAGGCAATTGAGTGATATGGGCCCATGCTTCAGCCTCACCAGTCATTTATTCAGCCAGGAATATAGGTACACAGGGTTTGTTTGGGGCTGTGTCTTCTTTGGAGCAAGGCCCAAGGGGACATATGTTAATAGTATGAGGAGAAGAAATGCAGCCAGAGCCATTACTGACAAGCAGAAAAAAAGAAAACTGATAAATACTTACTTTGGAGGCCATCCTTTCCACTTCACCAGGTATTCTACTTTACCCTAGAGAGAGAGAGAAAAAGAGAGATAAGCCCTGCTACCCAAAACGGGTACTACAGGAAGAGGCGAAACTGTGTCAAGAGAATGCCCTTTTTGTCTGCACCGGCAACAGTGTGCACTGAAGAGCTTGTTCCCCATCACTATATTTTAAAAAAAGTTAGGCCTTCTCTTCATTAAACTGAATAATCCATAGGTTTCCCAAGCAAACGCGTGTTTAGTCCTAGTGCTCTCAAATGACCCTACTATCAACTACGGAGCACAGCTCTGCAGGTGCTTCGAAAGTGACTAATGTACTAGAAGGCGGAGCCCCAGCAACCCTCCAACAAGCAGCCAGAATGTGCAGTGTACAACTCCAGAACTCATAAGCAACCCTACAAAAAGTCAGCATGCATAAACATGATGGGAAGAAGACTCATGCCAGTAATGGGACAAGTGTTTGAGGGGGTAGTTATAAGAAGCCAGAAGAAATACAAGATTTTATAAGCTATGAAATGCCTCTTTGGCATGTCCCCTTACAGATGCTACATGCTTTGCCCAAACACTGTCCCATCCATCCAAGCCACTCAACCTTTTGACCTGAACAAACAGCAATTCAAAACTGAATTGAAAGGTATCCACTTACTTGTTCACTACGCAGGGGTGAGAAAGAAGAAATGGAAGAGTTTGGATATCAGTTCAAGTACAACTGATATGATATTTGAGTAATAAACAACACCACCACTTTGCCCATATAAAGCTTTTCCTGAAGTGTGGTGTGTACACACATACCTATGGGGGGGCAGGGCATGGAAAATGTATAAATTAAGATGCATGTAACACCACACAGTGAGTTGCAGAGGGGAAGGAGAGTGTGCAGTTAGTTTCATTTTCTTGAAGGAGGTTCAGTTTTCAAATGTGTGAAAAATACTACATTATAAGGTGCCTTCTATTGAAGGATCTCAAGACACTTCACAGATATTTATGGGTTAATCCTCACAGTATTCCATGAGGTAGCTAATGCCCTCTACATCCTTTTTTTACAGCTGTGAAAACTGAGTCACTAAATTCAAGACCATCATTTTCAGGAGCGTCTACTGATTCTGGATGCCCAACTTGACACACCTCAGCATGAATTTCATAAATGCTGAGCACCAATAATTCCAGTACAAGCCAATAGGAGCTTAGCACCCCAGAAAAAAAGTCACAGTCCCCAAGCATTTCAGAGCATTCAAAAACAGTATATAAAATTAGTGTCCATTAAAAAAAAAGGAGGGGGATCTAAGTAACTTGCCCAAGGTTACCAAAAAAGTCAATGTCAGAAGAAAGAACCCAGCTCCTTCAACTCCCACTTCTACTATTTAAGCACAAAGCCATGCCCTCCTATACAATGATCCCTCCCACACCAACATTTCAAAACACGTTGAAAAAGGCATAGTACAATGAATGCAATCACCTCATCATCTGCAGAAGTGCCTATCCAAAACCACAAGTACAGCTCAGCACCCAAGAATCAAAACATGGTGCAAGAATGACTTGCCTAAGGTAGCAGAGGTGTGAGGTTAAACATGCAGGCACCTCTCCCGTTTCCAT
The DNA here is from genome assembly GCA_007922155.1 of Mesoclemmys tuberculata. Classification (NCBI taxonomy): domain Eukaryota; kingdom Metazoa; phylum Chordata; order Testudines; family Chelidae; genus Mesoclemmys; species Mesoclemmys tuberculata. The sequence continues at coordinate 83,089,590 of ML675616.1, read as the reverse complement.
CCGTGCCTTTCTCCCCACACCAACATTTTTCCAAAAAGGAAGGAATAACCCCCTTACTACAAATTAAGATCCACAATGAACTGAAGATACAAGCTGCACTAAAGAGACTTGTATCCATAGGCATGAAAAACAGAGGATGAGAGAGGGGAGGTCAGGAAATCTGGCAAGGTGGCCTGTTCTTCAGGCCATTACTCATTTAAGGGGAGGTGGTAAAAGGAAAAGAAGACCTAGCTGTGGGAAGTGGAAAAGGGTGAAGAAGAGCAGGCAGGGAGCCTTTTTCCCCTATAAGCCTTGCATGTAGCTCTTCTTTCTCTCCATCCCTGCAGGGAACAGCATACAGAGATGCATGTATGGGGGAAAATGATACCGGTCTTCTCTATGGGATATTGGAGGAGTAGCTGATGGTGACCCATACAATACAGCTCTACCTGTGACACGGTGACAGAAAAGCGTACTTATGCCCTGCATCACGGAGGCTTGACGGCGATCCCCTTCATGCCCCCTCCCCGCAGCATGGTGCCAGCACCTAACACCACGCCCCCCATGCAGTATAGGTAGGGGTACATACTGATGCCCGGATGCCTGCAGCACAGAGGCCAGTGTCCGCCACACCCCCCTATAGCATAGGAGATGCACCAGGCTGCAGGACAGAGGAGCGGGGTCTCCTGTGCTCCTTGCCTGCCGCGTGGTGCACGCATGGGGAAGCGGGAGTAGGCTGTGGAGCGCCCCCACCCCCGCCGCCCACAGGCACCCCTGCCTGCAGTGCAGCCCGGGAGGGCGCCGGGGTGGGGAGGGGAACAGACGATGGTGCCCGCAGTCCTCACCTTCCTTATGCGCTTCTTCCGGATGCTCTCCACCGCGAACACCTGCTCCCCGATAGCTGACAGCTCCATGCAGGGGGAAGGAGAAGGAGGTGGCTGCTCCCCGGACCGTTGCGGGGGGGACCGGCCGCAAGAAGGCGGCGGGTGCGACGGTGGCTGCAGGCGGCTCCCTCCCTGTCTCACTCACGTTCACACACCCCCTCGCGCTCAAGCACGCCGCCGCCAACGTTCCATTTTAGAATCTGCGCAACATTTTCCCAGGCGCGCGCGAACCAGCTCCCCTCCGCCCCCTTGAGCGCGCGCGCGCGCGCGCCTGTGTCCGAGCGCCTCCCGCCAAGGGAAGCGGCTCGTCAACGTGAGATAGATCCCCGGCCTTCGCTCGCTCTACCCGATAGGTCTTTATTTGGCGCTGACTCGCTGCCTGAGGCGGAAGGGAGGCCGCCTCGACCCGTTTTCTCTGGGGCTCCCGGAGCTCCTCCGACCCGTGGGTGTGAGGGGCGTCGGCTCCCTTGCACCCACGGATTCCTCCCAGCAGTGCAGTACCCCCTTCTAGAGGATGAACTGACTCCATGGTCACCCAGGGAGCCTGGCCCTGCATGCACAGCCTGTCAGCAACGGCCTGAGGGGCAGGGGGGCCAGTGCAGTGTTTTCCTCTTATAATTGGAAGATGATGGGAGGGAGAGGGATCAGCCAGATGGGGAGGAGGTGGCCTCACCCCTGCTTTCCCTCCAGCCGTTCTCATTCCCCCTGAAATCCCAAGAGCAGTGTTGCTGATCTCTAGGCTGGAGTTTCAGAGATTCAGACAGACCTTAAATGAAGAAATGGAGTGCAGTCAGTGGACAGTGTGCTGGACTGGGGGAGCCAGGAGACCTGGGCTGTGTTCCCAGCTCTGAGCATGGGGAAGTAATGCTTTCTACCATCTCCATTGGGCTAGGGGACTCATTCCATCCTAGAGCACCATGGTGTGACCTCAGGTGTTCACGCTTTTGTCACCTCTCAGCTGGACTGCAATAATGTGATATATCTGGCATGAAGCCTTCAGCCCTTAGGACATTCCAACGAGTATAGAACAGTGCAGTGCATCACCTCAGAAACACAGGCAACGGTGAACGCATCACAACTGTCCACTGCTCGTTACCCTAGCTTCTCAGAGAATATCAAGTTCACGGTGTCAGACCTTATCTTGAAAGTGCTCCATAGCTTGTGCCCAGGATATCTAAAAGACTGTCTAAAGCTTCAGGATGAAGACTATGGTTGACAAATTTGCATCTCTGACAGAATGGAATCTCTTCAACAAGGGTAAAGTTTGTCTCTGCAAGAGACAGAGCTTTCTCAGGGGTCAGGCATATATATATATATGTTGCTGGACACACTTCTCCCCAAGGAAAGGAAGAGAGAACAACCAGCACATGACAAATATTAGTAATGTGCTACTAGAAGGCGCTCATATACTATAGTGATGAGCACAGTATAAGAACCTATATAGAATAGAATAAAATAGACATGCTATGTGATCTTGGACAAGTCACTTTACCTCTTTGTGGTGCTATTTATGTGGCATGAGGATATAAACACAGAGCATGCTTTAAGCGGCAAATGGAAAATTCCCTAACCAGAAAGTTATCAAGATCCCTTCTGCTACACATCCTGGTCCTCACTAATAATGTTGGAGGACTGGAAACTCCATAACACTCCATATCTCCCTTTCTTTATAATAAAGGATTAAAACTTAAATTATAAACCAATGTGTATATGCACAGCAGTTCAAAATAAACGTCAGTTCCTTTCAATTTTACACTTTTATGTTCCCCCAATCGATTGCATTTAAATAGCCTGGAGCAGTATTCTAAAGATTAGGTTTTGGAGGGGGTTTGATTAGATACGTTTTCACTTTTGTTGAATTTGTGCATGGAGTTCCCTTTGCAGGGGGCTCACTTCCTGACAGAGTACCAGCTGGTCTCAGATCTTCTCTTTATTGCGTTGGCAAATACTGAAGATAAACCAAATTGCTCTGGAGAAATCCTTTTGGAGTTTCCACTAGGTGGGATCTGAGAGTTTGATGAGTTCAGAACAGTTCCAGATGACTGGGAGCTTTTGAGTCAAGCTTTGTTCTCTGGTTTCAGTTCAGGTAGTGCCTTTGTTCTGTGCTGAACATTGATGTTTTTTTGCTGCTGAATTTTTATGTTGGCATTCTATTTTCAAAATTCTTGCAGGTTGGTCAACTTAGGTTTACGTTGTATTGGTGCCACAGATAAAGGCATCCTTAGTCATTTTCCCATGAGAAGTTCTGCTGGAGATAATCTAGATGCAAGTAGTATTGACCAATATGCCAGTAATACTTTATAGGTTTTGCAGAACTTTTTATAGTCTGTTCCCTCCACCTCCCCGTTGCTCTGGGGGTAATGTGGACTACTAGTATGTTCAAAATCTAAGTCCCGTGAAATGCTGGAAATGCAGAGTAAATTGATGCTCATTATCAGATATGAGGACTTCAGGAACTCCATGACTTGCAGTGCAGCCACATCAAATATATCTGGAGAAGTAATCGACTACAGTAATGCATATGTATCCTTTCCAGAAAAACAGATCTGTGTCTACCCACTGCCAAGGTCTGTCAGGTAGTTTTGTAGAAAGTAATGGTTCTGGCAATTGTTTTTGTTTTTCTTGTTACATATATTGCAGTCCTCTGCTAAGGTCTGAATTTGCATACTCAAACTGAGCCACTATACAGATTGCTGTGGTTGTGCCCTGCTTGGTATCCCTCCTGAACTGTGGACAGTATCTCTTTCTGAAGTTCCGTAGGTATAAGAATGAACTGTCCTTTGAGAAGCAGGCCTTTGGCCATGTGAAGGTCATTTCAGTCCTGCCAGTATGGTAATAGATTTGTTGGAATTCGACTCCTTTGACCCCACTCTCTTTGGCAATGTTGAGTCATTTTCTGGCAAGTTTAATCCTTTCGTTGTTCATCTCTGATTTGCTGAAGTCAGCTGACAGATACTGGAATTGCTGCCAGAACAGGGTCAATGTAGTCTTTTTTGACATCTTTTTCTAAAGTCTCTTCTGTTGATGGCTGCTCAACTGGGACTCTAGACAGTGTCTGCTGCTGTGTGTACTTTCCCTGGTACTTGTTCAGTGTTGCAAGCAAACTACATTAACCATAGTCAGAATCTATGAATCCTAGGTGAAAGGCCATCCAGTGATTTTTAACCCAATAATACAATTAAGGGCTTGAGATATGTTTCTGTGTTAAAATTCAAATGAAACAGATCTGCACTGAGCTGTTCATAGTCCACATGACTGCTAGAGCTTCCTTTTGCATTTGGGCCTACCACTGCTTGGTTTCTGTGACGCTTCTTGATAAGAATGCAACAGGTCTCTGGTCACCCTCTGGCTGCTTTTATGTCAGCACTGCTTCTACACCATATGAAGATACACTGCTGCTACTATTGTTGGATAGTTTATTGAATATTTTGCCAGAATAGGTGGAGATGTCTGTAGTTCTTTTATTTTATTACATGCGTTTTGTTGGGGTTATTCCAGATCCACATATTGTGACCATTAAGGAGATTTTTTTAAGGGTTTTGTTAGATGAGCTAAATCTGGTAAGAATTTCCCAAAATGATTAATCATGGCCAGTAATCTTCTTATAGCAGAAAAATCTTTGGGTTCAGGTAATGCCTTCATTTTGTCTGAATTCTGCTGAATTCTCTGTTATGATTTGTCCTACAAATTTTGTCTGTTCCTATCCGTTTTCACATTTCTCATTCAGAATGAGGTCAGCTTGTTGGAAGCATCTCAAAACTGCATGTAGTTGGTCATCATGTTCATTTTTTATCTCCGCCATATACCAACACATCACCTGCATGGCAAAGGATGCCAGGGAAACCTGATATGATCTGAGGGATTTTCTTTTGGAAATGTTCTAGTGCTGAAGATATGCCAAAAGGAAGATGACTGAAATGGTACCTTTCAAATGGGGTGATGAATCTACTAATTCTTAGGCAAGAGGGATTTGCCAGAAGCCTACTCTAGCATCTAACTTTGAGAAGACTTTGGCTTCTGATAACTGAGCTAATGTCTGGTCAACTGCAGGAAGCATGTATCTTTCTCTGCACTTGCTTTTATTAAGTTGTGTGAGGTCCATACAAATCTGGATTTTGCTATTGGGCTTTGGTACTACAGTCATCCCTGCACTCCAGTCAATGGCTTCTTCTATCTGGGAAATAAAGCCTATGTGTTCCTTTCTCTTTAATTTTTTTTTTAAATTTCCCTAAGAAGAGTTTAGGCAACCTGGGGCTGTAAGAGCAAAGGGAGTTGCTAATGGCACTAGTTTTATTTTGTACTTCCCTGACAGCTTTCCTAGCCTTGTGAAGATGTGTCGATACATCTCCTGTATAGTTTGCTTTCTGCCATTAATACATTCCTGTTTCTCTGCTAGGTGTAGTCTTTATATTGCTGGCAACACGAGTAGGGGAGTTGTCTGCCCTTGTATTATATATATTTGTTGAAGAACTTTCTATCCTTTCGCCAGTTTCCCAAGGAACTGGCCAAAGACATCCAATGTAGTGTTACTAGTCTCACGTAGAGTCTTATTTTGTCTTTGCAGAGCTCCACCCCTGGATCCATTATAATTCAGGATACAATTTGGTCATGGAGCTCATGGATTCCGTGATTTTTTCCAGACCTCCATGACTTCTGGGGCAGCGCTGGAGCAGCTGTCAGCCCTGGGGGCCTCTGCCGAACAGCTGACTGGCTGGCCAGGCCCAGGGCCGCCAAAACAACTGACTGGTGGCCAGACCAGGGCCCCCCAAACAGCTTCCTGACCTGGGCACCATCCCTGGGTGCTCAACAACTGATCGGCAGTAAGCCTGCTGGAGCAGCGGACTGAAGTAGCTGCAAGCCCTGGAAGCTGTTTTTTCCCCTCCCCCAGGGTATTTTTAGTAAAATTCAGGGACCGGTCACAGTTTTCATGAATTTTTGTTTATTGCCCACAGCTGGCCTCTGATTTTTACTAAAAATATCCATGACAAAATCTTAACCTTAATTATAATCTTCCTTTGGAATTGTGGTGACTGCTGCCCCAGTATCAATTTTAAATTTAAGGTTTCAGCTGTTTAGATTCATGCTTGCATAAGAAGGTGTATGTTCTATTGAGGATATAGTGGCTAGAAGCATGGACTCAGTCATCTGATAATAACACTCCCTCTTTGATTCTTTCCACTACCCTTGACGACCTGCATGCTATTGCAAAATGTCTCATTTTATGACATCTCCTACTGTTGCCGTCTGTGGCTTGGTGTCTTGCCACATCTTCCACATCTTTTCCAAGCTTCCCTCCTATTAAGGTTCTTTGGTCTCCCACTCTCTAGTTGTGCCCTGTTCTTATGTTGTAAATTTGGTCTGACTGTCCTTTCACATTTGTGTTTTTCTCTTTATTGTGTCAATATTGTCTGATGCAGTCTCTCTGTGCTTCCATCATGTAAGTCACTTTGCTGTTTCTTTATGGCTTTTTGTATCCTTATTTTTGCCATAGCTTTTGCTAGGGTGAGAGCTGGGTCTAACTGAAGCGGTGCTGATAAATTGGTGTTTCTTATACCAACAACTAGCCTGTCTCTTATTAGATCTTATTTTAACATAGCACATTTGTCATGTTCAACAAGTCTGTGAACTGCAGTAATAAAAGGCTCAGCTGTTTGCCCTTGTTCCTAGCAGTTCCTGTTAAACTGGCCTTTCATACATGGTATTCTGTCTGGCAGTGAAATGAGGATCAACAGTCTCTTTCATTCTGAAGTATTCTTTCTTTTCCTCATCAATGAGAGGTAGGGTATATAGGATATCATCAGCATCCATGGCAAATATTAGAGCATTTACTTGGTATTGTTGTGCTTTCTCTGGTAAACCAGAAGCCATCCAGAATTTCTTAAATCTACAGATCCAACAAAGCCAGCTGCTTGTGTTTCCAAAGTCAAACTTTTCTAACAGAGCCATTTGTGCTGTGGGCTCCATACTATGCTGAAACAGGGCTCTACCGCCTTCCTCCTGCATCTTTTACAGGTCTCCTCCCCGATTTTTCACCTTCCCCATTCACTCACCACTCTTGCATATGATGGCAGGGAGGGGAGCAGGGACAGGGGGGACGATTGTTTCTTTTACTCCTTCTTTAGAGAAAGGGATTCACAAGCTTCTGACACCATGGAGTGTGAGGACATGAACACAGGAAGCCACGCTTTAAGCAACAACTACAAAACTCCCTAACCAAGAAAATCCCATGTATATGAAGATCCCTGCTGCAACATATCCTGATCCTCTCTGATAATTGTGGGGGACCAGACACTCTATAATCACTCCACAATTTCCTCATCTGTAAAATTGGGATAATGATGCTTATCTCCTCTGTAAAGAATTTCAAGAATTATTGATGAAAATCATTATATAATACCCAGGTATTAAGGACCTGCCTGTTCCAGATGGATGTCAAAGGTCAGATTTTCAGGATAGAGATCCACTTGTGCAACATGAATGAAGATGGGAGCGCAGTTACCACACAAAAGTTGGCTATTTAGATGTCTGCATCCATTTACACAGTCACTGTACAGAAATGTATTTGCAATTTTTTGCAGGCCTGTGCATTAAAAATCTGCTCTTTAAGTCTCCTGAGGCATTTTTCATAAGATTATGCACTTATCCCACCATCTTTAGTCACTTTTACTCCAGCTGTTGTGCAATACACTACTTGATTGCTGCCTAGCTGTGGCTGCACTTCTACAATGCTGCGTTATACAAGTTTTTTAGAGGACTTTGGTATGAATTCTGCTATATAAATTGAAATGTGAGAGAAAAGGAAGTCTATGTGAGGAGCAGATTAATATACAAATTGGGGTCATTTGTAGACACATTTGAACTCCTCAAAAAAAGGAAGAGAAATTTCATGTAACAATCTGTTTTAAATATGTTGCATTTGATCTATTTCATTTGACCTTGCCAAGTAGATTTTTATATTTACTGCAGCTACGAGCTCATTCAAAAACTTTGCATAAATAGTATAGTGTCTAAAAGTTGTGCTCTTTTTGCTAAGTATTAAGTGGACACTTACTTACTTCTAACTGTCCAGATTAAGAAGTCATTTAGAAGTCATTCTTACTGTCAAGTTGAAAGTAATTTAAAAAAAGTTTATTAACACCATCCAACAGTTTAGATTATTAAAATTAAAGCAAAAGCTCTTTCATCACCAATATTTGGTTATTTTTTAACTACATTGTGAAATAAGACTTTACGATTTCACATTTATTTTGAGTCCGTTTCACTTTCTCATACATTTGCACAAACTGCAATATTTTTGGATTTCAGCGTCTACAGGGAACATTTTAAAGAGCAGTAACAAATTTGGCATAAAGCTTAAGTTTGAGGTAAATAAACTTTCAGAAAACCAAAGATGAAAAAATGTGGAAACATTTCTCTGAATTGCAACAACTCCATCCCATTTTTAAACATTTTCTTTTGTAGTGCTTGAAACCAAAACATTGCAGCACTAAGACCCTGAGAATAAGAATAAGAAAATTGATATTGTCCAATCTGAAACAGAAGCAGAAAAATAGGCAGTGTGTAAATAGCGAGAACCAAATTTAATTTTTAAAATGTCAACATTTAGTAATCTAAGACATTAATATAAAAGACTTACAGTATGATTTTTATAGATGATAACCCTTGAATTTTGAACACACACTGATTTCATTGACGTTTAAGAAGTACTTTGTGACCTTTTTTAATATTAAGTTATCTAACTTTTTTTTAAAACAATCTGCATTTGGGTCCTGAACAACCTGACAGTGTCACTATAAATTAGGGTAATCCAATAGAAATTGTCTCATTTGACCCCATTAGTATAATTTATTTATCCACAATTACAAACCCCCCCACATTAATAGTTGCCTAAAATTTTAAGTTTAATGAATGTCACTTATTATATCACTGGTGTTACAGGTATTGAAATGGCACCTGTATCTCTCACTGGAATGACTGCAAAATAATTCTTGGCACTAGATGACATCAGTATGCCACAAAGATCCAGTGTGATTCCAGACAGCACAAAATGTGTAAGTTGACTGTTTTCTGTGTGATGCTTGTGATGGTGAAGAGCCTGATCCTACAACCCTTGCTCATACAAGTAATCTTTATTCTCATGGGTAGTGCCACTGATTTCAGTTAGACCACTGGTTTTCAATTTGTGGTCCACAGAACCCTGGGGATCCACAGATTATGTCAAAGGTGTCTGTGAAATGCGACTATGCAAATAAAGTTTCAGATTCCAAAACAGGGATTTGGTTTTTCTGATCAATCAAAAGTATGTGACTACCCCCACCTACAGATCAAAATCTGGAAATGTCATTGCCATAGAAGCCCACAGTTTAGCGGCCTTTCTGATGCTGCATCAAATGCCATGTCAAGCATGTGCAACATTTATAGCTGAATTCTGTTCAGTCAGTTTTCTGTCTAATACTTCTATGGCAAGGGTTTGCAGACCACAGCTTACATTTTCAGAGTCTGCACCTTCATTGGAAATTTTTAGAGGTCCACAAATGATAAAGGGTTGAAAACCACTGAGTTAGTTATTGGTTATGCAAGTAATCTATTTCCAAGGGTAAGGATTGCTGATAGGTTTCGTAATCCTGATATAAACCATTTAATAGATTGCATTTGTGGTACATCTTTTTGAACTTGAGACATAAACCATCTAAAGAATTTTTTTGTTAAAGAAGTTCACTCAATTTTGTCTTATACCTCAAAGAAAATAATTTACATTAGGTTCACATTTAATGTCACTGGATTTGCTATTCACAGTAGTGTAGTAATGGTTTGAAGTAGGATTTCATGTTTTTTACCTCTGGTCATCTATCCAGAGAAACATTAAAGAGCAAGGGGCAGGAAAATAATGGTGTTAACTTGAATACCAGATTATTGCTAATAAGATTCACTTAATAGTGGCTAAGGATAATTAAGACAGATAACCAAATTGTTCAGATCCTGCAGTTTATTTTGGCAGTGCTCGAAAAGCAAATTTATGATAAAATACTATGTCATAGCATATCTAGGCAAGGTAGGTTAGAGAATCTTTTTTGAAAACATGCCTATTAAGACTTTAAGTGTGCCATAATAGCACATGCTGGTACAGGCCCCAAACATGCAAGGGGTTTTAGGGTAGTAAATGCAAGAACAATTCAAAGCAAATATTATCATGGTACCTGTTAAACCCCTGGTTTGAGATGTAACTGCGATGGACCAGCGACACCCACCAAGGAGACAGACACCAAATCCGAGTAACAAAAAGGGGATTTTATAGTAATCTCATAAAAAAAAATATCAAAATAGCAAAGGAAAAAACATATGGTGCAATAAGCAACTACACAGTGAAAAGGATCATGCAAAATACAGGTGGGGTAATAAACAGCTACACAGAAAAAAGGAAGAAAAGAAAACTATACAAGATACAAATAGAAATTATTACACTTGTGGACAACATTTAAATGGTTCCATAGAAAAAGGAAAAAAAAGGAATAGATTGAGAGAGGTAGGGTAACTGTACCAGTTTATAATACCTGTCCCAGCACCGTGGTGGAACCCAAAGCGAGGAGGCAGACCAGCTGCCTCATCTCAGTACTTAATCGTTCGGCCGGCAATTTGCAGACACCCAAAGTTCTCGTGGGTGGAAGTTCCCTGTCTCAGTCAGGGGATCAGTCCGACAGGTTCGTGACGTGCCTTTTAGCATTCAAGGGTGGGAGAACACTCGAGCTAACTGAGGCAGGGGCTTAAATAGTGTACTGTGCAGCCAGAATATAAAATAGCCAATTGAAAATGAGATGCAGGTCAGGACCAATGATGTAACTGGGGCCCCAGACAATGATCCCTCCTTCGTGGTGACGGGGGTGCCAAGAAATTATCAGGGTGATCGAAACTCACCTGAGAAATTGAGGCCCATCAGGGGAAAGTGGTACTTAACATTCTTCCCCCTGAGCTGCATAGTCTGGAGATGAGACCCATCAGGGCAATTGATACTTAACATTCTTCCCTGTGGGCTGCATAGTCTAGAGGGCCATGTCAGGGGCGGGGTGGCCATCATATCTGCCACATCCGTTAACAGAATCATAGAAATGTAGGGCTGGAAAGTGACCTTGAGAAGTCATAAAGTCCAGCCCTCTGTACTGTGGCAGGACCAAATAAACCTGTATCATTCCTGACAGATGTTTGTCCAACCTTTTTTTAATATAGTTCTAATGATGGGGACTCAGCCTCCCTTGGAAGCCCATTCCAGAGCATAATTACCTGTATAAGGAAAGTTTATCCTAATATCTACCCTAAATCTTCCTTGCCACAGATTAAGTCCATTACTTCTTGCCCTACCTTCAGTGGCCATGGAGCACAATTGATCACCATCTTCTTTATAAGACCCCTTAGTATATTTGAGGACTGTTATTCGGGACTGCCCTCCGATGCCTGGTTTTTGTAACCCCTCCTCATAGGTCGGATTTTCTAAACTTTTTATCATTTTTGTTGTTCTCTTCTGGACTTTCTCCAATTTATCCACATCCTTCCTATAGCGTGGCACCCGGAATTGGGCTGAGGCCTCACCAGTGCTGAATAGAGCAGGACAAATGCCTCCTGCATCTTACATACAACTCATTGTTCATTCATATTCAATTTATGATCCACTATAACCCCCAAATCCTTTTCAGCAGAACTACCCTCTAGCCCATTATTCCCCTTGTAGTTGTGCATTTGATTTTTCCTTCCTAAATGTAATACTTTGCACTTCTATTCATAGAATCATAGATGATTAGAGTTGGTGGGGACCTCAGGAGGTCATCTAGTCCTACCCCCTACTCAAAGCAGAACCAACCCCAACTTAAATCATCCTAGCCAAGGCTTTGTCAAGCGGGCCTTAAAAACCTCTAAGGATGGAGATTCCACCACCTCCCTAGGTAACCCATTCTAGTGCTTCACCACCCTCCCAGTGAAAATATTTTTCCTAATATCTAACCTAGACTTCCCCCACTGCTACTTGAGACCATTGCTCCTTGTTCTGTCATCTCCCATCACTGGTAACAGTCTAGCTCTATCCGCTTTGGAACCCCGCTTCAAGTCGTAGAGAATTCGGTTTCATCTTGTTGATTTCAGACCAGTTCAATTTGTCAAGGTTGTTTTGAGCTCTAATCCTGTCCCCTTCCAGCTTGGTGTCATCCATCAAATTTATAATTTTATAAGCAATTGTGTCTTTAATATTGTCTCCTTGAGAAACTGCCAGCTCTCCTGAACTCCTTTTTCCCTTAGATTTTTCTTCCATGACACTTTATGTTATCTACCACTTCTCTGAATTTGTTGAAGTCTTCTTTTTTGAAGTCCATTGTCCTTATTCTACTGCTCTCACACCTTCCTTTCCTTAGAATCATTATCTCATACAAATTCATAAACCCAGAATCTCTTAATCAAAATTCCAGTTAACTCCAGTGAGAGTTTTGTTTGAATAAGAGAAGAATAAGGTCTGCGGGCAGGATTTAGCTCATAGAGATTACTGTTTTAAATTGCTACTGTTCATTGATGAAGTAATTTAACTTGCAGTTGATGCAGACACTGAATTAATACATAACATCTGTTAGTGGTCAGTTGCAGTCTACAAACCTAATCCTGCGAGGTTTTGGAGAAGACATCTGCAGTAATGATTAGCATAGGTAGCTTCAGCAGCAGTGAGTAGTGTCCCTGAAGGAAAGCTATTTGGCAGAGCTCCAAGTAGTGACCTTGCAACAGAAGCAAGCTTTGGCAAGCTGAGAGCACTGTGCTGCCACTGTTCCATAAAGTCGCAAGAGTTGGCAACCATTAAGAGCTGCACTCACAAAGCCATTTACAATATCAGCAACTTTACTGAACTTACATAGTTATGACCAGTGCTGTATCCTTATCAGTAGGTGGCACTCTTTATGTATCTCTGTCTATACAGGTGTATTTTGTATGGATTTCTCATAACAGCAACTCAGGCGAGATACATGACCTCACAAGAGCTGGAGGCCCCACACAGTAAAACGGTTCGTTGACATCAGAACCAGTTGCCTACTGAACACCACAAATCGGGTTAATACCACTTTGGACTAGGAAGCCATGCTCCTAAACAGATTAGCTAGCATTACTTACTGGAATAAGGATGAATAAGTCTTGTGGCATTCCATGGAGCGTGACCCAAAGCTCTGCCATATCTCATGCTAATACAATCCCTTGTAGAGGGCCCAGCTGAGCAAATCACAACTTGGAGTTTCAGGAATTAGTCCTAGCCAGGATTCAAAGGCATAATATCTTAAAAAAAAGAAAAAAAGAAAAAAAAAAAAAGGAAGAGGCCAACAGGGGCTGTACTGACTAGAAGCCAAGGCAGGAAGCTGTGGGGAATCAGAGAAACTATCCTGTGTGGTGTGGGCTTTTTGTTTTGTATTTTTAATTTTACTGCTTGTAAAAGCACATGGAAAGAATGCAGTAGGAGGTGCCTGTCAAACTGGTGTCAATTTAGACTAACCCAGAACCCTTGCAAGAAAAGTCTAAGATCTTGTGAGGACATGTATCTTGCCTGAGTTGCTGTTATGAGAGTTCCATACAAAATACATCTGTACAGGAAGATATACATAAATAGTGCCACCTACTGATAAGAATATAGCACTGGTCATAAGTGATTTTGTGTTAAAATGGCCTTCAGTGAATTCTCTCTTATCAATCTGGCATTATATTTACAGTGGGGTTTCACACCAGTAGAGTTTCAGCTAGCCACAGATATGGCCGAAAAGAATGCGATACTTGATAGTTGTTTTGTCCAATACTACCTACCTCACTCAAAATCAACAAGCAAAATAATCATAAAAGTACCATAGCCCAAGCTGGGAATGGATTGAGGTCAGATCCAGAAGAAAAACATCCAGTCCAAATGTAAGTGTTCCCCTCCCAGTGCTTAATTTGTAATGAAAGAGGTCCTGGGGCTCAAGCACTGAGGTGCCAGCTCTCATGCAATTTTTTTAACTTTCGTAACTGATGCGGAGGTGCTGGGGCTATGAACTGCCAAGCCTAGAGGTGCCGGGGCTCAGCCCTGGCATGGCATGATACAAATTAAGCACTGGGTGTTTCCTTTTCTCACGGAGCTCTGGTCAGTATTTCCTGGGTGGTCAAACATTCTGTGCTGGCTGTACATCTTCTAGTTTAGGGAAGGCCACTTGCTGATTCTGATCCGCAGGCCCATCTCCTTCTGGGGATGTATGTTCCCACTGTCAGCACAGCTAATGCTAGCTTCTACCTCATCCCTTTTATATAATTTCCCTCCTGATTATCAACTACAGCTGCAAGATCCTTGTCAGGCTTGACATTTCTGGCAGATGCTGCAGGGACTGGACTTATTTAAGTCTCAGTCATCAGGACAGACCATTAACCCCTTTCTGATCAAAAAGTTCACTATTTCTGTTTCAGAGTATTTATGCCTTAGTGGGGAACATACACTTTCAAAGTGCACACTGCAGAAAGCACAACAGAGAAGCAGTTTTAGCCAGCACTAATTTATCTTGTTAAGTCTTGTAATGGCTGGAATATATAAATGTACATTCCCAGTTCCTCCATTGCAAAGGGAGTGATCACATCAGTGATGTGAGGTTCAGATATTCTGTGCAATAAACACTCAAAGAAGTGTATTATGAGAATTGGAAGGCTTAGGGGGATTGTTACTGGGCTATGGCATCTTTCACGTATAGGTTGGTCGTTCAAAATCTGCCCAGGTCTGGAGTGACTGAAAGTTATCATTGGATTGCTGTTAAGTGTTGTGGCTGAGATAAATTTGGTGGTCTCAGTCCAGCTTCCAGTATATATATGCTTGCATCATAAGAAACACCTCACTTGACCTGCTTACTGAGCATCTCTGAAGTCCAAGGAAGTGCAGGTGAGCTACGCTCTCCCCACTACAGTGGTCTCTCCAGTTTGAGGAAACATACCTTGCCCATGTTGTCCCTATTCTGTCGATAAACTGAGGATTTTGATTGCTGGATCTGTCAAGCAGCAAATTCCACAAGCACCAAATTTGCACCAACATAGGAAGTTTGTTCATTTTCTGTTAGATGTTTCATTGCATAAAAAGGCTGCGTTCTGTCTGGTAATTACATATTGGATCCATTGGTTAAATGGTAGGTCTAGTTCCTTCTTGATGGATGTTACTAATATTATTTTCCTACTACCATTGCAGCTGCACTTCTCAGCTCCTGCTAATCAAGTGGGAACAAACCTAAATTCCATTCCTGCACTGCTCAGCTGATGAGGAGGGGCTGCTGAGGCCCAATAGGATGGTAAATAGTAGAGTCTGGGAAGCTGCCCAATAAGTACAGCTTAAGCTGAGCCTAGGACAAAGATGAGTACTCCAGTGCTCCCATATGGTGACAGGTTTTCTTACTGTTCCTTGGGAAACCATGAAATCTGGTGGTTAGAGCAGAGAAAGGAACCGTTCTAGTCCCAGCTGCACCACTGACTGACTGTGTGACCTTGGGCAAGTGAAATAACCTCTGTTCTGTAGTTGCCCTGTCTCTTAAACAAGGATAATATTATTTCCCTGGCTAACAGGCATGTTGTGAGGGTTATTTAAGTAATGTTTGTAAAGCACCTCGAGATGTGTGGATGAAAGGCCCTAGAGAAGAAGTGTGAAGTGCTGTTATACAGTTAAGTAGCTGAAAGCCCATGCTGTTGCCTGGAGGTAATTTGTCATGTGCGTAAAGAAGCTGAAAACCGCAGAGAATTTAAAAATCGGACAAAACCATGACTCCCAGTAATGATTGAACCTCCTGATATTCTAAACAGATATAGCTCTCAGCTGTGCTTATAACTGTTTCCATTGCATCACACTGACTCAGCAAACATCCTAGGCCTCAGAGTTACTGTTTATGCTGGTTGTGTTGTTGTGTGAGTGGTTGTGTTGATTTGTGTCTGGGAGTGCATGCTGGAAGATTTGTGTTGATTTATAAGAATAGCAGTTGGGTGCACCAGTGGGGCAGTTGGGCCTACTCCACCATCTGTGCAGTCTCCCTCACACAATTGTGACTTCTCAGAAAACAGAATATTCGTTAGGAACTAACAGTGTAACTGTAATTCAATCAGTTGTCCTATTTGCATTGTCAGTTGCTAAAATAAGGAAAAAGCAAGTGGCACAGTGATTATACATGGTTTAATTTGTTTTATGTTCTTTTAAATCTGTATTTACATGTATTTTGACAGTGTAACATTTTGAATTTAGCCTATGGCTAAATTGACATGACGATGGTTGACATGACGATGGTTGAGGTATTCTTTGACTCAGGCGGGACTCAGACTTGGAGTGGGAAGAACAGGTTGGAACAGCATTCCATGACTTTTCCCAGTTGAGGTCTGCATTGGTGCGACATGGGCTTCCATGATGGCTCTGAAACTGTCAACAAAGAAAAGGAGAAGAGAACTAGTCTATGAGCCAGCACTTGAAGACAACCTAGACAGCCAGCACCTCAACCTAACCCTGTCTCTGATTGGTCCAGAAACTTGAGTGCAGGGACTGGACAGGCAGAGCTGTGGGGCGAAGGGGACATAGGGCCAGATTCACCATTGCTTTGCACATTGTATAGTCATTTATACCAGTGCAAAGGGGATGTAAAACGCTACATTCTGATTTGGTTTACATTCTCTTTGTGAAAATAATGAGAGCCCTGTAGCACTTTAAAGACTAACAAATTTCTGCAGGTATAAACTTTCGTGGGCAACCCACTTTGTCAGATGCATGAAATAGAAATCAGATAGTGGGTATATATATACATCCAAGGGTAAGGAACAACAATGGGAAGGGTAGGTGTTAACAAAGTCCATTCAGTTAGAGTAGATGAGGCCTATTCACAACCATTGATCAGAAGGTGAGGATGTGTGAACAGTGACAATTACTTCTTGTAATGAGATAACCTTTCCAAGTCCCTATTCAGACCCAGTTTGATTGTGTCAAATTTGCATATGAGTTCCAACTCTGCAGTTCATCACTGAAGCCTGTTTTGTTTTGTGCTTTGTTCAAGTCTGAATGGTGATTGCTCAATAGGTGGCGCCATGCACCTATAATTTCAGGGAGCATTCACTCTCGAGGCGCCTCTTCATCCATGTCTGGGTTTTTAATCTCTGTAACTCCCCTTTCCACCCTCCAATCCCTCCTTTGTTGAGCGGGTGAATGTAGTGCTGATGAAAGGTGCTGTCTTGACACCCTTGGAGACTACGGGTTGGTCTACATTTATAACGCTGCAATGGCACAGCTTTGTAGTGCTTTAGTGAAGATGCTACCTACACCAATGGGAAAGCGTCTCCAGTTGGCATAGATATGCCACCTCCCCAAGAGCTGGTAGCTGTGTCGACAGGAGAAGCCCTTCCATCGACACAGCGCTGTCTACACCAGGAGTCAGGTCGGTTTATCTGCGCTGGTTTATCTGGGAGCCTGGGGGACAGCCCAGCTGGGCGCAGGGAGCTGGGAGCTGGCTGGGGCAGCCTGGCTCTATCTGGAGCCCCCATCCACCCTCGGGGTGACAGCCTGAGCGGTGAGCAGCTCTCTTGTAAATTGAAATTGACAAGAATGACAGCCAACGGCTGATGCCCACAGTCTCCACATAGACAGTGTGTCCCCCTAACGACACCGACATAAGCCCTATCCTCTCATGGAGGTGGAATTATGATGTCAGTGTAGTAGGGTATTTACATTGGCGGGAGGAAGGCTGTAGTGTGTACACTGACATAATGAGATCGACATAAGCTGCTTTACATCAGCCTAACTCGGTAGTGTAAATCAGGGCTTGGTTTCTGCAGTGGCTCCTTAGGGGCTCTTAAGTCTGCTAGGAATCTCCAGAGCACAGTACACTCCTCCCAAGCCCCCTCATCGCTGGGCCCACTATAGGGAGGGAACTAAAAAGGGGTAGTGTAGGATTCTTCCACTCCTGAGGACTTCTCAGCTGCCACATTAGGGAAACTTTCCAAGCCATTTGCATTGGGAGGGCCAGAGTGAGGGTCAGCCTATGGCCTAATGTGTCTAAATACTTACCCATAAGGGCCCTCACTATGGACTGACAGGATAATGCAGCATCCATACATCATGCAGTACTTGTCCTCTACTGAACTATCAGGATGCCAATCAATGTTAATTTTGATGGTGGGTTTTATGATGTGGGCAGTTGATCTCTGGCAACTGGAATGAGATCCCCAACCCATTTCATGTAAAGTACTAAACAAACAACAGATTGTGACAACTCTCAGTCACTACTGAAATGTCTTGAACTGAATTCTTATAGGACTCTATTTTCTCTCACAATGCCCTGAGACATCTAGGCCCCCATATATTTCTTCTTTATTCTCATGGGTACATTTTTATAAAAGTCCCCAAAGCCAGGTGTAGCACAAGTAGGAGCTATGCAAGCTTCCCCTGCATAGTTTTGGTGAAGCACTTGAATCCTCTCCCAAAACAACTCTCCTGAGTAGCTTGGCCTCAACCTCACAAACAGACACGTATTCACTGTTTCACTAATGCACACCTGTTCTGAATGGCAGCATCCCCTGCTATTTCTCTCCTGACAGACCTCCACAGGCTGTTGTGCCAGTACACTTCATTCCTGACTGGTAACTCAGCCATTTTCCTGCTATTCTTGTCTGGGATCATCAAGCCACAGTTTTTCCAGAACACCAAGTGTCCTTGAAATCCTCTAACTACAGTAATTATATTTTGAGCAGGAAACTGAGCCATTTTCCCCTTGTCTAATTGATTGGGGGTGTCAGATATTCCTTTCTGTGCACCATACATGCTTCTTATTCATGTAGGAAGCAGCTGGTCTAGATACTTAGCCAATTTCTTTTTTTTTTAAACCACAAAAATTGAACTTTTTTGGTTTTGTCACCATTATTTATCGCAAGTTGACAGGTAGAATCCATCTCTCCACTCTCCCCTTTGCGTCCCAACATGTCTCAGGGAAATGGCTCACTGCAGTTTCTCCCCTTCAAACAAATACTGCAGCTGTCTCGGGTAGAGGGGATGAAGTGGGGGTTATGGAGAGGAATCAGTGTTAGGACTAGGGTACCAAATAGCAAGTGTGAAAAACCGGGTCAGGGGATGAAGGATAATAGTTGCCTGTATAAGAAAAAGCTCTGAATATCGGGACTGTCCCTGTAAAATCAGGGTATTTGATCACCCTAGTTTGGACGTGTGCAGGGTGGGGGAATTCTCACGGCATCAGGAACTCTTTTATGTGCCAAATGGTGCTATGTGACAGAATCTTAACCCAAAGCTTGGGGAGATTTCTTTTTTCCTCCTTTTGGTTTAACTAGAATTATGAACTATACAGTAATTACTCTCTACAGAATATTATGGGAGTTGCTTGTTCATGACTCCATAGTTAAGGTTGCTTTCTAAAATGGGCTAAAAATAGGGTATAATTCCTGTTTTTCTCTACAAGTAGGTGGCTTTCCATACAATATTAGTTTTTGTGCCCTTTGAATGGTCTATGCGGATTTTGTTTGATTTATTTTCATAAAGTTTAAATAGGATGTGTTGAAATAGGGCTGTAGTTCACCTTTGTCCATTGGAGTCTGACTTTTTGCTTGACTAATCTTTTCAAAACATTGTATTCCTACACAAAGTTTGGCGGAGATATGATTTTTAAGTGGATCTGTTTAAATAGGCAGTTCAACAAAAATTAGATTTTAGGGTCATTTTTTGCCATTATTTGTTATAACAAAGTTTGTGCACAACTGGCTAACCAGTGGATTAATGTTCTCTGTTGATTGGATAAAACTTCATCGCTTAAGCATTAGAAACTAATACACACAAATGTCACAAAACAGCTGAGGTTGTTACGCACATAACATGCCTGACAAACCACAAAAACAAAGAAATGGAAAGTTAAGCCACCTAACAGTAACCCTTTTAACTTTAATTCCCAAGCAGGCATTTTACCACTACCACAACTATTTTACACCACACACCACAAAATTAACTCTACTCCCAAGGGATGTCAGCCTTCTTCTTCGAAGGCTTGCTCACGTTGATTCCAATTAGATATGCGCGGGCCGCGTGCACCGTTGCTGGAAGGCTTTTCCCCTGGCAGTACCTGTCGGGTCAGAGCAGGCGGCTCCTGGAGTGGTGCCTCCCTGCCTCCCTGCTGCCTCCTGAGTTCCTTCTTACCACCCATGACTGTCATTGGAGCTTCTGTCTGGCAAGTTTTCCTCTAGCCAAAAAAAGTTGTAAATAGTTATTAGTTAGTCATTAGTTGTAGTTAAGTTTCAGTTGTGGGGCTTCCCCCTCAATCTTCCCCCAGGACCGGGGCATGCCTTGGTCCCAAGGATTAAAACTGTGCAGGACCCACCACAAATCTATGCCAAGAAGAGACGCATACAAATCCTGTCTATAGTGCCTAGGAGAAACACATCAGGCAGATAGGTGTAAGAACTGCAGGGGCTTCTGGCCAAGGACAAAGAAGGACAAGAGTGTCAGACTTAAAAACTTCCTTCTGGAGGCAGCACTTTGCCCTCAGATGAGTTCTGACTTGGCACCCAGCAGATCAGTGCGGGGTGAACTGGCTTCTATAAGAGAGGCTTCGGTGCCGAAGATGGACTCAGCACTGAGAGAGTCCCAGTGTCGGCATTCTCCATCACGAAGACCCGGCACCACTCCAATTCCCTGGTGCTGCAGAAGAAGTCAGATAGGGTATGTTCTCCAACAGTGAAGCCCACAGGGAAAAGGGAGACTTGGTGCATCCCCCACCAGGACATCCAGCACCCTCTCCACTGTGGCCAGCACTGTCAACTTCAGTCCTGCAAAGGGATCTTTCGAATCTGGTGCTGTTGGACTCACCTGATAGGGAGAGCCATGTGGAGGAGCTGCACTCTCCCTCAAGCCCAGGGACCTTCGAGGTGGCATGGGACCTAATAGACATGATGGCTCAGTTCCCCTCCCCTCCCTCCAAAAAGGAAGGAGCAGGAACTAAGGCCTCCAACACCAGAATGGATTGCGGTGCCGTCCAGAGGCAAGCCTGCTATGTCACAGTACTGATCTCCCTGGCCTCCGTACTGCTTCCTGGATCTGTCCTACTCACATCCATTGTGTTCTCCTTCGTGAGTCACAGTCATTTGGCCCACAGGCAGAATCCTATGTGTCCAGGCGCAGCCAGCACTGGTCGCAGAGGCGCAACCAAAGGCAGGAGCAAGGACAAAACCCTTTTATGGGACCATGGCAGGCTCAGTTGTAGGTGCTGCCACAATGGCCTTTTTGGACTCCTTGGGCTTATCATCAGGCCTAGGAGTCCTCATACAGGAAGTCATATTCCGTTGCCTCCCATGCAAGGAACTCGAGGCCTTCGGCACTGCAACTGTCTCTTCTCAGCACCAAGAGGGATGATGACTGTGGCACCGAGGGGAGAGCAGATCCGGGTGTGGAACCCCATACTGACAAGGACCACGGTACTGAGAGAGAGGCTCCAGGGGAATTGCAGGACCCTTCAAGGCAGGAAGACCCATCCCTCCCCATGTCATCTTCATCATCATCCCCGGATGAGGCAATAGTGGGGACTGCAGCTACATTCCCCCCGGTGGATAATAGAGCCCACCAACAGCTGCTAATAAGGGTGGTAAAAAATCTAGGCCTCCAAGCTCAGAAAGTGCAAGAGTCAGAGGACCCGATGGTGGACATCCTGACTCTGGAGGGCCCTTCCTGGGTGGGCCGGCCTTTGATTAAAACAATTCGAGCTACCACTAGGACACTGTGGCAGACTCCTGCATATATTCCTCCAATGACTAAGGAAATAGAGTGCAAATATTTCACCCCATCCTCTGGACAAGGGTTCCTCTTTATGCACCTGCAGCCGGGGTCGCTGGTGGTGGCTGTGGCGAGCGATATAGTGAGATAGGAACAGCAGACACCAACACCTTAGTCCAAGGACTTGAAGAAGTTGGATCTCTTTGGCAAAAAGGTGTACTCTCCTGGAGGGCTCTAGTTTTGCATAGCCAACCAGCAGGCTATCCTTAGCTATTACAATTTTAACACCTTGGAGCCTATGATGAAATTCAAGGAGTTGTTTTCAGCTGACTCCAAGCAGGAGTTCACTGCCATTGTTGAGGAGGGAAAGACTGCACTGAGAACATCACTACAAGTGGCCTTGGATGTGATGGATGCACTCTGCCACATGCACTATATCCTCAACAACTGCAATGAGGAGATGCTCCTGGCTGCAGGTGTTTGGCTTCCCCCCAGAGATGCAGTAGATGATTCAGGACCTGCCATTTGAGGGCTCAGGGCTGTTCTTGGAGCAAACTGACTCCAAGTTGCACAGCCTGAAAGATTTGTGGTGAACAGTGCCATTTATCAGTTTACAGTCCTCCCATTCTACCTATTTAGTGGCCCCTGAGTTTTCACCAAGTGCATGGTGGTGATTGTTGCCTTCCTGAGGAAACAGCAGGTACAAGTGTTTCTATATGTAGACGATTGGCTGATCAAAGGCCACTCCAGGGATCAAGTAGAGGCGCAAGTCAAGTTGGTGCAGTCAACCTTCGACAATCTGGGTCTTTGACCAAATGTGCCCAAATCCACTATAACCCCTACCCAAAAGATAGAGTTTATAGGAGCAGTTCTAGACTCGGTGCAGGCATGGGCACTCCTGCCAGTGTCTTGTTTCAAGGCTATGAACTCGTTTCTTCTACTGTGGGGACACTGTCTAATGTACACGTTTCCCCTGTTTCCACTGGTTCACAAGGTCCCGCTCAAGATCAGAAGACAAAAGGCAGCAGTCATCTTGATAATCCCAGCACCACTGGTACACAACTCTGCAGGTCAGAAACCACTCCCAAGCTCTGCCGTTGGTGCCGGAGCTCATCATGCATGACTTCGGTTGCCTGCAGCACCACAACCTCTAGTCCCTTCACCTTATGGCTTCGAAGCTCCTTGGCTAAACCAAAGAGAATCTGTTCAGACCTGGTTAGGGAAGTCCTCCTAGGTAGCAGGAAGCTATAAACCAGGGTGACACATCTGGCCAAGTGGAAGAGGTTCTCCACATGGACAGCACAGAAAGACACTTCTCCAATGCAGGCCTCACTGCCCTTCTTCTTTGATAACCTGATGCACTTAAAACAACTGGGACTGGCAGTATCATCCATAAAAGCACACCTGGCAACAATATCTGCCTTCTACCCAGGTGCTTTTGCGTGTTCGGTATTCACTGAGCCAATGGTGACCCGTTTCCTCAAGGGGCTGGACAGATTTTACCCACAGGTCTGACATCCGGTATTGGCTTGGGAACTTAACTTAGTGGTCACCAGGCTTATTGGACCTCCCTTCACAGGCCCTTGGCTTCCTGTTCACTCCTGTATCTTTCATGGAAGATAGCATTCCTGGTCTCAATCGCCTCAGCCAGAAAAAGTGTCGGAGCTTAAAGCGTTGACGTCCGCCCCACCCCGCCCCCCATACACGGTCTTCTACAAGGACAAGGTGCAGCTGCGACCACACCTGGACTTCCTACCCAAGGTGGCGTCCCAGTTTCACATGAGCCAAGATATCTTCCTTCCAGTCTTCTTTTCAAAACCACACGCCAATAGCAGGGAGCAAAGCCTACACTCCCTAGGTGTTAAGAGGGCACTGGCTTTCTATATAGAGAGGACTAAGCCTTTCCGTAGATCAAACCAGCTCTTCATTGCTGTAGCAGATAGGATGAAAGGCCTACCTGTATCATCCCAAAGGATCTTTTCCTGGATCACCTCCTGTATCAGAACTTGCTATGACCTGGCTAAAGTGCCAGCTCCGGCACTAACACCACACTCCACAAGGGCACAGGCATTCAGCAGCGTTCCTGGTGCATGTCCCTACGCAAGAGATCGGCAATCTGGTCATCAGTCCACACATTCACCACACATTATGCCATCATCCATCAGGCCAGAGATGAGGTAGCGTTTGGCAGAGCAGTTCTTCAGTCAATGATTCTGTGAGTTCAGACCCCTCCACTGTGGGTCAGCTTGGAAGTCGCCTAATTGGAATCAACATGAGCAAGCACTCGAAGAAAAGACTGTTACTTATCTTTGTAACTGTTGCTTTTCAAGTTGTGTTGCTTATGGCCATTCCAAGACCCGCCCGCCTTCCTCTCTATCGGAGCACTCCGGCAAGAAGGAACTGAGGAGGGAGCAGGTCAGCGGGGCCCTATATACAACGCCATGAAGGAGCCACTCCAGGGAGTTCCTGCTCTGACCCAACAGGTACTGCCAGGGGAAAAGCCTTCTAGTGACGGTGCATGCAGCGCGTGCACACCTAATTGGAATGGACACGAGCAACACATCTCAAAGAATAAGTTATGAAGGTAAGTAACCATCTTTTTCATCACCTCCTTTGCCAAACAGCTTCTTTCCAAAATAATGGATTGCTACACCAAACAGCTACAACTAGTACTGCTGGGAGAGGGTAGTTTGGTAAAGGGGATATGGAGAGGAGAGGGTTGAGAGGAGTATTGAATAAGGCCTGGTGTTGTTACTGAATGTGGAAGGTAAAAAGAAATATTCAATAACTACACATTCACTGGATGAGCCAGTGGTCCTGTGGAATAAATAATATGTGACTGTATATTAAAGACTGTATTATAATGCATACACACAAGAGGGATGAATTAAGGTTGCACAGACGACCTTAATTCTGGTATTTCCTAACTTTGTAGTACTTGACTTTGCAATCTCAATTTTCTTTTAACATAGTTGTATAATGTAATTGCCTAATTAAAAATAAATACTTTAAAAAACAGGAATTCCATCACATGGAACCACACTGACAACCAACTTGGCTTAGCAGGAGGGTTTTTGGACCTGTAGATCCACAGAACAGATCTCTACTACTGTAATTAATGGTTAAAGGGTAGCAGCAGTAGGTTGTCATCCTCTGGATGAACCAGTCACTAGTGGAGGACGAGACACACACTTTGCCAATGGGTTTCACAGCAGACCAATGGTGCAACTGTGCACTTCTGGGTTCAATTCCAGGTTCTAAAGGGAAGTGTTCTCCAGTGGCCATGGATCCTTTTGTTCCTAACCTGTTTCTGTTCCTCTCTGCTTCTGTCTGTTGCACTCCAGCTCCTGCCCATTTCCCTATCCACCCCTCCCCCTTGCATCTGCCCCCTTCCCTCCCTGCACCTATTCATTCTCCATCTGGTTCTTGTCCTCCTCTCCTTTTCCTGTCCACTCTCCATGTCCTGTTTACTATCCCTCTCTCTCTCTACTCCTCTCCACTGCACAGCTCTTGCTTCTCTCCCCCAACTCTGCTCCTGTCCACCCTCCAAAACCCCAGCTCCTTCCTCCCTCCACTCTGCTCTTGCTTCTAACTAAACCCTCCCATCCTCCAGCTCCTGCTCTGTCCCCTTTTGCTCCTATTCAATTCACCCACCCTGGCTTCTGCCACTCTCCCTCTCTGTCCTACCCATCCCTCCTATGCAATGGCTTCTGCCTCCCTGCCCTTGCCTATCCACCTATAGGTCTCCTGGCTCCTACCCACAACCTCTGGCTGCTGCAACCTTTCTCCCCCTGTTCCTCTTACACACCTCCCCTCCTCTCCCTCATGTTTCACCTTGTTCCTCACTCCTATGCATTTGAGTCAGTTTGAGTCCTCCTCCTTGTCCATGCAGTCTGGGTGCCAACAGGAGGAGCATTGACAGCACAAGAGAGACAGTCCTCCACTCTCAGTTCCTGTGGCTGGCATCAAAGCAGCCACTAGCAGCCAGGAGCATTACTTCTTCTTTGAGTGGTTGCCCATGTCCATTCTATGCTTGGTGTGTGCGCACCACGTGCACAGTGGCTGGAGATTTTTCCCTCAGTGGTATCCATAGGGTTGGCTCTAGCACCCTCTGGAGCCGCACGCATATGTGCCTGTATTAGGGAAGCTGCTGGCTTCGCACCCTCTCAGTTCCATCTTACTGCCTGTGACGGGTTGCCTGGAATGATCCTTCTTGCTCTAGCAAGGCTTCTTTCCCAGTGGTTCGGACTCTTTGTAATATGGTTATTGTAGTTAGTGTATATAGTTCTTAGTTAACGTTAGTGCATATAGGAGTGTGAACAGTTCTTCTTGGGTCCCCAGGCTTCAAGCTGTGTGTTTCCTGTGGCAAGCCAATGCCAGTGAGTGACCTACACTCTAGCTGTCTAAAGTGCCTCGGGGAAACTCCCATGAAAGAGAAGTTCCAGATCTGTAGGGGCTTCAGACCACACACTCAAAAGGACGGAGACCTTACTTATGGAGGCAGCCCTCAGACCAGTCTTGGAGCTGAGCCACTCCGAATCAGCATTGAGCACTTCAGCTTCTGTGCAAAGCGCTCCACTGGACCCGTGCTCTTCCCGAGCACTGTTCGCCTGATGCCAAGGAAGAAGCATAAGACAAAGGCTTAAAATTGGCTTAAAATAAAAGAATAAAAGAACTGAGATTTTTTCAAAGGCTTAAAATTGTGCCAAATTTGAGCACATTTTCACAGAGATGGCAAAAGGTACATCCATGGACACCAGGGTGATGCTCCTGCCAAATGTCAAGTCCCTGCTCCAAAGCATGGAGGTGCTAGAGCTCATCATTGAAACAGGTGTAAGAATATTTTTAATGGGTAAAACAGCATATTATCCCTTAGTTTCATTTTTAGAAGGAGCTGGATCACTGTAACCTAAGCATTCCAGAAAATTTCAACCTGAGACAGATACTTAGCACGGGAAGTTTCATCCAAAACTGTTAAAGTCTGGCAAAGTTAAAAGTGACTGAGAACAGAATCTTATCTTAAAAAGTGTCCGGCAACCTTAATCATAGATGGCACTAGCAGCTTCCACCTATAATATATAGTAGCCCCTAGCAGATGAGGCCAATGGGGGGGACACAGGACTTGGCTAACAGTGTCATAGTTTTGCTGAGTCACAATGACCAAGTGTGGTTTGGTTCTGGGACCTACTCTTCAATATGATGGATAGTTGTAGTGAGGAAGAGATCTTTGCCTTGCACTGTTGATGAGGTTGCCTGATTCAGAGAGGAGCACCTAGTTATTACTGCTGTAACATATCGAAGTGCATAGGTGGAGTGGTGCTGAAGAGGACTGTAGTGGAGGACAATATTGCTGGAAGGAGAGGAGCAACACTGAGGAGGCTTAGTTATAAGTGTTCCTATGGACGGATAGTAGCTATGCTGAAGAAACCTTGGCTCTGCTGTGGGGCTGACACCAGTTGAGATGGATGGATGGACAAGTGAAGGGCTGAAGAAACTTTTGCTCCACAGAAGGGCTGTGGATGACAGACGGGCAGAAACAACTCCAAAGACCATTGTATTGCAGTGGGGCTGGGAAAGGCTGGTGGAGTCAGAAAGGAGCCACCTTTGCTCTCTAGCAGAGCCAAGAATAGCTAACATGCTTGGTGCAGAGGAGGAGTGCTGAAGAGACCTTCATTCTGACCTCGTGGTAGGGCTGAGGATGATTGATATGGATGGACTCCCTTCCAGTAATGAAGAAAAACAAAACAAAAAATTAGCCCCAGAAGGGCCTTCTTGCAAGAAGGAAGTATTATTTAATGTGTATTGTGTTGTGAAATGAAAACACTGGGTCCTTGGCCTTTCTCCAGCTTAGTTGGTCTTTTTTCTTTTCTTTTCTTTTGATAATTGTTCTCGTGAAGTCTTTTTTTTGTTTTGTTTTGTTTTGTGTTGTGGTTTTGGAGTTGACAATGTCCGTGGTTCATTTTTCAGCACATTTCCTGTGTTTTGGCACAGAGAATGCCTGGTCACTAGGCCTCACTTCCTTTTGCAGAGACAATTGCCACAGCAATAACAAGGGCCGTCGCTGTTGTGCTGACAGAGAGCACGTTACATCATCGGAGATAGTAAGGGGGTTCTTGTTTGGCCTTGACTCTCTGTTGGAGGACAGCGAGCTGGGGGAGTATAATAGCAGTGACTCAATATGGAAAGGCCAGCACATTTCTAAGTGATGACTCACCAACTCACTGGAATTTTTTCTAGGAGGTTTTTTTAGGGAGATAAACAAGGTCAGCCAGTGCAACAAAATCCTGTTTACCTGAGACAGGACATATTTGCAGAGGCTGTGCTGGAAATGACAGATGTTTGTGTGGATCAGGTAGATGGGAGAGGGTGCTGGTGGATACTGCCATTTAATCTAGGGTATCACTGAGGCTTTCTGTCTAAGAGCATTCTCCTCTGAGCCAAAATGCTAGGGGTTCAAATCCCTCACAGGCAAAATTTGGGTTTATACCCCATTTCAATATTGCAGTGCAATACTGGGGCTCCTTTATGTATTAGAGGTGCTGTTTCCACTGAAAGCTTACACCAACGTCCCACCCATCTGCTTATCTCTAGTAAAGTGTTGCAAGAAGGTCCCCATCCATCTGTTTCTTGTGGAATGCTACATCAAGAAAGAGGACAAGAAGCAGAGGATGGGGGAGAAGAGTCACGTACAGCTGTTATATTAATGAATGAATCCTTAAATTGTTCCTCCTTATGGGTGGATGATGGAGAGACAGATAACTCAAGTTCCACTCTTGTAGTTTATTGTTTCTCTGAATCCCCTTGATGGGACTTTCCCCGTGTCTCAGTGCATCCCATCTTTTATTCTTTCTGTAACTCTATAATCTCATCTCAGCTGGTTCTGGGGACTAGAGGATTCTAATGTAAATGTCCTTGCTGACATTACATTTTGGCCATTATTCCTTGTATTCTTTTCCAGTGCTACCTGGATAATCTCAGTGCCAGCTGAGCAAATTTCTGTAGCCCACTGCCTTCCAGACACCCTTTTCCCCAAGCTAATGTGCCCTGGCTTCCTGATGATGAAGTCCTGGTGGCCATATGGTTAATCAGGGCATATTTCAGACGCTGACTGAGTGTTTTTTCCTGATAACAAGACGTGTCTCTCTCTCTCTATGGCGAATATCCTGTTCTTGCCGACAGGCTGGAGCAGGAAGGGAAAGCACAGGGTGACTTCACATTCCTGGAATTCCTGGCAACAGTCAGGGACACAACTGCTACAGAATGGCTCAGCGGGGGACAGAATGGCACGTTGTAACGCTAACCAAATGCACCTGGTATGCTCATTTGCAGTTTTCCTTGATCAGTTTGATACCGATCACTGGGTCCAGTTCTGTCTCACACTGCTGAAAGTTATCACCATCTGCTGGATCTTTAGTGGCCTCTGGGAAACAGATTGGCGGTCTCAGTCCAGTTCTTAGTGAGCAGCCCATATCACAAAGATCATCACTGTAATAAGTAGCACTATTTGTTAACCTTGATGACAGTCTTAGCAGAGAGTTCAGGGATTGAACGGGACAAAAAAATAAGCTTCTTTCTTGTCTGTACAGGTGACTTATGCAGGACAAGGTTTGAGGCACATTGGTGTGGTTAAAGGGAGTCTTGCACTGGCTCTACCCCGGTTGTACCTACCATGAGGATAAGTAAAAGACTTCTGTCTCTAGGAGTGGTTGATCTGACACTCTTCATTTGCACCAAATTCACTTAAAACAACCCTCAAATCTGCCACCTCAGAAGTCTCCTGTCCTTTGTGAAGAGCAACCCAACCCTGCCACCCCCCTCCCCTTAATATTTTTCTCACAAATTAGATTTTTCATACCTGGTTTCATCCCTGTTCCTTCTGCTGCTCTCTGCAGTCACCTGTCCCTAAACTCACAATTTATTCTTAACTTTCCATAGTATGTCCTATGAGCTATAGCTTTGCAGGACAATTAAAGATCCACACATTTATTTCAGACCTTGCAACGCTGCATTGCGACACAAATTTATGTGATGGCGGTGACATCCATCAAAGGGTTACAGGCTTTTGATTGTTGCTAAGTAACAGTGTCCTACCCTGAGGCTCACTGATCAGCCAGTACAAATTTGTCTGATGATACAATGTTAGATCTTGTGATCTTGAGTTTCATTGCTTGAGAATGTCATCACTCTCTATCCTGTTGGGGTCCTTGCATGGATTGAGCACTGGAATAAACAAGAATACTATCTACCCCATTGGTGTAGCTGAGTTTAGCTTTCATAATAAACGCACATTTTTTCTACTTTGTTTCTGGAGTCACAGGCCCTGATCTTCAGGACAAGCTTTGCTTAATGCAGGATCCTAAAGGAACAAAGGTGACATCACCTTTGTGCTCCTCTAGTCCTGGGCCATTTCACTTTCCAGTGCAAGTTAGAATAGCCATAAAGCTAACTTGCAGAAGCTTTTAACAACTCCCATAGGGCTGTTTCAGCAGCCAGAAATGGCTGAAGTGCTTTGGCCACAACACCAATTTTATCCTCTGTGAGAAGGGCTACAATGGCGGGGGGGGGGGTGATGCATATCTAGTGTTCTGCATTTTCAGTTTTTATTTGTGAAAAAAAAATTTGGGAACTTTTCAGTGTTTATTTTGAAAACATTAAAATTGGGATGAAATCAGGTTAAAAATAACAAAAATTAAAAATTTGGAAAAATCGGGGGAAAAGAAAAACAAAAAGACTTGTAATAAAAGGCATTTTACTACTATATAACAATTTTTTTTTAATGTACAAAGGTATATTTTGTCTCCCTCAGACTTAGTAGTTTTTTCAGAAATCCTGGTTTGCATACACCGTGTGATAAAATCAGGCTGCACAGCTATAAAAGGGTGTGACTATTTGAGGACCAGGATAGGGGTGGGTGGGCGCAAGCCCACCCACCGCTCGAGGCCCCTCCCTCACTTAAGGGGGGAGCCAAGGGACCTGGGGCTCAACTGATTCTGGGGAACAACAAATGAAAAAACAGGAAAGGGTGTGGGGGTCACAGGTTTAAACAAAGGGAACCAAAGAGGGACACCGAACAGAGGGCCCCGGACAGTGCCCACTGCTCCCGGAAGGTGTCTAGGGAGCCAGCGGACTCTGCCCAGAGGAACTCCGCCTGGATGCGTGAACAAATGGAGGAACGAAAATAGGCCCCACAGTCGCAGAGCTCCCTCACGGCCAACCTCCTCTTCCTGGTGTTGTAGATGGCCATTTTGGCCAGGGCTAGGAGGAGGTTGACGAGGAGGTCCCACGACCTTGTGGGGCTTCGGATGGGGTGTGCATGGATGAACAGGTGGGGGAAAAAATGCAGCCAGAACCTCAACAGGAGGTTCTGGAGGAGCCGGAAAAGAGGCGTGCGCCAGGGTCTCCCTCGCACCAAAAAAAGGGCAAGTGTCAGGGAGAAGGATGAACCGCTCCAGGTGCACACCCGTGCTCACGGCTCCATGAAGGAGCCACCAACTGATGTCCCCGGCAGGCAGTGGGGTTAGGATGGAATAGAGACTGGCCCACCGGGGGTCCTCGCCCTCCACAGGTGGCATTAGGTTCCGCCATTTGGTGTCTGGGCGGGACGTGAGGACAAGGAAATTAAGGGTGTGGAGCATGAGTGTGTACAAGTGGTTCCTGGGCGCAGTTCAAAAAAGAACCGGCTGCAAATCAGGCAGCTGGCTTGGGGCGTGAGGAGGGAGAGGCTGGGGGGGCTTGCAGGGCCGGGGCCCAATAGTGAGAAACAGAGGGCTGGGGCTACGGGGAGGGCAGGGGGCACCCTCTCGCAAGACCCACTCGAGGTAAGCCTGAGAGGCAGGGGGCAAGGCTGCCCTCACCTCCTGGAGTATGCGTCGGGGGGGTCCGACGGGTGGAGAGCCCCATGCGCTGGGCCAGTGCCTGGAGGTCCCCCCAGTCCTCCCGGGCATAGTCCAGAAGGTCTCCGATCCTGGTGACTCCCACCCAGACCAACCTCCGTTGCACCGAGAGGGTCTCCGCCACCTGCACACGCAACTGGGGGTTGTGCAGCAGGGGCTCCGCGAGGAGATCCTCCCCCTCAGTGACTGCAAGGGGTCTGGAAGTCGAGACCAGCCTCCAGGTCCGGAAGAGGTCCTGGTAGAAGACCGGCAGCTTGGAGAGGTCTCGCGGAAGACCTCTCGGATGGAGAAAAAAGAGCTGCCGGTCGTATTGTAGCCCCCGGAGGCGGCAGAGGAAGGCGTGCCCCAAGTGGCTCCACGCCAGACTATCTGCACCATAAAGGAGTCGCTGCAGGGCCTGGAGGCGGAAGGTGTGGACCTGGCTGGGGATACAGCACAGGCCCTGCCCCCCTTCCTCCAGGGGGAGACTCAGGATCCCTGCAGAGACCCAGTGCAGTCCTTGCCAAAAGAACTCCAGGGCTATCTTCTGGAGGTAGGCCAGGAATCTCGGGCTTGGGACCAGGGTGCTGAGCCAGTGCCAGAGCATGGACAGGACCAGCTGGTTGAGCACCTGTGCCCTCCCTCGAAGGGAGAGGCACCGGAGCAAACCTGTCCACTTCCGGAGCCGTCCAGACACCCAGTCCTGCAAATCTTGCCAGTTCTCTACTGGGGAGGGATGGGTGGCGGAAAGGTAGACACCCAGATAGAGCAGCGGACCTGCGCTCCACTGGATGGCTTGAAGCGCAGGTGGGAGGGGGCCTGTCCGCAATCAGGCCAGAGCTCTTGGTCCAGTTGAGCCGGGTGGAGGAGGCTGCCGAGTAAATGGCCAGGCAGGCCTCCAGCCGCACCAGGTCACCCGGGTCCTGGACCGCGAGGAGCACATTGTCGGCGTACGCTGACAGGACCAGCCTCAGCTCCGGCTCATGGAGCACCAGCCCCGTCAGCCTCTGGAAGAGGAGACAGAGGAAGGGCTCGATGGCCAGGGCGTACAGCTGGCCCGACAGCAGGCAGCCTTGGCACACCCCTCACTCAAAGCTGACCGGTTTGGTCAGGGTCCAGTTGAACTTGACCAGGCACTCTGCGGAGGCATACAGCGCTTGGAGAAAACCCACAAAATGGGGTCCGAAGCCGAACGCCCGCAGGGTGCCCAGGAGATACCCGTGATCCATCCTGTTGAACGCCTTCTCCTGGTCCAAGGACAGGAGGGCGAACAACAGGCCATCCCTGCACCCAAGCTCCAGGAGATCCTGGGCCAAATAGAGATTGTCGAAGATGGTATGGCTCGGGATGGTATAGGTCTGGTCGGGGTGGACCACATCCTGCAGCACGGACCCCAGTCGCAGTGAGAGGGCCTTGGCTATAATTTTGTAGTCCATGCTGAGGAGTGAGATGGGATGCCAGTTCCGAAGGTCGTGGGGGTCCCGCTTCTTGGGCAGCAAGGTGAGCATGGCCCGCCTGCATGAAAGGGGGAGCTCTCCTCTGGCCTCAGACTCAGCCCAGACAGTGGTGAGGTCTGGGCCGAGGATGTCCCAGAACACGCGGTAAAACTCCACGGTCAGCCCGTCCATGCCCGGGGATTTATTGGTGGGCATGAGGCGGAGGGCTCCCGAGAGTTCAGCCAGAGTGAGAGGGAGCTCCAGCCGGTCCCAGTCGCCCACGCCGACCGCGGGAAGTTCCTCCCAGAGCACCTGGCAAGCGGCAGCTTCAGTCGGATCCGGCGAAAAGAGGCTAGCATAGAAGGCCCTGGCCCTTCCACGCATTTCCGCCGGGTCCGTGAGGGGGTGCCATCCTCCGCCAGGAGGCAGGTGATGTGCTTCCAGGCCCCTCTCCTTTTCTCCAAGGCATAGAAGAAGCAGGAGCCGCGGTCCATCTCCCGAAGGAGATGGATGCAGGATCGAATGAAGGTTCCCCGAGCCCAAAGGACTTTGAGGGCTCGGAGCTCCTCCCGCTTCTCCCGGCACGCCCCGCAGAGAGATGGATCCTCGGGGCTGGCGGCGAGGCACCTCTCCAGCACTAGAACCTCCCGCTCCAGCTGCTCTGTCCCTGCGTCCTGCCGTCGGCTGGCCCCCCGAGTGTAGTTGCGGCAGAAGAGCCGGGCACGCACCTTCCCTGCATCCCACCAGCGCCGTGCTGAGGGAAAGGCATGCCTCTGCTCCTGCCAGGCCAGCCAGAACTCCCAGAAGGACGCCACAAAGCCCACGTCCTCCAACAGGCTGTTGTTGAAGTGCCAGTAGGCCGGCCCTGGCCTCTCTGCAGTGAGAGAGGCCGTCACTGTCACCAGATGGTGATCCAAGAACGGGGTCAGCTGTACGTCGGAGGAGTGGGCCCATGAAAGGTGGTGGCGAGAAAGGTAGATGCAGTCCAGCCGGGAGTGGCTCAATCGGTTTTCTCCCACCTGGACGAAGGTGAAGGTGACGGCATCGTCCTGGTGGTGGTCGCGCCAGACGTCCACCAGGGAGTGATGGTCTATGATCTCTCAGAGAACATCTGCGGCAGCCTAGCAGTGCTCGGTTCCTATGCAATCTCGTTCCTCGAGGGTGGTATTAAAGTCCCCGCCCAGGACCAGGCATTCACGAGGGTCCAAGGTGCTGAGGAAGGCGGACGCCCACTGGAAGAGCTGCACCCGCTCCAGGCCCGCGATCGGGGCGTAGACATTGACGAGATTCAGTGCCAGCCCCTCCACGCAGACCCGAAGGTGCAGCAGATGGTCCAGCATGACCTCGGTAACCACAGTACCTCGGGCCACAGATCTGGGGAGAACAGGGTGGCCACCCCGCTCGCGCAGATGGAGAGGTGGCTGAAGTGCACCCCATCTCCCCACTCCAGCCATCAGCTGGCCTCAGTGGTTGGGTCCGTATTGGTCTCCTGCAGGAACACTACAGAGTACCTCCCCTCCCAAAGGAAGGAGAGCACCTGGCTCCTGCGGAGACCCGTCCTGCAACCCCTGGTGTTTAGGGTGGCAAAGGTAACTGGCATTATGAAGGGGGCTGGAGGAGATCCTCGTGGGCAGGAGGGCCGGCAGTCCTCGTTGGGCTACGCAACAAGCCACGGCTGAGTCCATAGGCCATCAGGGCGTTACAGAAGATGCGGGTCCGCTGATATGCTGCGGCGCCCTGCCGCCCGGTCCCTTTTCCCTCCTTCAATGCTCACGGCCCGGAGGATCTGGTCGAAGTCCTCCCAGCGTTGCAGAGCGAGCTGTACCCAGTTCCGGGCACCGCGCATATCCCGGAGGAAAGCACGCAGCTCCTCTCACGGCACTGCAGGGGGTCCATCCTCCGGCTTGGCCCCCGCAGTAGCCCCGCAGCATGTTGGTGCTGGGGCTAGGGGCGGTGGTGGAGGGAAGA
Organism: Mesoclemmys tuberculata; assembly: GCA_007922155.1. Taxonomy (NCBI): domain Eukaryota; kingdom Metazoa; phylum Chordata; order Testudines; family Chelidae; genus Mesoclemmys; species Mesoclemmys tuberculata. The sequence goes on along the minus strand of ML675616.1, from coordinate 83,054,705 downwards.
AGGCGGCCCTGTGGGGGCCGGGAGCAGTGAATGCAAAGGTTGTCTCTTGGGAGCTCCCAAGGGGGAAAGAGATAACTCCAGGTGTGGCAGGGGTGCAGGTGGCAGGGGGAGGAAGGGCAGAGTCAGGGTTGGAAGTGGGAGACAGGTGGGGTGGAAACAGGGAGGGGGGTGGAAGCTGGGATAGGGGAAGGATCAGGACAAGGAGCGGGGGCAGGTTCCGCGGCCCCGGCAGCCGGGCCGGCGGAGTGCAGTGTCTCCTGATCAGGGCTGGGGGCTGAGGGGGCAGGGAGGGGGAGAGGGTCCTCTACAGGGGCAGGCTGAGGTGGTATGGTGCCAGCAGTTTCGAGCCCTTGAGAGGAGACATTTGGGCTGGCGCCCTCGAGGGTGAGGTGGGGGGCCAGCCTACGGCAGGGGAGGGGCCACCGGGCGGTCCCAACTCAGGCTCCGTGGTCCCAGCCAGTGCTGCAAGGGGCGTGGCGGCTGTGATGGGATCTCTGCTGTCAGCTGCTTAGGCAGAGGGGTCGAGAGGGACCCCGGGAGGGGGGACAGGTACAATAGCCTGGTAGGGAAGGATGAGGGGTGACTCGGCGCTGTCGTGTGCTAGGCCCCCCATATAGGGGGAGATGTCCTCCCCCTGGCTGGCTGGGGTTAGACCCAGGGCGTCGATCTCCTCCATAAGGGACGAGAAATCCCCTCCCGCCACCACGAGGTTCTGCCCAGTGGTAGCCGAGGGAACAGCAGCCCCGGCTCTGGTGGGGGGGCCGGCTGACATGGGGGTGGGGGGGTCTTCAGCCGGGGGCTCCTCCAGGAGGGACTCCAGGAGGGAGATGGTGCAGCCCACATCCACGGCCATGGCTTCCTCGGCCGCTGCCGCCCGCTGGGCTTCAGCAGGGGGCTCGGTGGAAGGTCTGGCTTGAGCTGCCCCCCTCCTGGCCTTGCAGGGGCTCTCACCCCCTTCAGCCGTGGAGGGGAGGGGCTGCTGGGCACCGGCCTTGCGCTTACCGCACCTACCCTGCACCAGCACCCAGCCCTCCGAGGTGGAGGGCTTGGCAGTGGGGGCAGAGCCAGGGGGTGATGGCACAGGGATTGAGGCTCGGGAAGGCAGGGGTGGGGTCACAGGGGGAAGAGAAGCCTCCCCCCGGGGTAAGCCCCTTCCAGTGCCCGACAGTGGCGGCCCTAGCCCCCTCTCCTCCGCAGGTCCCAGCGGACCGCTCCGGGCATTGGCGGGGCCAGCTCGCTTGCCCGGGCAATCCGGGGGGAGGGCCCCCAGGGCCTGGGGGCAGGTGATAGCCACTGGGGGGGGGTGGCCACAGGGACCGGATGGCTGGGGTGACGGCCACTGCTGGCCTGACTGGCACTCCCTTGGGTCCCGGGGGACCCGGGCCTCCCGTCTTGCTGGGCCAGGGGACAGTCCCTCCAGACATGCCCCGTCGCTCGGCAAAGGAAGCACCGGGTCTCTCCCGTCGAGTAGTGGACCCGGTACTGGGCCCCTTGATGGGGCACCAGAAAGGACCCCTCAAGCACCTCCCCACCATGAGCTGCCGGCGGCAGTTGGAGCTGCACCTGCCGGCGGAAGGAGAGGACGTGGCGGAGGGCAGGGTCCTTGCAGCTGGGGGGGAGTGGGCTGATGGTGGAAATGGGCTTCCCCAGGGTAGCGAGGAAAGGCAGGATGGCAGCATTGGGGAGGAAGGGTGGGACAGAAGTGAAGACCGCCCGTACGCCCAGGTCCTCCAGGGGCTCCACAGGGATGTGGACACCCCCTACTGCCAAGCTCCTCTCCACCGCCTCCTGGGCAGCGGCCTCAGATTCTAGAAAGAAGACCACCTTCCCGTACATCTTAGAGGCCGCCACCACGGCCGTGGGCCCTACCACCCGTGTCAACGCATGTAGGTTTCCATGTGGGGTGAGGCGGGTACCAGGGAGCAACAGACCCCATGCCTCCTGGTAAGGGTTGGGAAGGGGCCCTGGCCCCCAGGGACAGTGCTGGAGGCAGCGGTCGGGGCAGGTGACGGAGCGGCAGGTGGGGAGCCTGCAGCCACCTGGGCATACGCCGTGGGAGCAGCACTGCCCCCAGAGCTAGTGGAAGGGACAGTGGGGGAGCGGAGGGGGGGAAGGGGAGGGCACCCAGCCACAGGAGGCGGTGTCTTCTGGGCAGGGCCCTTGCCCTTCTTTCCTCCCCCCGGCCCTTCCTCCCGGCCGCGTCCCCTGGAGCAGGGAGGGCAGTTGCCGTGGCAGCGGTGGGGTTCCAGGAGTCCCCACTCGAGGCGCCCGCCGCCAGTGTCCCGAGATCAACACCTGGGGGGGGGCCCAGGAGGGGCAACTAGGCCAGGATCCACGGGTGGGGGCAGGGTCTCAGGGCGGAAGGGCGGGGCAGGAACATCCAGGGGGCGGGGTCCAGTCCCAGGCACACCCGCCATCTTGGAAGGGGGTAGGGTGGGCTCAGCGGTGGGGTGGGGGATAGGAGAGGAGGGGGAGGGGGCAGGGTAGCCCCTCCGCCCCGCTCGGCTGTGTGCTCATCAGCCTGGGCTGGGATACCGGGTGGGGGCCGGGTCTGGAACCAATGTGGGGAGGGGTCAACAAAAAAATGGGGAAAATAAATTAAGGGGGGGGTGTAAGCGCTGCTGAGACCGGAAGAGGGGAAGCAACAGGAGCAGTGGGGGGGTGTTGGGCTGAAGCAAGGTGGAGACGGCCCAGCTGCAGACCGCTAGGACCGGGGCAGGGAAAGGAGCCGACCCTGAGAGGAAGCCAAAACAAAAGGGGCAAAATGAAAACAACCACGCAAGGACAAACAGGCCGGGGGGGCAGCTGTGGGGGGAGGTGGAGAAGGGGGGTAAGGATGGGGGGCACCAAAAAAACGGGGGCCAAGGGGGCGGCAGCAAAGAAGGGGGGGAGGGTTGTGGCCGGAGCAAGGCTGGGAAGGCTCAGCAGCGGGCTGCTAGAGCCGGACGGGACCGGGGGCCACCAAACTCAGGGGCCGGACTGGGGAGAGCGAACCGGCCTTGGAAGGGAAAAATGGAACAACGGGGACAGGGTAAGCAAACCAACGGGCAGACAGACCGAAAAAGGGGGGGGATAGCTGTGGGGAAGGGGGGGCAAAGAAGGGAAAGGGCAGGGTGGCCCCTAAAGCAGGGGGCCAAGGTAGCAGCAGCAGGAAGGGGGTACTCACGGCAGCAGCAGCAGGAGAAAGGGAAAAAGCCAGCCGGGAAAGGGGCCCTTCTGTAGCTGATGGTGATAGTGGTGCTGATGGGGGGCCACTCACCCCCTCCCGGCTGGCCTGGGGGGGGGGCAGGCAGACTGGCTGGCGGGACCCCCCAGACAGCACAAGCAGCGTCTCCAGCAATCTTGAAAAAAGGGGGTTGTGCTGGGGCCAGTGTGAGGGCCCGAAAGAGTTAAAAACCTGCTCACTATTTGAACACCAGGGGACGTGGGTGGGCGCAAACCCACCCACTGCTAAAGGTTCCCCTCCCAACCTAGAGGAGGAACCACTGAACCTGGGTTCAACTAATTACGGGGGACAACAAATGAATAAAACAGGAAAGGGCGTGAAGGTCACAGGGTCAA
>ML675616.1:82735397-83051134 GCA_007922155.1 Mesoclemmys tuberculata | reverse complement strand
GGGGAGAAAAATGCAACCAGAACCTCAACAGGAGGTTCTGGAGGAGCCGGAAAAGGGACTGCAGCCTGGCGCACTCTAAATAAACATGTGCTAGTGTCTCCCTCTCGCCACAAAAAGGGCAGGTATCGGGGCGAGGGGTAAACCGTGCCAGGTATACGCCCGTGCTTACGGCTCCGTGAAGAAGCCGCCACCCAATGTCCCCGACGGGCCGTGGGGTCAGGGTAGAGTAGAGACTGGCCCACTGGGGGTCTTCGCCCTCCACAGATGTCATTAGGTTCCGCCATTTAGTGTCTGGGCGGGACGCGAGGGCGGGGAAGTGAAGGGTATGAAGTGCGATTGTGTAAAGGTGCTTTCTGGGCACGGTTCGAAAAAGAACCGGCTGCATCTCAGACAACCGGCTTGGGGCATAAGGAGGGAGAGGCTGAAGGGCTTCTCGGGGCCGGGGCCCAATAGTGAGCACGGGAGGGCTTGAGCTGAAGGGAGGGCGAGGGGTACCCTCCCGCAAGACCCGCTCGAGGTAGGCCTGGGCGGCGGGGGGCAAGGCCGCCCTCACCTCCCGGAGTACGCGTTGGGGGGTCCGAAGGGTGGAGAGCCCCATGCGCTGGGCCAGCGTCCGAGGATCCACCCAGTCCCCCCGGTCATAGTCTAGGAGGTCTCCGATCCTAGTGACTCCCGCCCGGACCAGCCCCCGTTGCACCGAGGGGGCCTCTGCCGCCTGCACACGCAGCTGGGGGTTGTGCAGCAGGGGCTCCGCTAGAAGGTTGTCTCCCTCGGTGACTGCAAGGGGCCTGGAGGCCGAGAGGAGCCTCCAGGTCCGGAGGAGGTCCTGGTAGAAGACCGGCAGCTCGGAGAGGTCTCGCGGAAGACCTCTCGGGTGGAGAAAAAGGAGCTGCCGGTCGTATCGGAGCCCTCGGAAGCGGCGGAGGAAGACGTGCGCCAAGTGGCTCCACGCCGGACTACCTGCACCATAGAGGAGTCTCTGCAAGGCCTGGAGGCGGAAGGTGTGGACCTGGCTGCGGATGCAGCACAGGCCCTGCCCGCCCTCCTCCAGGGGAAGACTCAGAATCCCTGCAGAGACCCAGTGCAGTCCCGGCCAAAAGAACTCCAGAATTGTCTTCTGGAGGCAGACCAGGAAACGGGGTCGGGACCAGAGTGTTGAACCGGTGCCAGAGCATGGACAGGACCAGCTGATTGATCACTAGTGCCCTCCCCCAGAGGGAGAGGCACCGGAGCAGTCCTGTCCATCTCCGCAGCCGCTCAGACACCCTGCCCTCCAAATCCTGCCAGTTCTCTGCCGGGGAGGGATGGGTGGCGGAGAAGTGGACGCTCAGATAGAGCAGCGGACCCGCGCTCCACCGGATGGCTTGAAGTGCGGGTGGGAGGGAGCTCGCCTGCCACCCGGTCCCTACCGTCAGAGCAGAGCTTTTGGCCCAGTTGACCCGGGCGGAGGAGGCTCCTGAGTAAACAGCCAGGCAGTCCTCCAGCCGCGCCAGGTCGCCCGGGTCCTGGACCACGAGGAGCACGTCATCGGCGTACGCCGACAGCACCAGCCTCAGCTCTGGCTCACGGAGCACCAAGCCCGTCAACCTCCGGCGGAGGAGACAGAGAAAGGGCTCAATGGCCAGAGCGTACAGCTGGCCGGACAGCGGACAGCCTTGGCATACTCCGCGCCCGAAGCTGACTGGTTCGGTCAGGGTCCAGTTGAGCTTGACCAAGCACTCTGCGGAGGCGTACAGCACCCGGAGAAATCCCACAAAACGGGGATCGAAGCTGAACGCCCGCAGGGTGCCCAGGAGATACCCGTGATCCATCCGGTCGAACGCCTTCTCCTGGTCCAGGGACAGGAGGGCGAACGACAGACCATCCCTACGCCCAAGTTCCAAGAGGTCCCGGACCAGATACAGATTATTAAAGATGGTGCGGCCTGGGACGGTGTAGGTCTGGTTGGGGTGGACCACGTCCTGCAGCACCGACTTCAGCCGCAGCGAGACGGCCCTAGCCACTATTTTGTAGTCCGTGCCAAGGAGCGAGAGGAGACGCCAGTTCCGGAGGTCGCAGAGGTCCCCCTTCTTTGGCAGCACGGTGACCACTGCCCGCCTCCACGACAGGGGAGCACTCCGCTAACCTCGGACTCGGCCCAGATGGTGACAAGGTCCGGGCCGAGGACGTCCCAAAACACGCGGTAGAACTCCGCGGTCAGCCCGTCCATGCCTGGGGATTTATTGGTAGGCATGAGGCGGAGGGCTTCCGAGAACTCGGCCAAAGTGAGAGGTTTCTCCAGCCGGTCCCGGTCGCCCGCACTGACCGCGGGGAGTTCGTTCCAGAGCACCCTACAGGCGGCGATGTCGGTCGGCTCCGGGGAGAAAAGGTCTGCGTAGAAGGCCCTGGCCCTTCCACGCATCTCCTCCGGGTCCGTGAGGGGGGTGCCGTCGGCAGCCAAAAGGCAGATGACATGCTTTCGGGCCCCCCTCCTTTTCTCCAGGGCGTAGAAGAAGCGGGAGCCATGATCCATCTCCCGAAGGAGATGGATGCGGGACCGGACAAAGGTACCTCAGGCTCGAAGGTCTTCGAGGGCTCTAAGCTCCTCCCGCTTCTCCCGGCACGCTCTGCAGAGGGACGGATCATCAGGGCTGGCGGCCAGTCCCCTCTCGAGCTCCAAAACCTCCCGCTCCAGCTGCTCTATCCCCACATCCCGCCGCCGGCTGGCTCCCCGAGTGTAGTCACGGCAGAAGAGCCGGGCGCGCACCTTCCCCACATCCCACCATCGCCGCGCCGAGGGAAAGGCGCCCCTCTGCCCCCGCCAGGCCAGCCAGAACTCCCGGAAGGATGCCACGAAGCCCACGTCCTCCAGCAGGCTGTTGTTAAAATGCCAGTAGGCCGGCCCTGGCCTCTCCGCAGTGAGAGAGGCTGTCACAGTCAACATATGGTGATCCGAGAACGGGGCCGGCCGGATGCTGGAGGAGTGGGCCCACGCAAGGTGGTGTCGGGAGATGTAGATACGGTCCAACCGGGAGTGGCGCGACCGGTCTTCCCCCACCCGGACAAAAGTAAAGGTAACGTCATCGTCCTGGTGGTGGTCGCGCCAGACGTCCACCAGGGAGTGATAGTCGATAATCTCCCTGAGGACGTTCGCGGCGGCCGGGCACTGCTCGGTCCCTGTGCGGTCTCGCTCTTCGAGGGTGGTCTTAAAGTCCCCACCCAGGACCAGGCATTCTTGCGGATCCAGTGTGCCGAGGAAGGCAGCCGCCTGCTGGAAGAACTGCACCCGCTCCGGGCCCGTGTTCGGGGCGTAGACGTTGACAAGACTCAACGCCAGCCCCTCCACGCGGGCCCGGAGGTGCAGCAGGCGGCCTGGCACAACCTCGGCGATCCCCAGCACCTCGGGCTGCAGGGCAGGGGAGAACAGGGTGGCCACTCCGCCCACGCGGGCGGAGAGATGACTAAGGTGCACCCCGTCTCCCCACTCCAGCCGCCAGCTGGCTTCGGTGGCTGGGTCCGTGTGGGTCTCCTGCAGGAACGCTACAGAGTACCCCCCCTCCCGAAGGAAGGAGAGCACCTGGTTCCTGCGGAGACCCGTCCTGCAGCCCCTCGTGTTCAACGTGCAGATGGAAAGAGGCATTACGAGGAGGGCTGGGGGGGATCCCGGAGGGCAGGAGCGCTAGCGGTCTTTGTCGGGCTCCGCAGCAGCCCCAGGCCTGCGCCGTAGACCATCAGAGTGTCACGGAAGCTGCGGGCCCGTTGGTAGGCCGCCGCGCCCTGCCGCCCGGTCCCTCTCCCCTCCCTCAGAGTGGCCCTCACGGCCCAGAGGACGCGGTGGAAGTCTCCCCAGCGCTGCAGAGCGAGCTGCACCCGGTTCCGGGCACCACTCGTGTCCCGGAGAAAGATGCGCAGCTCCTCACACAGCGCCTCGGGGGAGGCGTCCTCCGGCTCGGTCCCCGCGATGGCCCTACGGCCCTTTGGGACAGGGGCTGGGTCCTCAAGCGGTGGTAGCAGCAGGGTCCCCCAAAAAAGCAGCTGTGAAAGGAGAAAGAAAGGAAAAAAAGAAAGAAAAGCCAAGGCCAGACCGGAGAGCTCGAAAAAGCCGTCCGCCCTGCAGGCAGAAGGGAAAGCACAGCAGGGCAAGTAAAGGCACCTGGGTCCAATGAAGGGCCAGGCCAGGGGAGGGAACAAACCCAGGGGAAGCTGCTAGAAGGCTTGGAGCAGCTGCAGGAGAAGGTTCCCTCCCAGGCCAGGAGACAGAGTTCCTCTACAGTTGGGAGATGAGGTAGTTGGGGGTGCCCTGGCCACAAACACAAGGTAAAGTGCGAGACCCACCAGGGGGAAGCTGGCAGTTTGCCACTACTTGCATAATTTTCTTCAAAGTATCCTCACTCATGTTGAGCCTTTTCCTGTCTTGGAGGTAGCCCAACTTTGAAAATATGCCACCTGTGTTAACAGATCCAGGGTTACACTCAAAGCTCGCCATACCACTTTGCTGAAGTTGGGAAGTGTGTCTTGATGACTGTTCCAAGAAGCTGGCAAGGCAAGTTCATGTCAATAGTAAATTCTCCTTTCAGATTTGAAATTTCTTCTTTAGTGGCAAATGGTTGAAACACTGTCATAAGTCACAGTCTTGCTGCAAAATTCACCCTGAAGAAGGAATGCAACACGTGGATGACATTGCAAAAAAAATCTTCGGCATCAAACACTTTTGGGTTCAGATTATGGGCCACAGTCATCTCCCATTTCTCATGGAGCATTGTGTTGAAGGTTTTCAACACTTTTTGGGTTTTCTCATGTTCCAGGTTGGGAAGGATTTTCAGAAACAGCTGGGTTTTCTGAGTGTATGTTTCTACTGCAGCTTTTGTGCTCAGTTCAGCTGAGATTTTGGTTGTCAATATCCGGTAAACATCTGTATCAGTAAATGTGTTGGCAGTAGTTGGAGAAAACTCCAATGCTTTCTGTGTGCCACACCGCGAGTCCAGGTTTTCAACAATGAACATTACCTTGGTGTGTAGAATCTGGAGGTAATTTTGTTCATTTGCCAGTCTCTTCAGAGTTTCTGCTTTAGAACCAATGATCTAAGAGACGCATTAGCACAGTCCACTCTTTATTTACATGACAATCAGTGAAATACAAACTCATCCACTGATGTGGCATAACAAGGGTAGATAATTGGCAGTTGGCTCTGCGCTTGTCTTGCACTGTGTAAAACAAAGCCTTCAACTTGTTGGCATACTTGAAAACAGCCCCAAATCCAATGATGAAAGATTTAACATCTTTCACTTCTTCTATAGCAGTTGGTGCTGACAATGCAATTTTAATCAGATGAGCGGGATAGGTAATATATAGCAGTTCCGGTTTCTGATTGAGTTTAATCTCCCATGCAAACTTAGTCATGTAGGAAGCAGAATGCGTATTAGCTGTGGCCACATTTTCCCAAGTTAGTTGGTACATCTCAAATATGTCAGTTATTGCTGTGTCAACAAAATGCTGCCAGCAGCGGAGATGACTGTCACGTCAGCACAAAACAATGTGGTTTTATTTGCTTTGAAATTAAAAAAATGAAAACAAATGGCCAAGAATCAGATGATCCAAAGCATCAGGAGTCACATAAAAAATCAGACAAGACACCACATTTCCATTAATTCATTTAATTCAGTTTAGATACTAAAGCATCGTTATTTTATTTCAGATACTTATGATGAGGTTGTCTGCATTAAGAAGGGTTTTTGCTGCTGGACAGTATTGTTGCATGAAGTCACCAGTAGGCCCCTCTGCTATTAACCGTGTTTGTCCGGTGAAATAAAGAGCACGCATTGATTCATTGACAATCGTGCTGTTTCTTCTCTTTCGTTAAAGCCCTTATGAAAGCTCCTGATATTGACTCTTTACCCCACAGCTCACTTTCTTCTTTAAGCTTCTTGTGTCGCTTGCTTTCAACATGCCCCTTTATTCTGTCAGCATAAGCACTGACCTCAGTGTTGCAATAGTTGCAGCGCAATGTGTCCTCTTCATGCCCGTCTTTACTTTTCTTGAAAATTTGAGTACTGATTTTCTTGTTGGTATTCAGGCGTAGATTTGTGTCTTCGCCATATTTACCTTTTTACCCTATCTATCCGTAACCTCCAAGGAGCCTGGGTTCCCGGGGCTCTGAGTTTTGGTAGCTCAGGGAGAGGTACGCTGTTCCTGGTAGGAAAGGGGAACCAAAGGCAGACTCAGAGTCTGCTTGGTACGTAACCAAGAGGGAAAGAGGAGATACTATGTAGAACGGTAGTTCCCACCCTGGGATGCGGGATCCCCTGGGGGGATGCCAAAGATTACAGGGTGTCCTTCATGAGGCTTCAGTAATTTGAGGTCACTTAGCCTCAAACCCCACGCCAGCCAGAGGAGCAGCCCCCTCCCAAAAGGAGCAGCAGCCCCGAGCTCCGCGCTAGCCAGAGCAGCCCTGCACCAGTGGGGGCCTGGAGCAGTCCTGGCCAGCCCACCAGTGCCCACAGCCTCCATTACTCTCTGTCCAGGAGGGATGGGAAGAGGCAGGGCCACATGGGGCGTGCAGGGATAGCTGTGCCAGGGAAGGCTTAGCTTCTTACTCAGATAAGAGTGATTTATTATTATGATTATCATTATATGTGTTTTGTAGGGGTTATGTGTGTTTATGGCTGGGGAGGGGAGGAGATGGGGAGTATGTGTTTTACCCGGTGTTAACTAGTGGGGCTTTCAATCAGAAAGGTTGGGACCCACTGATGTAGAGCAATTGGGGCCCCTGTTGGTTTGGAAAAGGATTGCAGGCATGCCTGCTCAGAGGAAGGGGTAGAGTCAAATGATTGGCAAGGGAAAGCCGGGAAGAAGAGCTAGCCTGACCCATAGGGAGTGAAATGCCCTCCCCTGGAAAACCTGGAGGGGGGATTAGCTATTTTGGGATAGTCTGGAGCCAGCCACAGAAAAGGAAGGATTCAGAAGAACCCAGGCCCATCCATCCAATCCTGTAAGGAGATTGGCAGTAAAGGAGGTAATTGGATGGATAGGGGGCTTTACATATCTTTATCTGCGGAGGATTGATTGTTTATATACAGCACCACACTAAACGGACGCAAAGAAATAGGTGGGCAGCATCTCCCTGTGAGCCAGTTATAGCACGATATTAACACTGTTGATTTTTTTCCACCATCCACCATGTGTGTTCTGTGTTTTACACTGTGGAACTGCTTCCATCTCAGAGCTGCAGGACACAACCATGCCAATAAAGCTTTAGTGCTTAACAAAAATAAGTACCTGAAAAGCACTGAGTGGATTGATAAGTAGGTGGAAATCAGTAAAAACTGAACTCCTTTAATAAAAAAACTGGTACTTCTTCAGTGAAAATCGATAGAAACTAAAAACGCAGAACACTATGTATGTCTAACAGAGATTCCCCCAGGGCAGGGAAATTCTTAGTTGGCTGGTTAGGTCAATTTACAGCCTCTTTACACAGCTAGAGTGATGCTCCTGAGCCAGAGCAGGGGGCTGGGTTCCAGCTCTTAATTTAAATCATAGCAATTGCAGCATCTTTTTGCATACTGGTAAAACAGCATGATGTGAAGACACCAACATCTCGGTATAGCCCACCATCCTTATGACATGACATGTTTGTCTTGCCTGGTGAATGCAAGTGATGAAGATCCCTACAGTCTTGCTAACCAGTGTACTTGGTGGAGGAGATCCTGTAAAACACTTTTTAAAATGTTCCTTTGTTCCGCATAAGTTCCGGATCTTGGCTTTCCCCTTTCACAATCTTCTGTGGTTTGGTAACTTTCTCAATGAAGAATGCACACATCATATTCTCATCCTTTTTATAAAGAACAGGGCATAGGCTCTCTCATTCTGAACACCAGTTATACATGTGTGTACTTGGAAGGAAAGAGACAGAGGAAAGCGGGGGATGCTTTTAGTCATGTGGAAAACACAGCATTTTGAGGAATTGAAACTGTATCTGCAAGGTTTCAGCAAACAAAATGTTCTTATTTCAATGTTATAAGGAGTAAAGGTATCAATACATCAGTGTTGGCTGGCAAGGAATGTCTTGATTTGAGGTTCTTGAGGGAACTTTATCATTACCCTTGTGATAACTGACAAGCAATGTTACAAGTGCCTTGCTCCCCTCCTGTTGACTGCAGAAGGGAGCTGCTGCCTAAGGACCCAGGCAGAGTGCTGCCATGGGGCTATAAGACCAGTGCAGGCTCCTTGCTGCAGCCAGGGGGATGGAGATCAGCATTCCCCTTCCCGTGGCTGTAGTAGGGAACATGGCAAAGCACTCCACTGGGTACCTAGACGCAGGGGTCCCTGCTGGAGCCAGAGGGAGGGGAGATCAGCGCTCCCTTCCCCTGGCTCCAGCAGAGAGGAAAGTGCTCCGCCTAGTCCCTAGGTGGTGCGGTCCCTGCGGGAGCCTGAGGGAGGGGAGCCCTGATATCCCATCCCCCTGGCTGAAGAAGGGAGCCACTGCCCAGGGATGCAGGTGGAGTGCACAGGGCTACGGGGACGTGTGCAGTTTCCCTGCTGCAGCGAGGGGGACGGGAGATCAGCGAGGAGGAGGAGATCATCCTTCCTTCTGGCTGCGGTGGTGGTGGTGATGGGGGCTCCTGGCAGAGACTGGTGGCCCTTCAGGGTTGTAAAAATGATATCTGTGGCCCTCGAGCCAAAAAGGCAGGGAACCACTGATGTACACAACGAACACACACTGTATTTTCAGCCAGTAGTGCCTTTAGCTAGTTAGTGACATGGTGAAAAGTTATGGTTTAGATGGGGACTTAGCTTTAAATCATCACTTTTCTGTTAAAAACCTTCTGGGTCATATTTCTGATCTGTACATACCTTGGTATTCTAGGTTCAATGTGTTGGCAAGACCATCTCTTACCTTGTTTCCCACCAAGGCAATTAGGACCAGATGGATTGTCCCTGCTTGTTATCCCATGCTTCAGTCTGCATTGTGTTGGGGGAAGGTCCTTCTCAGTGTTAGTCTTCCCAGTTTGGGTTATTTTATTCATAATTACTTATCTTTGCCTGATTCCAAATACTTTTGCATACATTGAGGTGGAAAGAGTGTTATGCTGGGGGAAGGTCTCTGTAGTTGAACCATTAAACCTCATTTTAGAAAGGTGCTAGATAAATATAATGATCTGGGGCTGATGGAGAGAACTTTACCATTATCCAGCTGCTCATTGGCAGAGAATGTCCCAATCTAGGATTCCTATAGAAGAGGGTAATATGGCTTCTGCACACTATGGAGCAAAGGCCCAAAGACCAGGAATCAAACCTGCGATTCGTGGCTGGCAGCACAAAGCTCTAGCCACCTGGACTACTGGAAATATTCTCCACAGGACTTTACCAGATCCTAAGAAGTGAGAGAGCAGGAGTTGGAATCCAACAGGATCTCTCACACAACAGAACACATCACCAAACCTATAGGGTCCCTGAACTAATTTGTTTCCTTTTATGGTAAAAACATAGTCTCAGTATCACAGGTTTCCTCTTTCCTCTGAACTGAGTTTTCTCTGTATCTCAAATCCCTCTCATGCTGCTAAAATTAAATGTTAAAAGGCACATGTCACAATGCAGTGTTGCAATCCCCAGTTTTACATATTTGTCTCTGTAACGTATGGGTTGAGTAACAAACAATAGAGGATGGAAATAGCCTGGATAGAGATTTCCTCTTTCATGTGCACAATTGTTTCTTCGAATGGTGCACGTTTGAGCCAGATGGCAAGAATGCTTGTACCACATTGTTTTTCCAGTGAGCAGGAGGACAACCTCAGTTTGTGAGGGAGGTCAGGTAGGATGGGGTGACAGGCCCTGCCAGGCAAACCTTTGCCATCACCGATTGCTAAATAACTTCGCTCCATTAATAAATCTAATCTTTTTAGCTATAGTACTTCAATGGTTCCCATCACAACAGTATCTGACCTCCTCACAAACTTTAATGTGTTTATCCTCATCCATGAGATAGCAAAGTATCCCAATTTTACAGATGAGGATCTTAGAGAGACTTGCCCTAGGTCATACAAGGCGTCTGTGGGGGACGTCTGCAATTTCTGGCTGCACGGACATTCTAGCAGTACCTAGCATTTTTCAATACTTTTAAATACAATCTTCTGAGTGTGAGGTTGTAGGGGCAGGGGTTCATTTGGGATTATGCCTTCAACAGCTCTACTTTAGCATCCCCCTATTGCCCTGGACATACACCTATCATCTACATAATCACCCACTTAATCTCATAAAATTACAGCATCTCAGACTTCAGTGGTACAGCATCTCAGACTACAGCTTCAGTGGTACAGTGTGTGGATTAATACTTCAGCTTTTCCCTTTGGAAACATAGCTTCAGTCTCTGATTAGGATCTATATAAAATGAATTCCTTATGTCTCATCCAAATCCTTGTTTCTGCACATCACAAAATGCCCACCCATAACTGCAGTCTTTCATGTTAAACGTATTGACTGTCCCTGCCCAGCAGATGCCCTGGATTGAAATATGATGAGTGGCTCACAGATCAAGTTTGCGGTGTATTGGATTTGCTGTTGGAAGATATCAGGCCATGAACTGGAGGACTTGTGGCAGATAAAGACTGAGGTTTAACAGTGGATAAGGGTGGAAGAGTGGAATATCATATTTCCTCTAGCTGTATATACTGAGTTGGTAACATAGCAAATCTTCAGAGATTATACCAGGCAGATTAGTAATGGGGTCAGTTTCTTATTGTCCTCTGTCTGCATGTTCCCGCTTCCGCTACAGATGTTCTCACATATATGGATTTTTTAAATAAATAAAAACATACATACATACATACATACATAAGTGTGCTTTCTAGATTCCAGGAAATCAAATATTTTAAGGCAAATCCTTTACTGGGGACAGGGGGATGCATACCATGGCTCTTTCCAGCCTTCCTCTGATAGAAAATGTTTAACACAGTCCTTTTCAGGAAGTATTTCCTTGCTGAAAACATTTGTAGTGCAGTTACAATAAAGCATTTTTCCTTCTCTTAGATTTTGACTGTGATGTTAGTGGAGGGGCTGCAGATCAGCACTAAACTACCACGGTAGAGTTGAGGGGAGGAAGGAACAGGAATAGCAACAGGTGCTGTAGGTTAAGAATGAGGTACATTGACATACCTTTCTGTGTGTGTATGTTTGGGAGGGGAAGCTTGCATGGTGCCAACCTGTACTATAACTGTCTCCAATGTATCCTTTGCTGTCACAAGCTTTGAATTCATGTATGAAACCTAAATAAATAGACAAAACAATCTGCTGCATCCCACCCAATGGAATTATCCATGGAAAGGGGAAAATACTCATCAGGGGAAAACTGTAGATCCTGTTCAGCTGCTCCTTTCTATTTCATCTAATGCAATTGAAGGCAGCTTAACTGAGAAAATGCTTTATTCGATTACTGTGCAGCTGACACCAGCCCTTGCAGAGCCAGGAGAGAAATATTCCTTGCCAACGCTGAATGGGGAGAGTTATTTCTAATTTCAGCCTCAGAAAATATCCAATCTACAATTTACTTGTAACTGCCCCCATGTTAAAAGGACTGGCTACTTAAGGTTGCAGTATGGCCAAACAGGTACAGCCCCGCAGAAGGAGTGGCACAGGTTTCCTGTGCTCCTTGAAATGGATTGGGTCACTGCCCCTGAATGAAGAAAAATCTAAACTGGATTTTTATTCCCCTCAGGATTTTTCTGCCCATAGCATACAACTCTAGAATAACTTCCCCCACCCTGAGTCTATTGCCCCTGCCCTCTGAGTTTGGAAGGAAGAAGGCATAGTTTGTTGGCAGCAGGCATAGGAGTGCCAGGATATTCATTGCTATTGAGATGCATGCTCCTAATTCACAGCTTTCACCAGCACTGCCTCAGACTTTCCAATGCAGGGTCTGCTTAGATTGAAATGTTTTGTCCATGGCTATCAGTTTTATGGGACACCTGGGAATCCCCCCCTCTTCCTATTCTCCCCCTCATAGCACAGCTTTTTGTTTTCCTTCTTGATTAGCGGAAAAATTCCTGAATCTGTCATGGGGAAGGAAGGTCTTTTCGCTCTCTCTTTCTCTTGCCTCAATCAATTAGTGAAACACAAACACATTCTATCATGACCATGAAACACTTTTTCCATGTAAATAGCACCTCTGCTGCCTTTAAAGGGGCAGCACACTTTTCCACCACCCCTTTCCCCCCTTCCTCCCCCCCCAAAGGTATTTTTCCAGAATTACTTCTCAACTGGGGTGAGTACAGAGAATGGAAGCATGCATGCGGATGTATCCTGTTCACTCTTGCCCAATACAGCCTCAGGAGAAGGAGAACAGGTACACTGGTGACATAGAATCCCATTGCCAGTGACATTGCATTGATTGGCAGTACTGTTGACTTTCATCACACATTGCATTTTCCCTTTTATTAATATTTGCACGCTTTGTGTAGTGGCAGCTGAGCTGCTTGTAATTTGTTTTTAATAAAGAATTTGTAATGAAGTATGTGGTTGGACATTCCATCGGTGTGTGAGTGCTTGAGAAGAAAATGAAGGAGCAGGAAGTTTTATCCAAAACTTTTAAGCAAGCATTATAAATTCTCAGAAAATCACATAAAAGCAATAGCAAATAAATAAATAGCTAGATATGTAATACAAGACTATGCAACATCACATTCCCCCAGCATAATATCTCATTTCTCCAAGCCTCTCCCTATGTGATGCAAGAATATGGGCAAACAGGGAATCCCTTATTTTCATTGGTCTCCTGGAGCCAGCTCCAGTGATCAGAGGTGCACTTTCTCATTTTCTGTATGGGCCTGTATCTTAGCAGTGTCTTGAACCCACACGTTGCGCAGTATGCAGCACACCCTAATGATACAAAAGGCATTGGGCACGTTGACATCCAAACAGGTTTGTAGGTAGCACTGTGGTGCCCTCAGTCAGCCAAATGCTCGTGCCACCACCATCCTGCAACTGCTCAGTGCAAAATTAAGCCACCTTCTGCCAGGTGCTCTGATATTAGGTTAGGGCTTCATGAGCCAAGGCAGTGGAGGATAGATAGGCTGGGTTCCCTAAAATAACAGTGGGTCCAAAGCCCCCTTGATATCCATATTACTGGGAGGGAATAAAGTCCCTTCTTGTCCATACAGGTAAACACCAGATCTCCTGAGAACCCTGACCTCATGCACTCTGCCAATGCATCCGACACAGGTGATCATGAACCTCCCTTTATGGTCGGCCAAGGCCTGAGTAATGAGCTGGTAATATCCATTCTGGTTGACATTTTCATATGCACCTTGTGTCAAGCCAACAGTGGGCATATGGGAGTTTCATTGTTAGCCCCAGCACAATTCTAGAGACCCATTCTCTCAAAGCCAGCTGTTGATTTGGGGACATTTTCAATTTGCTTGTAAACTACAGCAATAATTACATCACCTACCTCCACTACCGTAGCACCAACAGTTGACTTGCCAACACCAGAGTGGTTAGCCACTGAATTACAGGGGGCCATCTATAGCCAGCTTCCAGATAGCAATAGCAACCCGCTTCTGGACTCTCTTGTGTATGTCCTGGCATTGGAAGGTTGGAACAAACTCTTCACACAGACCTATGAAGCTCTGCTTCCTCATGGGAGAGTTCTGGAGCCAATGCTGGTTATTCCAGGTCTTTGGAATGATGGAATCCCACCACACTGTGCATGTGGTCCTGCTCCAGAACTTCCAGCCTGCATAGGAGGAATCCACAGTTATTACAATCTGCATCAACTATCTCCACTCTGCCATGCTAGCAGGCAGGCTGCATGATCTCCTCACCAGGATGCATTGCCACTATCTGAGGGCCTCAAGCTGCTGCCAAAATGCCTTTCACTGAGTCTCATGCCCTCTGTCTGCATCCTGCTACATTAACAGTGCCAACATCAGGAACAGGTAATTGTCCTGAGCTAAAGTGATGCCTTGGCACTGTCTGGAATGGACAGAAGTGAGGAGCATGCAGAGCCGTAAGTGTTTGTTTACTGATTTAATGGGCCACGAACATTCTATGCAGGGACTTAGGGCAGGACAGACAAGTTATCCCACAACATGCCACGCAACAGTTCTTAGAGCAGCTCAGCTTAGTGCAGTGTTGAGAACTATGGGATATGCCCCTGAAATCCTAGCACCTAACCCAGGTTCTTGTGGCACCAGTGTGTACACAGCTGCATGGGTATGACTTGAGTGTGGATGCTTGCCGGTGGGCTTGGCTAACCTGGAGACCCAGACCTGGGTGTCAGGACCCATGTAACCTTTGCAGTGAAGACATCTCTAAAAGGTGACTTTCCTACAGGAGCGAACAAGAAGAATACATATATATGTGATCTATATATCTCCTTGGCTGGTTATTTCCTCTGTGCCCTTTGCTGTGATTGTAGGTATATTTCTGAGTAAGTGCTTTTCTCACCAGGCACATTCCAGTTCACCACTTCCTGGCTTGATCCTGTGCATATCTCATCATCCTGTCACTAATTCAGCTTTGTGATTTTTGCTGCAGGATTAAAGGGGAAAAGGTGCATCAGCAGAAGTGTGTGGATACATCTGCATTAGGAAATTTCAGACCAATATGTCAGCAATGATGCAGTTGCAACAGTGCTGCCCAGTGGTGTAAATTTTAGTGCAAACCAGGTGCAGGCATTTTTACCACCAAGTCATCCAACCCTACTTTTAATCTGCACTGAAATCTGCACCATTGGTTGCACTAATATCACAGCACCACTGCTGGAAAATGGGCCAGATGTGTCCTAATACAAAAAAGACCCTGTGTGAGGCCTGGGCCTGGAAAAGCACAGGGTGCTGCCAGTCAGAGTGGAGGTGCCTTGGCAGAACACCAGAGAGATTCAGGAATAGCAGGGATTGTTTCAACAGCTGAGGTGACGGGCAGAGCTGCATTAGACAAGCTCCCCCAGCACCTCCACGAACATGCACTATCCGACCTCTACCTATTGCTCTTGGCCCTTCATTTTCACAAGTATTCAACAGAATCTCAACAAACATTTTAAAACAAGTGTAGCCTGTCAAACCTGAAATCCACATGCTGCCAGGTTCCCCATGACATTTGGACATGTGCTTAATCGCTTTCAGACCGTTTCTTTAACTGTTTGTAATTAGAACAGTTTTCTCTTTTTTTGTGTGTGTGGTCTTGTTCTTCTCTGCGCACTGTTGTTCTACTGCATGTGAAACCATGACCGTGGAGTCTCTGGAGAATTTAGTTTGGTATCTGTCCTGATGGTGGAGGAAAGGGTTCCTAAATGTAACAGATTTAGGGAGGCAGTGTGGGCTAACGGATAGCACATTGGCTTGGGACACAGAAGATGTGGGTTCTGACTAGTTTCAGCCAGTGGCCTTGGACAAGTTACTGCCCCTCTCTGTGTCTGTTTCGCCCTCTGTAAATTGGGAATAATGGTGCTGACCTTCTTTGCAAATCACTTTGAGATCCAAAGGTGAAAAGTGCCATGGAAGAGCTAGGTGTTGTTATTACTTATTTTGAGATGCAAACCTTGGTTCATTTCTCTCTGCACCTCACTGAGCCATGATCACTGCTGCCATGGTGACTCCGGGAACTCCAAAGCCTCACCCTGTGATCCCCTCACTTCAGTAAGGTCTGCAGCTGCCAAGGAGATTGGCCCCGACTATGCTCCAACACACCACTTTAGAGTGTGTGTGTGTTACAAGTCTGTAACAATTGATGTACAAAGCCTTTTAAGATGAGAAATGTCCAGGGCCTTGCCATGCTCGGTTGGTCATGGGGAGATTACAGTAGTTAAGGAAGCAGTAGAATGTGGTCACGGGTTGTGTGAAATCAAGTGGTGAACAGCTGTGTGGCTGGGTTTCTGGTGTGTTTAGTTTTTTTTCTTGTATTTTAGAATCATAGAATGTTAGAGTTGGAAGGGACCTCAGGAGTCATCCAGTCCAACGCCCTGCCCAAAGCAGGACTAACCTCAGCTAAATCATCCCGGCGAGGGTTTTGTCAAGCCGCAGCTTAAAAACCTCTAAAGATGGAGATGCCACCACCTCCCTAGGTAACCCATTCCAGTGCTTCACTACTCTCCTAGTGGAAAAACTTTTTCCTAATGTCCAACCTAGACCTCCCCTACTGCAACTTGAGACCGTTGCTCCTTGTTCTGTCATCTGCCATCACTGAGAACAGCCTAGCTCCATCCTCCCTGGAACCCCCTTTCAGGTAGTTAAAGGCTGCTATCAAATCCCCCCTCATTCTTCTCTTCTGCAGACTAAACAGGCCTAGTTCTTTCAGCCTCTCCTCATAAGCCCCCTAATCATTTTTGTTGCTCTCCGCTGGACTCTCTCCAACTTGTCCACATCCTTTTTGTAGTGGGGGGTCCAAAACTGGACACAATACTCCAAATGCAGCCTCACCAATGCCGAATAGAGGGGAATAATCACTTCTCACGATCTCCTGGCAATGCTTTTACTAATGCAGCCCAATATTCCATTAGCCTTCTTGGCAACCAGGGCACACTGCTGACTCATATCCAGCTTCTTATCCACTATAACGCCCAGGTCCTTTTCTGCAGAACTGCTGCCTCGCTCAGCGGTCCCCAGTCTGTAGCTGTGCATGGGATTCTTCCATCCTAAGTGCAGGACTCTGCACTTGTCCATGTTGAACCTCATCAGATTTCTTTTGGCCCAATCCTCCAATTTGTTTAGGTCATTCTATATCCTATCCCTCCCTTCCAGGGTATCTACCACTCCCCCTAGCTTAGTGTCATCTGAAAACTTGCTGAGGGTGCAATCTTTTTCCTCCTTTTCATTCTGTTTTTCCCTTGTCCCCCCCCCCATGCAATTCTCCCCACCCCCCCCCACACACATGCACACACAGAGAGATAGAGCAGTGGTGTACCATGGGTCTCAGCGCCTGGGGCCATATTTACATTTGTGCCTTCCCCCACCACTGGCAGTGCCCCGTGTGGGGGGCAGTCTGCGGGCCCATGTCCCGTTCTCCCCCACTCTCCCCCCCCTCCTATCGGCAGCAGTAGCATTGGCAGTGCCCCGGGAAGAGGGGGATCTGCAGGCCCATTTCCCACTCTCCCCCCACTGTGGGGGTGGTGGGGGCTGCCCGGTGGTGGGGGAGGCCATGACAGGCTGTGGTCCCCACAGCTCCCTCCTTGTGCCTAGTACAGGGATGGAGGAGCTGGGAGGATGCCCTGGCTGCCTGCGAAAGGGGGCAGGGCAGGTCTTCCTCCGAAGGTCTGGCCAGTACCCCTCCCCAGGCTGGTGCCCGGGGGTGTGGTCGTTTCCCCTTTCCCGCCCCGGCTCTTCCGCTCGGTATGCCATTGAGACAGAGAGACATGGACATATTCATACATAGAACTCAGAAGGTGTTTCTTTATTAAGAGCTAGTGTCTTTGAAGCTCGATTTTGACCCCTTTAATAACCCTGGTGAACACTTATTTACAGGACTAGTCCCATTAAGAATATAAGAATGGCTATACTGTGTCAGGCCAATGGTACATCTAACCCAGTATCCTGTCTTCCAACACTGGTGAGTGCCAGGTGCTTCAGAAGGAATTAATAGAACAGGTAATCATCAAGTGATCCATCCTATCGGCTATTCCCTGCCTCTGGCAAACAGCAATCCCTGCTCATCTGGCTAATAGCCATTGATGGACTTATCCTCCATGTACTTATCTAGTTCTTTTTTAACCTAGTTTTAGTCATGCCCTTCACAACATCTTCTGGCAAGGAGTTCCACAGGTTGACTGTGCATTGAGTGAAGATATACTTCTTTTTGTTCGTTTTAAACCTGATGCCTATTAATTTCATTTGGTGACCCCTAGTTTTTGTATTATGAGGAATAAATAACACTTCTTTATTTACTTTCTCCATGCCAGTCATGATTTTATAGACCTCAATTGTGTCCCCCTTAGTCGTCTCCTTTCCAAGCTGAAATGTTCAAGTCTTATTAATCTTTCCTCACATGTAAGCTTTTCCATACCCCTAATAATTTTTGTTGCCCTTTTCTGTACCTTTTCCAATTCCAATATTCTTTTCTGAGATGGGGTGACCAGATCTGCACACAGTATTCAAGATATGGATATACCAGGGATCTATAAAGAGGCAATACGATATTTTCTGTCTTATTATTGATCCTAACTTTAAGCATGTGTTTAAGTCCCATTCTTAAAGAGGGATAGATTTAAGCACATAATTAAGTGCTTTCCTGAACTAGAGCATAGGTGAGGAAACTGTTGCAGGAAGAGTGATTGGTGTAATAATTTGTTGCGTCTCTTTTCCTTGCAATGACTTCAATGTTGCTAACCCTGAACACTGAAAAATCATGAGGTTGGCTGAAAAATTATGAGTTTTCAAAAATAATTAACTTGGCAGTCTTTTTATTTGCCATCTGGATTTTGAGCCTTTGTAGTTTATTTAGGTCAAAATTTCAAGCTTTTTCCCACAACCACAAGAGCTAGAAACTTCAGAATGAAATATTATTAGTTATTAATTATATTATTTATTTTATCGATTTGATTTATGTCAAGACAAATTGCAAGGAACTGGGGATTTAAGCAAAACATCAACTATCAAGGCTCCCGTTAAAATCGTGAGAGCTGGCAACACTGTGTTTTAAGTGTCCGTGCAGCAACTCCACTAGAACTATTTTGGCACATCCACACGCGGCACTCCTTGCACCTTGTACCAATGAATTCTGGAATTTCTGAATTGCCGATAGTGCCCAGCCCAATCCTGGGAGCTAATTTTAACTTTCTGGGGTGGAGTTTAGAGGGCTGTGGTTTCCTCTCCTCGTTGGGGAGAAAACGTCACAGATTGTGCCAGTTCAGTTGGTCCTGAAGCAAAGACTTATGCAAGGTACTGCAACCAAACATTATAATCAGTTCTAAGATGACTGTTCCATATGGATGCCAGGCATTGAACAAATGTTGTAATGTCAAGGCATTCTGAGCAATGGTTTCTTGCAACACTTATTCGTTTAGGAATAGCTAGAGCTATAGATAGGTATTTGTTTGTTACCAGTCTTCTAGATGAGTTAGACTTGTGTGTTTGAACTGCTATAGCAGTGACGTGTGTGTGTGTGGAGGAGAGAGAGGGAATGTGTCTCATACTGCGGCGAGTCGGTGTACCAGGGGTGGAGGCCAGGAGAGAGCCATGCCCCTGGGCATTGGCTTGGAGGGGGGCGTTGGCCGGGCCCACAGGGGAGAGGTGTGGGGCCAGGAGTGGGGGGTGGCCACTGCACTGCTTGCAGGCGGGGCCCATGCCAGACCAGCTCCTGACCAGCTGCTGTGTGTTCGGGGAGGGGGGCAGAACAGCTGGGCCACCCTGGGAGCTGGGGGTGGCTGTGCTCTGCCCCTGTACAGCAGAGCGCCACTGGAAGCTCCGCAGCCGGCCCCCCAAGAGTACAGGCCCCCCCAGCAAGGGGGGGCACAAATGCCAGCACTGGCCCCCGTCTGCTGGAGATCAACGGTACATCTCTGTATCATAAAGTGGGAACACAATCTTCCCTTTTTCTCCCATAAGAGGGAGTACAATCTGCAGGGATCTGAGTGGAATGTGCTTGATTCTTCATTGGTTTGCACCTAATTCCCCTCAACCCAAGCTGCTTGAAGTTTCTATAGTTGTAAGACTGGCCTGGAAAGTCTCATGAGAAAATGTTCTTATGGGAATTCCAATCCCAATTTCTAGACCAAAGCACAGTGCACCAGCATCATCTCTTACATTTCCCTAGCACTTTCCATTCTGCGAATCCCAGTGTGCTGCAGACGGTGCAAGATAGAGGTCATTCGCCTACCACTGACATTCTGCTCCCTGTGAGAGGAATGTAACAATTGTCCTGCACCTTCAATGAACGGTGCCAGAATAAGAGACAATCCTTGAAACACTGGAATTCAGGCCCTGCATTTGGAGGTAGCCTGTGAATTGGGAACTATACAAGACATTGAGCTCTTTGAATATGCCACCTATGGGGTGGAATGAGGGGCTCCCACTTGGGTCGTGTATCTCAGTGCTGAATATATTATTGCTTGTTGCTTGGCTCCCTCCTCCTATCAAAGAGTAGGTAAAGGGAACTGAGTATTGATCAGTGAGCTCAGCTCAATGAGCTGGTGGAATTTCAGAGCTGTCAGGCCTCAGGCTGTAAGAAGAGGGCCGTTAAATTGCAGTATTCCTGTGCTATGCATCCAGTCATAAACCATAACAAGCAGCACAAGAGTATTTTAGGAAGGAAAGGGAAGAATAACTTCTCTAAATCACCAGGAAGATTTTGGATTATTAGGGGGCAAACAAGTTGTTGCAGGAGAATTTTGAATGCTGTTTCTCCAAGACTCTGAATTGCTCTTTTAGTCACTAACACAATATTTTATGGGATTGATAAACAGAACAGCGGGCTCAGGGAATGGAGAAATGGGTAATTTACCAGTTCAGAGGGAGATTCCAACAGTTGTCTGTGGAACAGCCGAAACAGAGGTGGCTGTTTGTACACAGCTATGTGTTAACTGCACTGTAGCAGGGGACAGCACTATGACACAGGGGTGCCAAAATGTGCAACGCCTCCCTCACCCAGTGGATGGGGAAACGCATTGGCCTTCTGAACCCTTATGAGAAAAGAGCAAGAAGAGCTAAAGATGTCTAGACGATGACTAAGGGGGGGAATATGTCATCTCTTTGAGTCTATGAAGAATGCAGACATCAGAGAGGAAGAGGAATTGTTTTGAGTTATTTAAAGGAGTAGAACCTGGAATAACAGGATGAAAGTAAGCAATGGGAAATTCTGGCTAGGCATCAGAAAACACTGCAAAAGGTGAGACCTATTAGAAAGAGAAATCCCCAGTGCTTGAGTCATTGAACACTAAACTGGACAAAGTACAAAGGAATACACAGTAGGGAAAATTCCAGCCCTGGCTGGGTTGAACTAGAAAAGCTAATAGGAATGTTCAATCTCTAGTTGCTCTGTTTTTATAATTGCAGTTAAAGTGTCCCAGATAGGAAAGTGCAGGAACTGGGATTCTCTGTCTGGCATCTGATCATATTTTGCTTTTTTAGTTTTGCACACAGAAGAAACATCACACTTTCTTGAGAGTTTTGGTTTTTGTTTGTTTGTTTCTGTATTGTGGGTTTTTTTGTTTGTTTTTTTACAACTTTAAATACAGTACTGAGTATAAATTAATCTTACATTAAAATAAAAAAGCAAAAAACTCACCAACTTTACAAACCAAAGGAAGGAGATTTTGGAACAGGAAAACAAAGTGTCTTAAGACTTGAGAAGTCAGGGGGCAGGATGGGGGGAAGAAAGCAGAGTGCAAGAGGCAGAGAAAGATATTGGCAGGGGACATCAGGAGAGGAGCTCTAAGCCTGTCTGATGAACAGCATTCACCATCCTGCTGCATTATCACATTTCTCCTGCTGCTGGTCTCCCCATGATACTTCTGCCTGCACTGAGACCTGAAATTGGTGGATGGGACCATCAGATTTACCAAAGGGGCACCTATATGAGGGTGGAATTATCTCCAGCCTACTCTTTGGTTCCTCTGTCCCAATATGTGAGCCATATTGAGTGACCACGGGAGGGGTCATTCTCCTTGGAGAGGATACTGCATATTTCCCCCTTCTTCTGCCTCATTCTCCCATGGGAGAGAGCTATCACAGTAAAGGAGAAGGAATAAGGAAAGGCTGTTGGGAAAGGAAAGTAACTCTAATTTACATTGTAAGCTCTTTGTGGCAGGGACAGTTTTTTTGTTGTATGTTTAAACAGTGTGCTCAGCACAGTAGGCCCATGACTGGGTCTCCTCCTGCAATACATATGATAAATAACTTTCCTTAATAACTCGTGTGTGTGTGTTTGTGTGCACGCGCGCGCGCAGGTTGTCCCTATCTAGAGAGTCATTCTGTCCTACGCCACCTAGACTCCTAAGAGTCTCTAAAATGCCTGTGGAGATAGGGATACCAGTCAGCAGTGGTCTTTCATCAAAGGGGATTATTTCTGTTTTTAATCACTCTTGTGACCTAGAGGTTCACTTTCTCCCCTCGCTCTCACCCCAACTCCCTTCAACTGCCCATAAAATTCCTTGAATCTATAGTTCTTCTGAAACTGTGACAGGCTTGAATGTATGTTAAGGAACTCCTGGTGTGTGTGTTTGAGAGAGGAAAATGGGGGAGAAAAATGGGAGAGCCAGGGAAGTAGAGAGAGAGAGAGTAACTGAGAGTGTCGTGTGTGAAACATCCATGAAAGGATTAATCTGCTCTCAGATATTTCTGGGTAATTATATCCTGCTCTCAGGATCACTGGTCAGCTAATGACAGTTTATTCTGATGAAGTAATGCTTCTAAGCCTGTATTTCACTGGTTGATTATGTTGTCGCTCTGTATCCTACAGAGGAGTTCTGAGCAGGGAGAAGAGGAAAGGGAAAAGAGAGTGAGACAGATTGCTCTGTGGCCATCACTTTGCACCCTATTGGGTAAAGCCGTGGAAAGTTTGCTTTTCCCCTAGCCCACCTGAGCTGATAGCATGAATGTTCCTGCAGATTCCTCCCACTGGGGAACAAATCCATTTAAAAAACAGAGAGATATATACATACAAAGTGAATTAAACAATAGCCCAAGTCCCAGACTGGAAAGTCAAACCATCTACAGCCATGTGCAAAGACAGCATCCTTTGTCAGGGGGCTGGGAAAGGGGAGAATGATTCTGCCAGCTGTCCACTCCTTCCTACTGCCCCAAACATCTTCCAGTCTGCAGCAGGGGTGGATGGGATAAATGCATTTTGCTTTCATTTTTTTCTGTTCCCCGAGATGATGTACATTTTAGTGGTTTTTAAAATAATATATACATACACATAAAAAAAAATCTGTCCAGGCGTGACAATAAAAGTCCTTAGTGCATTTTCCGTCATTGGTTTCCTCTCTTAATCTGAGATATGCCTGCTTTCAACCATGTCCATCACAATCATTGATCTTAGCCAGGGTCCCACACCCTTACCAGGAAGAAGAGGGGAAAGAAAGAAAATTGATCCCACTCCCCCCCATTTTTTCCTCCTCAAAGGAAAATGGACCCATTTTTCTTTTTCCTATTTGCTGTTCTATTCTCTGCAGCAGGAAAGGCAGCATTCTGTCCCAGTTGCATGTGGCTTTTTTTGCTTTTTTTCTAATGTTATTTTTTCCAGAAAACTTTAAAATGTTGTTAATAAATGAAGAGAGGGAAATCGAAGGAGAAACTTTGGTGGGAGAAGGTCTGGTGATGGAAAGGGAAGCACCATTTGCCGTCCGAATCGGGCACCGAGACAGACTGACAGAGAGGAAGAGTTATCGCTCTGAGGACCCCATGGGGGCAATACAGCAAATACAGTAAAACCTGCCAAAAGCAACCATTCGTGGGAGTTAGCAAAAGTGGTCACTTGTAAAGGTGGCTTCTCTTCAAAGATATGCACACCAGAGAGCGGTGGTGTAGCTTCTGTTGCTCATGACAGGTGGTCTTTCTTCAGAGGTGATCTCTGAAGCAGGTTTTACTGTATATTGAATAAACCTGAAAGTTAAACAAACACAGACACATAATTAGAATAAGAACCTATCCCGCTCTGGTAT
Organism: Mesoclemmys tuberculata; assembly: GCA_007922155.1. Taxonomy (NCBI): domain Eukaryota; kingdom Metazoa; phylum Chordata; order Testudines; family Chelidae; genus Mesoclemmys; species Mesoclemmys tuberculata. Next base: position 83,027,574 of record ML675616.1, on the reverse strand, counting down.
TCCCCTTCCTTCCTACTCTCTTTTATGATTGTTTTTTTTAAGTGCCACATTAATAGCCCTGGAGACTAAGTGACTGAAGTCTTCTATTTATCTCCAGGACAGACACAGCTAAGCTTAGCACAGGAGCAAAAATAGCTGGATATCACCTTTGCATTTGAATTCTTGGGCTGGCGAGGGACCAGAGGGGTATTTTTTGGTTAAAATGGAAGAAGAACACAAAAATCAGAGCAGGCCTAGTACTAAAGATGGAATTAGAAGACTCCTGGCTTCAAGTTTCTGTGCCCAGACCACAATTCTCTCTTTCTGACACAAAAGGCCTAGCCTACTGAGGACCTAGAGCCTGATTCTCCTTTAACTCACATTGATTCTACTCCAGTGAAATTCCATTGGAATCCCTGCAGTTATTCCTGCTTTACACCACTGTAAGTGAGAGAAGAATCAGGCCCCTACAATTAAAAGGGCTCCAGATTTAATTCCTTAAGATTCCAGTTCCCCTTTTGCTTTTTTTAATCTTTTTTTTTTTTTTGCTCTCAGACTTCCTGTTAGGACAGTAAGACTAATCAAAGTGCTGCTATTTTTGTGTCCTTCCACCATTTTAACTAAAAAACTAAAAAAGCAATCCCGACTCCCACAACAGAGGATATAAAATGGACATTAATTCTCCACTGTCAGTGGAAACTCAATACATGAAGGAAGATCAGGGTGAGTGCCACAAAATAGACAAATAATATACTCTCCAGTGGCTTTTAGATATAGAGGGGATGGGCTTGTTCAGCTTTAAGGGAGATGGTAGAGTGGGGCTCAAGTGGCAAAGCGGGGCTAATGCATAAACCTTTCATCTCTGCAAGAATGAGTTTGAGTGTGATAAATCATAAACGGGATGAATTTGCCGAGTGCCAGCCTAATCCTTTTACTTCATTCACACTCTGGCACTATGGAGCACCTCGGCTCTACATTGGGATAACGGGTGCAGAACTGAGATACCTGGGCAGAATGGTGTGCGGGGGACAGGGCTGAAGCGGCAGCAGATGCGATGGGTAGCAACTGAGGTTCATGTCAGAGCTTGCGAGTGGGAAGGGGATTCCCAATGACTAGAAGAGCAGACTGGCTCACTTCCCAAAGTGCCCCACCCCCATCCAGTGGTAATTGTTGCTATTACCTGCCTTGCACTCTCTCCCCTGCCAGCACCTCTATGCTGTGAGGATTTCTTTCAGCACTTTCTTATCATGGACATGCTTGAACTTCCGATGTTTTCTCTTCTGTGCTGGCAGCCGGCGTGCTCGTTGTCTCACCGAAACAGGGGCTGCAGTGATTGGTGATGACTCACCTGCCAAAACAGAGATGAGAGTGAATCATGCCATGAACAGTAACTGAGACAGCTGGAAACAGTGGTGTACCTGGGTCTCCGCTGACCAAGGGCCAAGCCTGCATTTGGGCATCCCCAGTCCTCACATGCCCACCACCCCATGCAGGGCAGGGGGGGTCCGTGGCACCCACAAGACCGCCCCGCCCCCCAGCTGCCCCAGGGAGGGGGGTCTGTACCTGCGTGGGGGGGAGCAGAGCCAGGCTCTGGCTGAGTTCTGCCGTGTCCCCCTCCTCCCCCCACCACACACACTTATTGCTGCGCGATGCCTGCCTCTCCTGCTCCAGCTGTGCAGCCTGGCCTGGAGGGGGGGGCTGGCGGCAGCTGCCCCTCAGAGTCTCCTGTGCCCTCAGCCCCACTGCGGGTCGTGAAGAGCTAGAGGCCCCCACGCAGGCTGGTGCCTGGGGACCTGGCCCCCCTCTGCTACCCTCCTTGTTACACCGCTGGCTGGAAATACCACTTCCTCTCCACCATCAGTAGCTAGCTGTATAGCAAAAGACCAAGACCCTCTTCTTCCTTCCCCTCCGTTTTTCCTTTACTTCATCTATTCTCTTCATTCTTTCACTGTCCTTTTCCTCTCTTCTCCCTCCATCTCTCTCTCTCCCATCCCCGCCTCCGTTTCTCCCCATTTTTGCCCCTCTCTCACAAGCAACACTCTAGACAAGATCTTCAGCTGGTGGAAACCAGCAAAGCTCCATGAACTTCCCTGGTGCTGGGCTGATTCACAGCAGCTGAGGATCTAGCCCCCGTCTCATCCCACTGCCTTTCCCTCTCTCGTCCCCTGGTTCCAGCAACCTTACCTCTGTGTGCACGTGAACCTGGCCGCCAACTGTGACTAAAGGGCCGAGGTGACAGTGCCTCACATTGACAATCCAGGTGATCCTCCAAGGGCACAATGACTTTTTTAAAGATTGGCTTCTTCTGGACAAATTCAATCTTGTTTACCTATTGGGCCAGAATAAAAACAAACCCATCTAACATAAATACTATTACAACTACCACCACATAAACAATAGTACTATCTTCTCTTTCTCTATTGCCCTTCTTCCCAAAGGGTCCAAAAGCACTTTACAGACCATGGATCAAATCCAGGCCTGGTACAGTTTGGTGCAACTTCCACTGATTTCAGTGGAGTATCACGTAGCCAGGCCAGTCTGACTTCAGCCTTGTACAGAGAGAATCATTTTTCCCCCTTCTGACTTACAGCTGCTTCTTGCATGAAACATGACAGCTGGTGAACAGTGCACAGAAACATTACACAACTGGAAAAAGAAATACAGAACAATGCTGGGTCTGACAGATTTGACAGAAGACATTTGAGGGTAGACAGAATGTAATTAACTGAATGGAGATATTGGAGTTAAAACCCCTACTGTTGCAAAAAAAAAAACAAAAAAAAAAAACCATGGCAGAGAGGAGAAATCTAGACAAGATGTAAACAAGTGCAATTCTACTGCCTTCAATAGAGCCATGTCTAAATTTGTCTCAGGATTTTTAATGACTAACAGTGGTAAAGGCCTCAGCTTTACATCTTATGTGAAAGGCAGCATTTCTGGCAATGCAGTGCTCCCTAGAACTATTCGGCAGCCCTGACTCAGTATGGATTCAGGATGCATCTACAGTGCAGCTGGGAGGTGTAATTTCCAACTCCAGCCGATGTACATATGCTAGCTCTGATTGAGCTAGTGCGCTGAAAAGAGCCGTGCAGCTGCAATGGCGCAGGTTTAGCTGCCAGAGTAAGTACCTAGGATTGTACTTGAGCAGCTATCCCAAGCTACTGCAGCCATGTAGGTATTTTTAGCACACTAGTTCAGTCAGAGCTAGTGCTTGGACAGCTACCTGCACTGGGAGATACACCTCCAGTTATAGTGTAGACATACCCACAGAGGGAAGAGCACCTCTTACTATAGAGCTCCAGTAGCACATCCTACAGTCCCTGCATTTGCAGTGGTAGTTTCCCATTCAAATACTGACCAGGCCTGACCCAGTTTAGCTTATCTAGCAAAACCACATTCCCTGAGGAGGTCTGCAAGCTATAAATACTGTCACTGCTGTGAGTCTGGGATTGAAATCCTCCAAATGCACTGGTCCTGGCAACATCATTCAACCAGAGATCAGACCTACTGGCTGTTTATCTTTCCTTGAAAGCCCCACTCCACATGCTTCAGACCACACGCTGCTTGCTAGACAAACATTTCCAGCCAAACAATACGGAGTCCTCAGAGAAGCCATTTCCAGGTCACTTTTCCTGGCTGACTTCTGACCTCTTCTTTGCTTTTTCCACAAAAACAATTCCCATTTCTTCTCCACTCTCTTATTTCTCCCTCATTCAGCGTGGCTTTTCTGAGAAAGGAATTTCCTGCTAAAGCAGACTGTGTGAGTGCATACACCCCGACGCCCCAGCCTGCCCAGGGCCTGAGGGAATTTCTCACAGGTCAGGCAGAAGACTTGCAGGGGATGATTTATATTTTTAAATGAGCTATCTGGGAGGAAGTGTGGAGGATAACTATTAACTGAAGAGCTAGCATGATCAGAGCAAGAGGTCAGCTCTCAGGTGTCTGTTTACAGCAGAAATAAGTGGGAAGATCACAGAGGGGCAAGAAGAGGAGGAGGGGCCACTGTCTTAGTGCACGTGTTTGGGCTGAGGTGCATTGTCAGAGTGGTGATGGAGCGGTCAGCACTGGTGGCCACTCACTTGTATGATCTCAGGCAATTCCCCCAGTTGGTTTGTATTTTTAGTGGAGGGGTCATGAGAGAAGGAAGCAAGGAGGAGGGAGAGGCCAGAGGATTCTTGGGTACCTGGACGTGCCGCACGCGGACCCGCGTGGGGCGACACTGCACGTTGCGGTTGTGGCAGCACCCTGAGCACCGCTGCACCTCCACACATGGTGGCCACACCACAAAGTTGGCATTGGTGGCATCTACCAGGTTCCGGGATATTTCAAAGACCTCTGTCCGTGTCTTGCATTCTGCGAGTACTGCTGGCTCAGCATCTGCCACGGCATCTAAAGGGACCCAAGAGAAACATGATGAAATAGGCTTCGCAGGCTCCTACCAGAGACCTGGTGCAATCTCACTAGGTTATCTGACAAAGGCTTGCACTCTCCTGGAACGACAGATATATATTCTTTCCCCATCCTCCACCCATTCAATGCTGTTCACTGTCTCCTTTAAAGTGCCAAGCATCCTGACAGCACATAATAATAACTACAGCTAACTTGCTGGGCAGGAAAGGACAGGGGCTAGTCAGTGCCACTGAGTAATGAGACAGAGTGATTTGATGCAGAATTATGTCCGAACCCCACTTCCTCCACTTCAGGGGCTGAAGGCCTGGCTTCTGCAACACCCTCAGCCCTGCTGGCCCCAGTTGGAGCCAGAGGATGGGACTGGGAATCAAAAAGTGCAGATACCAATCGCGAGGGCACTAGGCCTGGTCCGTTATCATTCTGCTCTGTTGAGTTATTTCAGCCAATTTCAATACCTTAATTAATAACAATCTCTACATTTGCTGAGGGCAATATCACACTGTGCAGAAGCACAAGAGCTAGTGACCGACTGGCCTGACACAAGAGGTCACATACAACGGCATATCGTATCTAGTGCTCATTTTCCATTACAGGTACAAGCGATGGAGTGAACGCTAATGCAGACAGGGCTGAGGCATTTCCATGACCAAGTCCTGAACCCCAGTCAGAAGAGGGGATCAGGAGACAGTGCTGGAAATGCCTGCACCCTGCTGTCTGCAGTATTGCTTGCACGGATGCAGTTACAGCAATGCTGAGAAAAGGAGACTATGTTTACTGGCACAGATGCAGACACCGACCCTTGAATGCAAACACACTTCCATGGCTAAATTCACGCGTACCCGGTGACATACACTTAAACATGTAGCATCACACACACGTTTCACAAACGTATGCACACAGTCAGGCAGTCACACAAAAGCAGACTGTACATACCCATGTATATTTTGTATACCTAATCTCTCGCTTACACTGAAACTTCCTGCACAAAAGTTATCACTCACCTACACTTCGTCTCCCTCGAGACAGGTTTTGATCAGGATGGGCTTGGGTTGAGTTCAGGTCCAAATTGGAGCCATCCTTTCCTGCAAGAGAAGGACATAACCAAATAATGCAACATAGAGATAAAAAAGTGAGGCAACGGCATGGGGCTCAAGTGACAGAGGAGGCAGGATTTGGGTGATTCATCAATCCAGTTAAAGCACTAGCACATCCTGTCCAGAGTTTTAGGTTCAAGTCCCAGCTCAGGTCAAAAGTGCAACGAGTGCGGGGAGTCTCTAAGTTTGTTCACCTCATCATACTGCTTCATTCAAAGTAAGTGGCATATCTTGTTAAAGAGTGGCCCAAGACTGGGCTAGCAGAAGATACTGGGCCAGGGCAAGAGTTAGGTGCACTTTACCAGAGCTGTTTGGAATATGACTCAGTGGAGTAGCGGAGGGACTTGCATGTGGGGGACAAGGAGCAGGGCTGGATTAGCAGGAGGCGCTGCAGGTCAGAACTCAGGTGCAGTGATAAGAGTTGTGTGTTTGTCCTAGCACTGGAATAGCAAAGGGTGCTCCAGAGCAGGACAGAGGGGGACTGGCAGAGCTGAGTGGAGGACCCGGGACTGGAATAGCAGGGGTGCTGGAGATCAGGATTCAAGTGTGTTGGATGAGGTGGGGGTAGGGTACTTGCACACTCTCTCCCAGCCCTCCCAACTCACTTGAGGGAGTCAACTTTTTTGGCAGGAGAATAGAAAAATGAGTTTAAAATAACTCATCCCTTCTTCTGCTGCCAGTTAAACCTCCGCACTGGGGGTAAATTGGAAGGTGGGGGAGGGAGGACTGGTAGCAGTCAGCCCACTTCCCAGTCCATCACCCCCACTGCTTTCCATAGTAAGTGCTGAATAGAGAAATTCCCATAATCCCCAGGGGGTGCTCCAGTAAGTGACCCCTCCTGAGCCCCAGACAACAGCCGTGTTGAGAGATGGCTTCCACCCAGTGGCAGCTCTCTCTTTCTCTGGCCTGGCATAGCTGCTGTGGGAGGCAGAATGGACGTCAGCCTCCAGGGAGTTATTTTATTAAAGTGCATTCAGGGCCAGGAGACGGCGCTGGATGGAAGACCTCTGTTTATCAGGCACAACCGCAGAGCAAGCTTCCCACACTCATCCCTCTCCATAACACACTTCACCCCTGCCCTGGAAAAGGTCACTTTTTAAGGGTGAGAGGGGCATTTGGTCTCTGTTCAATCCATAGCCTGTCCACTGAGATAGTCAACAAGGTAACAAGTTGTGATGTGAACACTTGGCTGCCAGCCTGCTGTGACAGCACCAAGCTGATTTCACATAGGCCAGCAAACAGTAATGACATGTGGTCACTAACGATTTGAGGCCAGATTGGAATCTGTAACTTGGGTATGAAAGGTTTCAGTCCCATATGTGATCTCCTGTGTCATCCAGTCTTTCTTAATCTGGGTTTACTGTAGACCAGTGACCTGGACTTGAAAGGCTTCATATCCCATTCCCAAACCTCTGGTCTCCAAAGAGAATCCTGTTTCATATCTTAAGCATATGAGTGGTTAGTCACTGGAACAGAAATGTATCCCTTATGTAAGCTATAGGACATGACAGGCTGCACACATTTTCTCTGTTTTACCCTCCCCCCTCCATCTTGTATTTCTGGAATTTTATCAGACCAGAGTGGGGGTTGCCTTTTGCAGAAAGGTTGAGATGATGAGAAAAAATAGCAACACTGTTGACTTGAAACAAATCTTCAGGGTGTCCTTCTTGATAGGCCATTTCTGCTGATGATGATGGGTGGGGACCCAGGCTTGCAAAAGCCAGTGCTTCTAATTTTGGAAGCTGCCCCATTGTGTGGCTTGTGGACTCAGAAGAAGAACTGGGGGTGGGGGGAACCTTGTCGCCTCTTTTTAAGGGAAACAATAGCAGCCCACAGCTGGTGCCGTCCCTCTTCTCCCCTCCCCCCCTTACACGCGGTATTGAAAGGGAGCGGGAATGCTTTTGAGAACGTGCCAGTGGTCCAACTGGCATAGGAAACAAAAGCAGGAAATTCTGTTCCCCCGTAGATAGTGTCTCGGCAAGGATTACAAAGCTACGAACAGACAAAACACAAGAGAGAAGGCAAGGGGGGTAGAGGGGGACGGGCGGGAGCAGAGGTTAGAATAGAATGGAATTCACTCTGAAGAGACCATTTATAAATAAATTCCTGACCCAGCCTGGCGACCGTGACACGTGGTCCCATTCCTGCACGTGCCAGTCCCTCCACACTTTGCTCTCTGGGCTGCCGCTGCTGCTCTGTGACTTCACTCCTGGCTAGGTATTCTCAGGCTCTGCAAACTCTGAGCTGACCCAAAGAAAATGAAAAAGCAATTCCAACCCTCCTGCCAGCTTCGTCAGTCTGACAAAATCCCACATCCTTTCTCCATTTTATAGAAGGGCCTATCTGTGAACCAGTCCACCCACCTGCTTGTGCCCCTCCCTATCTACTGTACTTCAGGACCAACTCATCCATTCCCCTGCATATATCAACACTTGCTCCTAGATGACTGCTATCAACAAACCTGGCCACCTCCCAATCACTCACTCGTGCATCTTTTTGTCTACCCATGGATCAGTCTATCCATCCACTTGTGCATCTCCTCAACGGCCACTTTATTCATTCACCTGTATGCCTTTGCATCAGTCCATGAGCTAGTTCACTTAGCCACCTGTGCACCTCTTAATCTACTCATGTTTCACTCCAACCACCTCTCTGGGTGTCTCCCAGCTCAGGAGCTTGCTTGGGTTTTTCTCCAGCTCCTCATTCCATGCACCAGGCTGTTTAAATGTTCCCAGCGCCTGTTCCTATTATAACTGAGTTTTGCAATATAACTTGATAGGCTAGGCACCTAAAGACTAACATGTTCCCACATTTGGAGTTAGTAACTCTTGCCAGTGTACCTGCTGGAAAAAGAAAGGTACTCCCACCAGTAGATTTAAGGAAGGAAGTGGAATTTTTGGTGTAGAGGAGATTTACCTACGGAGTCTATCTGCTGGGCACGCCGGAGGTCATTCGTGGAGTGCACTGAACTGTCACTCATTATCTCGTAAATGTCTTCAGAGATGGGATCCCCCTAGCAGACAATAACAAAGTAGGAAACAAGTGTTACACAGGTACTGCATGCCAATCCTGCACAAACCATTCTAACTACGATGGGGAAAGGGAAGGTGGCAGTGGGAGGGAGAAGAAAGGAACCAGCAGATCAGAGAGAGAAATGCTGCCATGAGAATGTGGGATGAGAAATCTGTGAGAAGATGAGAGAATTTCTACCATTTACAAAGTGGTCTGCTGAATGAAGTTGGAGAATTGCTGAGCAATAAATTACACATTGGGGAACCCTAAATATTTTGCCAACAGTCAGGGAAGTTTCATTATAAAGGGATAGATTGTGTGACTTCCCCATGTGGATGGCAGTCATGTTGCATCCAGTACAGGAGTTTTAATACTCTCAAAAAAACCTTCCCAATATTCCTCTGTTATGCTACTCACTCACACGATCTATCAGATGTTCTGCAAGTTTGTTTGGTTTTTAAATTCTATTGGCCAATTATGTGCACATTTCAGTATTGTCTGAAAAAAGGAGTGGAAAGGGAGACTGTCTCCTCTTTCACAGTTCAATTTGCTACTCTTGTTTGATCCGGCAGTAAAATTACAAACTCTGCACTATGACATCACAGTTATTTCCATGACACTGGGCTGTGATGTCATAAACGTTGGATTTCAATGTCATAAACCGGAATGCTGACATTACAAACAGATTGCAGGCCAAATTCTGAGCTAGTGTAGGTGAGTGCAACTCCATTGATCTCAGTGAAATCTCAGCCATTTACACCAACTTTGAATTGGGTCCCTGTAACTGCAGTGCAGGACTATACAGGAGAGGCATAGAAAAGCAAGTACTTATTAAAACACATTTCCCAAATAATAGGAAAAGAAACAGAGAAAAGTACCACTCAACTGTTTGTTTAGCTCCAGGCTCTCTTTATTCTGGATTACTGGTGTGGAAAAGTTACTCTTTCAGCTGCTTGCCTAATTGGGTCGCTGTGCAGTGGATGGTAGCAAAGCCCCTGCCCTGCATCCCATCAGTGTGCTACCCTATTGTAACTGGGGGGAGAATTTGGCCTCATGTGTTTATGAAATGCAGGGTTTTTTTATGTTTTATGATTATTCAGTGAGATGCATGTAACTGATCTCTGGTGAACGCTCTCTTAGTAAGGTTATTCTTTGCTCAACTGCTTTCGGGTGTAACATTTCATTTCAGTTTAGTGATGGGGAGCAGTGCCAGATTGATAGCTCTAGACAACGACTCCTCTGTTTATCTGCAGAGCAGGTACAGCACAGGCATGTTTCACCCCCACATGCTGTCCCCTTCCCTGTTACCAATGGGCCTCAGATCTGACCTTTAGGGACCATTTTAGGGTTGAGAAGGGAAGTTCAGTTTCCCAGCCCATTAAATCCTTCGACTCTCTGCAGAGGCTGCCAATAAGGGGGCCAGCTAATGCATTTTCTTGGTGTTTTTTGTGATGTAGGCATCTTCCCACAAGACACATAAGGGAGAGACTACAAATTCATGTCATTCAAGGGCCACCAAACAGCTGCCATATGATCATGACTTCTGATAACTACCAGACCAGCTCTGGGTTGAAACCAGTGACCTAGAAATGAAAGGCTCTGTATCCCTCCTGTATGGTGTTATTTTTGTATCAAAGACACTGGAGTTTATCTTGGAAAATGGTTTGTTCATGAGTCCAAGTATTTGTAATCTGAGATCAGAATAGATTTTTAATGTTTTTACCTGTCAAAAATGCATTTGTGTATGAACATTTGGTCCTTCCTGGTAATTAATACAAGTAGGAAATGAAACTTTATTTTAAACTTTGGCACTTGCTGGGGTCAGCAGGCAGGTGCTACATGACTGTGTGACTTTGGCGGGTGGAGCTAGTGGAAAGAGGAGAGATGCGACCTTGATAGCTGTGGAAGAGGAGGAGGAGAGAAAACTGGAGGAGCGTTTATGGATCAGTGCTCTGCAGAGGGATTGCGAAAGCAGGCCCACTCACTGGGGACCGGATTACAAGAATTAGCTCCACTCCCTGATCACAGAAGGAATTTTAGGTGCCAAGTTTTTCTTGTCACAGATGCTATCAATTTGACTAAAGCCTGTCAGCACGCCCAGGCTGCAGGCCTCATTTTTCTCTCCGTGTGTCTCTGAGGCAGCTCTGGGAGTGGGGACTGCATGCCTGGGCTGTGAGGTTCCTTACTTTCTTCCCTGTCACAAAGCCAAGTCTGAGAGGAGCCTGTGAGAGATTGCACTGGGGTTGTGAAGCTCCTTATCCTCTCCCTACCTCTCTGAGTTGGTTCTGTGAGAGAGGAACGCCCACCTGAGCTGTCCCAGTGTCCTTAGGTCACAGAGCTGGAGCAGAGGAAGTTCTGTGAGTGGGAAATTGCACACGCAGGTTACAGACAGACGCTTAGAAGCTAAGAAGAGAAGGCACACAAGTGGCAGCAGTTACCAGCAAGCAAATAACACATCCACCCGATCTTGATATGATTGGGAGAAGGGTGGAATCATGGCAGCAGAGGGTAGAGTCTCCCAATGGGCCAGCCAGAGTAGCCAGGGCTTTTCCTGCTATGCGCGGGGGGGGGGGAGGTTATTAGTCTAGAGCATGTTAATGATCTCCTTTTAACTCTGCGGTAGATCAAAGAAGTCTCTTGTCTTGCTGGAGTCCTGGCTGGCTGTCAAGTGCCTGAGGCTTGGCCTTGCGGTGCTGCAAGCTCTGGAATTCCTACCCGAGTGATTGTGTTCCTCCGTTGGCCCCCACCCCAAGTTCCTAGCTTCCCCACGTTCTGTACTTGCATGCGGCGCCCCCGCGCTAGAGACGTGCAAGGCAGACACACAGACAGACAGACACAAGCACGCGCCTTTGATTGTTTGATGTTGGCACAGGAGGTTGGGGCTCACGAAAGCAAGGGATGCACAGTGCTGGGCAGGTTCTGAGCAAAGCCAGTGGGGTTTCCTCAGTGGAGACTTCGCCTACCCTATGACGAGGCAGAACAGTGCGATCCTTATGTGCTGCGAAGCCCTAGGCACCTCTCTATTTTGAGTCAGATTTTCCTCCCTACTTTCAGATGTCAGCAACCTTGGCCGAGGCAAACAAATCCACACGCAGCTTTGCTAATGTTCTGCATACAGCTCAGTCCTGTCCTGTATCCCCCCTGCCGTTCCAGTCTGAGACCCCCACACAGCTCTCCCAATGCCCCTCAGTCCTGATGAGCTGCCTGGGCCAGATTTACACCTTATGGACCCCTAGGCATAGACTTTTCAGCACCCTCCTCCTCCCCTGCCTACAGCTGACCTTTGTGTTTTCCATGAGGGAGGTTCAACGGGGGGAGGGGCTGGCTGGGCCAGCTCCACCTGAGAGGTGAGGAAGGGGAAAGAGGGGCTGGAACGACTGGCTAGGCCAGCTCCAGGTGGGGCAGTATGCTCACTCCTGGGCTCCAGATTCTACCCTGGCCAAGGGGTGGGGCCTCAGGGGGAAGAGGAGGAGCAGGGGGCGGAGCCAGAGTTCTGGCACTCCTGCGGGCCCCCAGATTGGACAGGGCCCCTGGGCATGGGCTCTGTTGGCCCATGGAGTAATTTTCCACTGTTTGGGTGCCCCTAAAATGCTGGCACCCCTAGGCATGTGCCTACTGTGCCTAATGGGAAATCCGGCCCTGTTAGCAGCCCCCATCTCTATTTCAGTCCTTGGCCCTCTGCTATGATAAAATTTGAACCCCAAGATGCCAAGGGTGAAATCTGAATGCATTAACGCACGGTGATTCTCTCCCCTCCACATATAGATATGGACATTGAGTTGGGCAATCTAGCATGGAGCCAGCCCATATTGGGGTGGGGAGGGAAGAGGGAGTGTTACAGAGGCCCGTTTGCTGCCCTGGGGTTAGAAATAGGTATGCCTGGCTGTGTGGAAGACTCAGATTAGATTCCAGGTCCTATTCTCTGAGCCATTCAGGAGCTGGGAGCACTGAAAAGTGCTGTGATCAGTCTCTGTGAGGGTGGTGAAAAAAGCATGCCACGCCATTCTGCAGTGATCCCTATAGCTATTCCTGGGTTCCAAGAAAGTCTAACTCATTCCTCCTTATTTAGTAGCACAGCAAATGCATGGCCCCGAGGGAGCAAAGATTATGAAACTGGGAAGGAGGGACTGAGAAAGACCCTTGGGACTTGGAGAAAGAAACCAAGGACACTCTCAGGACACTCCTGTTTGGATTGTGATTCTGCACGTCCAGGTAGTACCCTGTAAATGCCACAGAAGAAGAGATGAAAAGGAAGACCCTCTGACTTGGGAGAGGAAAAAGCAGAAAGGCTCTGAGCTCTCTGTTCTTCTCCAGAGGAAAGGGGGTAGGTTAAGAAACTCCCAAGCCACCTCATTGCTGATCAGAACAGAGGGATCACAGTGGCAGGGATGGGTTGATAGCCACTATGTCACTGTGCCATGATGGGTGTGTGAAGGATGTAGATAGTAAGGTCTGAGAAGAAGTTTCTCCTTCTCTCTCAAACTCAGGTTGGGGATGGTGCAAGGAGACACTGCGACATTCCTCAGCCTGCAGTAAGACGGGCAAGTCCCAGCAGAGCCTGGCAAGAGACTCATGCTGATTTAACCTCAGGGGCTGTTGGTTCCTTGGCTGGGCAGATGCATTTAACCCTTCCAGTGCCACACCCAACTATGGGTAACCTCTCAGGAATCCTTCCACCCCTCCCCCAGGGACCAATTCTGCTCTCTCACATGTCAGGGAAAACCTCTTCATCTCCCCCAGAGTCCATTCCATGTGGGCACAGAAATATAGCTAAGGTTCTGCTCCATTAAACATCTCATTCAATCTTTGCTACATTGATTCCAGTGACACAATCTCACCCTCTATGTTCTAAGCATATACTAGTACCAGTCTCACCTACCCCATCCCCTGACATGAGGAGGAGCCATCCCCCACCCCCAAGCACTAGCAGCCTCTGGGCAAAGTAATGGAAGTATTTGCCCATCAACATGGCATGTATAAATAGTGTCGGAAATAATGTAAGAGACAAGAGTCGTTCTCTCCCAGCCCACACATCAGCTGATGGGGAGAGATAAACCCACACCAATCGCCTTGTTGTTTCCACGGGCTTGCCCCAGACATGTGACCCATCCTGAAATTCACTGCCATGGTTGCATTGTCTTATTCTTGAAAGAGCCTCGTGTTTGCAAGACAATATAAGAATCCTAGGCCTTCACACCAAGAAGATGTAAACTAGATATGGGCCAGAACTAAAAAAAAACCCCAAAACAGCCTCACCCCATTCCTTGGGAGATGGAATCCAAAATGCCCAATCGATATAAATTTACAAAAACCAAAACTATGCCTGGTTTAGCCCATCTCTCTAATGTTGCAAGGCAATTATTATGACCCATAAGGCAAACGCAAATAGGTTAGCATCCTTGCTTCCCAACTGGTAAATACCTGCCCACTTCCACACATGCACACTCCCCTTGGAAAGGCTCCCAGGCCTCACAGATGGATGTGATTGGAAATGTGGAGAGATCAAAAGGACTCCAGCTTACAGCTCAGATCCCAGTTAGATGCAAGCCAAGTATTTCCAGTGACTCTCCCCCAGACAGTGTTGAGAAAGATGTGAGTTCAGGATCAAGAAGTTCCTCTCTTTACAGGAAGTGAAGAATCATCATGCATGCTGCTCTTACAGTGCCTGCCATTAAGCAGTCAGAAGTTTCAGGGGCTTTGGTAGGTTGATGGAGAGGGGGACAGTGACAGGGCTATGAATGTGGGTTTGAGTAGGGAAACTCCATCTGGGTGCTGAATGGAGGCAGGGATGTGTCCTCTCAGGCAGGTGCTGTCTTCAGCCTGGTGAGGGAGGCGAGAAATGTCATCACAATCCCTCCAAAAAAACCTACTGTGGGGGGGAGGGCAGAATTCCTGAGCTCTGATATCATTGGGTAGCGTTAAAGCAATGCCAAACGTGTGTGTGTGTGTGTGCGCATGTACATGAACACACCTCTTATAACACATAGAAATGGGCACATTTTTTCCCCTCCATGCCAACATAGATGATGTTTCACATTTAGTGGATGAGGAAATATTCTTCCCTGCCCCAACAAACACAACCACCAGGCAGCCCACAGCACCAACTGCTTCCCTTTTGTGGTCTGGGTAAGAGACAAGGGAGCCACGAGGAAAAAAGAATACATCATACCCTGCTCTACCCCCCATGCCTTTTCCTGTACCCATACAGGGACAGACCAAAATGAGGAAAAGACACAAAGGATGCAAAGTGGGAGGGGATGTTTTGGGGAGGAGCATTCCTGCCTCCTGCCCCTGTCCCAAGACAGAGATTTAACCAACTCATTTGTCAGCCTCCCAGTGGGTACATTTAGGTACAGTCGAGGTTACATGGAGGAACATTAGGGTCTTTTGCCCTCCTCACTGCTTTGTGGAGTCAGATATTGATAAATGACAGTGTAGAGGCCTGAGGATCAACAAAAGTCCCTTCCTCTCAACCACATCTCCCCCACATGGGGGAAGGTGGCAGGAAAAACAGCTCCAGGGTCAGGATGGAAAAAAGAGCTTCGTTTCCATTTGGGGAAATACAAAAGCTGCCCTTAACACATGTGTTCAATGTATCAAATTTGTCACCTGACCCCAGTTCCATGGCCTGTTTTCTCCTATGTAATCTGTGGGGGGGGAGGTCAGGGGGTATAGGTGTGGGGGTGATTGGATGGTCCATGTATGAGATGGTGTATGTATACTCTAGGAATAGGATGACATGTTTGCATTAAGGTGTCTCTATGGTGCACAGTTGGGTATCTCTAACTATTTTAATAGAATCAGCAAGATGGGCACATGCCTTAACTTGTTGTGTCATGTCTGAATTCAGATTGTAGGCTTCTCAGATCAGGGTCTGTGCCTTTACTTGTTTCTGCAAAGTGCCTTGCATACTTTAGAGTGCTTAGAAATAAAATATAATAATATTAATCTATGTATGATGCATGCGTGTATTTACATGCAGGTTTGCACGGGTGTGTGTTTGTATGATGCATGTGTGGTTGGGGTGGACTTGCATAGGGAAGGGGTGTTTAATGTGTCCATGTATGTGTGTCTTTGCATGAGGTGTGGGGAAGGGGGTGGGACAGTTTATTAGTTTCCAGGGCATTTTAGCACCCTCACAAGGCAAATTCCTTTTCATTCATTAACCAAGACATCTTTAGCTAGGTCTCCACTTCCCTTAGAGCTGCCCATTGATTCTGGTTGAGAGATTTTGTGAGTTCAGACAGGGGAGAAAAGAATTGCAATGTCTAGTCCTTCCCAGCCTGAAGATGCAACCTTTTTGTGACTTTCAAGGGATATGGGGGTTCTTCTGACTAATGCCCCATTTTCACTGATAAAAAAATAAATCTCTCCCTTCTTTCCCATTCCTGTCCCGCAGTGCTCGAGAGAAAGGCATATCTTAGTGGGCTGAACATATAATTTCTGTTCCTTACTTTGACCACCTGTAGCCTTGGGTTAGGCCCAGAATTTCAAGCCTGGGTTGCTGATATTTAGGCACCTAAAATCTTGCATAAAATGAAGTGTGGTTTTCAGAGGTGTCGCACTCCCAATGATGTCTCTGGTTTTTCTAACTGATAATCAGGTCACTTCAATTTCGGTGCTCAAAAAGGTGCTTAATTTTGGGTCCTCAAAATCTGTCCTTTAATCTTTCCATGCCTTAGTTTTCCCCCTCTAAAAGGAGGAACCTAAGAATGTAATAATGGCCATACTGGTCAGACCAATGGTCCATTTAGCCTCGTATCTTGTCTTCTGACAGTGGCTGGTGCCAGATGCTTCAGGGGAAATGAACAGAACAGAATGTTGTCCATTCCTAGCTTCTGGCAGTTAGAGGTTTAGGAACGCCTAGAGTATTCATGTTGTGTCCCTAACAATCTTAGTTAATAGCCATTGATGTACCTGTCTTTCATGAACTTATCTAATTCTTTTTTGAACCCAGTTATATTTTTGGCCTCCATAACATCCCCTGGCAATGAGTTCAACAGGTTGACTTTGTGCTGTGTGAAGAAGTACTTCTTTATGTTTGTTTTAAACCTGCTGCCTATTAATTTCATTGGGTGATTCCTGGTTCTTGTATTATGTGAAGGGGTAAATAACACTTTCTTATTCACTTTCTCTGCATCAGTCATGATTTTATACACCTCTATCTTATCCCCCCTTAGTGGTCTCTTTTCTAAGATGAACAGTCCCAATCTTTTTAATCTCTATTCATATGAAAAGTGTTCCATACCCTTGATAATTTTTATTGCCCTTCTCTGTACTTTTTCCAATTCTAATATAATTCTTTTGAGTTGGGGCAACCAGAACTGCATGCAGTATTCAAGGTGTGGGCTTACCATGGATTTATATAGTGGCATTATGATATTTTCTGTCTTATTATCTATCCCTTTACTAATGGCTCCTATCATTCTCTTAGCTTTTTTGACTGCTGCTGTACATTGAGCAGATGTCTTCAGAGAATTATTCACAGTGACTCCAAGATCTTTCTTGGGTGGTACCAGCTAATTTAGACCCCATTATTTTATATGTATAGTGGGATTAAGTTTTGCAATGTGCGTTACTTTGCATTTATCAACATTGAATTTCATCTGTCATTTATGTTGCCCAGTCGCCCAGTTTTGTGAGATCCCTTTGAAACGCTTCACAGTCTGCTTTGGACTTAACTATCTTGAGTAATTTTTTATCATCTACAAACTTTGCCACCTCACTGTTTACCCCTTTTTCCAGATCATTTATGAATATGTTGAACAGCACTGTTCCCAGTACAGACCCCCGGGGGAGTCCACTGTACCTCTCTCCACTGTGAAAACTGACCATTTATTCTTACACTTTGTTTCCCATCTTTTAATCAGTTACTGATCCAGGAAAGGACCTTCCCTCTTATCCCATGACTGCTTACTTTGCTTAAAAGCCTTTGGTGATTGCCCTTGTCAAAGGCTTTCTGAAAGTCCATGTGCACTATATTCATTGGATCACCCTTGTCCACATGTTTGTTGACTCCCTCACAGAATTCCAGTAGATTGGTGAGGCATGATTTCACTTTACAAAAGCCAGGTTGGCTCTTCCCCAATGTATCGTGTTCATCTACGTGACTAGTCATCCTGTTCCTTACTATAGTTTCAACCAATTTGTCTGGTACTGAAGTTAGACTTACAGACTTGTAATTGCCAGGATCACCTCTGGAACCTTTTGTATAAATTGGTGTTACATTAGATATCTGCCAGTCATCTGATACAGAGGCTTTCTTAAGCAATAGGTTACATACCATAGTTAGTAGCTCTGCAATTTCATATTTGAGTTCCTTCACAATTCTTGGGTGGATACCATCTGGTCCTGGTGACCTATTACTATTTAATTTATCAATTGGTTCCAAAACCTCCTCTATCAACACCTCAAGCTGGAACAGTTCCTCAGATCTGTCACCTAAAAAGAATGGCTCAATTGTGGGAATCTTTCTCACATCCTCTGCAGTGAAGACCAATGCAAAGAATTTAGCTTTTCTGCAACGGCCTTATATTCCTTAGGTACTCCTTTAGCAACCTCTATCATCCAGTGACCCAACTGACTGTTTGGCAGGCTTCCTGTTTCTGATGAATGTTTTTTTTTAAAAATTGCTGATCGTTTTTGTGTATTTTGCTAGTTGCTCTTCAGATTCTTTTTTGCCTGCTCATTTATACTTTTATACATGACTTGCCAGAGTTTATGCTCTTTTCTATTTTCCTCAGTGGGATTTGACTTCCAATTTTTAAAAGATGTCTTTTTGTCTCTTAACTGCCTCTTTTACTCTGTTGTTTAGCCGTGGTGGCATTTTCTTGGTCCTCTGACTGTCATTGTTTTTTTAACTGCACTGACAGCACCTAACGGAGGGGCTGTGAGGATTAATTAGTTAAGGCTTGCACGGTTCTTTGAAAAATGTAAAGTGCTAATGTAGCTGCTAAGTATGATGATTATTACTTTCCCCTATTCCAGCTGGAGCTGTAGCAAGATTGTGGGGGAGTTACCAGGAGTGTGATGTTGATTTACCGTCATTAAACGGAAAGAAATACTGGTGTGGTGAGAACTCCTGCAGCAGCGTTGGGAGGGAGAGAAGACTGACAGGCAGCTTTAGGCCGAAATCCTGGAATGAATCTGTGCTATTTTTTCTCAGGATGATCACACAGGGTGGGGAAGTCCTTCTTCCCCCTTTGTTTTATTTCAGTTTGGCTCTGGGGAAAAGAGACTGGCACCTTGAGTGACTGCAGCTGTAGAAAGGGTGGGGCCCAAAGTGCACCTGCCCCTCCTCCAAATAGGTGAGGCACTGGTGGGTGGAAGGATTGGGGGGGGCGTCCCCCGCTGGCACCACAAGGCAGGAGCAAGCGGAGGTGGGTGAAATCTGCATGACGACTCACAGAAGCACAAAGAACAAAAGAAGAATTCTTTCCACGAGTCCATGGTCAAAACAACCTGTCTTGGCTGTGTCCCAGATCCCAGCTTTCCATCTCTGCCAGGCTCACCTCCATATTAACCCTCTCCCATCTCTCTCTCTGTGACAGACGCTCCCTCTGCCCTTGTTGTATTTTAAGAGAGTTGTATTTTTTCTTGTCGAGTGTATTTATACTTTGTCGTGTGTCCTGCCCTGAGCTATCTATGAATAACTTTATGACAGAAGCACGATTCCTCTTTACTCATACAGTTTCTCCCGGGCTGAATTATTTGCTGTGTTGCCAGCTCACTGCAAGGAGGAGCAAACTAATCCAACTTGATTTCTTCAGATTTTTTTTTTTTTTTTTGTAATTACTCTCCCCTGCAGCTGTGCATTTCCAGCTAACCTCTCCCACTCCGCATCCTGATCCTCCATAGGCGCTCTTTTACTTCTAGGGACAGACGCAGAACACACAGTGCAACGTACGGACAGCCTGATTCACCTCTGGTGCTGGCATAAACCAGGAGTAACTCCACTGAAGGCAATAGGCCAGATCCTCAGCTGCTGTAAATCGGCTCCATAAAAGTCATTAGAGATACAACTGAGATACAATTTAAGTTACACTGGCATAAAACTGGTGTAAGAGAGATCAGACTCAGGTTCACAGAGTTCTGAGGGATGGGCACAATGTGTCTGAAGAAATCGCTTAGGAAAAATAAAACCAGGAAAGCAAAATAAAGGACTGGGGTCCCTTTAAGAATCCCCCCCACAAACACACACATCCCCACAAATCTCTCTCCAGTGGTCTCTGCAAATCATTGCAATCTTCCCTTCCTCTTGGGCAGCATTTGTTCAGAACTGCTATGAGGATCCCTACTGCAGCTCCAGGCCCAGAACAGCTGGGGAACAGGTTGCTGCAGCCAGCAAACCAGTGTTGGAATTCAGCTGCAAGAACTCAGGGAGATCCTCGCTTCCACTCAGCCCGACCTCCCATCCCAGCATGAGAGAGAGATAAATCTTGAACTACCCGTGCTCTTCTGTTCCAGTCTGACTCCTCTAGCATCATCAGATGTACCACTATTGCCTTCTCCAACTACGGGGGGCTCTTTTATTCAGTCTAAACCCCCTCATTGCAATAGGTACCCTCTTGAACTTCCAGAGAGGCTCATCCCTGTTTTAATTCCAGCAAAACCCATCTTGAAAGAACCCTGCCCTACCCCACCTGGAGACCTGAAATGCCATTGGATTACATGTTTATCTGGGAAGTGGTGGGAGAAACAAGGTGTCAGTTCAATAGCCAGCAGGGCAAGGGCCAGCCATGGTGCACTGCAGAAAGAGTTGCCTAAATAAGGTTGGTTGGTTTGCTTGTTTTAAAGAGCAAAACTCATAAATGCCTGAGAAATTGAGAAGCTGCAACTGTTACATTTGGCCAGGATGGATGGGGGTGGGGATGGGGACTGTACCCTAGACATGGGCATTGTTTGGAGGGGCGCTGCCTCCAAAACGGCAAACCTTGGGTAGGTGCAGAATTTGCCCTCCCACACACAGCCCCATTAGCCTGTCTGGGCTTCCCCCCTCCCAAATATAGAAGTCTAAGTAGGCTTATGACCCCAGAGTCAAAACTGAACTCTTCCCCCAACTCCCTTTTGCCCTGTCAGTGCAGCAACTTAAATGTTTCTTATTCAACATATTTAATTTACCCTTATTCATTTTCTTGCCTTTTAAAAACTAAAATAAAGTAAGATAAAATAATCCACAAATGTACAACTTCCCACAGACACAATGAAACTTTTCAGAGAAACACCTATAAAGAGTTCTTTCTCTCTCGCTCTATGCTGTATACTTTATCCTGGGTCTAAAGTTCACTAGATATTGATTGTTCTCTATTGTAAAATAAAATGGTTCAACACTCACCTCGGTGCTGATGAGTGGCAGGTACCAGAGAGACATGAAGATCAATCTGAAATTCATACCGACTCTGATCCCCAAAAGTTCCAGACACATTGAAGGAGAAATTTATTTAAAAGAAATAATAAATTCCCACGCGTAGGCAAAAAGGTGAGAGAAGCAGTCTCTGCTTACAGTTTGGCTCCAGCCTTGACTCCTGCTCAGAGGGCTTTGCACATCTTCATTTTCCCCTTCAGGTTATTTTCTCTTGTGTCCCACAATCATGGAGTGGGGAGGAGAAGGTTAAAAATGGAAACTTTATTTTAAAAAAGATAATTCTTGATTACTTGTCTGCCCCTTTCTCTGCCTCATCAGCCAGCAGAAATATAGAAGAGGAGTATGAATAAAAAAGGGCAGTCCCCCCCAAAATGTACACATCCAAAGTCTGTCTTTCCCCCTCACTGCAAGAAATTTTTCAGTATTTCTTTTTATCAGACAGTCCCCACACTTATTTTTTCCTTCTTAATTTTTGTTCTTTAAAAAAAAATGTCCTACACAAAAAGGCAAAAATGATTTGCAATGTTCTCCAAAAAACCAGGAAAAGTCTGAAAAAAATGTTTTCCTAA
This sequence comes from Mesoclemmys tuberculata, assembly GCA_007922155.1. Lineage (NCBI taxonomy): Eukaryota > Metazoa > Chordata > Testudines > Chelidae > Mesoclemmys > Mesoclemmys tuberculata. The sequence continues at coordinate 83,006,146 of ML675616.1, read as the reverse complement.
ATGCTTGTACAAAATCAGAAAATAAATCTTCTTTCTTGATTTTTCTTGTTGGTTTAATATTTTTCTTCTTCTGGTGTATTTTTTAAAAAAGAAAAGTTGTTTTAAGTTGAATTTTTTCCCCTAAATTATTTGCTGGTTTTGGTGTCTTTTCTTTCAAAGAGTTGCTGGTAGTTTGGTTGTATGTGAGGTCTGATTTGTTTGGTTTGGTTTTGCAGACAGGTGAGCAAATGTCTTTGCTGGCTTCTGTGTGTGTGTTGAATCTTGATAAGTCTCAGAGCCAGCCGGGCTGTTGCTGCTGCCTCTTATGCTCTGTTGCAACAAAAAAAAAAAAAGGTAAAACCAAGTGGGAGGAGAGAGTAGCAGGGAGAGAGCTGGTGGGTTTTTATTTTAGTCTGCAAGAAAAAGAATAAGGTGCCACCCTTTCAGCTGTTCTTTTAAAGGAAAGGAGAAAGGGGTGGAGACAGTTAGCAGCAACTCCTTTCTTGGCTGTGTATCAAAGACAGGGAGAAAATCTAATACGGCACTGAAAATTCAGTGCTCACCAAAATAAAAAAGACCCCCTCAACAATAAACATAATTGATATTGGAGCTGTCCCTGCACTCACACAGAAGTGGGGAGAGAAATTCCTTCAGGGCTGAGAGAGAGCGATAAGGAGAGAGGCGTTCCCAGCAGAACAGTTGAGCTTTTTGGCCCACGACTAAGACTTTCACTGTTGCAACTCACGGCATTTTTTTTTCAAATCTTAACTTGTGTTCTTCCCCACCCTGTCATCCCACTAGTTTTAATATCTTCAATCTCTTTGTGTGCAGAAGAAAGCCAAAAGAAGTTTCAAACAATGTTACAACAGAATTTGTGTTGCTCTTGGCACTAAAAGGCATTATACCACATGATTATCTCCACAGTGTAATAAACATCCAAAGGAAAATTAAGCACGTAGGTATTTGCTGGAGGAAGCCAGGGGGCTAGTTAACAGGTGAGTTCAATAAAGTCATATCCTATTAAACACACATGCCTTTGCATACACACAAGTATTCTCTTAGTGAACATAATTACACGGTCATAACAAAACACACACATACACAAATCACACAGGCTCTCTCACACACTCATGTACTCTCTCCTTCAAAGACATACTCATCCATGCTCTCATACACACACAGCCTCAGACACTCACATGCACACTCTAACACTCTCACACTTGACACGTACACATACATGCTTGTCAGTCACACAGTCATAGACACCCACGTGTGCTCTCACACCATAAATACAATTAGACACCCATAATCACGTATTCATGCACGCTGACAGACACATGCTCTCCTCTCTCACACACAGTCAAAACACATTCACACATTTTGAGCTAAGGTTCTTGCTCTTGGGATTTCTCTTCTAGAAAGAGAATGTCAGTTTCATTTCCCAGGGTCCCAAGGCACTGTACCCAGCAGAGAGTGAGATCCTGATGGCACTGTGACACCCAGACAAAGACCCCAGCCAGTCTCTGCTCAGCAATGGTATGCACATAGCTGCAGTTATTGGAACCCATTCACTGAGGGAAGGAATACTGGTTAGGACACTGGAGTTACTCTTCTAGAAATGCCCTGTAATCTTTAATTTCTCCTTAATAAGCAACCACCACAGACGGGCAGAAGAGAGTCCAGTGTAATATCTCCTCTGCAATGTGAGGCCGCAGACATCACAATTCATTGCAGCTTAGCTAGTCATACCTAAAGGACCTGACTTTTGGTCCTATATACACTGGTGTAAATCAGGAATCTGTGGAGTAGGTGACTGCAGAATCAGATTCACTGTATATATGTCTCCCATAACAGCACAGCAACCCCCTCTGCTCCCTGCTTCCAAGTATGTCTACACTGATGGCGGCAAAGTTCGCCTCCATCATATCGACCTTTCTGGATCGATTGAGTGGAGACGTCGATGCTGTAAAACCACCCCCTCAAGTGGTTCCCGTCGGCGCAGTGCAGTGAGGACACTGCGCAGAAGGGAAGCACAGCAGTCGACGGGAGTTGTGCAAACTACTCTGTGTAGCTTGTGTAACTCCTGTCGACTGCTGCCGAATCGCCAGGTAAGTGTAGACCGAGGCTCTGAGAAATGTGACCTAACTCACAGAAGTGGAACGTTCAATAGAAAAGGCTGGGCAAAGCTAAGAGATCTGAGTTTGCAAGGTGCATGGGCTGCCTTCATCCCAAACCAGGAAACAAGAGGCCAGATCCTCTGGTGGTATAAAGTCACCGGATCTATGCCAGTTTATACCAGTGTCATACCAGCAATTTATTCCAGCCTAAAGCACACAGGTGTAGAAGGAAAGGATTGGCATGGAAGGGTGTTGAACTAAACCCGCTTGGATCCTAACTCCAGAACGGAAGCATGGGAAAGCAGTGTATCTCTCTGGTGTATTGCCACCTCCCCAATATATCACTGATCTTAAAGGCACTCTCTCTTAGATCTTCCAGTTCCTTTAGTCACACTCCTCCAGACATACAGAGACACTGTTAGTGTTACTGGTCCCTTCATTCTCTAGGCATTGTCCACTGACCAGCCTGACCTATCCACATCACATCAGTCATCACACATATGAATGTACAGGGTCAGATCCTCAGCTAGTGTAAATGGGCATGCCTGCACAGATTTCAATAGAGCTACAATGATTTACATCAGCCAAGATTATGACCTATAGACCCCACTCGCTATCTCTGTTCACCCAGGACTGGAACAGGGTGTGCGTGGGAGTTAGTCAGCACTTGAGATGCATCTAAGTGAGTGGGGCTAAGGAATAAACTAGCAGGAAGTGCTGCATCTTTTCTCGGAGACACAAGATATTAGGAAATGTCTGACTTTAGGGACTGATTTTGGGGGACTGGCTTTTCTATATCCAGCTAAATTACATGTGAGGTTGGATGGAAATCAAGTTGTTTATTTTGATGTGGATGATGCTGGGGAATTTATAGAAGTTCAGCAACAGAGAAAAGCTAATCCTATTGAATCTTTAAATGACAAGGAAGAGGATGTTTGGAAGTTGACTCATCATCCACCTGTGTAACCCTGGCTGAAAATAGAGCTAAATAATATTCAGTTGCTTGGATTTCAAAGCTATTTATTTATCGTTTCTGTTTTTAACACAGGGACAGATTTTTCTCTTGTGAAAAATCTTGACGGTATTGGGCAAAATTCAGATGCATCTCCTTTGAGTTCAATCCCATTGAATTCAGTGGAGCTGCACCTGCTTACCCCAGCTCTGAGCTTGGCCAGGTCTCTGTTCTCTTTCATTCAATGCTTTTATGAAATAGTGTCGCTGTTGCTCACCTCATTATTTCCAGAATCATCGCCTGTCTACTGAGGTGATCCTATCTTTTCTAAGGAATGCGTGTGAGACATTCATGAGACTCCACAGCACTTTTGAGTGTCATTCTGTTGTTAGATCACATCACAACAGGTGGACACTGCACTGTCATTTACTTGTTGCAGTTGGATGAGGTTTGGATGCAGTGGGAGGAAGTTGAGTCAATATGTCATTACGTGTTGTCATGACTTGAGGAGGCACTGTCACAACTTAGTGATGGATGAAGTGACCCCATCAGGCAAGCCACAAATATGACGGACCTACAGGAGTCCCTCCAGGTTTGATAGCCTGGAGTTTTAATAATGAAGTTTTTCATTAGAAATGTCCCATCTCCCCCTTTAACCAATGAACAATTGCTTTCATCTTGACCCAACCATTTACTTGTTATTGGGAATTGGTTTAAAATGCACATAGAAGTCCTAACACATCAGACATCCCCTATCACATAAATAGTTTCTGCTCCGTCATCACCTCCAACGTTGGCAAAATATTCTCGGCTGGCCACAGATAGATCACACATGCAACATGTGAAGGTTAATACCTTTTTTGAGGATTGTGTAGGGGTGGGAAGCAAAATTGGGTTGATAGTGAAAAGCAAGGCACAGTGTGAATTGTGGACAGATTTCAGCCTCTCTATGATGAATGTTATTTAAAATGAATCAACAGGAAAAAAATAGGAGGCCTGAAAGTCAGGGTCTAAAGTGCCTCAGTGTAGCTGAGAGAGAGTCCTAGGACTGGGATAGCAGGTGGCACTGCAGAGCAGGATTGAGGTGCATTCTGATCTGTAGGGGAGCCCAGAACAGAGAAATAGAGGGTGCTGCTGGTGAGGATTAGGGTATGCTAGGAACAGAGGGTGCTGCAGGTTAATGCATTGGCAGAACTGGGAGGACAGGGGGGACCCAGGAGTGGAAGAGCATGGGTGGTATAGGTGGAATTGAGATCCATTAGTAAAGCTTGGGTGAGGTTCCCTGGGACAGAAATAGCAGGAGGTAATTTACCATTATTACATCCAGATAAATTCATCTCTAGTGTAACTCCATAGACTTCAGTGACGTCACAGCAAAAGATGAATGTGGCCCATCTAAATCTTGCTTTATGACTATCATACACCAGGGGCCAGTTCTGATTTCACATCAGTGGTACTCTGTTGGCTTCAGTGGAGTTACTCCAAGTTTACCCCAGTATAAGTATGGCCAGAATCAGGCTCCAGTTGTGTCACCTACACTGCCATTTGTCATTTGCCCCAGAATCTTCCATGGACCCAATTGCACCCAGTTCCTAAAGGTCAAATTTAGCCCTAAAGGAGTCAGAAAGGAGGCAAGGGGAAGAGAGACTGAAGGAAGGAGACAGAGACTGGGTAGGGAGCGTTGTTGTGTATACACTGCTTAGAGAAAGAAAAAGCTACAGCTGTTTAGGGTTTGCATATTCCGTCTTTGTGCTGAATTGGAAAGATAACAGGGACTCTGGGCTCTAATCACTTTCCAAGTATTAAATGAAACCCTCACAGAACAACTGCATGGCAGAGAGAGAGAGATGCCACCTGGGGAGCTGCTAGAATGGATCTCCTAGGGAGTCCCGACTTTCACTGTCACTCACCTGAGCTGGGATTTCCTTGGCCCCTTGTGGGCTCATTCATTTCTCTCACTTTCCTTAAGGGATCCCTCACAGAGGCTAAGTGAAAGAAGAGAGGTTGGAAAAGGGGACACTACATGCCAGACCCATGAGACCTTACACAGTTCTTGATACAGTACGGATAGGAAAGGGGCTCTTACAATGGTGACTGGCACTGCTTGCCACCCCCCCGCCCCACATGCACACATCTTGGGGTAACGGGGGCAATGGGCATCCTCTTTATCCCTCCATGGATGTGTGAATGAGAGAGAGCTACAAAGACAAAATAAGTTAAACCAAAGTGGGAGGACTGATTTATACCTCAGATGTACCTGTGTGCATGTATTTGTGTGTGAGATAGGGAGAGAGAGAGAATGCACCTCTCCCAGCACATACACAGCCCACTGTCCCCCTAATTTAGGGCAGAGGATAGCCATCTCCTTACTCTGGCAATATTTTACTATGTGTATGTATCTCCTCCCAACCCCACTCCCCATCTCTTTCCTGTTTTGATGGAAGAAAAAAAAATGTTCTGCTTTCCTTCTTTATTTTTCCAGACTAGTGACTAGCATTGGAAAGGAATTTCTCTCCTCCGATATAATAAATAATAATTATATATATCTATCTATACGACATGCATCAGAGCTCATCCTGTTGTTTTTGGATATTAATATACTGCTTTTGTTTCCAAATTGGGTGGGGCTCACCCTCCCCTCCAGCCATCCCACCCCCAGCTCCCCTCCCCACAACTCACCATTCTCCTGTCCTTCGCCCTCCAACAGCAGCGGCAGAGAAAAGGAAGCCTGCTGAACAAGGGTAAAAATAGCCCTGGCTGTTACTCAGCTCCTGAGAACATGATAACATGACTCATGATGTGAAGTAAAGATGAGGGGCGAAAAACAAAAGTGATGTGATTGTCTCTTCTCCCTCCTTCGTTCCCCCTTCCTCCCCCCTCCCGGGGCATTATTATTTCTCATGACTCGAGAAAAGTAAGTATCCTTCGTGTCCTTTTTCTGCCAGTGGAGATGGCTGGTCAACAGTTCTGAAGCTGAGGGCCAAACTCATCTATGGTGTAACTCCAGTGAAGCCACTGAAGTTATGCCAGAGATTAATTTGACCAAAGGGTCAGTTCCTGCTGTCATTCAGATTTTACACTGCTGTGACTAACTTCATTGACATCAGTTCTGGTTTTATGCCTGCACGAGGGAGGTTGGAATCAAGCTCCCCAGGCCTGACCCCTTTTGCATCCGTTTAAATCTGCAGTAACTCCTCTGACTCCAAAGGAGCTAGGGTCAAATCTTGATCCCATTTAAAATAATGAAAGAAGCTTCCTGTGACTTTACTGGGACCCCGATTTGGCCCTGCCTTCAGATTTCCAGTGGTGTAGTTGAGATCAGAACACCACCCTGAAGTCCTGTTTACCAGCAGCAGAAGCGACAGTGCAAGTTGTGCCTGCACACTGTTCCCTGCCTATGTGCCTGGAACCCACGCGCAAGGAAACACCTCTAGCCCAGAGAGGGCAATGGGTTAATGTTACAGCCCATTCAATCCTTGGCCCCTCTGCTGAGACTGTTGACAAGGGGCCCAGTTAGCATCAGCTGGGTTGCTGTTGGTTTTGTAAGCCTGCTGCCCTCTGTTCCCACACAGCGCTTTACTCTGCCTGAGCTCTGTACACTCGGCTTCCTTCCCCAGCCTGAAGAAGAGCTCCGTGTAGCTTGAAAAGCTTGTAGCTTCCGCCAACGGAGGTTGGTCCATTAAAAGATATTACCTCGCCCACCTTGTCTCTCTCACATCCTGGGACCAGTGGGGCTGCAGCAACACTGCAAACAACCTAAGTCCTGTACACACATAACCTGGACTGAGGACCCCAAGGACAAAGTGTGTGAGATAGCAGGATATGGCATGATGCAGGGTAGAGGGGGCACTTGATATCTTGTGGGGTGTGTAATGAAGAGGGAGTTTAAAACTAGACTCTGAGCTGAAATGCAGGAAAGAGCGAGATGGTTATATTGAGGGTTTGGTATATGTGTCCTACGTACCTGTGGGCTGGTTCTCTACTGTCTTGCACCTTGTACAGTTATTTGCACCTATGCAAAGTGGGAGTAGAATGTTACCAGATCAGATTTCTCCACTTACTCACACCAGGAAAGTGCAAGGCACTGGAGAAGCAGGCCCACAGTGAACAGGGATCTCAGCAGCATGATACAATCAGATCTTTTACCTCAGGAGCATGATATGAAGGAAGAATGCCAAAGAAATAGCAAGCTTTACAGGGCAGCATATCTGGGGCTGCACCCAGAGTCCATTCCAGGGGCACAGGAATCCAGCTCAGGTTCTTCCCCTCCTCCTAAGGGGTCTGCGCCCAGAGTCCCTTCCAGGATGGATATTTTCTTTCCATTTCTGTCCCACTCTTCGGAGCTGGAATAAATGGGCTACCCCAATTTCTCTTCCCCTCCTGTCACCTCCACTCTGGTAACTTCCACACACCATTCTTCATATGTTCCTAAATTGAATCCCCCTGCTCTTACTCCCCTGCCTCTAGAAGGTAGCAGTAATCCACACCCACCCACCTACAACAGGCTGTGTCTGATGTCGGTCACTGTCTAAGGACAAACAAAAAAGTGCTCTAGGCCCAAAACTCCCCCTGCAATGGTTACCCTTTGACAGTGTCACTAATGCAAATACTCCCATCTACTCAACCTAGGACTCTGTGACTAACAAAACACACAGAAAGCACACTTGACCGGCCTAATATGCCCCTCCTCCACCCCTGGCGTGCCCAGACAAAGTGGCATCTCTTAGGACAAAGCTTTTTCAATAGATCGCCTGCCCTCTGCCCTTTCCCAAACAATGAGAAATCAAGGAATATTGTCTTGAGCTGAATAAAAAGATCTAAATATAGAATGTCTGATGTATTCTTGGTTTCCTGCCCATGGCTCCCCTCCCGTCCCCTCCTCCCCCGCCACCCTCCTTGCTTCTCACTCACTCATGCTAATCTCACACACCAGCACGGAGGGTTTCAGATTGGGTGAGATCACCACAAAGAGCCCTTCTCTCCAATAGTGAGACAGAGGGGATTTCCAAAATTGACTCTCCCCTCTTGTTTTCATGGTAGGGGGTGGGAGTAAATGTCAGAAGTCACCATCACTGGTCATCCGAAGGTAGATAGTTCTGTGAGAGAGCCTCTCTCTTCACCATTAGTATATCCTCCTCCACTCACTACTGTTCTGGTCCTGGGCCACCCACATAGCTCTGCCAGCATAACTCATCCTGCGTGCAGCACTCACTTCTATTCCAGTCTGCGGCACCCATACAGTTCTGCGTGCTTACCTGTAGCAGCCCCGGCTATTCTAATCCAGGAGCCCTGTATATGGCTCCATTCACACCACATCACTTTTAGTTCTCCCATTCCCTCTAGTCTCCTGAAAAAGAAGTGGCCCCTATGAAAAGAACATAGCTCCAAAGAAGCAAGCAGTTGCAGAAATACTGGGGCGGGGTACCAAGTAATTTGCTGCCTATGTTTTAACCAGAGACTCCCACCAACATTTTCTCCTTTAGCTTATGATAACCAGGGGTGTAGCAAGGGTGTATGTCAGTGTCTGGGGAATCTATTCATTTTCCTATTTAAACAAAAATACTTCCCCATAGCCACAACTAAGGAGGAGTCAACATCTCTTCACAACAAACTTGAATGAAGTGCGCATGCGGGAAATGTTTATATTTTGTATATATATCCCTCTGGAATATCACTGGTTTTGTCCCTTTTCCTGATTTCATTTCTAATGTGGTGAGCAGGTGGAGAATGGCTTTGAATCCAGCAAGACCCTCCCATGCCTCGCACTCTTTCTCTGGCCCCATAATTTGGCAGGGGGTGTTCTTGCTTTTTTTTCTTTTTGCTAAGAATCTGGGGGCAGGTTATTTGGAATGTTGCTTTCGTTTGCCAAGGCTGTAGTGCCAAATATGGGAGAGACCCTGGGGGAAAACACTGCATTCCCACAAGCAGCAGTGGAGGAAGGAGCAGGACAACAGCAATTACAGTCTGAATTATGGGGGAGAAGAACCTAAATGAATGGTGCAGGGGGTACTGGATGCTTAGCAGATCAGAGCGGGAACCTGGAACCTTTTGCCCCTAGGTTATGAAGCCAATTCCCATCCCAGGCTGGGAGGACCAGATGACTCATGAAATCAGAGCTAGGGAATGGAAATGTTCACCTCTGGTCTCCAAATCTGTGTGGCTTCCACAAGGCATCAGATCACTGAGTGTAAGGTAGAGAGGGAAAACTAGCTACCAGGGACAAAGCTTCCTAAAATTAACTAGACTGACACCACTACCCATTTGCATGGCAGGACAGCTCCATCTCCCCAGGGTGTGGGACCCATAAAACTCAGACCAACAAGGTGCACCTTCTGGACTAGATGTTCACTCCTTAAGCAGCTGGAGGGGAAAGAGACTTGGAAGCCAAGACACACCTGAGCAACAAACAGTTGGATTAGCTAATTTTTCCCAACCTCATCTACCTCGCTCTTCTGAGAAGGAGAGAGAGAGAGAGAGAGAGGCTGTCTCCATCCCTGCATCCTCTGCCAAGTAATCTTTATTTTTAAATTCACAAACAATGACCTAGCAGCTGCTCCAAGACTAGCTTTTCTATAACTGGGTGGAAATTATGTATATGTTAATTAGCTCATTTGAGCTAAATTTCCCTTCCCACCATTCAACATTAAGGACAAATGCCAGAATGATTCCTGATCCCTTTTCCCCATTGGAGTTTACCAACCAGCAATTAGGAGATTTCAGAGGTCCAATTTTCCCATTCCTCCATCGTGTTCTGTCCCCTCCTTGTTATGTGCATAATGTATATGTGGTCAGCAATTTAAAACACTATTATTTATTATTACACATATAGTACTATTTTGCTTGGCAATTTGCAGATAAAATGAAAAGACAAGGGGCCAAGTGCGGGCATCACTGAAGCCTATGGTAAAGCTCTTATTGTTTTCAATAGAGCCAGTCAAAATTTGCAGGAAAAAAATTCACAAAGAAAAAAGTTTAAATTCTTTTTGCAAAAGTTTTGAATTTAAAAACACCCAACCACTCTATAATCTAGTAAAAAGCAATAACACATTTTCACAAAAAAGTCTCCAAAAAGTTTGCCAAGAATTTTAACCAGATCAAACTTTCAACAGGACCTGAATTTGCCACAAGGTCCCTTCCTTGAGAAGAGCCTAGAGCTTCCGTACATGCTGAAATCAAATCCATCTCTGGGGTAACTTTGGTGACATCACCTCGCATGATTGTGGCCCAGAAACACACAAGATATATCTACGCTGCAAAGAAAAACCCACAACACTAAGTCTCAGAGCCTGGGTCAGTTGACTTGGGTTCATAGGGCTCGATCTTGAGGACTAAAAATAGCAGTGTAGATGTCCCCACGTAGGCTGATGCCCAAGCTCTGGGCTCTCCTCCTTTGCTGGGTTTCAAATCCCGGGCTCTGCCAGAAATGTGAACATCTACACTGCTATTTTTAGCCATGCAGCCTGAGCTCTGTGAGCCAAAGTCAATTGACTCAGGGCTGTAGCATTTTACTTTGCAGCGTAGACATACCTACAGCTGCCTAAAATGAACAGATTGCTTGTGGGACACATCCTATATTATTGATGTTCCATTAAAATTGGTAAATAAAAGGCGCTGAAACCGCAATTTCTTTTGCGTTCTCCTTTTTTCCCCATTGTGATGATTCCCTAGAAGCATTTATCTTTCTTTTCCGAACTCATTATTTTTAATTCTAAGTGAACTAGATGTGGATGAAAGGTGCCGTACTGACAGTCCTGGGCCCTGAGAATGGGATTTTCAAAAGTGACTAAAGGAACACAAGTCCCTTTGTCTTTCAATGGCTCTTCTGTTCCTAGATTACTTTGGCACTTTTGAATATCCCACCCTCAAGCTCCTTGTGTATCCCAAGAGCAATTACTGCACGGAAAGCAGTGAAGAAAGCTTGTCACATTTTGCCTCCCCTATGACCTGGAGGGACCACCTTTAAGTGATGGATGTGAGAGGACAAAAGACATCAGAACAACTGTTTTGCCCTTCTTCCTTTGTCCTCCCTCCTGGTTTCTCAGTACCACTGGACTGAACATGTTTTCTACCAGAAAATAATGCTCATTCTTCATAGACTCTTCTAATTTTGTCACTGCAAGCTGAAGGGTTCCCTGCATTGCACCCATCTCCCTCAGGGTGGGTGTGTGCACGCATGCACGTGTGTCTTGGAGGCGGTGTGGTGTGCTGGTTTAGGAATTGTTTGGTTGCCATGTTTATCTTCACCAATGTTTGGGAGCCACAATAGAAGGTCAAGTTATATGTAAAGCCTGGCTCCTGCCTCAGTTTGGGGCAAGTATGAATAGGTCACACTTATCTCAAGAAAACACAGTTCCAGTCAAATCAAGATCCCTGAACCCTGCTGTCAACCTTTCCAGCCTTCCTTTCTCCTTTACCCCCACTCGAGTCTCTCTTAGGTCATTCTGCCCTGCGGGAGCACCACCAGCCACAATCTCAAGGCTGTTGGAATGTCAACAATGCCAGAAGGACAAATAACTTTCCAGTGACAACAGGCCTTCCTCCCCCCCCCCCCCTCCGCTTTCACAGTCTGGGACCTGCCACTCAGGGACTGCAGTTAACTTTGGTTCCAAAATGCTCTGAGCAAAATTCCTCCTTCACCCCCCAGGTGGCTTCTTGGCACCAGGTCTGTTGAATGGCTGGTCATGTGGTGTCAGGATGTTTGTGTGTGTGTGTGTGCACATGTGCACCTATGATTGTTTATGTCTGTCTGGCTGCGACCGAGTCTGTTTTTCTGTATTCATGCACGTTAGTAAGCATGTGTGTATCCCTCCATGCATCTATGTCTTTATATGGGTCCCTATATGAATGCAAGTAAGTTTGCGTGCATATGTGCATGATCATATAAGCATATCTGTGATCATGGGAGATTCTAGAGACCAGATGGGTGAAGTAATATCTTTTAATGGACCAACTTCTGTTGGTGAGGAGACATGCTTTCGCACTTACACAGAGCTCTTCTTCAGGGCTGGGAAAAATACTCAAGAGATTCTAGACATAGGCATGTCTAAGTGTATGAATATATTATGCATGTGTATGTGTCTACATGTACAGTATGTGTGTGTCTGCGTATGTGTGAATGTCCCTGCATGTGTGTGTATATATATATATGTATGCATGTGTATCTACATGTTTGTGTTTGAGTTAATGTGTGTTTCTGCTTGTATGCATACACATAGGTGCCTGGGCACCAACGTATAGCTTTGCCACTAACCTTGTCCTCAGGGAGTTGATGCTTCCCAAGTCACTGAGTCATACGGTCCTCTTCTTTCCAGTCAGAGCTGGGAAACTAAAAGCATAGTCATTTTTCTTTTACTTCTGTACATGAATTGAAAGGAGAGACGTTAGAAGCAGCAGTAACTTTACAGATAACCTCCTGCCTTTCCTCATCTTTGGCCCAGCTCCCAACACAAATTTCTATATCTGAGGATGGACAGCTTTCTGTTGTAATCAGCTGTCAGCCAATCCTCTGGATGAAACTCCTCGCACTGCCCAGCAGGCAGACCAAGTTCTAAGTATCCCTTCTTTGCTGTAAGGGAGGTCTCATCCCCAAAGTTGTGTGTGGGAGCATGAACTATAGTATACATAAGGAGAGGGTATTGTGATAAAGGATCTTTGACCCTTACCAGGGTGTGAGCAGACATGTATGCTCTCTCTCTCTCTCTCTCTCTCTCTCGCTCTCGCTCTCACCCACGCACGCACACACACACACTCATACAGGTTCCCTGGGCCATTGGGAAGGGAGGGGAGGAGGATTGCATTACAAATATTTCTCTTACCCAGCGTATAGCAATGGACCCCTCAGGGAGTGAGCAGATAAGAGGCAGGGCAATGACTTGTTAATTGGTGACAGGTTTTGCATGTTACATCAAAAATGCATTCCCAGCATTCCAAGGCTTTGTGACCTCAGACTGTCCATGCTTTATGGTTCACTAAAGTTCTGTGTGGTGGTCTCTCTGTCTGTATCTCTCTGGAGACACCCTTGAATTCTGGGGGGAGGTTTCTCCCTCCCTTCTAGGGTTTGTCTATGGGAAGAAAAAAATAATGTAGAGGTATTGTGACTCTAGGATTAACCACAACAATTGAAAGTGTTTTAAACACGACTCTCTTTGTTCACACTAAGGGCAAAAGCACATTTAAGACTGTTAGCTAACGTGCTAGTTTCCAGCACAATGCATTTTCTCAGTATAAACAAGCTCTGAGATCCCTGCTTGACCCTACAAACCTCAAGAAACAGCTCCGTCCTATCACCACTCTTTCTTACAGAGGGCTGAAGGGAATTACCAATCTAAAGAACTCATTACATGAATGCCATTTGTTTTGTTTTGCTGATTGGGTTTTTCAGCTCAGGGTTTTCAACTTGGCTTTCAATGGGGTGGGAGTGGGAGTCTCTTTCCCTCTGCCTGTTGTCTTCTCACTAGTATTCTAGAGGAGCAGGTTTCACTGGAAGCATTAATAAGTGATACCTTAACACCCCCTTTTCATGCAAAGCCTCTAAAACCTGGAGCTTCTTATGCTGGCACCATTCTCCATGGGCACTGAATTTCAGGGACTGGGAATGGGATATAGAATCTTTCACCTTTGGGTACTTTACTTTCTATGCATTTGTAATCCTGACTCAGTTTATAGGGCGGGCTGTAGCGATGGATTGGAGGCACAGAGTTCTTTCCCACAATGTAGGGCAAGCCAGATCTGTGATTTTGGCTCATTCCATTATAGAGACAGGCCCAGATGAAAAGTTCATGTCTGGATCTCTAAATTCAGGATTGTTCAGATTTGAGGAGATTTATTTAGACTGTATTATAGTGAAATGATCTTGTAGTCTCAATCTAAGACCAATAATAATAATTTAGGTAGCCCTTTCCATCTTCCATCCTCCTGTACTCATTTTCACTTGATTATGCAGGAAAGTTCATTATCCCCATTTTCTATATAGGGGAACAGAGGTCCAATATGCCACAGGATTTCATGTCTGAACTTAGGTTATAAATCAGGGGTTTCTGCCTCCCAGTGCCCATGTTTGGACAACTCCTCTCTGCTTCCTCCCTCATTCCAAGTAAGCCATATACCTGCATAAAAGAAAAATATTATAGTAGTTACCAGGCATTGATTTGCTGTTTGCTGGCAGTTTCGGAAAAGGGATTAAGGACTCAGTGAGCCATGGAGACTGAACTGCCCTGTGAACTCTGGAGGTGATCCCTTTCTAGCAGGGCTGAGGTACATTGGTGGCATGTGGTATAGCTGAGAAGTTTGTTACCCATGCAATAAACTCTTGCAGATCATGCACTGGGTAAACATAGGACTTCAATCTCCAGAGCTGCTGATCTGGCACCTTGCACTGATATTAAATTTGCTAAAAAGCATAGCTAATCATGGAAGCATCAGTGTGACCCCAGAGAGCTGACACCATGGGCAGACGCATGAGAAATCAGGTGCAAATGAAAGACAGGCTTATGGCTTAAATCTTTTTCCAGACCAACCTCCCCCACACCCAGCTGTGCTGATACTAAGCGAAACCCTCTTTATATGGATGAGACCAACGCCTTTGCTGTTGCAAATCATAATCCACATTCCTGACTGATTTCAATAGAGCCATTGTCCTGGGGAAAAGTCACCAAAGCCAGACGTTCTGCGAGGCTCTGATCTGCTGCAGCAGTGAATATGGAATATACTATTAAAACAAATAAATAGAATGACCCATGAAATTATAGGCCAGTCAGTCTAACATTGATCCTGGGCAAGATTATGGAGCGGCTGATAAGGAGCTCGATTAATAAAGAGTTAAAGGAGGGTAATATAATTAATGCCAGTCAGCCTGTCTTTATGGAAAATAGATCCTGTCAAACTAACTTGATATCTCTTTTTGATGAGATTACAATTTTGGTTGATAAAGATAATGATGTAATATACTTAGACTTTTATAAGGCATTTGACTTGGTACCACATGGCATTTTGATTAAAAAACTAGAACAATATAAAATTAACATGGCACATATTAAATGCATTAAAAACTGGCCAACTGCTAAGTCTCAATTTGTAAGTGTAATTGGGGTGTGTTTCTAGTGGAGTCCTGCAGAGATTGGTTCTTCACACTACGCTATTTAACATTTTTATCAATGACCTGGAAGAAAATATAAAATCATCACTGATAAAGTCTGCAGATGACACAAAAATTGAGGAGTGGTAAATAATAAAGAAGACAGGTTACTATAATAGAATGATCTGGATTGCTTGGTAAACTGGGCACACATAAACAATGTGTTTTTTAATGCAGCTAAATGTAAATGTGTATACCTAGGAACAAAGAACATAGGCCATATTTACATGATGGGGGACTCTATCCTGAGAAGAAGTGACTCTGAAAAAAGACTTGCAACACAGTGGCCAAAAGAGTTAATATGATGCTTGGATGCATAAACAGTGGAATCTCAAGTAGGAATAGAGAAGTTATTTTATTATTCACCATGACCTCCAAATCTTTTTCAGAGTCACTGGTTTCCCAAGATACAGTTCCCAGTGATGTAGGTATGACCTACATTCTTTGTTCCTAGATATATACATTTGCACACTCTGTATTTGGCACTTGTGTGGCCATTGCTGGACTTCTGTGGCCAGTTCTGGTGTCCATAATTCAAGAAGGATGTTGATAACATAATGGGTGTTCAGAGAAGAACCATGAAAATGATTAAAGGATTAGAAATCATGATTTACAGTGATAGGCTCCAGGTGCTCAATTTATTTAGCATTAAAAAGGGAATGTTAAGAGGGCAACCTGATTGCGGTCTATAAGAACTAACACAAGAAATATATTTAATAATGGGCTCTTCAGTCTAGCAGACAAAGATATAACATGGTCCAATGGCTGGAGGTTGAAGCTAGACACATTTAGACAGGAAATAAGGTTTACATTTTTAATATTAAGGATAATTAACTATTGGAGCAATTTACCAAGCATCATGGTGGATTCTCCGTCACTGGCAAAACGACATGTGATGTTGACAAGTTGTGTTTAATAGTTTATAAAGCTTTAATTGTTTTAATCTCAACTTCTTTTGTGATTAAATAATGGGCTAGTCACCCCGCTTCCCCCCATAATTTTGTGCAACTGGCAAAATGTAAATCAATAAAAATCTAGAAAAGTGCTGAAAATAAACATTGATATTGTCTGTTGAAATTATAAAAAACTAAAAATTGAATTCTGCCAAGCCTAGTTACACAGGAGGTCAAACTAGGTGATCACAATGGTCTCTTCTGGCCTTGAAATATATGAATATATGAATCTATAGTAATGATTCAACAAGGGGAAGTTATGTGGGATGGGCTGGCGAAGACAACTGATACGATGGAATAGATGAGAGATGGTGGAAGATTCGGTGTTCCTTTGGCTTCTGCTTGCATACAGGAGACTTGGGTCAGAGTCTGCTATCAATGTGGACCGCAGTGATGACTCATCTGAGTTCAGTGGAGTTATGCTGGATTTACACTGGTATAACTCAGTGCAGAATTTGACCCTCACTGGAAAAAATCTTTCCCCATGAAATTGGAGACTGGAAACAAATGAATTAGCTTTGGGAGTCTGCTTTTTCCATAACTATTTTTTCATCTATCTTCTGTCCCCTGCGCAGTGCTAAAGGCCTTCCTGGTATTTGCCCCATAACTAATGGCTAGGATAGGACATCTCTGGTTCTGTTCTTACATTTCTCAATACCCAGATGAGCACTGTGATTTATGCTCTAAATAGCTGACCTCCTGCTGGGTGGTGTTGTGATATAATGTCCTTTGCACAGACTCCTATCATATGCAATTATGTAATCTCTCTATTCCCAATAAGTGTTTATGGTTAGAAGAGCCTGGGATATTTATGTTGATCATCCATCTAGAATTGCTATCCTCAGCTTCTTAAGGTGGAGTAATTCTGTGTTCCTCATCTGATCTCATCAAGTTTTCTTCAGAAAGAGTTAATGTTTGAGTCATATTTACATCAAACTCCACTTCCTGCATCTCCTTCTTTCTGTTGTTTGTAGAGGCTCTGGAAAGCATGCCTATTATAAGAGGTTGTTTACTGGGCCCGAATTTCATATTTAATAAATAGTTTTGCAGTTTCATGATCATTTTCTGAGGCCTAGGCAATGCTTTGTATAAGACTTTGTACAATAGAGTTTCTAACAGCATATACCTCCAATTTCTGCCCATAAATATCACAGTTCTGTCGTGTTTTAGTCAGTGCTCTGGAAGCATATGCCACTGTGTGATCCCCTTGCATTTAGACAGCTGCTGATCTCTGCAAATTTGCATCAAATGAGATTTTAGCCTTTTTGTTAATCTCGGCATTTCAGTATTGGTGCTTCTATAACAAGTATATTTAATTTCCTAAAACTTTTCTCATGCCAATCTGTATTGGCCTCAGAAAGCCATTCTGATTGCACAACTTAATTGTGACAAATTAGGGATGCATTGTTTTAGCTAAGTTAACTTGTCTATGCATCTAAAGCCACCATGTTGGGGATCTTTCTCTTTGTCTCCACCTTTCTTGAATCTGGTCAAATTGCTTTGTCGCTGAATAGTCTCCTACATAACCAGAATTTAAACTGGGAGGGAAGGAGGGAAGTGCAGAGCTACTTTTCCAAACTCCACCCATAAAATAAATTCTACCCATGCAAGCTGCCAAAATGAGAGCCCCTCTCACAATAGATTATGCAGTTATTCAGACTAAAATTGTGCTGCTCTCTGAGCTCCAGTGGGCTCCTTGAGCTTTTGTGTCCCATTCCTCCCAGTGGGGCTTGGATATACTCATCAGCTCTGCTGGGCTCCTAGGGTTCGGCTCCTTCGTGACTGGGAGAAAAAAGAGTATTTCCCAAACATCACCCACTTCTGACATCAAAATGAGACATCAGTGGCAGTAAATTGTCCAGATCTGTGACCCTCCCTCTTGTTTTTTAGGGCCTGTCTGCATGGGAAAGTGTTACCAGTTATATCAGTATGATAATAGTGGTATAATTATATCAATGTAACTCCCTGTGTGGGCATCCTTATTCCAGAATAAGTGTGATATTTTCTGTTTAGTTTACACCCCTGCCAAAGCAACATGAGCTAAACCAAAAGAGGCACTCATACTGGAATAAGCATGTCCATATGGCGAGTTATACTGGTATAACTATATTGGTTGGAATTCACACCTTAGCTCATGTCTGTATAACTTTCCCATGGAGACAAGACCTTACATCAGGAATGAAGTAGTTAACAAGTTGGCATTTAAACTACTGTCACTGGGCATCTGAGGTAACATCTCACTTAGATGACTAAGGCAGTTTTCACCTCTCAGAGCTATTGTTTCAGGCTCTCTACAGACTCAGGACTTATCTAAATGGGGCCAGCAAAGAGCACTAGTGGGGTGTGATTTGTAAAGTGTTCTAATGTGCTCCACTCTAACTGCCCCAGGGAGCACTGTTGACATACTCTAAGGTACCTGATTTATGTTGACATAGTCCTGTTGCCAGCTAGGTACCTTTAGGAACCAGCAAGCTCTGCACGGGGTAGTTAGAGTGCAGCACTTTAGAGTGCTTTGCAAATTACACCCCTCTGAAATGCTTTGCCCGCCATGTAGACAAGCCCACAGGTAAATGTTTCTGCATCATTTACCCTTGGACCACATTTTTGATGTTTTCTTTGCAACCTTTACATGTAGAAATATCCTTTTTCTTTTTTTAAATGAAAGTTGAGTTTTGGAGAACAAGGAAGCAGCTTCAGAGATGTGTTGTTACACTGTACTGCCATATACCTACTCAATCTGAGCCCTACACGTAACTAATATCATTCAGAGCTGTTTCGTGTTTGTTCCTTTTCAGATTATGGCTCTTTTCTTTGGCATGTTGCAGAACAATATCCAGTCTCTGATTGTGGTTCTGATCATTTTTGTTCCTCCTCTCTCCTCCCCACCAAGCTCTGATTTTTGTAATTTCCTACCTATTGTAAAGGGCCGGAGTCCCACATTTGATCCTTATTAGATAAGGACAGCATTGCCTTTTGACCTATCACAATCCCATCATGGTCTTCAGAGCCTAACACCTAACCTAGCAGAAAAACATAGGGTTTGCTACCTTTCCGTAGGCTTGGTCTGTCAAACACAAAGACTCCTGTTGCCAGGCCAAGATATTACATCACTGTATTTACAGACTCATTTGATGATAACATTGTACCATAGCATTGGAAATAAATACAATATTTTGTGTCCCTGCAAATTGCAGTCTTTCAGGACAGAGCTGGGAAATTCAGCTGTGTCCTGTGAATTTTGGGATATGCAGCACACCCTAAGTGAGGGGGGCCTTAATGCTGGGATAGCTGTGTGTGCTGCAGGGTGGAACTGAGGTACAGTGGCAGTGTCTCTGTGTGTGCACATGTGTTGTGGGAAATAGAGGAGCCAGGCATGCCATGGATCAGAACCCAATCCCACATAGCTACAGTCGCTTGCAGGTGACAAGGGAGAGGAGGGAGGAGAGAGGGCCCTCCCAGGTCCTCCCAGGAACAACAGTGCATTGAGTCCACCATATCTCTCTGGGGCAAAGGAAACGGAAAGGAGATAAGGGCCCTTTTGGATCAGGAATTTCTTCTCACTTTCCCCTTTGTGTTTGTCTTTCGCCAGAGATAACGCCAGGTCTCACACAATCTACCTGCTTCCAGAGCTGCTAACAAGAGAAGGAGCAGCTGCAATTATTTCTTGACCCTCACTCTCTCTTCTGCCAACCAGGGAGAGGCACTGATGGGGTCTTGAGGGAGTTCTGGCTAGACCCCTGCCTCCCTCATCACCTCCCCATGTCCCCTTGTTCCCTGTAGGATGCCTGTCTGATTATCATAAGAGGCTGTAACTCGAGGGGTGCTTCGGAAGAGAGAAACAAGATTTCAGGGAATGAAACGAGGAGGAAATTACAGCCAGGACTGATAAAGATGGGAGAACATTTGTGTAGCATTTCATCACCTCTCTGCCGGGGGGCACAGGGACAAAAGGACGCCTGAACTACTCTCTAAAGTCCTATGGCTTGTGCTGTGCAGGAGGTCAGCCTAAATCAGAATGGCCCCTTCTGGCCTCAAAGTCTTGGCTTCCCTAGGCTGGCCCCAATTATGCACGTCATAGTGACTGTCCGTCTGCTGACGTGCCTCTCCCTTCTGACCTTATCATTGTCACTTTCAAACCCAGTCAGAGAGCACACTACTGCAGTGTGGCCAGATTTGCGTGTCCATAGTAACATGCCCCCTCCCGCACTGTGTGGTGGGCGTGCTGCTACTGACTGAAGGGTCCTGTCCTGTCCATACTTCTGAAAGGCCAGGGGCTTTTGCCTAACGCGGGTGGGTTCATAAGGGTGTAGACATGGGCCTTCCCCAGTAGGTGCCAAATACATCTCCTGCTTCCACAAGTGGGGTTCTTGAGGGGGCAGAGAACTCTGGAAAGAAAAGCGGGAAAGAAGACCTACCAAAATCACCAGACAGTTCTGTGGTCATCAGATTTGCTCCAGGAACAGGTAGATGTTACCCAGCATGCCTTTTGTAGATTTAAGACCAGAAGGAACTATTGTGGTCACTAGTCAGACCTGCAAAACGCAGGCCAGAGAATTTCACCCAGTAATTCTTACATCAAGCTCTCATCTTGTGGCTGAGCTAGTACATCCTTGCCAATTGACTCCTCAGCAGATGGGGCCAACACACAGGAGCGTAAATTTGAATTGCATCCCACGCTGTTGTACACCAGGCAGGAACTTAACTCCTCTCCAAACTGGGGCTGCTCAGACCCAGTTTGGAATTCTAAAGGGTCATTTCCTCTGCCAGCTCTGTTGAATGATAGGAAATCTGTTTGAGATGGGCACGGAAATCCAGAGCAGGATTTACCTGTGATTGCTTCAAGTGCAAAGGCTGATAGCAGGTGAAATAACAAGACAAACTGAGCTGTGTTTGGTCCATGACTCAACTGCAGTGGGTTCTGGGACCCGTGCAGCAGCCCTCTAGAACTGAGGAGAATTTTAACTGGATTTCGATTCTGCCTGGAATGGGTTCTAGGTGAAGCCTTTTGGAGCTAGGGAAGACCTGAACTGGATCCCTGTTCTTTTTGGAAAGTGCACACTGTGGTAGGAGTACTATTACTAGAAGACTGGATTTCTGTGCCCTCTGGAACGAACACTGGGTTTAAACCTTGGGAAAAGGAGCACCTGGACTAGATTTGTTTCCACTTAGAGTGAACTCAAACGTGTACAGTAGGTAACCCAGGCTCCAACAGCTGTGGGTGGTGGTGACACTGGAATATATACGCCAACCCATTTAGACCCTAGCTAGGGTTGGAACTGTCCTTTCTTTTAGCCAAGGTCTCCTTGATTTCTGGAGGTGTGTGATTCATATTTGTTGTTTGTTGCCTCTCCAGTTGACATAGAGGATCTAGGCGGTGGGGACCACAGGAAGAGGGGATGATTCAGTCCTAGAGCCCAGGTGGCTGTTCTAGCTGAGGGACACCTGAGGAACTCTGGATTGGCAGGAAAGCAATAGGACGGGTAAATGCACCCAAGGGAGTAGGGCTGGAACTTCAGAATAACAAGGGTTTCCTTGCCTTATTGTGTGTCTGTACATCTGGAAATCTAATCAAGCAAATGCCTTTGAGTGAGCTCACAGATAGGGAGGGAAGACAGATTCAAAAGCCTGGTCTCTACTAAGGATATACTGAAATTCTCCAACTGTTCCTCTAGTGCAGTGTTTCCCAACCACTGTGCCATGGCACTGGGGTGCCGTCAGCCCTGAGCAGGTGGGCCACGGAATTTCTTGCAAAACTACTTGAAGAGTTCTGAGTCGGCTCATGAATCTCCATGAGTTCGTTTGGAGACTGTATGGTGGTGCGCCTCAAAATAACTGAAAGGTATCAAGGTGTGCCATGGCAGAGAAAAGTTTGGGAACCACTGCTCTAGTGCTAGCACAGCTCCAATGCTGCTGGCAAAGGTGGCGATGCTAGCGTAGACCAGCTGCTGGAGCTTTCTACTACTGGGTTATCTACACCTGTGGTAAGCAGAGTGAGATGGCACCATGTTTTAAATACCAGCACACTGCCTACACTGGTATTCCTGCCATTGTTACCATGATGTGAGCAACAGA
Source organism: Mesoclemmys tuberculata (assembly GCA_007922155.1). Taxonomy (NCBI): domain Eukaryota; kingdom Metazoa; phylum Chordata; order Testudines; family Chelidae; genus Mesoclemmys; species Mesoclemmys tuberculata. Next base: position 82,983,940 of record ML675616.1, on the reverse strand, counting down.
ATTGTCATTGCCAGTGCAACCAGAGAAAAGCAAGAGGGAATGACTGCAGAAAAGGACAGAGAAGGAAGGAGAGGTGGAGAGAGAAATTGAGGAAAGCAGAGAGAGGGCAGGAAGACAGAAACACGAGTGGAGGAGGGAAGAGAAGAGTGGAGAGGCTGCAGAAAAGGAAAAGAGAACAGGAAGCAATAGAGCAAAAGCTAAGGAGAGGCTGAGTGAAGGGGGAATTGGATGAGGTGGTTGTGGCATATGTGGAGCTGCTATGCAGTAATGTTATGAATATTGTATGTGATCTTGTTATTGAGACAGACTGTATAATTAAGTATGGGTTTGTGGAATGTTTATTATACTTTAATTCAGTGGGGGCTGTTGGAAGAACAAGCAGGAAAGCAACACAATGGCTCCCCAGATGAGAACATCTCAGCACACACTTGAAAGACAATGGAAAAAGCTATTAGCTCAAGGATCCAATATCCTGTTTCCAATGAAGATTCAAGCCCTGTTTTGCAAGGCTGGAAGCCTAGAGATCAAAAGGACACTTAAACCATATCTACACTGCAAACTTGGGTCAATGCACGTTACATCAGCATAAAGCTGCTACAGTTATGATATCGCTTGTGCGTGTCCAAACTTGGCTCCTGGCATCAGCGCTGCACGTACTCTCTAAGAGTGCTTGTTATCAATGCACAGGGTGGTGCACTGTGGGTAGGTATCCCAGTGTGCAACCTGCCACCATCCAGCACACTGTCTTTTGGGAAGTTTTGGCAAAGCATGGTGGGACAGAAATGGGTCATGCCACGGTGACAGGGAGCAAGGAGTCAACGTCCCAGAATGCAACTGTGTCCATCCCATAATGTCATCTATATCCCATAATTTTCATGCCTTTTTTCCAGTTCCCACCAACCCACATGGCCCTCCTTGCCGTCCTCCATTTCTGACAGAAGCATGGAGCCTGCACAGCTTTGCACTGTTGCTGTAAGCATTGCAAGCACAGGGCACATGATCCTCTGCTGTTTGAAGAACTGTAAGAAGAACTGATTCAGCACGGAACATGATGATTTCTTGGAGGACAGATCACTGTGGGACATAGCAAGAACCAATTCACGGTTTTTGGTTGTGTTCACAGAGCAGCTGCAGATGGTGGAGCACTGACTAGTGGGATCACAGTGTAGTGCAGGTTTGGGATGATGAGCAGTGGCTGCAGAACTTTCAGATGCACCAGGCCACATTCCTGGATCTGTGTGCCGGGCTCACTTCAGCCCACCAGCGCTGGGACACCAAACGAAAAGCTATACTGAGAGTGGAGAAGCAAATGGTGATTGCACAGTAGAAACTTGTGACAGCGGATTGTGAGCAGGAAATCATTTGGGAGTTGGGAAATCCACTGTGGGGACCGTTGTCATGCAAATCTGTGGGGCCATTAATTGTCTTCTGTGACACAGGATTGTGACTCTAGGCAATGGGCAGGACATAGTGGATGGATTTACAACATTGGGGTTCCTGAACTGCTGTGGAGCAAGAGAAGGCACTTATATCCCTATTTTGGCACCACACCACCTTGTCACAGAGTACATCAAAAGGAAGGGCTACTTTTTTATGGTTATGCAAGCATTGGTGGATCACCGGGGATGCTTCACTGACGTCAGTGTTGGCTGTTCAGGGAAGGTGCATGACATTCACGTATTTAAGAACACAGAAAGTGACAGGCAGGAAGTTTCTTTCCCAACTGATGGACAATCATTGGTGATGCTGAAATGCCAATAATGATCCTGGGGGATCCAGCTTATCCCTTTCTCCCCTGGCTCATTAAGAAGATGTACATCGGCTGCCTTGACAACACCAAGGAAAGATTCAGCTACCAGCTCAGCAGGTGCAGAACAACAGTTGAATGTGCTTTTGGTAAATTAAAGGGATTCTTGTGTTGTTTACTCACAAGATTACGTAGATCTCAGTGAAAAAAATCCCAATGGTGATAGCTGCCTGCTGTGTCCTGCATGCTACCTGTGAAACAAAGGGGGAAAAGTTGCCACCAGGGTGGAGCTGGAGCAGCTGGCTGCTGCATTTGAACAGCCAGACACAGGGGCTGTTAGAAGAGGCCAATGGCTCAGGGAGGCTTTGAAAGAGCACTTTAACAGTGAGCCACAGTGATGCATTGTGGTGTGCTGTGCACTACCTGGACCTGCTGTTTCAGGGCCTGTTAGGAATTGTGTGGTGCTTCGTGTACATCTATGAATATAATACCAACAATGCACCTATTAATTTTACAGTGCTTGCTGTATATTTATGATTATTACACTGAGTTGTGTCGCACTGTATAGTAACAGGTCAGTAGGTGCTTTCAGAACTGATAGGCACGCTGCAGCACATGTTGTGACTAACAAAGATGAGTTATTTTCCAAAGACTAGAAGTATGTTCAGTAACAAAATCAGTGCAAAGAAAAAGCAGCTGAAGTTAAGAGCCTCCTCCTCTACCTCTTCCTCATCCTTTCTGTTCAAGCCAGGGACCTGTGACGCAGCCTCCTCAGAGTTATACACGATGGTCTTTGGGGTTGTAATCGGGTATCTGCCAAGTATGGCATTCAGCTCTTTGTAAAAGTGGCAGGTCTATAGCTCAGCACTGGATCAACTGTTGGCCTCCTGGGCCTTCTGGTATGCCGGCCACAGTCTTTGCTTCATGTGGCACTGCTGCTTGTCCTTGTTTTACCCTTATTTGGCACCCCTCCCCCCCCATCAGCTCATAGATGTCATTGTTTCTACTGGTCCATAGCTGTGCTTGCACAACATCTTCTCCCCACAAGCTCAAGTGATCCATTATCTCCTGTCTATTCCAGGCTGGAGCACAGCTGGAGTTTGTAGCTGGCATAGTTAGCTGGGCAGTTGCACACAGCAGTGGAGAGCTGTTAGGTGTGTGCACCAAGATGGGCAATCAGGAAGAGGCATTTCAGAAATCTCAGGGCTTTAAAGGAGAGGTGGGCCTTCCAGTCTCCATGACCCCAGGCAGTGTAGTTCACAATCCTGGTAAGAATGATCAGTGTCAGGCATTGTGGGACAGCTCCTGGAGGGCTGTTAGGGTGACATAAGTAATGCAATGTCTACACTTGCACTGCATCGACCTCCGTACATCAACCCTGGCCCAGAACTGCTCAGGGAGATGGTAGGGTTGCCAGGTGCCCAGTTTTCGACCAGAAAGTCAGGTCGGAAAGGGAAGCTGGCAGTGTCCAGTTGGCACTGCCGACTGGACGCTGGTTACTGGCAGTAACAGGCCTCCACTCCCAGGAGGCGGGAAGAGCAGCCACCACTGCTGGAGCTTGGAGGAGCAGTCTCAGGAAGTGCCCGGCTCCCGCAGAGAGAGGTATCAGTGGCTCCCCCCGTCCTGCCCTGCCCCAGTCACCTCCCGACCCTCAGAGCATGGGTCCCCCTCCTCCCCCGCCCTGCCCCAGTCACCCCACTCCCCCAGAGCCCTGCTTTGCTGGCGGGGGGAGGGAGGTGGAGAGAGCAGCATGTGAGGGTGGTGGGGGGAGGAGCAGGAGGGCAGGGTCTTGGGGGGGAAGTGGCAGAGCAGGGGGTGGGGGAGGTTTTGGCGCTCAGTGTCCAGTTTTGGCAAATTGGAAAGTTACTGACCATCCTAGGAGGTGGTGTCAACTGAATCACAGCAGCAGGGCGCTTATGTCGGTGGGAGACAAATTCGAGTGTAGACATGTGCACACCTAGGTCAATGCAAGGCACCGCATGCTGAGACCAGACCTAAACAGTTAGAAAGTACTCGGGGGCGGGCAATTCTCAGGGGATGTCCAGGGGGGACAGGCTGACACAGATAGAGGCTCTGCAGAGGAAGTCTGAAGAAGTTGGACCTTCCCCAGATCCTGGGAATGGTAAGCCTTAGGGAGAGGCAGGCGTGTGTAGAGACTGGTTTATTGTCTTAAGATCTGTTTTGGCTTAAAAGTTTTGATTCTAAATAAATACTGCTCTGCGGCGGGAAGGCTGTTAGGTTACTGGATCCTGAGGGAGGCCCAAGACTGGAGAGAGGAGCCCTGTAAGAGAGCAGGAGGGATGAGAGGAGCCGTTAGCCCTGGTAACTGTGACAGTGGGGCTTTAGGGGTGCAGGTAGGGTAAGAGGTGAGAGTTGGGTTTGGTGAAGAGGGGCTGGGTAAGAGTGGGCTGGTGGGTTCTGAGGTGAGCATTGGGTTGGGAGGGAGAGAAAGATGTTCATGTCCCATCTGTATTCACATTTCCCATGTATTTCTTTAAAACTGTCACTGTTATTCAGCACCATCTGGCCGCAGTCCTTCTCCAATAGGAACAGAAAATAATTTGGAGGGTAAGAAGCCAAGGAGCGAACTCATCCATCTCCCTTAGTGAGGCCAGAGCAACCCCTGTGACCCTCCCTCCCCACCTTAGTTCTGGAGATAGCCACCATTAAAGACCACTCTGACAGTCTAGGAGGGGCCAGAAGGGTCTCATTTTCAAAAGGGCTGAATGTCAACAATGCCAAATGAAGTCAATGGGCATGACCGGTAATAAGCAGCTCTGAAAGCCAGGCCCTGTGTGCTTCCTGCTCTGGATGGAGCTGGGAGGAGCTGGGGGAAGGGGAATGAATGTGGAGACTTGAAGCATCTGTGACAGTTGTATAATTTTATTTTTGTCCCAGATCCTGACAGGTAGAGCTATGTAAGGAGAGGGTAAGAGGAGGGGTGAGAAGGGCTGGGAAGAGTCATGCAACAAGGACTCATGTTGGAGTCACAGGTTTCCTTAGGGGCATGATTCAAAACTTGCCACATGTCCTGTGTAAATAAATGGCAAATTGCTGTCCTTTTTCCACTGATGTGCTTTCATCCCCTCCCAGGGGTGGGTGACCAACCAGCATGTCTCTCCTCTCTCCCTCCTGGTCTGGGATTACCTTGGATTAAGGATGCAGCTCCCCAACACGGAGGCCCCTGCTCCAAACACATATCCAGATGCCTTCGGGATGCACGTATGGCTTTGTGTGGGATTTCAGCATTTGAAAAATCATGTTCATGAAAGGGAAGCATGAAGAGCCAGACAGTGGCCATGCCAGCTTCCCCTGCACAGCTTGTCCAACATACTTCAGCCTTGAGCTGTGCCATGCCTGAAAGAAAAAGGCAGGATCCAGTGATCTGAGCCAAGGCCTAAGAGCTCTAGAGTGCTAATCCTGACTGTGACAGTGACTATCTCGGTGGCCTTGGGCAAGTCATCTAATCTATTTCCCCAGTGAAATAATGATGCTGACCTCTCTTACAGCCAAATAGAGGAAATCGTTTGGTTAATGTTTATAAAGTCCTTTGAAGATGAACTGACCAAAATTGTCTCACTGTTTCCTTATATTCCCCTATCTATCTGTATCCATCTGCTGTCTCTTGTCTTATACATGGTAAACTCTTTGGGGTATGGACTGTCTTGTTGTTCTGTGTTTGTACAGTACCTAGCACCATGGGGGCCTGGCCCATGACAAGGACTCCTAGATGCTACAACAACACAAATAAATAATAATGGTTTGTGACATTAATCACTTTTCTGCTTCAATTCTGTCCCTCTTCCCCCATCTCTGCCCATGCATGCCAGTCTCCCCCAGAGCGTCCCCTGCTGCAACAGTCTTGCCTTTCTGCTACAACTTTGCCAACCCCTCAGTCTGACCTAGCGGCAGCTCTCCGTTTGGCTCAGGTGGGTTGGTGTGTTTTCTGTCTCTATTTTCCATTTCTAAATGTGAACCAGAAGAAAATGCAAAGCCTGGTGACGAGTGAGCGTTGGGGAGAAGCGGTGGGAGCTAGCAGAGCAGTGTGTGAGGTGGGGAGGAATTTATGGCTCCCCCTCTTTGAAACACCTGCTATGACTTCCCCTGCTACTCTAGGGGCCCAGGGAGGAATCCTTACATCTTGGCTCAGGAGAAGGAGAAGAGAGAGGGGATATCCTTAACATCACTTCTTTAAGCATTCCGGCCTGGCATCCGGTCCCCTGTTCCTCCTCCCCCAGTTCCTATCCTCTGGAATGTGAGTGGTGATCTAACCTCTCTCAATGGCTTGATGAGCTTGATGAAATCACACCTCTCCATACTCCCTCTGGGCCATCAGGCCACTTCATTCATTTCCTAGTCTAGAAATAACCTGTTACTTCAGTTGATCCTTCCCATTCCTGAGGTTATTCTCATCTAGGGCTCTACCTTCTCTGGTTGGAATCATGTCCCCTTTGGGACTGGGTCTTTTCAGATGCTGTTATACTGTACCTACTATAACAGAGCCCCAATCCTGACTAGAGTCTCTCAGTGCTACCGCAATACACATACAGCAGAGCAGCTGATAAAGTGTCACGGCTGTCATGACTATAAGAAAGCAATCCTTTAAACATCTGCATCTCACCACACCCCATTCCCTACTCTTGATGTATCCCTGCTCCACTCGTGGTTCACATTGCCAGTGCATTCCATCCCACATTTCCATACTTCAGGTCCATCTCCATTTCCCATTTCAGTCCATATTCAGTGCATCCAGCCCTTGCTCCTAGCTCCCATTTCTGGTACACCCAAACCCCTGTTCCAATACTCAGTATTCCAGCAGCATTCCTAAAAAATCTCACCTTCCTTCTCCCATTCCCCATGGGTGACCTGTCTCCAGTTTCCAGGTAGTGCATTCAATTCCTGACTTCCATCCTTGGAGCTTTTCATTCCATGTTCCAATTCCTAGTGCATCCCAACCCCATTCTTGTGTCCAATTTCAAGTGAATCCCAGCCTCTGGGATCCTATTCCTCAGCTAAGTCTCCCTTTTTCTCTGTTCCAACTCCTGAATCCAAGCTCAGGAGAATCACAATCCCACTCCTATTCCTATGTACACCCCAGCCTCACCCCCTGCTCCCATTCCCAATGACTCTCATCTCTCATTTCCCATGGAAATTCCAGTCCCACGCTGTCTCCTAGTGAATGCTATTCTCTATGAACAGCCTGACTGCTGGCTCCAGTTTCTAGACTGTGCGACCCAGATCTTGCTCTTAGCTTCAGTTCCCCATTCCTTGTGCATCCCAGCTGCCTCTCATATTCTGCATATCCCTCTTGCCCTAGCTCTCTTTGGGAGCAAGGCAATAAAGGAGGCCATAGCATATTAAGACACTTGTGTTCCAGAGTTTGGTCTTAATAATAATACACAGAACTTTTCAAACTTAAGTGAATTAAACCCCACAATGCCCTGTGAGATAGAAACTGTATTAGTAGCTTCACAAATGGGGAACTTGGCATTTAAGTGATATGTCCAAGGTCATAGAGATTGTGAGTGTCAGGGACAGAATTAGAATTTAGGATTTCCTACTTCCTGAGACCAGGATCAAACCACTGGACCATGCTACTCTAGAAGAGAGTAGCTATTCTAACTCTCTATAAGGTGGGGGTGAGGGGCAGCTCCAGGAACAACAGCAGGTGCAGAAAAGCTGGAATTTAAGGAGCGGAAAGTGGATCAGCAGCCTAGAGGAAACCAGCTGCTGCTAACTGCTAGCCTGGAGTAAGAGGCAGAGCAGTAGAAGAGATTTCTTGAAGGAAGTGGAGTATCCCCTCAGCTAAGAGAGACACTGTTAACGGATTGGGATGTGGTGAGGTCAGTGTAACACATCCGGAGCTGTTCTTAAGGCCAGGTGATTCCTCATATGGCAATTCCTGCTCTTTCCTGGGAATGGACAAACAAGGGCTTTTCTCCCCCATCTTCCTCCTGCACTGCTCACTCCTTTTTGGGAGAGGGGGAAAGTGAGTGACAAACATCTCCTCCCACATTGTCCATTACATCTGGACAGTGACTCACTGGACCCAAGTGTTTCTCTACCCCCATTTTCACACTTCCCTGAAATCAGGAAGTAGGTGCAGAGGCAGAATTGTGTGCAGAGGTGAGCTGCAGATCTGAGAAGCAGGGGTTGTGGTAGAGGTACAGCAACTTACTGTGACAGGGCTGTATGTGGGCCCCAAGACTGGAATAGCAGATGTTGCTACAGAGTTGACAGAGTCCTGCTGTGGGTTTGTGGGAGGGTTTCACAGCCTATGCTTGCACTACATTGATCTCATGAGCAGTAAAATCGCCACTGTTTTTTTTTAGTATAGCTGCAAACAATAATAGAGCTGAATCTCATTGCAGAACCACGGTGGGAACCTTACCCAGCCTATCAACTTTAGCACTGACTGACCCAGCATCAATTCTATTTTGGTGATATATTCTTTGCTAGCCTGTGTTTATTTTTAGAGGCTGAGTGGGTATTAACAGGACACGGATATGCTGCAGATAAAGGGCTGGTAACATTTTCATACCAATGTCCCACTATAAACATGTTCACAGACAAAGAGACATGGAGAACTAATTCAATCAGCACTTACCAAAAGCTTCCCCGCAACAGTGCCACATCAGTGCAAGATGGGCCGTAACCCCCATCGCCTGCAAAGCGAGCAAAGGCACCCAATTAGTCAAGCTTTGAATCTGCAAAGTGGAGTAGCTAATTGGCTCCTGGCCAGAGCTAAGCTGTAATAAGAAAGCTGAAGGCACTCAGCTGGGGGAAGAGATGGTAGAGGAAACAGGTGTCTTTGGTTGAGAGAAGCCCAGAGTTGGGGTACACAGACAGAGACAATGGGGGTAGTGCACTATGGGGGCACCAATATAACAAAGCCCTGAGATACAGTTTGTAAGTAGAGAGGAAAAGATTTCAGTAGCCCAAGAGGGTTGGAGAACTATTCAGTCTCATTGGACTTTTGTTTGGACTTGTTTATGATACCCTGGAAGGGGTCTGATCTTAGGTGACTTGGCTGTAGGGCTGAGCTACAGAAGATCTGGGGCCAGAGGCAGGTGGATGTCAGGAGATGCTGGAGTTGAAGATAGTAGAAGCCTCCTGCACCAATGCAAGTGGGTGTTCCGAGAGTGAGTGAGCCCCATCACCTGTTATGGGATTGTGGGGACCCCCTCTGAGGAAGGAGGGAGATACTGACTACCTTAAAGGTGGGGGGGAGATGGACAGACTGAGGACCTGACCTGACACAATTGGGCTTGGTTGATGACCCAGGGGCATTCCTGCATACTTTCAAAAGGCTAGTGACCACAGTAGATTGGGCCAACTCCTATTGGGCAGCTCAAGTGGCCCTGTTCCTCTTTGGAGAAGCTCAAGCAGCCTACTGAGTTTGTCTGGTGCACTTGCGCAGGCCTGTGGAATTGTAGAAGAAGCCATGCTCAGATAGGCTGGGGCTGACCGTGGAAGCCCACCAACATTGGTTTAGAACAGAATCTCTCCCCCAGGGGATGTGCCATAGAGTGGCAGCATAGCATTTACGGGGCCTACCCACACAATGTTCACTGCCCAACATGAGCTCCTTAGACAAGGTGGTGGACCTTGTAATATTAGAACAATTCCTAAGAACCTTACCCAGAGATTTTGACCAAATTCTACTGATGAGGCCATGGAGATGGCAGAGGCCTACATGGAAGCAGATAGTTCTGAACCATCTGAACTAGGGGTGAGTTCAAAGGGACTATTCCAAAGGAAGCCAGTTGACAGAGAACTCTGACCCTGTAACGGCAAGGGGGGACATGTGGGGGAGAAGTTCTTAGACAATCTGGCACCTAAGAAACTGGAAGAGGGAGCTCAGTTGTCAATGGGCACCCAGGACAGGCACCCAAGAACTAGCCAGGAGAATGCAGTTGTGTGTTTTCAGTGTGCTCAATGGGATCATATAAGAAAGGACTGCCCACTCTTGGAGTCAGCTATTTGGATTGTTACTACAGCCAAGTCTGTGGCATAGGATGTTCCCTTGGTAGGGGGAATGCTTTAGCCTATGTGATAACTGTTAATGTGGCTGGACATGAAATGAGAGGACTAATTTATTCCAGGTGCAGGTAGACACTGGTTCAAGGAAGTAGTCCCCCGAATGTGAAAATAGATTGGCATCTGCCAGTGAGCATTGTGGGTAGACTCATGTCTGTCTGTACACACACACCAGTGGAGGTGGAGAAAGAACTATGGGGTAAGAGGAGTAAGTTGAAGGTTGGTTCAATAAGAGATCTCCCCTGGCAATTAACTGTAGGCCAAGACTGGCCTAATTTTTCATCCCTATTATGAAAAAGAGTACCATGTGAATGAGATAATCGTAAGGTGACACTCACCTGGACATGGGATGTTGAGCTGGCTAGCTCAGAGGTGAGGCCAAGGTGTAGGAGCTCAATGGAATGAGGGATGTTAGTCAAGAAAGTTGAACAAGAGATGCCAAGTCAACTACAGGCCCTACTATTACACAATGCCAATGAAAAGATGGAGGAGGTGAAAGCCTCACAACACAAAATAATGGAGGAGAGCACAGAATAAGAGCAAAAACTGGTTTAGACAAGACTAGACCAGATGTATGAAAAGAATTGTTGGCAGCAACTCGAATAGGAGCTGGCTGCACTTCGAACCAGGGAAACGTGACAAGGGGGCCTAGCCTCTAGAAGCTAAGAAGAGGCCCCTGCAGAAAAGGAAATGGGTTGGGTGAATTCACAGGGAATGGACAGCTTGAATGAGGAGATGGGAGAAGCTGCCTGGATTGTGAATGCTAACCTGCCACCCCAAGGGTGACCATAGGACCATCCATGGAGAGAGTGCACAGGTCTGGGAACTTGGAGAAAGAGTAAGTGCTGCAGAGGAGGCCCTGCAGATATACTTTCAAGGGAGAGAACACTGTAAGTTATGAGGATGTCAGGTGATAAAAATCACTTGTCTGCCGGAATACATGACTTTGAGGAAGAGATGGAGCAACTACAGGGCCACCAAAGGGGAGGGGAGAGAGTATTCTCAGGAGTACTACTTTGGGAGAGCGTGCATGTGATGGGCTTAACCCCCATCACCTGAAAGGTGAGCGAAGGCACCCAATCAGCTATGCTTTGCACCTGGAGAGGAAAGGAGCTAATTGGCTCCTGGCCAGAGGGGGTCAGAGCTAAGCCATAATAAGCAGGCTGAAGGAGCTCAGCTGGGGGGAAGATAGCAGAGGGGATGTGTCTCTGGTTGTGAGAAGCCCTGGGCTATGATAACAGAGACAGTGCAGGGGGCGGGGTAGGCTTCTGCAAAGGAAACCCTGAGATACAGTCTGTAAGTGGAGGAGAAAAGACTTCCGTAGGCCAAGAGGGTCGAGGAATTATTCAGTCTTGTTGGAGTTCTGTGTGGTCTCGTTTATGTTACCCTGGAAGACGTCTGAACATAGGTGACTTGGCCGGAGGGTGGAGCCACAGAGGACCCGGGGTAGAGGCAGGCAGCTGGCAGGAGGTGCGGGAGCTGAAGATAGTGGCAACATCCCGCACTGATGCCAGGGGGCACTCTGAATGTTAATTAGTGCCTCCCCCCCATAGTGCCAGCCGGGATGCAGGCTCTGTGAGCTTCCTAAGACTAGGGCTCTCTCAGGCCTTCCACAATGTGAGCTTCTTTGAAGTAATGCCAGGCAGGACTTCAGTTGGTGCCCATGGCGGTGCCCATCTGGAGTTCTTCCTTTCATGTCAAGGGTAAATTCACCCATCTGCCAGCCCTAGGGACAATGCCTGGCCTGAGGGATGGGCTTTTGCCTTCCTGGTTCTGTGGCTTGGGTGCTGATTTGGCCACTGTTGCAGGTTAGGGCAGCCCTCCCTCCACAGAAAAGTGTAGCCCTAAGATTTTCTGCTTATCCCCTTTAATTTGGAAAGTGCTGAGAGGTCAGAACAGGTCCCACTATCCTGCCAGGCAGCTGATTTTATTGTCAGATTCATGGGATTTTGGACCCAAAGATGGTTTCTTGGAACTTCCTTGGTTCGTGGGTGGTTTTGATTGGAGTGGGGTTTAATGCTGGTCATTGTTAAATCTGGCATTCTGATGTCAGAAGCAGACGTCGCCAGTCACTGGAGCTCTTCCTCATATCCGCTGGTCAAAATGTACCAGGAATGCATGCATTCTGTATATGACACTGGCCAAGACGCCCTGTGATAAAGGATGTGTAGTCATTGGGTCTGCGATGTAGTTTCCTTGCACTGAGACAAGTCAACAGAATCTGCTAGGGGGTTGAGGAGAGAGGGGTAAAAAAAGAATTGTAATTGGTATACGGGAAGTAACATCACTGGTGACAGGAAGTGCTGTTGTGTGTCATCTGCCAGTGGAAGGAGCCCAGGTTTGGCATGGTGATCAGATTTAGAGGGGATTGCATTGTCTGTCCCCCCTCCCCATCGAACTGGCTCTGCATAGGGGTGGCCGTGACTCTGAAAGAGAGACAGACCCACAGAATGATGTGCTGACATTTTCCTCCTGACTCTTTGTGAGAAAGTCAGACGGGTCTTGGAGCCTTTTTGCTCAATTTTTCCTTCTGTGCATTTGGGACAGAAGGTCTGTTGTGTGCGAGAGACAGAGAGACAGCTGCCCTGGCATTTCGGAGTGGAAAGCGGACTGTTTTGAAATGGCAGAAAGACCTGCGCCCACGCCACAGAGAAGCATTACTGTGTTCACGCTCCCACCCCCCTTTGACATGCCAGCCAAAGCTTAGCAGCTGGATCCAGGTTAGAAGGAAGTCCCAGGGTTTTTCACCTCCCCTGTATCCTGTCCAGAACTAAGGCCATTCCAGAAATGTCAGCATTATTCACTTTCTTTCCCACCCCCAAGAAATTGTTAGGCTCTTATGAAGTCTCCAAGCTCTCCTCTCAGTCCTTAGGATACAGAAAACTGAGCCACAGTGGTACTGCAGCTACTTGAACTTCTAGACACTCTGGGTGAAATCCTGGGCCCACTGAAGTCAAAGGCACAACTCTCTTTCACTTCAGTAAGGTCATTATTTCACACCCTCTTCCCCCCCCACACACACACAGACAGAATTGTGCATGGGGAGCCCTGGACTAGAATAGTAGGGAGTGCTACAGATCGGGATTTAGGTGCACAGGTAGAGCTATATGTGGGGAACCCAACACTAGATTAGCAGGGAATGTGATGCATGGCAGAGCTGTATGTAGTTCCAGCCCATGAAAGTGGCCTTTCTGAATCTCAGAGACGGCAGCAGCTTTTCATTCTGTCTGAGAGGCAACTCTGTTTCTGTCGCTGCAGTTTCCTTTGTTTCTCTCTCCCTCCTATTCTTAGAACTCAGGCAATATTAGCACAAAAACAGGATCTGAGTTTCTTGAGAATTCACCAGCTGTTAGTTCTCCTGCCCAAGATCGCTATTATCTACGTCATAGTTTCTCAACCTGGGTACACGAGACACAGGCAGGGAGTAAGCAGCAAAAAAACCCAGTGAAGGGAGGCAGGTGGCAGCCACCGGCTTCTGGGGGAGGTGGACAGCAGCCGCCGGATTCCTGCTGCATCCCACCTCCTAGCTGGGAGGTAGATGGCAGCCGCCTCCGTCCTGGGAAGCTCAGCAGAAGCCACTGACTTTTTGGGAAGCCAAGTGGCAGCCGCCCGCATCCTGCCCAGTACCAGCTACCAGGTGGGAACCCAGTGGCAGCCTCCTGCACCCTGTGACCTGGGCTCACAACTGGGTGGCTGCCACCCATTCCCCAGCTCTGAGCCAAAAGACCGCCTCCCCTGCCCTGGCTTGAAGATGGGCAGCAGCTGCCTGCCACCTGCCCACATCCCTGGGTCCCAGCCTGTCAGAACCCTCCTCTCCCCTAGCTCAGAGCAGGCGGCAGTCGCCCACCTCCTGGGCTGGCAGCCAGGTGGCAGCTGCCTGCAACTTGTCCAGGTGGCAGCTCCCTTCCCCGGCTCAAAGCCCGGTGCCCAGAAAGCCACATGAAGAGACCAGAGGCTTGCCTGGTCCTGGAGCTTGACTGTACCGCAGGCTTACTTGTCAATTGACAACTATGAGAGCCCCAGATTTTACCAGTATAAAAATCTTAAGAGGGGCCCAAACAGTCTGATTTGCCCCAGGCCTGCACGCCCTAGGGACAGCCATGGGGAGTGCTGCTATCTATTCTGGTGGGCCACTAGTGCCTCACAAGCTCCCAACTGTGTGAGGAGAACACCACGTGACCCTGCCATCAAGCCATAGTGATTAGCTGGCGTTGACCTTTGCTCCTATATAGAGGAAGAGGAGGAGGAGGAAGGAGAGGAGAAACAGCAGGGGGGTTTGTGATCTGTCACAGACACACAGCACTGCAGAACTGAGAACTCTCCTGCTGTACAAGAAATACAGGTGTCCAGCAGTAAAGGGGAAAACGATTGTATTTCTCAGAGTGGAAAATGGAGTGTTGGGTACTTATTAAAATTTTCAGAAGTTAGGGGGTACTTGCTACTTAAAAGGTTGAGAAACACTGATCTATGGGACATCCCAATTATCTTCATGTCATCCAGTCAATGCTGATGACACCTTCAGAAGGTGAGAATTTCAGGCAAGAGAATGAGTAGTTAAATTCTCAAGAGACCCAGATGCTATTTGCACATAAATGTATTCATTGAGCCCTGGCTATACTAGAAAATGAAGCCATTGTGGAAAAACATATCCAAACATGGCTTTCTCCCCAGTCCTAAACCAAAAGTCAATAAGTCAGCTTGTACAAAGAGGACCAAAGCTGTGTTCCTCAAACGTACATAGTCTCATTTTCAGATGCAGCTCCATTTCTTCAGGTAGATAGGGTCTTAGTGACCCAGGGCAGTGGTTCTCAACCAGGGGTACGTGCATCCCTGGGGGTACACAGAGGTCTTCCAGGGGGTACATCAACTCAGCTAGATATTTGCCTGGTTTTACAAGTGGTACACAACAGGCACTTAACAAGTCAGTACAAACTAAAATTTCATATAGACAATGACTTCTTTATACTGCTCTATGTACTATATGCTGAAAAGTATGTACAATATTTATATTTCAATCGATTTATTTTATAAACTGTGGTAAAAATGAGAAAGTAGGCAATTTGTCAGTAATAGTGTGTTGTGATACTTGTATTTTTGTCTGATTTTGTAAGCAAATAGTTTTTAAGTGAAGTGAAATTTGGGGTACACAAGACAAATCAGACTCCTGAAAGGGGTACATTAGTCAGGAAAAGTTAAGAGCCACTGATCCAGGGCATGTGGAAAAGAAATCTCCCTAACTGGCTGCTACATGAAAACAATTGCATCTTTCCTGTTAAGTATATGAATTCCTGTAACATGAGCTTCTGACACAGAGTAAGCAACTTGAACTTCTATGGCCGCTAGACACTCAGGTCCGGCATCTCTAATAAGGAGTCCATATAACACACACTGGCTTAGCACGTGTGTTCATGTCTCTCATGCTAGTGCCTGGCCCCAGAAACTAGAACAGCCTACTACATTTTCACAGGTAAATGAGTTCTCATCAGCCATGGGCAGTAGAGGCCTGTGTTTTTAGGAGCTGAAGATCTCAGAGTTGAGCCTTACTTAAGCCTCTGGGACCTGTATGTGTGTGCAGACATGGCTTGTCACACACTAGCACTTAGGGAGCCAGCTATGAACAACTGATTTGTTGACACTAAAAAAAAAACAATCAAAACAAATCAGACATAAACCCCTAACCAGCAAAACTGGTTTCCAAAATTGGTCACCAGGCCCTTTTTCTGAACCAATATCAGAGTTGGCTCTGTACGGTTGAACTTTAGAGATGGTTCCCATCATGCCTTGCTTTTAAAGGGCACTTACTCCATTTCCTAACAGAGCTCATCCAGTTTACCTCTAGCCTCTGACAAAGAATAACAGAGAGAGATAATCTCACCAATGTCTTAATTAAAAAAAAGAGGAATATAAAAAAAACTGTGGCTGCTGCAATTTGCAGGACAAAGGATGTACTATCAGAGAAAAGCCTAGAAGGGTAACAAAACTGAGCCAGGCCTCATCCCTGAAATAATTCTGTCCTATAACTGTAGAATAGGGAAGGGTCCCCATCACTGGTCTCTGATTGTGTGGAAGGGTGAGTGCAGGTTATACCATCATTCAGAAGACCCAGTCCTGCAAGCTACTCCCTGCAGGCAGACGCCTGAGTCCCAATAAATAGGGTTTCACACTGGTGCATGGGTCCAAGCTACTGACTGGGGTCAATACTGGGTACTGGGATATCTCAGGCCTGTCTTGTGGGAGTGTGTAGGTTATTGGGGGGGCTCTAGTCAATAGCTTTAGAATGGATGTGGAAAAGTTGACCTCTGACCAATACTGGGAGATAACAGCTTCAATGTTCTAATACATTTTTGGTAAATAAATGGTGTATTTACAACTTCAACTCTGCCATAAATGATCTTGTTAGGGAACTTCCTTTGTTTTTAAAACAGCTTTTTATAACACTAAGTATGAAAATGATTTCAATGAAGTCTTTATCATTTACTGCAGGAAAAATCAGCCCTGAGCCTTCTGCGGGGCTTAGAAACTTGAACTTCAAAGTGGCTTCTGAGCATCTTATAAACTTTGCAGGAATCCTGTTAGATTGGTAAAGTATGCAGGAATCCCTGAGTTATTTTGAAATTCCTGGGGAGTCCCTGCTGGTTCATATATGGCCCTTGAGACATCTATCTCACCATAGTACACCTGGCATGGTTCAGGAGTGTGTTACTCAAATTCTGTATGGCTTAAAGTTTTCATTATCCATTTCTGTGGGAGAACTTTGAAGTCTGTCATACTTCTGACACACTTCACGAAGCCCACAAGGACTTTTCTGTCCCTCTTGATACCATTCAGTGTTCTCTTCCTTTCTGCCTTTCTCTTTTCCTCCCTCCATCCCTTTCTCTTTTTTGTCTGCCTCCGTTTTCATTCCTCTCCTTTTTCACTGGCAGAGCTGCTTTTGAAAAATTCCATCTCCCTGAAGCAGCTGCTTTGCCTAGCTCTTGGCAGCCAGCACCCCCTAAGGGTCATCTAGGCTAGGTCAGGTTGTGGAGCAGGGAGGATGAGGGAAGGTGTCTGCAAGAAAACACCATTGTTGGCTGGATGAAAGATTGAAAAATCTTCTGACATGTAAACAATGGGGCTGAGGCTCAGGCTGCTGGACAGTGAGGTGATGGGGAGGTCATGTCAGGGCTCCTGCTATG
Organism: Mesoclemmys tuberculata; assembly: GCA_007922155.1. Classification (NCBI taxonomy): domain Eukaryota; kingdom Metazoa; phylum Chordata; order Testudines; family Chelidae; genus Mesoclemmys; species Mesoclemmys tuberculata. The sequence goes on along the minus strand of ML675616.1, from coordinate 82,966,978 downwards.
GCTGCAGGATCCAGTTCTTTGCCTCTTTCCCTTTTTTGTACTCCGCAACCAGCATAGCTGCCTCTGCTCTGCCTGTGTTGACAAGGGTCATTTATTTCTCCACTGGCTGTGTGCATGCATGCATACCTCAGGCCTAAGCTGCCCCCACAGCTCTACCAATGCACCTACAGCTTGATCTATAGCACCCCCCGGTCTTCAGTCACAAGCCTGAAACCACATCAAACCCGCCTTGGTCTCAACTACTGTCTGAGGGCTTCTCTGCTGACAAATAGAGAGGACAGCATCCTGGCATGGCCCTGCTAGCAGGGTCAGATGGCCTGGCAGCTACAGTTCAGTGGAATGAGTGTTCAGAGATGCAGGTCGTGATGAGATGAATGGAAAACCCGAATTCTGGGGGCGATTCACCTCCCTTGGAAACTGATCTTCAAGATAGTTCATGATCATGGCCTTGCGTGTCAAAGAGGAACTTTCTTGTTTTAGTGTTTGCGGGTGAGAAGTCAGAGATCAAGCCTCGGAGAGAAAGGTCAGGCTGGTTAAGTTGAGTTTGTTTAGCCCACACTTTGGTCTGTAGACTGGATGGGGTGGGAGGAATTAGATGATGTAGCCATGCTTAAAGAGACAGACTGTTTCTCAGCTTGCATACCTTTCCCTTCAGTGCCTCCTGCTGCAAGGCTGGAGCTGAAATAGCTATGTGGTCCCCACCGCCAGCAATTCTGGGCCTTCTCCTTGCTGCTGGGGGAGACTAGGACTGGAGCAGGCATGAGCTTCCTCACAGTCAGTGCTCCTATACTGCTTCGTCTTGGGACTGAAGTAGCTGCAAACTTCTCCACCTGGAGCCGCCATTTGCTACTAGTCACTGTCTTCCTTTCTGTGGTGGTTCTTCCTCCTTCGGTGGAGACCCCACAACTAGGCCATGTACAGCTTGCAGTGTGTCCATTGGGAGAAATAATCCCACTGCTGACACACGCATCAGGTGTTCCAGGGTGATAACAAAACCTGTTTGAGGTCATCAATATTTAATTAGCAATGGGGCTTGTTTAAACATTAACCTGGGGAGCTGTTCTGGGGGGGGAAGAGCTCAGTGAGATGTTAACTCTTTGTGGGAAAAGGGAAAGAAGGAAAAAGAGAGATTCTGTCCCTCTGCCGCTCACCCTCTGCGCGTGGAAGGAAAGGGAGGGGTAAAAATTTCCCACCTGCCTAGGAACATAGACATTCATGTATTAGAACAGTCCCATGGGCCGTCTGATCAGGAGTCCCAGAGGTAGGCAGTACTGAATGCTGCAGTGTAGCCAGGCTAATGCTGTAGAGAATTATAACAGTGGTGAGTTAGGGTATATGTATTTCTTCCTGACCCCAGCTGGCGATCAGATTATGCTGTGTATCATGGGGAGCAATAGCCCCTGCCCCTGTTACCTTAGCTAGTGTTGCTGCTGTGGCTGTCTTGGGCTGTAGCAAGAGGTGTGCTTTGTGTTGTTCACCGATTGATCCCTCCCAGGCAGCAGTGCCTGAGGCACACCGCACTTTCTCCATCCGATGAGTCAGGCCTCCTTTACCTGGGCTGACTTGCACGTGGACAGTAGTGAAAGAGCAAAGGAGACAGGCTCACACAGACACCTCTTCCCCTTGAACCATAAACTGTCTCTTTTGCTTCCTGCTATGCCTTAGTCAAACCTGTTTTATTCCCCCATCCATACACCCAGTATTCCCCGTAGGATGATTGGAGACACTGTTATGAGTTATCCACAGTACCCTCGGGCTGCTCTCACAAACTAAGCAGGGCTGGGTTTAGCTGGTACTTAGGATGGATACCCCCAAGGAAAACTCAGGGGCTGCAAGAAGTGGCGCTGGTGGTTCGGAAGGGGGTCCTTGTCCCTTTGAATCTGTGTTGAACTTTTGACCCAGCATGGTGCTAAGGCATGCCCTGCTGCCAGATGAAACCTCAAACTGAGGCCGTTCCCATTTATGATCACTGACGGTCCCACAGCACTTTCCACAAGACTAGGTGCGGCACCCTCCATGGTCTGGCCAAATTCCTTCAAGTGGGGTGTTTAGTGTCGTCCAGTCGGGACTGAGCCCACCTTGGCCACTTGGATTCTGTGTATTTAGCTCTCTGTGTATTTTGAGGAGTGCGGGAGTGAGCCCGGACTGCCCCCCTCCGGGGGAGTGTATGTATTTTTAGGAGTGAGGGATTGGGTCCAGGCATGTCTGTTCCATGTGTGAATGTGGAACAGCTGCAGGCAGTAGAAAGTCCCACATCATCAGTGGAGAGCATGAAGGCAAGAAAGGGAGATGAGCAGGTCAAGGAGAGGTACAGGCCGACACAACATCCCACAGCATTCATCAGTCTCACACCTAGACCTTGTTGTCCTTGAACCAGCTCCTCCTGCCCAGCTGCTCTCAGCAGGAAGCCCTGTAAGAAGGGCTCCGAAATGTTGCCTGTTTGGCGTTCCTGCCCCTTTCAAGAAAAAGCACTGTAGGTAGGAAGTGATTCCAGAGCGCTGCCTTTGGGGAAGTCACAACTCGATTCCCAGCCTCTCCCAGCATGGGGCACTACAGGGAATGGAGCAGGAGTGCTGGCTATTGAGTGCTCACGGCTCCTCCATTCTCAGCCTCTGCCCAGCCAGAGGTGGTACAGAGGATACAACCAGGCATTAGTGAATCTTGAATCATATCAGTCTCCATGGAATGGTGTGGGGGGGAAGAGGGAGAGGAATTCTAATATTCCAAAACCAGAATCTGCAGCCAGTCATAAGGGGGAAGGGAAATACTGCAGAATTTTGAGTCAGACTATTATGGGATCTGTGTGAAAGGGTACAAGGGCAACTAGCACCTGTGAGGGAGGAAGGGAACTTCCCCTTCTATCGTTGGGTATGTCCCCTGCCACTCATTCAGAGGAATGCAGAGAGCCGTCTGGGAATGCACAGAGTCGTTCTCTCCTTCTGGGCATGTCTCCTCTCTTCTTCTTCTTCAGGACGGTTGCTTCTTAACCTCACACCATTGGGAGATTTGAAAGGAGGATTTCTGCCCTTTACATTCCTGGAGGTGTTCCTCAGACCCTTCAGTCCTCTCACACACACATCCTCCAGGCTCAATAATGTGGTGGTCTTCCATCCACTTGGGAGCAGCACCGCTCCCAGATTGCCAAGTCAGGGATGTTGCACAGTGAGAGATATGCAGCCTCATGACCCCAGAGGGCTGAGCACATTGAAGGGAATTTCTCCCTGCACGAGTGCGGATCCTGGCACAGGGTCTGGTGAAGGGGGAAAGCTGCAGCAGCCCCCATGGACCATTGTGCTACCAGAGAATAGCTGGGGCGTAGGAACACTTTGCACACCCCTCTCCTGTCCCCAGCACACATCTTGTGCCAGGAGTTGCTATGGAAGTAGGTGGCCCAGAGCCAGCTAGGCTGGCTGTGTGCCTACTGGGGAGGCCCTCTTTCAGCTGCCAATATAAAGTGAGAACCATGCAACTATGAATTTCTCTCATTGTCGCTGCAGCGCCCTCAGTCCCACTGGTCAGCAGGGAAGTGAGAGGGATCACCTCCCCGCATTTCTCTCTTGCACACACGTGCTGCAGTAGCATGTTACCATGAGGCCAGCCTGCCTCCCTGCAGGTGCTTCCCTGCCCTGATATTTGGAAAATTAAACAAGGTTGACTATCAAATTCATGGCGTGCTGAAGGGGGGGGGGGAGATAGTCATAGTCTCCCTGCAAATTAATTCCCTAGTGTCATGGTTCCCTTGTGCATCTCAAATTGGAGAAAGGGTTCTAAGAAATCTGGTCATGTGCACCGTAGTGAGCTGTGAGGTCCACTTGGGTTGGGGGGTGGGGCAAGAGAGAATAAACATAGGCACTCAGGAAAACGGCATAGCCAAAGGTGCACACACATTATGTCCATTAAGAAAATGGGAGCACCTACATAGCTTATTGCTGAGGGTCCCTTCCTCCTGCATTCCATGACTTATAGCACACACACCCTGCATATGCATTCACACATACACTACCACACAAACACACACAGTCTCTCTCTCTCTCACACACCCTGCACACACATATATACACAACCTCACATATGCACTCCCCACACAAACACACACAAATGCTGTGCACACACACACACGTGGCATGCACATACACACATGCACAGCCTCACACACACACCTCATGCACATACACGCACAACCTAACACAGACCCGGATGCACAAACACACACAAACCTCATATGCCCGTACTCAACACAAACACACACACAATCTTTCACCCACATGCCAAACACACACCCTCCACATACATACATACACACTTCACAGGCACACACACACACACAATCTCACCCCCCCATACCTACACATGCACATACACACAACCTCACACACACCCGCATGCACAAACACACACACCCCCACTCTCTCTCTTTCTCTCTCTCTCTCACACACACACATATTACTCTTTTCTGAAGTAAGACCATGTAATAAAAATGCCCTTAGGACCTTTCTGGCTCACCTTTCTACCCCATCACACCCTTCCTCCATTGGGCTCCTCCTATCCTTGTGGACCCCCTTGCACCCAGAGCTGTTCCCTCAGCAGCTCCCTGTGGTGTCCCTCCTTCTCCATTGCCCTTCTCCCCAAACCTCTTGGCTACCCCAAACCTGACACCCTTAATTACCCAGTGACATCATGGCAACCTGGTGAAAGAGAGAGTGTGAGTTAGAGGGAGAGATGAAAAGAAACCGCCAACGCTCACCGGCCCCTCATCTGCTCCAGCAGGCTTCCATGGCAACGGGGACACCTGGGAAAGGCATCCATCAGCACTCAACCCATAGTGCAGCATGGAGAGAGCGCTCAGGGGAAAGGGGAAAACCAGCACCTGTGTGCCCTGACCTGTTCATGACCAAAAGCTGCAAGACCCCTCCCCTATCCCTGTCTGTCCTCTGCACCCCTCTGTCTTGCAGAGAGCCAACCCCCCCACCTGAAAATTTATACAGCTCCCTTGTGTGTCTCTGACTTTGTATGTCTTTCTCTTGCCTTCGTTTCAGCCAGTTGTCTCATCACCTCTTCTCTCAATTGCTAGTCTTCTCACTCAGGGACAGGGACAAAGGAAGTGGGGCCTAATGTTCAAGACCAGGACTGGGAGGCCAAGAGACCAGGTTTTTCAGTCTCACAGACTTGTTTTGTAGCACTTGGGCTCTCTGTGCCTCAGTTTCTCCATCGGTAAAAAGGCAGTAAAGGTACTGTGAAGGTGTATTCATTAACTTTTTTACAGTGCTTTGAGATTCTCAGGTAGAAAGTGCAAGAGGAAAACACCCATATCTCCCTTTTCTCTGTTCTTACCCTGAGTGTGAGAACAGTTATGGCACAGCGGAGGGTCGCTAGTATCAGGTGGAAGGAGACAAGGGCAGTTCTTGGGATGACAGTTCAGACTCCATTAAACTGACCCTGGCTCCATAAGTTCTAGCAGCTGAATTTAACTGGGAGCAAAGTTCTGTGACCTGTATTCTCTCGGGTTCTGTCTGGAGAAACTGTAAGAGGGACAATATCCTCCAGCTCAGCAAGGAGCTCCCACCAAACCCTGGGAGATACTTCCTAGAGCTCAGCTGTTCACTAAGAAGATACAGAGCTCAGACAGGAACAAAAAGCCTCTCTTGACAATTGGGTTGGAGATAAAAGTCCCCAGATTGGTGGCTTGAGGTCTCATTGTTTGCCTTTTCCAATCGTTCCACCAGGTCACTTTCTAGTGGAAGTCAGGATCTGAGATTCAGGAGGGGACAATATCCTCCCTTCCCAGGGGCATCCCAAAGGGCATCACTGTGGCCCAAAGCCCAGGGAAAGGGACTTTTTTCCTACAAATTCCCACTTCTGGGCATGGGGGGTAGGGTTTTACTTAGGGGTAGGATGTTTGGTGCTTTCTTCTCCACAGCTCCTGCAAGTTCCTGTTCCCATGTTCAGGTCAAGGCTGCTGTCTCCCGCCTTCTTTTCTTTCCTCCCCTCCTTCAGGGCCTGCTGGGAACAGGCATGAGGTATTCCTGGCCCAACTTCAGAGGAGAAGCCTGTACAGGCAGCAGCGCATGCACGTTGGGGCTGCTCCGAATTCCAGCTCCCAAAGGCAGAAACGGGACAACGGCCAAATGGGGCTGGAGTGGGAATGATTGAGGGGAGCTCCCAGCCACCTGCCACCTCAGCATTTGTACCTCCCTCTCCTTCTAGCGATGGGAGTTAGAGCGTCAACTGTATTGAAAAGGGCAGGGGAGAGATCATAGAATGGGGCCATGCTAAATAGGCCTGGAAGGATCTTTCTGGTTGGGGAGAACCAAAATAAGCAAGTTATAAGCTGCACCTCATAATCAGCAGGATCAGGGGAGGGAGGAATTGGATCTGTCCAGATTGCTGTCTGCACATTTGGATTGCAAGACAGATGCTAAATGAGCACATCAGGGATGCTCTGTGATCATGCAGACCTTGAATTGCATAATAAGACAAATGAGTCTGACCAGACACTGGTGATGTCTGAAATGGGGGGTGTTAGAAGAGCAGTTCTTGCATGTTCTATGCACATCTGGAATGGAGAACACTAAACATGGGCAGTTCCCAGATGGTCCACACATCTAGAGCAGTGAAAGCTCAACAGGCAATTCCTGAATGCTCTCTTCACTTCTCAGACAGGGAGTGCTTAAATGAGCACGACTCACCTGCAGTGAACACATCTGGAATGAGAGTTACCAAAGGACCATCCTTAAATGCTGTGTTCACGTCTGGAATGCGAGACATTATAGGGCAGTTCTTGAGTGCTCTGTGCACAGCTGGACCCAAAGACACTAAAGATCAGTTCTCAAATACTCAACCTCTGCACACCTGGAATAGGAGGACCTAGAAAGCAGTTTATGACTGTTCCGTGCACATCTGGAATAGAGTTGTTTTATCATGATTGGTATTCAAAGTGAGGTTAGTGCAGGTGCCCACCAATTACAGATTGTAGAAAGCAACAACAAAGGTGACATTTTTAAACTGTCCAAAAGATTTTTTTTCAGCACCTCCAAAAGGATCTCGCTCCCCACGGCCCTCCCCCCTTTCTCCCTGTTGCACTGACAGGTGCGATGGGTTGATGAGTATGCCGTTGAATCACTGTCAACATGAGAGAAAGCTTCCAATGCCCACACAGCACTGAGTTGGCCATGCCACATGCCCAGGGGACTGGCAGAGAGGGCTGGGGCCTCTCGCTCCTCCTTCTTGATCACTTTTCATCATCCCAGGAGTGCCAATAATAACAATCAGGAGACAATGCCTTCTTTTCACAGAGCACGGGGCTGGAAGGGAGACAGCAGAGGTAAAGTGAGAGGCCGCATGGAAACAAAGTCAAATAGATTCAGAAACCAGTTCACCAAAGCACACTGGAGAGGACCAGGGCAGTTCTTACGGAAGCACTTTTCATCCCAGAGAATTCTCAAAGCACTTTGCAAAACTAAAGGATCACTAATCCTGCCCACCACAGAAACAAATCCATTGAGCCAATAGCCTCCAGAACAGGGTGTGAAATATATTGTATCCAGCTGACACAGCAGGGGGAATTTTAGGTTGGCAAAATGCAAGTCCCCACACTGGAATGTGGCCTGGGCTAAAACCACATCATGCCATGGGAAATTTCATCATGAGTGGCCAAGTGCTCAGACTTTTATGGTACTTTCAGCAGTCCAGTGCCTCCAGACTGGGGCATTGATTCAGAAGCTACAGCAGCTGCTGTTTAGAGTCAGCCGTGGGTTTTCCTTGGCATTCCCCCATCCAAGTAGTGACTTGGTTTGAGCCTACCTCACACACAAAAAGAGCTGATGAGATGACAGCCCAAAGTGGCATGGCTGACAAGATACACACAGGGCCTGATTTTTCAGAGTTGCTGATTACATACCTCTCCAGCTGAGAGTCCTCAGCACCCTTGAAAAAGCACTTTGTGTGTGTCAAGTCAGACACCCAAATATTGGGACATCCAGAATCAGTGAGAACTTAACTGCTCTGTGCATCAGTTTACTGATCTGTGAAATGATGCTCACAGGGTTGTTGGGACTTTAAATGTATTAATATTTATAAAGCTCTTTGAGAAGACATGAAAAGTGTTCTTATTTTGACAAAGTGCCGAGATAGGCAGTTTAAAGACAGACAGTTCTGCTACCCAGACTGGATTACTCTCCAGAAAGCAAAGAATTGTTTTGTGACTGTTTTATCATGAAAGGCAGTTTTTGTGGCTTTTGATTTTTTTGCTTCACTTTTAATATTTAATTCCCTCTGAGGAAGTTGGATGTAACTTTTGACTTCTTGTGTTCCCCTCCTGGCCTTTCCCATCCGCTTCATGTTTCCACTCACTCACTGATGTTATAAAATGAAACCTAGAAGATGGAGAGACCAAGACTGGGAAATTCCCTTCTTGGACAGAGGCAACCTCCCCCGTCCCCCAACATCTTAGGCCTGGTCTATACTTACCTCCGAGATTCGGTGGCAGTCGATGGGAGATACACAAGCGATGTAAAAAACTTATGTCGACTTCGCTGCTTCCGTTCTGTGCTGTGCTGATGGGAACAGCGTTCCCCTCAATGCAGCACTACGCCACTTTCGGAGGTGGTTTTCCTAGGTCGATTTCTGGATCAACTGAGCAGGTCTTTATTGACCGCTCAGTCAATCCAGAGAAATCAATCTGACAGCGGAGAATTTGCCACCATCAGTATAGACGTAGCCTTAGAAAGTCATATCGATGTTCTGGGACTCACTGATGACAGGGTGCTGGGCTGTTTTACAGCTGCAGGAACAGGCAGGAGACACCTGGCAAGCCACATTAAACTACTATACCAGAGAGCAGTTCCACTTAACTGGCCCTTCATTCCAAGAAGCATGAGGAGGGTTGAGAGTGCTATGGAAGCAATGCAGTCTGCTCAGCCCCTCTCTTTGAGGAGGATAATATTCACAATCACTTGCTGGGAGAAACTGCCAGGGTCAGGACCATTAAATAAGGGGAGTCTGTGATTGTGTGAGATGTCAGGACTCACAGAGAACTCTTGAAGCTCTGCATGGTTGCACAGAAAGACCCCCCGTTTTACGAAGGGCCCAGAACACAGCTGAAAACATTGCCAAATTGGAATTTCATAAAAGTCAACTGTTGTACTGCAAGTTGTTAAGGGCTGCCATCAAGTGAGTCCGTGATCCAAAGACCATCACAGACCTGGTTAAAGTCAATGGACGTGCTAAGCATTCCTTTTTTTCAGGGTAAGAACAATTAAGCATCTTTTTGTAGTGGGATAGCTAGAAACAGTAGAAGCTACCACCCAAGGCAGTGAGCCACATGGCAAGGCCTGTGCAAAACTAACTGAGGTAGATTAACAGAAATTTCCCAGATTGCAAAGGCAGGGGCTAACAGATTGGGTTTGTTTGTCTGTATGTGTGTTGGAGGCAGAAAGCCAGAGAAATAGGTGAGATTGTGACTCTGGGAAGAAGCAGAGGGAGAGAGCTTCTTAGGCACAGAGCTTGCTGGAGGGCAAGCTTGGGGATTTCAGAGCAAGGAAACTGCCTGCTATTGTGTGATCCTCCTGTATTCAGGGAAACAAGACTTTGTGTACTTTGTAAATAACCAGGATTAAACCAAAGAGTGTAACTGATTCATATCATTAATTTCTCCTCCTATTGGAAGCAACATGCATGACCATGAATACTGGCTAACTGTTCCGGCCAAAAGGACAAACTTGAATATTGGTTTTGATTTCAAAATTTAGATATGGGAGCAGATAAGAATATTGGATAAAGAGATTGTGACGATCACAGTTAGGAAAATTTAAGTTTACCTCATCAGTACTTGGTAGTGAGCTACTCTTCTATAGGGGAAGTCACTGTCACCAAGTTAAGTAATTCCACATTCTCTTTTTTCCTGTTAATTTAGGCTCTACCATTTATGGTTGCAGAGAAATCCTTTGAAAGGAGAACCGGGTATAAACTGATACAGTACTGTCTGCCTGAATTTGCAGACTGTCTGAAACAATAGCTCTGAGGGATGCCAACTGTACCAGTTATCTCTGTAGGCAGGGCATTTGCTCTGGAGCTGGATGTTGCAATTTAAATATAAACATTTTAACTTTTTCATTACCAGTATTTAAGCATAAACATCCAATTAATTTTCTTATCATTATTGGATGCAGTGGCTTTTGGGGCAGCTGATGGCTGTCAGGGTTTGCTGGGGAACAAAGCAAAAATCCTCTCCTCAAATTGTGCAGTCAGTTCTGAATCTTCCTGTACATGACAGGAAAAGAGGAGGTGCTCCCTAATCGCAGTGTCAAAAGCTTCCCCTCAGGCGCCAAACACCTATGCCATTTCCCACACTTTTCTAGGTGTCAAAACCTCCAGCTTCCCCCCTGACAGCTTCCACAGTGCAGTTACATGTTGGTGCAAGATACTGCAATACACTGCAAAGAACATGGGGCTGCTGCACTGAGCATGCTACTCATTTTGCAGTTGACTTGAGTAAAATCCTCTGGTTTTGGACTCAGCTGAATCGGCCACAGAACATGTGATGCACTGGATGGCAGCACTGCCAAAACCCAGTGGCTTGGCACAGAGCTGAAATCCATCTTGCCACAGAGCACCAAGGATCCCGCCACATGGCTGTCTTTGGCATGGGCCAGAAGGAAGAAAATGTGGGATTTCCATCTCTAGAATGTCCTCTCCTTCCAAGTTCAAAGCCAGAGGAAACCCCTGCTCGCCCCAAAAGCTCAGCTCAGGCAGGCAATGTCATTGTGCATTTCGAGAAAGTTACAAATACAGCACAAGCTATATTTAACACTCACCACAATTTGCCGATGACTGCTGAAAAAACACATGATTCAGTGGGGGAAGGAGAAAGACTTCCGCAAAAGTCACGAGAACAACTGTAAAGTATGTGCTTTCCAATAAAATGAGGTGGTTACCAACCAAACCAAAGTCCATAGGACATAATGTCATGCCCATGGGAGTTGAACACACGCACAAATACACAAGAGTTAACCTCCTTTGTGGCTGGTAGACAGACCTTCATCACAAATGACAGATCTTTATCTAGTGGAGGGAGATACTCCCCTGCCCCACTGTGGCTTATAGCAGGTGAGTGCAGATCACCCCTACAAGCTGACCCTGAGCTGCATGAAGGGACCCCAAGATTAGACCAGCACAAGATACTGCAGAACTAGAGTGAGGTGCATTGGCATAGCTATAGCGGGAGTGTGCAGGAGTGGAAAAGCAAGGCAGGACTGCAGTGTGTTTAGCAGAGGGCTGTGTGCAAGTTACAGTGTGCATCCCTATTTCGCTCTAGCCAACCACCCTCCTCCCCTGCGTGGATTTGACTCCATAATCCCATATCTGAACAGAATGGAAATCTTCTAAACCAGTGAAAAGGCTGCCCTCTAAGCCAACCAACTGCTGTGTCAGATCAAGCCAGATGAAAGCAGTGGAGCTGCCCCTTCCTTCTTCCTGGGGATTCCTGTCCAACTCAGAACCAATGTTGCAGAGTCAGTAAAGCTTTGTGGCATTTCCTTCCAGGGAGGTGTTTCAGCCATTCACGCGTGCAACGTACCTTCCGATCAAGATGGACTTGAGAACGTCCTTCAGCTTTTCCTTGCTGCCTCAAAGCCACAGTTCTGGTCAAACCATCAGGTCAAATGTTTAGGGCCCTTTCCCAGGGCTAACATGGAACAGTTAGTGTTAGCTTTTGGGAAACACCAATACCTGAGCAAAATATCCTTGGGAGAAAAAAGCACCTTTAGTTTTCCATACTCCAACTGAGCAGTCACAAGGGACAACAAAGACAGTCAGCATCCTGTGCTCCCTGGGGGCCTCAGTTCCACTCTAAAACCTGCCCAGTGACCATGCCTTACTGGAGAATGCCCATGTGCCAACACTTTCCTAGGGGTTGATCAGAATGATTGGTACCAACCTAATGAATATGAGACCCATGCACCAGGTCCACATCCCACAGAGCTATTAGTACAGCTGGACAGATGCTTCCTCAAGAACCAGGGACAGGATTAGACCGAGCAGATATTGCCAGATGGTCCTTTGCATATAGCTTTCACATGCACACAGTATCCCCACAACATGGCACGGAGCTGATAGCAATTGCCATACAGGAGCAAACCAGTGGTCTGTCTAATCCAGTAGCCCATCTCCAATAATGGGCAGTAGCAGTTGCCGTTCCAGAGGCAACTTGTAAAACTGCCACAAAGGACATTTAAGTGATGCTCATGGTGGGAGCTGCTTCCTTATGCTGGAGAAAGTAGTTAGTAGATTGCCAGCGACCTAAAGCATGTGGGTTGATAAACCTTAAACATTTTTATCCTAGCACCATTCCAGATGGTAATGTTTAGTCCTATTTTTGTACCTTACTGAGTAATTCGCCTCCATTTAAAAAAAGAAATCATGATGATGAATTAAAGAGAAATGTAGGGGAGATTTAAAGAGACCAAGCAATGACTTTGCAGGAGGGAGTTTCCAGACAGTGACAACACAACTAAAAATGACATCCAAATAGGAAGGATGATAGAGGAACAGAGCAGATGGAGACCAAGTCAGAAAGGGCTGGGTGGAGCCAGTCTGTGGACAATTCTGAAGCGGGTGGGGGTTGATGGGAAGCCAGTGAATGTGATGTTGGGAGACCTGGGGGTATAGAGGGAGCCAGAGAAGAGAGGACAGATGATTTTGTGGTTAAGACAGGGGCCTAGGACTTAAAATATCTGGGTTCAGGGACATAGCCCATTTTTTATTACATATTTGTACAGTGCCTAACACAATGGGGCCCTGATCACAGTAGGGGCTACTATAATATAAATAATAATGAAGGGGACCAAGCAGCAGCATTTTCAAACCTGCCCAAACCAAACTACACAGAGTAATGTGTTAAATATATATTTTGGGTTAAACCTGTGCTAGAAAAGAGCCACATGCTGTGTGAACCCAGCCTCAGCCCCCTTGGGCATATTAATAAGCTCCTCTTCCACATTAAGCATATTTGAAGCTCTCCACCTGTCACTGTGATCAAAGGCAGAGGCTTGGGTGAAATGCAAGAGCATCAGCTGGGCCACTTGTGACGCTAATCATGAGAGCCAAAGACCTCAAACCTGAACCCTCTTTTACCCCTGAGGCATCCTCAGACACTTTAAATGTCTTCACTAGAGATTTGCAGCTGCTTTTTGATTCATCTCTAAAAAAAGGGGAAGAGCTTGGAAACAGGCAACTCCTGGCCAGGTGTGCCTCAACAAGACAATAAAAATGCACTAGTAGCCCCTTCCCGGAGCAGCCTGAGCTCTGCACCACAACTTGTGTTTTGCCTGCATGGATTCCAATACTCATGTCTGGGACTGCGGGTTCCACTGACCTCCGAACGGAAGCCTGAATCCCAGACCTTGTGTCCCAGAGTCTGGATTCCCACAGCACTCAGAACAGAGGAAAGTAATGCCCAGTGATTAAAGGAAAGTGCTGGCATTTAAGAGACTGGGTCGTATTCCTGGCTTTACCAAACTAGCAAATCTTTTGCAAGTTGTTTATAGAGGGAGCAGCTGTGCCTCACTTCCCCACTAAACGGAGATAACTCCTGCCTGTTTCACGGAGGGAAAGACGTGTAATTAATGTCTGTAAGGTGCTTGGTGAGCCTCAGAAAGGCTGTGTTCCTTTTTTTAAGAGGGACTTGCATAACGGAGAACGTTTAACATGAGAACCACATATTGCAACACACACGCACACACAAAAACCAGTTTGGTTTCTGCCCTGCTTGCCAGCCCTCTGAGCTCTAGGTTTTAGAAACTATTTGTTGTCTTCACAGCCAAATCTCCTCCAGGCTGAGCCCAGAGAAGCCCTGATCTGTGACCTCAATTGATTGCCGCCTGTCACTATGGAGACTGTTCTAAACACAGGATGCAGACTTTACTGCAGAATAAGGAAAAGCTAGGGGTGAGCGCTCTGCTAGACAAGCCTGTGCACCAAGGGTGCAGACTGCCTGCTAGCCCACTTAATTCTCAAATAGCATGTTCTAGTTTGCCTCAGCAATCATCTCACTGTAAAGATTACCCTGCACTTCTAAGGTATCTCCCATGTGAGCACCCCAAGGAGCTTTAAAGCATGACAGGTAGGGAAGAATCTTCTCCCCATTTTAGTGAGAGAAACGGGCACAGACATGTTAAATCCTGAGCTTCCTTCCTCCCAGCCCTAACTCCCAACTGGCCCAGACTATGGTAAGGAACTCCTGCACCTACACTGAGCATTCAACAGTCCACAGCCTCCCCTACTGTCAAATTCCTCTCACAAGTGCATGCCATCATGACAGGCATAATCATTCCGCTCCAGAGGGAAGAGCCCCATCTTGTGACACATCTGTCTACTACATGCTTCGCAAAGCAGACCTGCAGTTTGAGGAACAGGCTTACAGGTCAGCTCTAAGGGATTTTAAAAACTGGGCTTGAGGCTTTTGGTTTAGGATGAAGAACTGAAAATATGTATTAAAACTCCCATAGAAATACCAGGAATGTGATGTCAGCTCTGGTCTTCCCTCTTTTTGCTGTAACTGAGGTCTGACAAATGAATAGTGGCCTCTCAACTCATATGCCTCTGGGCATGCTGAATCTTTAACAGACATTTTCTCAGGGTTATTAGCCAATGAAATTAAATAAGTGGCAGAAGTGTGACTGAAAGTCCCTTCCCTCTTAATAGTTCAGCTCTCACTTGACCCCTTGTGATGTCAATTTTATTTGCTGCCCAGGCACCTGGGCCTGAATTTTACAGATTAAACAAGTAATGTTTTGTAAAAACTTGCAGGTCTTTCTTTTAAAGAAGGAAAAGCCCATTTTATTCCCTCTTTGTTCGTTACCTTACCTGAGCTGTGGCAAGTTTAGCAACAGACAAGGTCCCAAACATCTCCCTTTCATGCTTGTGTCCCGTGTCTTAATAGGAACAATTGCCACACCAGATTAGGTCTACAAAGAGCAGTTGCTAGCCTTATTCAATATGGGATTAGGCCAGTGGCTCCTACCACTGCAGTATGTTCAGTTGTGGCCAGTACTCTATGGCTCAGAGGAAGTAGTAACTTACTATTTCCTCTATACAGCCTACAGGCAAGGAGGAAAGTTTCTTCCTGACCTTTGGCAGTGATCAATTTATGCCCTGAAGGATGACTCGATAAACTTAGCACTACAATGATAGGGGCCATATAAACACTTAACTAAGCTGCAGTGCTTTCTTAGCCACGGTCACTGGAGCACCCATAAACACAGTACTTATTTTAGGTGCAATAGATGCACGTATGCGATCAGCAGGTGATAAATCTGGATGGTTTTAAGTGTCCATCTGTCACAACACTTTTACCTGACTTGAAAGAAAAGGGAGGCTGTCTAGCACTCCAGCTGAACACTTCCTATTCAAGAGCAGAAGAGTTATTTTCAGTGCCACAGTAATAGCACCTGGCTCTTACATAAGAGTACCAGAATGATCCCTGCTCCCTATCTCTTTTTTCCCTTCCCCCCTCCATTTATCAGGAAGTCAGACTGACATGGAAGGGACAGCATCCCTCTCACACTGTCTGGAGGAAAAACCTTTTAAGGACTGAGCAGGGATGTAGGAAAATTAAACTATCATTCCTTTGTATGTCATGCTGATCTCCCTACTACTCCTTTAGTAACAGCCAGTGGTATAGTTAACACCTCCACAGCACAGCATGTAGGACAATTCTCCTTGCTCCCATTTGGGTGTTGGTAACAGCTGATGTTACTATGGAAACTCAGATATGCTCCAGTCCAGAATGGAAGTAGATTTTTCAAGTCATTTTAGATTCTAAATCTGGAAGTTATTACAATTTCAAAGCTGCAATTGAAAGCAGCTTTGCATCTCTTCCAGTTCTTGAACACAAGGGAATCTGGTGCCCAGATTGTATTCATGGCCTCTCCCCAATTGTTAAAAGAACACACCTATGGAAGGGACAAGCCTGATCTGCTTTTCCATTCACTTTACTGGAGAGCCAGAATATTTTGGCTGTTACCTCACTGAAGCACCCTAAAAAAATCCTGAGTGACTAGCATAAAGGGGACCCACGTAAAGAACATGGGGGTCAATCTGGTTCCCCAAGGGCAGCCCTCCACCCACCATGGCTTGTCACCTGTTAGGCCCCTTCAACTCCTAAGTGCCATTGAGACTAAACTTACTAGATGTGGTTGCTCCAGGGCAAGCATAAGGCACATGGAAACAGCCTGCAGAATGCTCTGTGGAGAGATTACATTGAATGCCAGGGGCTGTCTCCTTGGTACCTTCTTCAAGGACGAAGTTTACAAGAATTGCCATAGTGGATCACAACAGGGTTCCATTGAGTCCAGTTCCAGCTCCAGCAGTGGCAAGTTCCTGATGCAGAAATCCTGAAGTGGGCTATTATGGAATAACTTCCTCCCCATAGGGGAAATTGGAGCATGAGGGCTTGTGCTTTTAGTACCCCAGATCTCTGTTCACACCACCCTTGGAACAGGTTGGGGGGGGTTTGTGGTGGTGAGGAATTTCCCTTGTATTGCAGGAGATGCAGTAAGAGCATGGTCCTGTAAGGTAGGAGATGAAGCCCCAAGTTACCATGGTGACCCAACTAAAGCTAAATATAAATAGGACCCACACCAAAAACTAGATCAGATTTTACTCAGCCATTCATAAAGAAAGACAAGAAGATCAGTATTTTTGAAAATATTTGTAGTTTTATTTGTCTGAGGCAGGCCCCAGAGCTGCACAGGACTGTTCCAGATGTTAAGCAGTCTCCTCTTTAGCAATACGATCTTTCTTGAGTGGTCCCTACAAAAACACAAACAAACAGTTATCTAGCAGAACTGACCATCCCCCCAATGTTGGAGACTACACCATCCCCAATGCCACACTGCAGAAGGTTATGTTTGCTTTGAACCATGAATGAAAACAATGATCACAGGGTTTACTTGTAGAAGATTTTTGCTTCAAGTTCATTCACACACTTGAAGCTAGCAGCAGAAATAAGAACTGAGGCTGATGAAGCTAAAATTACTATGCACCACTTCAAATTAACAATATAAAAATCTGGCACCACCTACTGGCAAAGCTATCTTCAGAGCCATCACTGGCTCCTCTTTTTGAGGAAGTACTAAGCGGTTTGTAACTAGCTCCCCACCTCTTGAAATAACGCAGTGTTAAATGGTGGATGAAATCTTATTCAAATCCAGTTTTTGCTGCATTAACAAGTTTCAAAGTTCAAGAAGTGACCAGATATCTGCTGCTTCTCACCAGCAGATCAGATAGTCAATGTGCCAAGAGCAGAGACAGCATGCTCTACTGTCTGCAGCAACTTGAGCACTGTTCTCTGGAGCTGTTCTCAGAAGAAACGCAGTGTGGAATGTTTCCTCATGCATGTTGGAAACCATATGCATTGCTAGTCCCATGGCCTCCTCATGGAACAGTCCATATTTCAGAGTCTGGGCAGCATCCAAGCTGTACCCAACTTCAGATAACACTACACAGATGAAATGAGTCCACAATCAAATGCAAGTCTGAAGTTTGGAATCCTGTGGGAAGTTCATTTTTTCAGCTGGATAATTCAACAGCCTTTGAATAAACCCGTGAGCTGTGCTTCATGAGTATGTGTGCCTCATCGGGAGGTAAAAAGTGACCCAATGGCTGAGTTACTAACTATAATTCTCATTGTGGAATCAGTCATGACACCCACCCCCATCCATATCTGCACAGAAGCATGCCTCTGCAGCGAGGCAATACAAAAAGTATGCACTACAAAGCAGGGCTCCAGGATATCAATGCCCTTACCATGAAAGCTTTCTTCTCCTCCACAGTCTGGAAGCGGCCGTGACCAAATTTGGAAGTTGTGTCAATAAACTTCAAGTCGATCTTCTCCAGGGCCCGACGCTTTGTTTGCACAAGCAGAGACTATGGGGAAAAGATACGTTAGAATGTGGCAGGCCAGTCACCAATTTTAAGCATATGATCTGCATTCCCCTCAATCATGTGCCACAACTGGGTACTTCTGAATTTCATGGGCAATATGCATAACCCAAGCCATCACTGTAACGGAGCTGAAGAGCCTGGTAACAGGCTGGATGCTCTAATGGCACTACCAGCAAGTCACTCAGTTATCACATCAACTGAGCCAGAGGTAGCAGGAGCACAGGAGATGGAGCTGTAACCTCAAGTTAGCATCTCTATGCAGAAAGAAAAGCTGAGCTACTGTACAAGAGACGCATCATAAGTCACACAAGTCCTTCAACCCAACAGGTCATAGCATTCTGAATAGACCAATAGCCCAACTAGTCCAGTGCCTACTGCTGGACTACTGCTCTACACATTGAAGAAGAGCAGGTCACTAGCGGTAGGTAGTGTGCGTTTCTGTGGTAGGGCAACACCTCTTCCCAAGCCTTCTCCTTTAGCCTGCTGTGGAAAACCCCACCCTTTATCAAACAAGACAATGTTATTGTGGTAAAAGGACTCCTCCAGGCTCCCTCCCACCTCCGAATATTCTTGCACTGCTCACCTTGCGCAGGGTTAGGACTCTCTTCTTGGTCCCAACAACACAGCCTTTCAACATGATAAAGTCATTGGTCACTTCCCCATAGTGGACAAAACCGCCCTGAGTAAAGAGGGGATTGTTAAACACACTATAGCAAATACTGGCCTAAAGTGAATAGTGCCTCTGATTTTGCCAGTGCTGTGGTTCCTGTATAGCACATCTAACTGGCTTTGACCCCTGTATCCCAGTGCTGCTGGATGGCTCTATGGGCAGCTGTTGCAGCACAGCATACACTAGAGCAGCCTCTGGCGCTTTTAGTCCTTTTGCCCTGGTATGTCATTGGCTTGGCCAATGGGATTATGCTTCCCAGCAAGCCACAAGCTGCTTTTCACTTAGCTCTTACCCCACCTCTTCACTCCTCCTGCCTGGCTCCATATTGCTCTTCCACTGTGCAGTTGCTACATTGCTATGGCTCATCCCCTAAGGCAGACAGCATGACTTCTAAATGCTTCCTAAGACTTCCCAGAACCACAATCTGGCTACCCACTTTGCCCTAAATGAAATCCCCCAGCTTCCACTGATACTCTCTTCACTGAGAAACTAAAAAAAATTCAGACATGACAAAGCAAACATTTCTTTTAATTTTTTGGCTAAAATTCACTGTTTGAGGCCTCTGTGAGGGCCTACTAGTTGCCCATTGCTGCAAATCAACCATTAATGAGCCACAGCAACAACACAGTGTCATGGAAGTGAAACTGAAAGCTTCTCCAACTGAAAACAGCAGAGAATTTTAGGCTGATAGAATTATCCACGTTGAAAACCGCACAGGACAACTATTTTTTTTTTTGCAAGAAGTTGCTTGGGGATTCTAATGTCCAAGAGTGGTCAGGACCTTGATAAAGGGGGGCAAACCTGAAATCTAGACAACTTTTAAAAACTAGTTGTTTCTGGTTACACCTGGTTGAGTCCTCCTTCCAACCCTTGTGGCTTGCACAACAGGTGTTAATGGTAGGTAAAAAATTCAGACAAGTCATTTTTAAGTTAACAGCATTCTCAAGTTGCAACCAAATGATGCAATACAGCTCAGCAACCCACAGTACAATACTGCTATACTTGTTCAATACTGATAAAGAATGCAAACTAAGGAACCAATTTCCTGCACTACCTGAGCTTTTCCTTACGGACTAGACGGGAATAAGCTGTTTGGTTTATGAGACCACAGTCCAAGATTGAATTCTCATACCCTTGCCACACACCAAATCTTCTAACAGCTGGGAAGACACTCACCAGTGGGTTAATGCTCTTGTCAGACAGATCGTAATCAGTTGATGCATTGTTTTTGATCAGCTTTCCATCCTTGATTTGGTAACCTTGGCCAATTTTGTAAACCTAAAATGAAAAGGAGAATGCTACTTTGCAAGTGCTGGGAGAAAGGGCTTGACAGCAGCAAATAATCTAAACTGGAAACAGTTCAAACCCATGGAGAAAAGGATTTTTGTTGAGGAAAGTGAAAAACAAATCTGGCTGTGTTTAGGTGCCAGCAATTAAGAGCATCAATACTGTATCATGAAGCTAATGATTCAGTCACTGCACTTTGGCTTGTCACTAGGGCACCCTATTAAACAGAAATGAATCAAAAGTATGTTAACTTCCTGAGAGCTTGTGTCCAGAAGTTCTTGGCTACTTACCTCCCTTTCATTAAAAAAAATCCTTTATTTCAATTATGCTGAATTCCCTTTGATTTCAACTTTTCATTTCTAATTACAACATTATCTACCATTTTGATAGTATCACAGCACGTTTTACGTAAGGGGGATGATGGATTAATGACAGGGAAAGAAAAAAGTTTAAGGGTCTGTCTACAAAGCAAGAAACCCCACAGCTGGCCCATGCCAGCTGATCTGAGCTTGCAGGGCCATTGCTGTGCAGATCTCTGTAGGCTTGGGCTGGAGCCAGAGCTCTAAGACCAGGTACCAGAGCTCGGGCTCCAGCCTGAGCCCAGAAGTCTACACAGCAATGAAACAGCCCCATAAACCCGAGTCAGCTGGCATGGGCCAGCCACAGGTTTTTCTTTGCCGTGACTTGCCCAAGGTCACAGCAAGGCAGTGGCAGAGCCAAGAACAGAACCTAATTCACTGGGCAACCCTTCTCTTTTCATTGTGACTGTTCATCAGCCTCTCCTGCTCAAACTGGTTTGCTGTGCTGTTTGCTTGAATACAAAAGCTTGCATTTTTAACTCGTTTGCTGGTCCTAGGCACAGCTTGAGCTCACACTACAGACCACTCTCCATTCAGCTTTAAGGCTGGTTACAGGGCTCTCTCTAGAATCCTGATCTTTAATGAAGATTAGTAAGTCTTGTCCCTTCCTGTCCTTAGGTCCAGCAGCCCAGAGCCAAACAGTGTGGGATGCAGAACTGGCCATTTTCATTAAAGCAATATGCTTGCAAAAAAAGTTGCAGTGCTGGCAAGTAGTAGTAAGTGGACACAATTACTTTTGCAAGGCTGCTGGCCCCAAATTCCAGCCAAACACACAAAACCTGAACCATAGTCTGATACACTCAAGTTTGCTTGATGATTCTGCAGTGACTTTGACTATCCACCTGGGGAAACCGGGCACCTCAATGCATATCTCAAATTTACCTTCTTATTGATTTCTGTACGGTGGTGATAACCCTTCTGACCCGCTCGGGCCACTGAGAAAGCCACACGAGCAGGATGCCAAGCGCCAATGCAGGCTACTTTGCGCAGACCCCTGTGGGTCTTGCGGGGCAGCTTTTTGGTATGCCAGCGGCTGGTAACCCCTGAAACAAGAAAATGAAACATTACAGCACTGTAGGACCATGATAACTGTTCAGCTCTGGTGTGTGCCTTCGTTACACAGGTGTTTATAATTAACCAGCAACCAGACTATGCACACTGTGGCTGCTGCCAAAGGAGAAATGTGTATCCTTTCAACACCAACAGAAATTCAGATCAGTGTACCAATTAGGGATGGGTGTCATGAATAACTACTCTGCAGGAGACCCACCCACAGCTGCCCATGTTTTCCTAAACTGCTCCCTGAGTGCTGTTCTCAGAAGGAAGGCAGCATGGAACAATTCCTCATGGATGTCGGATGCTGTGCCCAGCACGTATTCCATGGCCTCATCACTGAACAGTCCATTTCTAAAGTGAAAACAGAGATCCCACATACCCTTGCCCTGGTATGTAGGGCAAGCGTCAGAAAGGGGATTACAAACCTCCTCACTAAACTCTGGGTTCTGGTCCCACTGAAGCCCTGGAGGAAACAAGAGGCAGGCACGACACCTACCTTTGTAACCCTTGCCCTTGGTGACTCCAATGACATCTATCATCTCATCTTGGCCAAAGACAGTTGACACAGGCACCTGCTGTTCCAGCTTCTCCCGGGCCCAATCCACTTTCTCAGCGATGGTGCCACCATTCACTTGGATCTCCATGAGGTGAGACTTCTTCTGCCGCAGTGGAAGCAAACGCATCTGGAAGACAGACCTAACGTTAGCTCTACTATAACCTAGACAAAATGCTGAGATCTCTAGTGCATATCTGTCAGATTCGCTTCCTAGGTCTGATGGCTTTTTCCAGCTCTGCTGTATCCCATTCACAATACACACAATACTCAAAAGACTGAAATCTAAAGATCTGGGGTAAGGGCAAAAGTTGTCAAGGCTATACAATGGCATAAGTAGACAGGCCTAAGTATCTGGCAACCAGACCACTCAAAGGAATGAGAAGAAAAGCAGCAGAGAAACAAGATGGGTGAGAATCTTTTATTGGACCAACTTC
The DNA here is from genome assembly GCA_007922155.1 of Mesoclemmys tuberculata. NCBI lineage: Eukaryota > Metazoa > Chordata > Testudines > Chelidae > Mesoclemmys > Mesoclemmys tuberculata. The sequence goes on along the minus strand of ML675616.1, from coordinate 82,944,676 downwards.
CATTGGAGACACACAAGCTTTTGGGCTTACACAGAGCTCTTCAGATAAAAGCTACAAAAACACTGCATGTAAGAAAAAACACTAGTAATACATGCCTCCTGCTGCCCTTACAGCTGGTTGTCAGGCTGAGGATCTAAAAAAGGGACTGAAGATAAAGCCTGCTGGAATTGGATGACAGTCTAAGCAAGTTCACGTCGGTCTCCCCCTCTCCCTTCCTCCTCCCCTCCCCCCCGTTCTCAACTATATTTGGGATAAGGGGGTCTGACATCTAAAATGCTGTCAGCAGCTGCATCTCTCCTTTTGCTGTCTGCCACAAGAGGCCATCTTTAATATATTAAAAGTCTTGTGACCACACAGCTTACTCCACTTATTGCCAGGCAGGAGATCCTGTTACATTTCTCAGTCTGGAAGTATTTGGCATTCATGCAGGTTGCAAAGGAGGGGACAGATCTTCACACGGCTCAGCAATGACCCATCTCTAAATGATTAACAAAAGCCACTGATGGTCTCTGCGGGAGAGCATTGCCCACATATTCTTTGGTCGGAAGCTGCAGTAGCCATCCATTTTTTAAAACCTAATGAAGTAAAGGATATTTCCCAGAAGGCCAGAGTATCCCAGGGTAAGAGGATAAAACATTCATCCTATTTCTAGCTGCAGCTATAATCAGAGAGCCAAGATCTAGTGGCCTGAGCACAGGATGGAACCCAAGAACTAAAATTCCAATGCCAGCTCTGCAACACACACACATTATATTTTGGTGCGTGCGTGCGTCAGGCAACCTGGTGCGTGCAAGCTCAGTTTCCACACCTCTAAAATGGGAACAGGGTTCCTTACCTCTGAGGGGTACTGTAAGGATTCATTAGTTGTCTGCATAAGACTTTGACTAGTCAAGAATAATACCATACCCAGTTTTTATACTGTGCTTTTCATCAGTAAGTCTCAAAGTTCTTTACAATGGAAAGCAGCATCGTTACCCCCATTTTCCAGATGGGAAATCGAGGCACAAGAGGGGAAGTGATTCACCTAGGTTCACCCACAGGCCAGTAGCTGAGCTGGGAACAGAACCCAGGTCTCTGGAGTCCCAGTCCAGTGATCTATCCAGTAGGCTACATGAGCAAGTTCTGGGGGGCAAGGAATCCAAGAGAAGCAGTGGAGTGAGTTTACACAGGTTCTCTGTACCCCTAACTCGAGTCCTCTTTAGGAGGGAGACAGAATACTCACCTGAGTGTGAGCTATGACCCGGATAACCTGACAGTACTTCTTCATGCTACTGAAATCCTTCTCTAGCTGCTTTTTGCCCTCCTCATCCTGCCACTTCTTGCAGTACTTGGTGAAGGCCTTTTTCTTGGACTTGTGCCTTCAGGAGCAGAGCAGAAAGAGGAGTGGCTTAGCTCTTCATCAGCCCCCCAGGAAAGGGAGTGAGCGGAAGAACTGCCACCTGAGTTGGTTTTGGCTCATTGCCAGCTTCTAAGGAATCTTTTCCACCAGCAAGCGGAGCCTGGAGCTCATCAGACAGCGGCAGGGTTGCCAGAGCTGAGCGGAGCTGCCATGAATTCATCCAAAGCATATTAATATACAGTATTAAACATTCACAAAATATCACAGAGCAGTGCTCTGCAACAATACAACTATCCTCTAATTATTTGTTGCCTTAAAATACTGCTGAATTGCTCTTGCCTTGGGGATCCACATCTACTAAGGCCTACATGTTTCAACCTTGAGCTATGGTTAATGGTAAGGGGACACCAATGCAATGACTAAACACCATTAATGCATTCATTTGGGGACCTCTTCTTGACTGTGTAGGAAGTTCATGAAGAGCATTTAGGAGAAATCCTTCCTAATTCCGTAGGCAAAAGAGAATCTGGGGACACCCACTGTAGCCCTATTCTCCAAGTGAGAATATCTGAAACATAGCAGGGCATGGAAGAGTGATGAGAAGAAAAAAAGTCTTCTCTTCCCAGAGAAAATGGGACTATGCTCAACTTAACAATAAGCACTAAAGGTGATCTCTTTATGCCCACGCGCAGAGAAAACACTACGCCTAGTGTGCTCATGCAGACATCAGACATGTATCAACACCTTGATCCTCAGCCCCATTATAAACTGCACTTTAAAACTGCATCTGGCTGGAATAGTGCTTGTGTGCTATTATGTGATGAGACAAATTTCAGTTTAACACCTAAACTCCCAAGGGCCAATCATTGGCTGTGAGGTGGGAGAAGAGAACAATTTAGTCTCAGCTACAATACCATTATGCTCATTCAACAAAGCCAGCAACACAAGAAATAGGCTCTGAAGGCTAGATTAAGTGAGGTCCCTCTCCTCCATGTCTCTCACCAGTTCTTGTAGAAACGTCGTTTGCATTCATCACTGATGTGCTCAGAAAAGATGGTCTTGAAGGTGCGGAGGCCACGAGGAGTCTGCACGTAGCCCACAATGCCCACAATGACCATGGGAGGGGTCTCTACCACAGTGACTGCCTCTACCACTTCCTTCTTGTTCACCTCTGGGAAGGACAAAGCACACTGCATCAATTAGCACCACAACTGATGAACCCCCGTCCCCAAAATATTGAGGGTCCAGTGACCCATAAAAGGTGTCCGTACAGCTGGAGTCAGCAGGCACCAAGGGCCAGGGGACCTTGATTAGCCACCTGAGCTATGAGGCACCCTGAGGGTATAGTGGTGAGTAGATGCTATACTGAAACCCAAGGTTGGCCCTATGGTGCCAAATGCAGAAGTCATTCAAAATGAGTTGGGGTGGTGGCTGATAACAGAACTACATTCAGGACTCGACAGTCATCAAAAAGCACCAGAAGTGATTTCTTTATGTCCGCCCGTCGAGAAAAGATCATCATAAGTAGCCTGCTACAATACAGCTCTACCAGACTGGCAAATTTCTTTGCAAGTCACCCCACAGCACAAGAACAGCAGTTACAGAAAAATAAAAAGACACCAACAACCCAATGGGCATGAAGTCCGGAACTGGCAAAGCGGACTTATCCCCCTAACCATTGGGAGCTTGCTTTTATAACCAGCAACTGGAAAAAACAGCCATTGGGCCAAAGTAAACAGGAACAAAGACTCAGCAGAAATCAGACCGGGAATCAAACACTGGGACCCACATGAACCTGACAGTCTCCTCCCACTGCCTCAGTGTAGAAAAAAAGGTTGCACAGTGACAAGGTAACAAGAGCAGCAGAGAAATACATACTGGATCCAGGCCTGTCCACTTCCCGCACAATGTGGGTCATGCCAGCCTTGTACCCAAGAAAGGCAGTGAGGTGGATAGGTTTGCTAGGATCATCCTTAGGAAAGCTCTTCACCTTGCCCCGATGGCGACGGCTGCGTTTGCGGGGCAGGAAGCCAAGGGATCCATGTCTGGGAGCTGAGAACTTACGATGTGACTAGGAAAAAAAAACAACACACTTTTAACATTCATGTTGCCTGAGGGACTAATTTGCCCCAATGGCATACTAGTTGCTGTCTCTTGTTTTTGAGATAGCCATTACACAGGCATACCAGTATGTCCTGTTTTTTAGAAGTTCCTCTAGGCATACCAGTATGCCGTTTTCTAGAAGGGCCTCTCCTCCACACCAACTCTCCGGTTTGAATTTTAAGTGTGTTACCATTTTAGATTGGTGCAGCCATCAGTCCCTTACGTGTCAATCATACCCACATTTTAAATCCCCCAGTACTGTCACACTGGAGATTGGTTCAAATGACTGGAAAAATACAAGCACACAATACAAAGGTTTTTTGGAGAATGAGGGTCTGAACCCCTAAAGTGCCATTACACCTTACGCTCAGCTGCACTGCCTTGCCAGGCTAGCAGAAAAAGCTGTAAGAGCTCATTTTAGCTCTAAAGTCAGCGAGGTACACGGGGCAGATCGTCTGAGTAAGCCCCACCAGTCCCTTTTCAGAGCAAGGCCACGTGGGAAAAGCGAGTCAATTACAGCTGGAGCCTCCCTCAATAACCTTTTGTGCTGCATCCCATCTGCATCCCCGACCTCCTGAAGAGGAGTAAAACGACAGAGGCAGCAGCCCCCGGCCAAAGGTGTAGGGCCGTCCCCAAGAAGCGGGGAGCGGGCAGGACTCCCTTCGAGCGCGCTGTAAAGCTCCCCTGCCCCAGGCGGCTCTACCCGAGCCTGTCCCCGAGTCACTCTCCCCTCCCCCAACCTTCTGGCCGCCAGCACGTGAGAGCCGCCCGCAAACGCCTCTAAACCCGGGGCCCCGCAGACTTCCTCTCCGGCCGCGCTGGGCTCTCCAAGGCCGCTGCGCGCCCCGGCCCAGCGCCGCTCCCCAGCCCCGCCCACCCCACAAATAGGCCCCGCGCTGTCCCCAGCAGGGTCCCCGGCGCAGCTGTGGGCCGATCCGGAGGAGCGCGGGGCCAGGACAGCGGCGATGGCAGGGGATGGCGAGACCCGGCCCCGCTCCAAAACCACCTACCATGGCGCCCGCGAGCCGGCCGCGCTACGTCCGAAAGGGAACGGCAGGCCGCGCGGGCGCTATTTATAGCCACCCTTACGTCACAGGACGCGCGGCCGTACGAGCACCGTTGCGCATGCGCGCGCACGTTACCGCCTTCGTTTCAGTCCCTCGCTGCGGCCTTCTAGTCCCTTCGTGGCCCGTCGGTCCGTACAGCGGCTCTGGGCGGAGACCGTTGGGACTCCTAGCGCCTGTTAGCACGACTGAGGCCCAGTCACAGCCCGGGGGGGCACCTGGGCAGTAACGGGAGCCACGCTGGGAGAGCGGGAATAGATTAAAGTCACAGCAGCCCCCCCCCAGCTCCTGGGAGGGGTGGAGGCTTCTTGCCAGAGCCAAGATCCAGAGCTCACCCCCCCCAGGTCACCCTGCGGCGCAGGGCTGCTGGGAGCATGACCGGAGGCCGCTGAGTTAGGCTGGGAGGCCGGTGTCTGCTGCTGAGGCAGCTGTGGGTCAGGCGGGCCCAAAAACAGACCTAAAGCAAGGCGGGGAGCTGACATCACCCTCCAGAGATGGGCCCAGTTGCACCCAGAGCAGGACGGAAAGCGGGTGCTCCCAGCATGCTGCAATCCCAACCCACAGCTTCAATACCCTGCAAGGAGCGCTTAATAAACACCAAGACAGGGACCAGAGGATGTTCGGGCATGATGGGGAGCTGAAGGAGGACTTCATGCCACGGAGGATGTTGAACTACGAAAGGAGAGCACTGTGCCAGGACAGCATTGTGTGGTGGCAGAAGTTATTTTGTGCCACCCAATATGTTTCCTAAAATGAGGCTCTTAAACTACCCAAATTGTATTGCTGCACTGTGTCAAATTTGTGATCCAGATAGTCCAGAATCCTGTCTCCAAAAGGGCTAGCATCAGCTGCTGCAGAGGAAGGTTCAAGAAACCTCCCAGTTGGCAGATGTAGGATAATTTGCCCCCATTAAGGTCTAATCCTATCCTCTACTAGTTAGAGATTGGTTTAATTTTTGAAGCAATACTCCTTGTAAGCTTTGACAATAGAATCATAGAAATGTATGGCTGGAAAGGACTTCAAGAAGTCATCAAGGTCAGCCCTTTGTACTGCAACAAGACCAAGTAAACCTAGACCATCAATGACAGATGTTTGTCCAACTGGTTTTTAAAAACCTCCAATTATGTGGATTCCAGCACTTCTCTTGGAAGCCTAGTCCAGAACTTAACTACTCCTAGTTAGAAAGGTTTTCCTAATACTTAATTTAAATCTCCCTTGAAGCTGATTCAGCACATTACTTCTTGTCAGACCTTCAGATGATATGGAGAACAATTGATCACAGTCCTCTTTACAACAGCCCTTAACATATTTGAAGACTTAACCCCTTCAGATTCCCCTCAGTCTTTTCTCAAGACTAAACATTTCCAGTTTTTTTAATCTTTCCTAATAGGTCAGATTTTCTAAGCCTTTTATCATTTTTGTTGCTCTCCTCTGGACTCCACATCTTTTCTAAATTGTGGTGCCCAAAATTGGACACAGTCCTGCTGAGGCCATGCTGAGTATAGCAGGACATTTACCTTCTGTTTCTTACATACAACACTTCTGTTAATACATCCCAGGATGACAGCCTTTTTTACAGCTGCATCATATTGTTGATTGAGATTCAATTTGTGAACCACTATAACCCCCAAATCCTTTTCAGCAATATTACCACCTAGCCAGTTACTCCCCATTTTGTAGTAGTGCTAGTGCATTTGATTTTCCCTTCCTAAGTGAAGTACTTTGTACTTGTCTTTACTGACTTTCATCTTTTTTAATTCAGAGTAATTCTCCAATTTGTCAAGGTCCTCTGGAATTCTAATCCTGTCCTCCATTGTGCTTGCAACCCTTCCCAGCTTGATGTCATCTGCAGATTTCATAAACATACTCTCCACTCCATTAGGCAAGTCATTAATGAAAATATTGATTAGTACCAGACCCAGGACTGACCCCCGTGGGACCTTACTAGATATGTCTTCCGAGTTTGATAGCAAACTGTTGATAAATACTCTTTAAGTATGATCTTTCAACCTGCTGTGCATCCATTTTATAGTAATTTCATCTAGGCCACATTTCCCTAGTTTGTGGATTCGAATGGCATGTGGACTGTATCAAAAGTTTTACTAAAACTAAGATATATTACATCTACTGTTTCTCCCATGCACCATGCCAGTAACCCAGTCAAAGAAGGAAATTAATTTGGTTTGGTATGATTTGTTCTTGATAAATCCATGCTGGTTATTTCTTATAACTCTATTCTCCAGATGCTTACAAAATCATTGTTTAATAATTTGTTTCAGTATCTTTCCTGGTACTGAAGTTAGGGTGACTGGTCAATAAGTCCCTGGGTCCTTTTTGTTCCCCATTTTTAAAGCTAGATACTATGTTTGCCCTTCACCAGTCTTCTAGGACCTCACCTGTCTTCCACAAGTTCTTCAAGATAATTGCTAACAGTTCCAAGATTGGTTCTTATTATAACAGAATATTAACTTTATCCATCTAAATGTTCAGTCACTCAATCTTGTTAATTTCTTTGCCTCAACAGCATGGCTGGGATTATAGATCTGTGTTCCAACAACAGATGGAAGAAACAGGGATCAGCAAGAGAATTTTTCCTGATCTACAATACATTTTCCAGCTTGCTCATGTCCCAGGAGCTTAGGGGAGTGGTTATACCTGCATAATTAACTCCTCAGACTTGCTTATCTGGAGCACTACTGTACCTTTATGTTACTGCCAAACAACAGCCTACAGGGAATTTTTCCCATGTAAAGGGGATCCCCTTCCATACCAAGCTGTTAGAGATGCTCTCTGCCAGCCCTTCTTCTGCCCCTGCTGTGGAGAACACGCCAAGGAAAGGACAGAGTGCGGTGCTCCAACTATAGTTGACTGCCCACAGTCCCCTGGACCTTTATTCCTGGGCCAAACACACGGACAGAGCAGCAGGGCCACCCTTTCTCTTTTGGTTTAAATATATAAATAAGATCTATGTTGGATTTAATGTAATTCAAAGCTATAAAGGTGTGCACTTAAAAATTACAAATGAATGGAAACCATCTGTTTGAAAAGACAAAGGTGTAAGTGCCAGAGCAGATCTGTTGCTATATGTCGTGCTATAGTAGCGCAAGTGTCTAAAAGTCCAATTCTGAAGTGACAGTCCTTGCCACAGAAAATGCAGGTGTAAAGCTCAGGGCCAGAAGATGAAGCCAGTGCACTGCTAGTGCCTGAGGCCTGCTGTGCTTTCCTCTTCACTTTTTTTACTTTCCACTCTCTCAACCCCCTCTTTTCAGCCTCTCTGTCTCCCTCCAGCGTAGTTGGTTGCTAGCTGCATCTTTCCAGCTTACTGTGTGAATGTCAAAAGTTTTCAGGTCCCTTTTGCAAATGGCCATGCACCTGAGCTGAGGTTTACCCAGTGTCCTTAGAGCATCCACAAATTCTCCAAACAGGAGATCCTTTGGAATGCATTTTCCATCTCGTGGACATGCCTAAGCCAACAGACATGTCTTTTTGAGAATAGTGACAAGACTTCGTAATTTTGCTTTCTCAAGTACTTCAGTGCCACTTTGGTATCCCACTTGATATTCAAAATACAGCAAAGACAGTGGGCGTGGAAAGTGTTTAGCCTGCTCTCATGTCTGCTTTAGCTCATCCAGGTGTCACCACTGCATAGCAGTATGCTCAAAACACTTCTGGTAGACGCGTATCTTGGCTTTCAGTGTCAGTTTCCAGCTATCGCACATGTGCTTGGCCAGTTGAGCAAATGGGGCGGCTGCCTGTCTGATACAAAAATTAAGCTCATCAGCTGGATACAAGTTATATGATACAATTGATCCTAGAGAACAGGACTTGTGTACAACTTACAGTGTGATGCTAGCTATTAGAACTTCTGGTGCAGTCAACCCATCTTTTGCCATGATCATTATTTTTTGGGCTTTTTAATTTTTCAAATTAGTAGTAGTCCAAATTCATCACAAGCTAATGTAAAGCTATTGCAAAGCTGCTGGAAAGTTTCCCTGTATGTGATGAGCACTGCATCATCATTGAAAAGAAGTTACTATATCCTATCAGCAGGTGTTTGACTTTGCTTTTTGCTCTTAAACATGCACTGTTGAAGCATTTTCCCATCCAATCTTGTAAGGAGATATATAGACTTGGTGCTGTTACAAAGGAAGAGGTCTGTAAAATGAATGCTTAAGGGAAGGTAATCTTTATCAAGGACCTCTTCCTCCCTTAGTCCAGCCCCTATCCTGTGTTTAATCACCGGTAGGAAAATTATGTTAATCACTGCCACAATATGTGTGTTGTAACATTGTTTCATTTTTATAATTAAAGTGACCCAACTCCATTTTAAATTAATAGACATACAAACTCATGGGACCTGGATGTAAAACATTAACTGCTTTGTAGCAACATCCAGCCTTGTCTTGTCAGGAATTCCTGTGATAAGCACCGGGAGAGTCCCAGCATGAGTTAAGTACTGGAAACAATCAAAATGCAATCAGTATTTGGCCTTTAGTCTTTGGTAAACCTGTATGGGCCCTCTGTGACTTGAAACCCAGTAAACTCCATTTAAAATAATATTCAGACATGCATTGCAATGAGTGATCCTTTGTCAACAGCAAACAGCTAGAGTGAATCCACAGAAATAGCACAAGTGCCCTAACAGGAGGCTAGAATTCTGTCTATCACGTAGCTGGACAATCAGGAAAGATAATACTATGTTTGGCTGTGTCGGGGTGCAGCCCCCAATCACCTCATCGCTCTTAGGAGCTTCATAATTAGCTAAAAAGTAGGCATATGGCTGTGAGGAAGTAAACGGAGAAGTCCCGTATCTTAAGGAAGAGCACCAGAATAGCTCTGCGTGGAGGCCTGGTCTACCTACCCGTCTCTCCCCAGCTTGCCGCTCAAATTTAAGTATAGGGTGTGTGGCTGTGAAATCTGAGTGTGACTGTATATTCCACTCAGACGCACACTCGGGGATTGTGAGCATGACTGCATATTCCACTCAAATGCAAACCCAGGAATCAAACTAGTTAATGTAGGATTTGTTGCTTTGTTGTTGACAAACCCCACTGATGCAGTTTGTGTAAGTATAATTGTGTAAGTATAACCCTATAGTATAAGTTAATTCTATAAGTATAACCGTATAGTTGTAATCGTGATTGTGTTATAAGCAGTTAAGTTGTTGTAATAGATAAGAATTAATGTTGACTTTTAAATTATAATTGTTGATTTATAGTTTGTTACAAGTAAAACAAAGTTGTATGCAAAGTAACCCTTGTCGCTCCTTATTTGAGGGATCCATATAATCAAACCTGACAGCAAGCTGGTTCTTGTTGTCACCTCAATGTGAATGTGCAAACAGGTAAGAGTTTATTGACAAGAATAAATGTAAAATAGAAAAGTTTGCAGGTTAACCCAGAGGCATAAAGCCAGGGCCCAGTATCTCAAACAATACCCTTGGGTACAGTGGAATAAAGTAAAATCAATACTTCACCATCACACAGGAATGGATGAGGAATAAATCTGGATCAGGTCAGAATCAGGAACCAGGAAGCCAGTTGGGATCAGGAAATCAGGAACCGGAACAACAGGAACAGATAAGCTGTCTTCCTCGCCTATCTTCTTTCCTGATCCTAAGATCTTCCTCTCATGTTCAGCTGCACACTGCCACCATGAAGGACAGCAACTTGCTCAGGCTGGCTGTCCAGAGTCTTAAATACCCCCTAGATTGTCCAGTGGGATAGCTCCAATTTCCCACTCTGCTGCACCCAGCACTAAAATGTGCACACACAGCACTCTAATATGATGCACATGGCACCCTAAAATTGAATTCCCAAAGCAAAACTAAGTAACAAACATTTAACTGAAAATTCGGTGTACAGTGCTATATGAAAAAGCATGATGAAAGAGCAGAGAGAAGAATATACCAGAGAACATTGATGCCAAAACATATCCCTGTTTGACATCATTGCAAATTACAAATATGTACATTAAAAAGTTTGATATCAACTCCTCCCTCATCTACAGAGACCCACAGTCATAGTTCTGGGTTTCCCTCTTAAGTACTTGGATGGCATTATATTGGTGGTTAAAGCATCAAAAAGAGTTTTGCTCTGCTTTAGATATGAATGTTGCTATAGATAGTCACAGGATAAATACAGGAACAGATGTAGAATCCTGGCAAGTAAAAACCATTCCAGTAATAGTGGCAACTGCTCAGGGTTGGTTTTTCCTACCCTGATGTGAGTCGATGCAGTATGAACTTTGCAACATTAGTCATAATATTTAAGGCCGAAAGGCACCACCAGATCATCTACACTGACCTGTACATCACAGGCTACTAAACATCACCCAGCCACATTCACATCAAGCCCAACAACCAGAGGAGACTAAACTATTGTGTGCCACAAGCAGAGAACAGGAGGGACTGAGTGCACCAGTGCCCAAGGCCCCTGCAAGCACTTTTCCCCACTTTTGCCTATTCACTTCTATCACCAGCTTTCACTGCCTTTAAGTTGATCCTGTGTTTTCCAGCAGTTAGTGTCCCCTAGTATGGCCCATCATCACCCCTCCTTTCTTTCTGATGCGACAGATTGTGGTGTCATCACTCAGTCATTTGAGGGGAGTATCCAAAACCAAATATAGGGGACAGATGGCAGGGCAGGACATTGCTGTTGAGATGAGCACAACCCCACAGCTGAGGGGTTGGGGTTCTAGGATAGTGAAGAGGAGGGTCAAAAAGGTTGGAGCTCCATCTGTGAGTGAAGGAGTTTACTAGATACAGAGCAGAATGGACTGGGAGCTGCATCGAGTCCACCTGTTGCTACTCTACTTCTTGACCCATTCTATATTTGTGAACATCTACAAACCACTGTTCCATCCCCTCACCACTATAGTGGGCCTGGTGTCCCGATGGGTCATTGCCCAGGTGATCGGGCTCTTCCTCCTCTGGCGCTGCAGCCTGGAGATGGCAATTGCCTTGCTCTTCATTATGTGCAAGAAGCTGTGGGCTGAGATGCTAGCAAATAAGGTCCTACGGCAAGCTCTGGCAGCAGCCAGAGTCTCCTGCCTTCACTTAATAACCACCTTGTTGCAGTGTGGTAGGAAATGTGCTGTGTGCCTGCTGGGGCACCTGAAACAAGTGGCTTGGGCGACCTTGTCATCCAGTGCCCAGCGGGCCCACCATCATCTGGTTGCATTTTTCCTGGAGAACAGCGAGGACTGTAAGACAGTGCTGCGGGGAGGCATACGGCAGGCAAGCATCTCGCTCTTCTTTGGATTCCTCGATGGGGTGCTAGAAGTTTCCCACATGTCAGCACTGGCAGTGAGATATGGAATCACCCACGTCTTCCACTATGCCAGGTCCACATGGAAGCCTGCCTCAGGGGGCAACAACTTAGATGCCATCACTTCTGTCCTCCCACCTGCCCGAGTTTCCTTGAGCAACCGCTTCAAGGGCCCTACATTCTCAGTCCTCAAAGACTTCTCCTCATCCACTGACATGCTTAAATTTATGGTAGTCCGTGAGAAGGTAGGCAGAGGTGCTGCTAAGTATCATTTGGAGGCCACAGATCTCCCTCTGCATGTAAGATTCCAGAGCTACATGAGAATGCGAAAGCCATTTTCTCTGCTATCCAGAAGCACTACAGTGAGGCAGGTCAAGATGGCCTGCATGGTCTTCATTATACTCTACCTCTCCATACTCTCTATCATTGTCCAGTGAGTCACATAAAGGACCGGCTCATATATTGTAGTCTTTTATTTATGAAAGATGTCCTTGCACTAACATTTGAACCCGTTTTTGAGGGGAGGAGCTTAAAAGCACAAGGTGTGTAATGGCAGGGGGAAGTGTCCCAGTGGTGAAGTGTGGTTTAAGTACAAAATGTTCACCTCTGAGGATTTGAGATCATATCTTGATTTAGATGAAAAGTGATAAGAGTTTAGAGGGCTCATCATATTTCCTGAGGGGTCATAAGAAATCCATCAAGGAATGAAGAATATGTAGAGTGAGCTATTAAGAGGGGAAAGCAGGAAGTGGGATATAGTGTGGTGGGAAGCCAGAGAGAAGAGAATGAAGAAGGGAAGAAGGTGAGGGGGTGGGAGGGAACAAAGGGGGGGAGGCAGAGAGAGAGGCAACAGACCATGGAGGACACCGTGAGAGTAGAGGGAGCAAAGAGGAAGCAAGGGAGTGAGGAGGGGAGAGTAAGAAGAAATGGAGGGAGAGAGGCTCAGAAGAGAGGTGGGCAAAACAGAGAAGGTACAGAAGAGTGACAAAGGGGATAAGATACAAAAGGAGAGAACAAATAGGAAGAAAACAGAGGTAGAGAGAGATGAGGCAGGGGCAATTCAATGTTTGTGGCCACTCCAATTAATGGCCTCTCTTCAGGGAATGCCAGCATGGGGAGCAATCTGTACCAAAGTGGGGTGTGATTCTTTTGGCAAAGGTTGTTCTGTGCTCTACAGAGTTGGGGGTATCTCAGTTCAGTCCTCGCACAAAGGTGGTCCACACTGCAAAAGCCTCATCACAATTGGTATTAATTGAGCCTGTGCAGCATTCTGGGGATGAGAGCAGCAAAAGAACAAGCTACCCTCCCACCTCCTTCCACATGAATGGAGAATAAGGGTCTTGAAAGGTCAAAAAAATTAGGACTGAGTAAGCAGCACATAAGGAAAAAAGAAGAGGAAGATAGTCTCAGAAGCCAGGCAGTCCTATTAAAACCATTCAGCCAGTGTCTATTGGATGGCGTTTATTTTTGCTACAAGTTAAAACAGATATAAGTTAGACACACTCTCCAGAGGTTTTTTGCAACTTACCCTCTGTGGGTTTTTTTGCAATTTGCAAGTGTGGCCCTTGGCATTGCAAAGTTTGGCCATCCTTGACTGCTTCTAGGTCGTTTCCATCTCTAATGGTGTGATTCAACATTGTTTGATGGATGGCTGCCCATAAAGGTGTGTGCTGTATAGGGAAGCTGTGTGGGTGAGGTTATTTCTTATTTTATAGAGTGCAGTTTGCATGGTGGTGTGAGGAGTAAGGAGCAGCTAGAGCCTCTAGAATATTGGAAGTGTTTGTGCAGAGGCAGATCTGGAGGGCAGGGACTGTTCAAGCCCCCCAAACATCTTGATATCTTCCCTTTTGGACAATATAATTAACAAGCATCTGAATAGTGATGACCTCCTTCAGTTCTCTCTCACCTGTTCCTTATTCTGTCTCTCCCTCTTACCTCTCTTTCTCTTCACCTTGTCTCTGGAAGGGGACTTGGCACACTAGCTAGGTGGAAGACCCAGCTGGGGATATCTGCTGTGTAGGCAGCAGAAGACCTACGAGGCAGAGGCCTTTGGAGGAACCAGGCAGGAGGTCCTGTTCTGACTGATGTTGAATTGTGTTTGTGCCTGAACAGTAAATGGATCTCTGGGAAAATGGAAGGGACTACTGATAGTGGTGAGAGCTTCACTCACGTGGCTGGCTGGTAAGTTGTCCCTGGCTTCCTTGAGAGTGAGTGGGGAAGATGAGGCAGATGCACTGTCCATTGCTGAATTTGGCAAGGCCCTATTATAGTGGCCTTATGTTGTGTTGGCACTTTTATGCAATGTCATCTCATGATGCAAATGAATTTGTCTTGCAAGTTTAAAAGGTGGAAACCCTCCCACATGAAAGCTGCTGCCTTTAGATGAACCCTTTCAGACGCTGTTATAAAAAGTGCAGTGTGCGCATGACATGGTCAATAGGTGATTGATATGATGAACAGCTGCTACTAATTGGTAGTCCATTGGCTGAATGTGAGAGTTCAGATTTATTTGTTTTTCTTCCATCATGACACTGAAAAATATGTTTTCCACTATTCAGGAAATATCACTGGGCCAAATCCCGAATTGCTTACATAAGAAAAATCTCAGAATCAGAGTCAATAAGCATTTTCTTGAGTCAGGTCTCTGAAATATGACTCTTAAGAGAATTAACACACAAAATACTTTGTGAAGTTGAAATAAGGTCACTGCTATGACCCCATTCCCCAAAAAATACTGTGTTAAAAATACTAAGCATTTAAAAGTATGAATGTTGAACAATTAGAGGAAGGTAGATATTCAAATATGTTCACACAATCTCCTAAATAAGTTTACACATGTAATCATTATATTACATATTCCAGAACAAACTTAATGACACCTGAAAAATGACACAGTGATATGGCATTAGAATTATGTTTTAAAAGTTTTGATCAATCGCCTTCACACTTTCAGGATACACTAGAATGTTTTATTTTTAAGTAATCACAAAAAATAATTTTCTTCTGAAGTTATAAGGGAAATGAAGACTGGGACTAAAAGTGTTGCAACTTTTAACTGAATAGCTCCCTATTCATGGTAGTTTGTAACGTCTTGTACCTCAAAAAATTGCCTAATTTCATCATACTTTGCAAAAAGATACAGCAGACAGTACTTAGAGACTGTAACAAACAAAAGAAAACACCCTTAGATTAGATACAAATTTATAAGATAAAATAGATCTAATATCTTATATTGGGAATCCATTATTTTAGCATCCGAGCACCTCAAGATTAAAAACAAAACAAAACATAAGAATACCTGTCTACCTTCCCAGCTGGGTCATGACATCAAGCTGATTGTGAGCTCTTCAGGCAAAAAACATATAATACTTGTATGTATTTTAAAAGGCCCTAGGTGCACCTATATCAAAGAAAACAAAACAGTGCTCTGGAGTTAATGTTACGCAGGGAAGGGAGAGCTAACAATAAGCTTTATCGTGGAACCTGACTGCAATAACTTAATTATGGAGACTATTATCTGTTCATAAGAAAATATAATAAATCCACCACCACCGTTATCCCTCTCACTTCATTTACTGGTATTTCTAGCATACAAATCAGCATCATAAAAATCAAGTCATATTGCTGCATGGGAGAAGCTGGCCCAAATCATGTCAATAGCTTGTTTATACAAGGGTTTCTGATAAAGCATCTCTTCATTCTGCTGCCTACATTCATTGGGAACTGGAGGTGAGAAATTATTAACTCTTCCTTTGGCAAAGGGAAATCAGGTAGCACTGGAGTCGAGAAACTCTCTAAGGTCTGTCTTGATCTGAAATTGTGGTAGTGCCTGTTTAACTAGCTGTTTTCAGACACAGGCCTTGCCAAGAAGCCACAATTCTTCAGTGCAGGCTCCTAGTCCTTGCCCTCACACCCGCATCAGTGCAGGGGCCAGCCATAATCAGGACACAAATCCTAGATCACCCCAGGCAGAGAAAGATGAATGCAGATCAGAATTCCTGGCTTGCTCTGCCAACAACCCAATCCTGTTTCAGTCATCAGCAGGCTGACACCTTCCTCCAGCCCCCTTCCTGGCCTGTCAGTGTAGGGATGTGGAAAGAAACACCAACCAGTTCTTCTGTTGAGAACATGGGGGGAGGGAGAGATGCTTTTGTACCCCGCCTCTGATTCTTGCAAACACAGCTCACTACAGGGCCTTATCTACACCAAGATTTGGGGGAAAAACGTTCCCATTGTTGCTAACATTGGTGCAACTCCATCAATGGGAGCAGTGACAGGAACCCTAAGGTAAACATGGTATTAGCAGCCATCAGTGGTTTTTTAACAGTGTATCATTTAGATGTGCTCTGAGCAGAAAGGGAGGAAGGAGAAGGAAAGATGGAAATGTTAAATAAAGACAAAATTAAACTAGAGATAAACCAATATTGAAAAAGTGCAAAGGAATGAAGAAATACATTAAAATGGGGTAAATCCTCTTCCCTGCACCAAGCCTGAGTAAACAGGGTGAGCAGAAGGAGAACAAATCTTCCCCCCTTCCCCAGTCAGAGAAAAACAGAGCTGTTTTACCACTACTGTAGCATCCAAGGGAGCAGCATGTCATATACAGTGGATGGGGGAAGGAGTTTGGTCAGCAAACCCACATACATGTGTTGTCAGGACTTAATGCCCCCTTCTTCCCCTGCCTGCTCTACAAACTGGACCTCAGGAGGTCATCCAGTCCAACCCCCTGCTCAAAGCAGGACCATCCTCAGCCAGATCATCCTGGCGAGGGTTTTGTCAAGCCGCAGCTTAAAAACCTTAAAAGATGGAGATGCCACCACCTCCCTAGGTAACCCATTCCAATGCTTCACCACCCTCCTAGTGAAAAACTTTTTCCTAACATCCAACCTAGACCTCCCCCACTGCAACTTGAGATCATTGCTCCTTGTTCTGTCATCTGCCGCCACTGAAAACAGCCTAGCTTCATCCTCCCTGGAACCCCCTTTCAGGTAGTTAAAGGCTGCTATCAAATCCCCCCTCAGTCTTCTCTTCTGCAGACTAAACAGGCCTAGTTCCCTCAGCCTCTCCTTATAAGTCTTGTGCTCCAGCCCCCTTATCATTTTTGTTGCCCTCCACTGGACTCTCTCCAACTTGTCCACATCCTTTTTCTAGTGGGGGGCCCAAAACTGGACACACTACTCCAAATGCAGCCTCACCAATGCCAAATAGAGGGGAATAATCACCTCCCACGATCTGCTGGCAATGCTCTTACTAATGCAGCCCAATATGCCATTAGGCTTCTTGGCAACCAGGGCACACTGCTGACTCATATCCAGCTTCTTGTCCACTGTAACCCCCAGGTCTTTTTCTGCAGAACTGCTGCCTAGCTCGTTGGTCCCCAGTCTGTAGCAGTGCATGGGATTCTTGCGTTCTAAGTGCAGGACTCTGCACTTGTCCTTGTTGAACCTCATCAGATTTCTTTTGGCCCAATCCTCCAATTTGTTTGGAGGTTGCTTGTTTCCTCCAGTCATGGTGTTGCCATTCTCTTTGGCTGCCAGCACTTCCACCAGGCTGCCAGCCAACTTCTGTGGGACTTCTATGACTCAGCCCTCCAGCCAGGTCACACAGGCCAAAACTCATACCAAGCTTTTGATGAAGTGTGAATTTTCTGTAATGTTTTGTATGAATACGATGTGTGCCTCAGTTTCCCCTATATGCTACATGGTTAAATAGGTGGTGGGAAAAGGCTGTTTACTCTCAGACAGGCTATGACAAAGGTGGGAAAGGTGCCTCACTGTCTCCGGTTTGGGGGCCCAAGGTAATGGAAGGTCACAAAGACAATGGCACATCCAATCACTGGGATATTTGGTACCTAGCAATTAACAACCACAAATAGCCCACCCCATTGCAGGAAGCGAGCTGTGTTTGACCAGCTAGAGAACAAAGGACTGAGGAGGGGCTGGGTGGGACTGGCCCAGGAACATGAATAAAGAGGACACAGAGGAACAGAGTGGGACCCTAGGGGATCACCCAGCCTGGCTGGGGCACTGGGTAACTAGAATGGACCACCCTGAAATTTTCTTCTCTCTTTCCCAAGGACTTCCTCCACTGTGTTCCAGACATCTAATAAACCCCTACTATGGAGGCTGAGAGTCACTGCAGATGCTAAAGGTATGTGTGGGGGACATTTCTCCCTTTGGGTGTACAAGTCTCCCTCAGGTACCCATCTCAGCTAGAATTTGCTGAAGGGAGCGCCCAGTGTGAAGCAGGAGTGCTGAAGGCTCTGAGGTTTGGTCCAAGGAGGCAGTGAAGCTGAGTGATTTACCCTAGTGAGGGAGTGAGACCCTAAATGGGTCTGCCACACTGAAAGGTTCCTCTCAGGAACTATTCCAGAGCCGTTCCTGAGCACCAGACCTGTGGATCTGTGTCAAGTGTATAACAAACTTAAAAAAGAGAAACAGATCTTTGCCCTTCAGGGACAATTATAAACAACACCATTTCTTACTCTTTCTGAGTTAAATTCCCTCTTTGGGATTGAAGCTGCAGGGTTCCTTCTTAGGGTCTGTCACTACCTGTGGCCAGTAACAGGCCCTGGACCAGCCTGGTGCCTCTAGCTTTAGCCTAGGGAGCATCTCTCCTCACATCTCTAATTCCAGCTGGGAACTGACTTGATACCAGTAGGCAGCTCCTTCTAGTTTGGCCTGCTGGGCCTTGATTGGCTGTTGTAAGTTCCTAGCTCTTCTGGCTGCTAGACGACCAGATTTTGTTGGTTTCCAAAATGGCTGCTCTGCTCTTTTCTTCACAGATAACTATTTCCTTGGGTGGGGTGTCGCGGAGCAGCAAGGGCTCCAGTAGGTGCCATGAAGGCCTGGTGCACCCCATCAGCCAGGTGTGGGCCTAGGTGGAATGAAAGCAGAGCAGCTGATGAGGGACAGTCACAGGTAGCAGAGCATCAGACAGCTGATTGCTAGCACCCAGCTGCCTCCTGGGGTGGTCTAGGTTGCTTTATTTGGGAGGAAGGCCAAGGAATAAAGAGTGGCTTTGTCTACAGTAGCACTTTTGTTGGCCTGGGGTATGTGAAGAAACACACCCGACTGACATCACTTTTACCGACAGAAGTGCCAGCGTGGACAGCGCTGTGTCGGCAGGGGATGGTCTCCTACCGACGTAGCTACTGTCGCTTGTTGGGGGCGGTTTAATTATGCTGAAGGGAGAGCTCTCTCCTGAGGGCATATAGTGGCTACACAGGAGACCTTACAGTGGCACAGCTGCAGTGGTACAGCTGTGCTGCTGTAAGGTCTCTAGTGTAGACAGAGGCCCGGTATACACTTACCTTTGCGATTCGGTGGCAGTCAACGGGAGATACGCAAGTGATATAAATCACTTGCGTGTCTCCCATCGACTTTGCAGCATCTCCTCTGCATGCCGTCCACACTGCGCTGTGTCGAAGGGAACAGCATTCCCTTCAACGCAGCGCTACGCCACTTACCGGGGTGGTTTTCCTGCGTCGCTTGCTGGCTCGACTGAATGTGTCTATACAGACCGCTCAGTTGATCCAGAGCAATCGATCTGACGGCGGCGAATTTGCTGCCGTCAGTGTAGACCCAGCCACAGATTCCCTCCTGGGAGGAAATGCTTGTCTGGTGGAGGTGAACATCTGTCCAAGGATGCCGGACACTTTAGTGGATTCTGGTTCCATTTGATCCAACCTTCGTAATAAGTTTGGAAAATTATACCCTCAAAATTATTAACTCCATGGTCTGTTATTCAAAATGACTGAGCGTCACATCGCTTCTTGATCAGCCAAATATACACTGAAAAATCACTGGCAAAACAAAATGGCCCAAAAGTCATGCCCAGTGTAACTCCATTGACTTGGAGTAACACCAGGGACCAGTTCGGCTCAGTAAATCTGTGACTCTAGCTCAGTTAGGAGCACCCAGGCTAGCATAACACTAAATCCTGAGAAATGACATTCCCAGTCAAGAGGGACACAGTCAGGAAGATGCAATGGGCCCATTCCCTTGCCGATGGCCTCATCCTACCATCCACAGCAACCGCCACTGGGATAGAAGTTTTTGGTATTTCACAAGCACCAGAGAAAGCCGATTAAGCTGAACAATATAACAGAGACTGTATAAAAATATATCATTTATTTCTTAGGGGAAAACAAAACAACCATCTGAATAAAACCCAACACTGCAATGCTCCGATGCCAAAAAAAATCTGTGATGGAGTAATAAGTTCAGAGTTTTAAGTTGCCATATGGGGCTTGATGCCCCCTCACTGATGGAGGAGGATCCCAGACTATACTTCCTTGAGCCAGTGAAGCCAGAGTGGATGGTATTTGTCCCACTGTTTTGCCTGGGAAGGGAAGCTTTAAATTGTGTCTGCCAGTGAGGCAGTTTGAGGATGTTCTGTGTCAGTGTTTAGACCTGCTCTGGCAATGCCCACTTCTGGAACCACGCTGGCTGACTACAGGTCCCCTGGTTGAGTGAGGGTTGTCAGTGCATTGTGTCATTGCAACTCCAAATAGAATTTCTTGTGCTGAATTAGCCTATAAAATGTGCGGTGTATTATTATGTCCATAATTATTGCAAACACTACGTTAATAGTTAAAGCAAGCATGTACATGAAGAGCCAAATTCCGCTGTCAGCTGCACTGATGTAACTGAGAGCAGAGCTGTAGAATAATGTGCAGAGATAGCTGTTCTTCCACTACCCAACATGAAGCAGATGTAAGGAATGCACCTAGCATATTAAACAAGCTATGACATTGGGCCAGAAAAAGCCAAGCAACTTTACAAATTGCATGGCCCAAATCTGATTTTTAAAGACATTATAGGAAGAAGAAATGGTACTGAGGGTTATTCCTTACAAGTAGACTAGCGCTTTGATATGCAAGTGTATGTTGGTAGTTATTTGATGCTGTTTACGTATCTCTTGTTAGAGGTTAGCAATGTAGATAAACTGCTTTCCTGTCTATCACTGTTCTATTGATTAAGAGTTCCAAAGGAACATATGAACATTTGGATGGAATTTGAATGAAAACAATTCTATTGTTTTTATTGATCTTTGAAGTTTAAAGTAGTCAAAACCTGTGAATGGTTGTAAATGGCCAATTACCGTCTGCTAATGTAACTAGTTACTGGTGCGCACAAGACATAGGCAATGATACTTCAGAGCCACAAGCAATCATCTATTAATTGTTCAAAGAGGCACCTGCTGTGAAGAAGATATCCGTCAGCCTGCGCAGATCTATACAAGACTCTAGTGGACTGATCCTTTTTATCTCAAATCTGTTCAAGCTTGTGAGGGTAAGTTTGGATCACAAGATTGAGATCCCAGGACCAGCCTGGAATCACGCTGCTTATTCTCATCGGAGAATTTGAACAAACTCTGTGATTGGACTATTTAGTCTTCATTTCTCTGGACTGGATTTCTAACAAAAGATGCTCTAAAGGACTGATGACTCCAAGCTGTTTGGGTAATTTCAGCAATTTTGCAATTTAAGAACTTTGCAATTCAGTTATCTCTACTTTGAAACTGACCTAAGAACTTTATTTTCAGCTGTGTATGTACACTGACCTTATAACCATTGCTGTCTTTCCATTTTTAAATCAATACTAGTTTAGTTAAATAAGCATTGGCTTTAAGTGTGTATTTGGGTAAGATCTGAACTATTCATTGGCCTGTTTGGTAATGTGCTCAATCCTTTGGGATTGGTGGAACTTTTTTACCTATAATGGATAAAGATTTTCAGTAATCCCCATCATATTTTACTTGGCTGTCTGGGTGCTAGCCAAAGGGCTGGATAGCTTTAAGGATACTGTGTTTTTGTCTGCTGAATGACCAGTGAGATCATCAGAAGCAATTTGTTGCTGGTTTGGTATATCTTATGGAAGAAAAACCACCAGTATTTAGGGTTTTGCCTGCCCCATTCTTTGCAGTTTGCCCTGTTTAAGCTATCTCAGCATGGCTCCCCTGGAGGCAACTCTCAAAGTGCTTCCACCTCCTCTCTCAGCTCAGTGGAACCCCCAGACGGCAGCTTAATGAGAAGAAATCTGCATGAAGATCCCCTTACAGATATCTCCCACATCATGGGCTGGGATTTGCTCCACATGGAGAAAGTATCAGGCCCATACCTGCAACTCCGCAACCTGGCAGAGCCCAGGGAATCTGCAAGAAGC
The DNA here is from genome assembly GCA_007922155.1 of Mesoclemmys tuberculata. Lineage (NCBI taxonomy): Eukaryota > Metazoa > Chordata > Testudines > Chelidae > Mesoclemmys > Mesoclemmys tuberculata. The sequence goes on along the minus strand of ML675616.1, from coordinate 82,922,733 downwards.
CAGCTCCTTCGTGTGGAGGCCCTGTACCTTTCCTGAAGCCCTGCTACCTAGCATTCCCCCTAGTCATGGCTGTCCTCAGGACCTGAGGGAGAAGGCATCCGGGAAAAGACAGCACAGCCCCAGACCGTATTATCTTTCCTGGGTGAGCTCTGCAGAACTGGAGGGCGCAATATGCAGTCACTAGTCCCAATTCCAGTCTGCCCACTCCTGCAACAGACCATCCAGCTTCCACGCTATCCTCCAGCAGAGCTCAGACCCACAGAGCAACCTCCATGGAATCCTGAGGAAGAGGAGAGAGAGCCACAGAAGCTGCTGAGGCCTCTTCCATGTGGGAAGGGGGAGATCCAGGCATACAAGGGAGCCTCTGCACACAGATCTTGAGGGGATGGTTCAGGTCATAGTCCTGTCCACATAAATGAAGCCATACTCTAGCAGAAATGTGCTAAAGTGAGTTAAATGTGCTCCAAATGGAGCTCTCTTTTGCAATTTTCTTAGTAACACCAAATACAAGTCTGTGCATAGGTCTTGTCTGGAGGGTATGAGTCTTGCTATACAGTACATAAGCTACCAACCAGTCTTGTCAGATTTTTTAACCTAGTTGCATTCTGCATCATGAAACTGGGATTAATCACTGTCCCTCCCTGGATCTGAAATTACAGTTTTGCATCTGAAGCTAGTTTCACGCAGTGTAAATCTGACCAAATCCAAATCAAGCAAAGCTGTTAATCCAAAATGCTATAATGTTTCAAACCCCTATTTGGCATAAACTCCCTTTCTTCACCTGGGAATTTATCCTTCCATTCAGTGACTCTCATGTTCCAGACTCCCAGATGATTCTCCGGTGCTCATAACCTTAAAAGTCTTTGCAAGTGCCTTCATCAGTGGTCTCAGGTGTTTCTGTGTCTGCTTCAAGTTCAGTAACTCTCACCGAGAGGTGCTGATTTTCCATGGTTTGCCATGCAGACATGTATGTTGAGTATCTCTACACTGCTTAATCATGGGTGTGTGCAACTGTGGTTCAATGATGCTCCCACTAAAGTTAATGTGAGTTTTGCCATGGAATTCCTTAGAAGCAGGAACAGGTCCAATGTCAGAAGAGGCTGTGGTCATGCAGCATCTATGTGCTTGAAGAAGTCACATATACAAATCACTAGTGTACTGACCCAGAGGGGGGAGAAACTCATGCCCTCTAGTGCTGGCCGGTGGGGGGTACCAGCTGGGCCTTCTTTGGACAAGCTGTCCCCTACTGACTCCTCCGGCAGCTGTGGCAACCTGTCCTCTCCGCCCCTGTGCTGGGCACATGGAGGGAGCCACAGGAACCCCGGCCATGCAGCCCCTCTTTCCCCCCCACCAGGTGGCCTGGGGGCATCTCTCCTGTCACTCCCTTTCTCTGCTGGAGGTGCCAAGTTGATGCCGGGGATGTCTGTGGGAGGCAGTTCCTCCAAGGAGGGCCCAGCTGGAGCCCCCTCAGGCTGGTGCCCAGAGGCATGACCCCCTCGATATGCCACTGCCACCACACTTGCCACCCCACAGCAGGGACGGGTGGGGGAGAGTGGGAAATGGGCCCACAGACAACCCCCCCTGCCGCCACTGATGGGGGACACACAAATATCAAGCTGGACACCCAAGGTACACCACTGACACAAAGGTCCAGAATATGTTCTTGTAACAAGCAATAGGCCAATATGGACTGAATCTATTGGTAAAGCAGCACTGCACAGGCATTGACTCAAAAGGAAGTGAGGCTAAGCCGTTGCCATCTTACTCTTCACAAGTGACTCCTCCCTTCCCCCCAGCTTTGATAGAGCTAAGAAAACCTCTTACAATGTCAGTTCTGACCTCAGCACTGTTCAGATTTGAAGAGGCAAAGCCCATATGTCCAAAGATGTTAAATTAAACAAGCTTTGTTTGTTCACCTTCGAGCCTGTTGCAACATCTGTTTCTCCAAGCTGTTACTGGGGTGGGTTGACTTAAGCTTGCACAACTATGTTGAAAGAAGAGGGTTTTCTCTTGGTATGCAGTTTTCTTTGTTGGCATTGGTTCAGCCTGAATTCTTTGTAATAGATTCAGTTGCACCAAGAGCTCTGGGGAGTCGCATCCCCATCAGAATAAATCCACTTAAATGGAAGGAAGTGTGGTTCAACAGTCAGGGCACTAGCCTCACCCAGCCATTAGGAGACCGGACTTCAGTTCCCTGCTCTGCCACAGACTTCCTGTGTGTCCTTGAGCAAGTCTCTAAGGCCCAGTCTACACTTACCTTTGCGATTCGGCGGCAGTCGACGGGAGATACGCAAGTGACGTAAATCACTTGCGTATCTCCTGTCGACTTTGCAGCGTCTCCTCCACGTGCCGTCCACACTGTGCTGTGTCAAAGGGAACAGCGCTCCCTTCGACGCAGCGCTACGCCACTTACCGAGGTGGTTTTCCTGTGTCGCTTGCTGGATCAACTGAGCGCGTCTATACAGACCGGTCAGTCAATCCAGAGCAATCGACGTGACGGCGGCGAATTTGCCTCCATCAGTGTAGACCCAGCCTTAGCCTCTCTGTGCCTCGATTCCCCATCTGTAAAAGGAGGATAGTAGTACTTCTGTACCTCAGATGGATATTGTGAGCATGAGTATGTTAAAGGTTGTGGAGCACTTTGAGATCTACTGATGAAAAATGGTTTTATTAAATAAGCTCAAATTGTCCAGAAAATATGTCTAGAGGGGAGTAAAAATGTAAAGTGAAACAGAGCTTTGCTAAGAAGAATCCAGCGTTGCTCATTCCATGTAACACACCCGTACTCACAACGGCTTTGGCTTTCTGTACACAGTGTTTTTTTACAAAGCTTAAAAACCATGTTAAAACCCAGCGAGCCTGCTTCTGATTTCAGTTCACCAGTGTAGATCAGGAGTAACTCTATTGAAGTCAATGGCATCTGGGCATAAAATCAGCGTATACAGCAGGAAAATCAAGCCCAATAACTTGAGTTTTTTTGCTTTACAATTTTCAACTGACGCAGTTCCTCTGGTGGCAGCAAGGGTAGAAGTCCTACCTCAGACCAGCAGTTTTGCCAACTCATGATTTTACCATAAGTGTCATTAATTGGTGTTTTTCTTAAAGCCCCAGCTCTTGCAGTAAGGTGATTACATGAGAATCTCAGCTTTCATTTTTTAAAGTCTGTTTAACCCTTGTGGTTTCAGAGAAATGCCTGAAAACATGAAGCGAGTGCCCCTAAGTGCTCAGAAACCCTGCAAATAAAAAGAGTCCAACACGTATAATTTTTTGAAAAGACTCGATTTTTAAGTCAATCTCTTGATTTTTGGACCTGACACATGATTTTTTAATCCTGGAGCCCTGGCACTTTACTCATTGTGTCATCTGAACCTGCTGAGAGGAGGTCTAGAAAACACGATAAAACATTGGTGGCCATTGGCACCTTGTCTACACAAGAGCGCACATGAAATTTTAAAAGCCAATGTCTAGGGTACACAATCTGAACTTGCACCTGAATCATGTGCCAAAACAGTGTGGGTGGTCAGTGTGGATGTGGCGGTTAGTGGGGGGGGGAAAGAGAGACTTGATCTAGCCCAGGTATGAGCCCAGACAACAATCCATTTTTTAATCCTGTTCTGTCAGGGCTTGTTCTCACCCACGCTGGCTGCCAAATTGTGGGAGATCTCAGTTCTTGCGTACTGTCAAATTTAAACAGATTCCCCACAGCTGCCACCAGACAACTCCGAAGCCCAAAACTGCCAGAGCTCAGAAAACTCCAGCCACCCCCCTCCTACACAGTGCCCATCCCAATTATTGAGGCTGCAAGGGAGCTGAGGAGCAGTATAGGGCCACATACACTGTGATTCTCTCAGAAGTCGCTTTGATTCCACCACCTTTCTGACTTCTTTACACTACCAGAGTGGTACAGGGGGTCCTGGTCCAGAACTGGGGCTCCTACATGGTAGGAGAATATAAATTAATAAATAATAATAATAACGATGGGGCCATAGTGGAAGCCAGAAGCTGGCTCTCTGTCTTTGTCTCCTGTGAAGCACCTAGCGTGGGCTCCAGCACTGTCAAATAAAATAACCATATAAACAGTTATTTACTCTCGTTTGCTGGCAAGCAAGCTGAATATGAAACAATGAGGGAGCTTCACTCCCGAGCCCATATGAGCCAGATCAGCCCTGCAGCCTGCCAGCGGAGGCTGGTGGGATCCCAAAGCATCCTTCACGCCAACCTGAGGCTGTCTCAACGCCCCTGGATTTAATTGATCAATCTCCAGCTCGCCCCTGCGGGTGCAGCCGGGGTGAAACGTTTGATCAGCTGGGCTGAGCTAAAGTAACCCTTGAGCGAGACTCGGGCTGCCGGGCACAGGCACGTGTGAGTGGCGCTTTTTGTAGGCCCTACACAAATAAACCAGGCAGCCCCCTTCCTTGCCCGGAGCACGGCGTTAAGAGCGCGTCACAGAATTGTGATCTCCACAGCTCGCCTTCAGAGGGGCAGCGCGCGCGCGCTCCAGCCACCCCACCCCAAGGGGCTGCGCGCGCCCTCCCGCCCATTGTCCGGCGCGTTCCCGTCACAGCTGCGGCGGCGGCGAGGGAGCGCGCGCGCGCCCTACACTCGAGCCTTGCCCGGCCCCTGGAGGGAGCGCGCGGCGCCGCTCTCTCGCGCTCTCTCCGGCCGGGCGGCGGTGACGGCGCGGGGAGCCCCAGCGCGGCCATGCCCAGCTAGCCCGCGCCCGCCCGCACCGCTGCTACGTTCCCCGCCCGCCCGCACGGGGCTGGGGACAGCCGGTCCGCCGGCGCCTCCCCCCGGCCACCTGCTCGGAGCGGCTGAGGCGCGCGCAGCGGGCAGGGCTCGGCCGCGGGGCGCCCCGAGGATGGAAGGCGGCGCGTACGGAGCCGGCAAAGCCGGGGGCGCCTTCGACCCCCAGAGCTTCCTGCAGCAGCCTCACACCCTCCTGCGGGGGGTGTCCTGGGTAAGGGCGGGGCTGTCCCCGTCGGTCGGTCTGTCCGAGTGGCCCGGGGGGAGGGAGGCGAAGCGGCGCTGCGAAGTCACCTCTGCCCCCCGGCTCCGCTCGCGCGGCTCGCCCCCTCAGCCGGGGGGTGGAAAATGGGACGTGAGCCAAAGACAAGCGGGGCCGCTCTCCGTGGGGCGGGGCGCGGGGCGCGCTGGGGCGAGCAGCGTGTTGGGGGGGGCTGGAGATGCCGCTGGCAGATCCCGTTCCGTGCCTGCCGCCGAGCCGAGCCGAGCCGTGCGGGGGGTGTCCTTGCTCGCCCGCCCGGCTCCCTGGCGCTGGTCCCGCCAGCCCCTCTGCAGCGGGCGCGGCGGGGTCTCGTGTCACACCGATCCCATGGCCGCCGCCCCAGGGCTGCGGCAGCGCCTGTGCGGGAAGGTCGTGGGGATTAAGGGAGCGGGCGAGCTGCCAGCCCGGAGCCAGCGGGGTTGCACGGAGAGACGCAGGCGGCAGGGGGCAGCCGCAGGAGGCCCCCCTGCCCCAGAGCAGCTCGCCCTTTGCTCGTTTGGTAAAATGGCTATTGCAAAACCGAAGGGGAAGGGCGGGTAGAGGGCAGGGGCGCTGGATGGGCTTGGCCAGCCTGGTGCCAGCAGTAAGAGCCCGTAGCCGGACCACGCTTTGTGCCGGTGACCGGGAGGTGCCCGTTCTGCTGGGGTGGCCAAAGTGGCACCATCCATTTTTGTCAGAAGAGGCCCCTTCAGCCTGGTTGGATGTGACGTGGAGGGAGCTAGGGAGCGCTAGCAGCGCCCTGAGACCGCTGAGGACACGATTAATACGGTTGGTCTGTCTGTCTGTCTGTCTGGGCCTATGTACGGTACAGTACCACCTGGTCCTTACCCGAAGGAGGGGAATTCAGTAAATGTCCTGCACCCATCTGCTATGGAAATCCACTAGGAAGTGCCTGGCTTGGGGAAAGCAGCAGCAGAGCATGTTCCAGCCAAGGATGATGGGCACAGAGTGACCTAAAAGAACTTTTCCATCCTTAATCTCTAGGACAGTAATTCCTCTCCCTTTTTTGTAATACCATGACTTCACTCTAACACTGCAGGCAGAGCTCTGGCTTCCCCAAGACATGAAGGAGAGATGAACTCTGCTGTGCACTTCTTTCTGCTCCGCTGTATCTTGTATCCTAGCGTGTCCCTGAACTCCCTTACTTGTTCCATAATGGCTCCCCAGCCATCAAAGGCGACATGGCCCAGCATTCCCTTGGATGTGCTGCCATTTCCCCACATTCATCAGCTATTTGCTTGACCTTGACAGAGGTTGGAATGGAATTGACCCAGATATTAATTTGTAATGAAAGAGGTGCTGGGACTCCAGCAATTTTTTTTACACTCATAACTGATGCAGTAAGCCCAGAGGTGCTGGGGCTATGAACTGCCATGCCTACAGGTGCCCTGGATTAAGCGCTGGATTGCATATTAAATGCTGGATTGACCCCATGCAGTATATTCATTTAGTTGTTAGTTCTTCAGTTACTGTAGAAAGTAATGTCTTTTTGTAGAACGTTGGAGGTGCCCTGGGGTCAGCTCCCCAACAAGGACAGCCTGCTTGTTAGTCATGGGAGTAGGGGAGTGTGCCCTTTTTTCTCCCCCTTACTCTCATTTTCTTCTCACCTTTTCCTATTGGCCCCTTTTTACCTCCTCCTTAGCACCTCCCCGCCCAGTGCTGCCAAGCCAGATGCTTGTGCTGGTCACAAGCTCACCTAAAACATTTGTAATGATACGCTGTGTGATATTAGTGTTTATTGTGAAGTATCAAAGGTGTGCCTGGCACTCCACCAACACAGAGTCACACCTGGCCCCTGCCCCACAGAGCATGCAGTCTAATTTCAAAGAGTGCAGTACATGCCTTTAAAGGAGGAGGTGTGAGAACTTAGGTGGCTTGCAGAAGATGACTTATGTGGCTTAATGTTGAGAAGAAGGTGAGCTCCTGTGTGTGATAGGGTCTGACACATAGGATGCTTACACCAGTGTAGAGAGGTTTACACTACTAGTGTCCTTCTGGGCACTGCTAGGACACGGGTGTGAGGAAGCTCAGGTTATCAGACTGCTGCTGGTGATAGGAAGCAGGTAGTTCCTAATATGCACAGAGGGGCCCCTTGTTGTAGCAAGTGGGCAGAATATTTGTTTCTTTCTTTACACCTGACAAAAAATGGAACGAATTTGGTGTTGGCAAAAGGTGTTGGCTCAACGGTCCTGGAATACAGAGTCCTCCTCTCTCTTTCCCCACACCTGCTTACCACTGGGCAGTAACTGCTCAAACCACCCCCACGCTGCTCCCTGTCAATGTGCCTCAGCCTGGAAAAACAGCACCTACTGGAACATGGAGGAGTTAATATCAATAGCCTGTTTTGTCCCTGGCCTTTCTGCGGAAATCCTCCCACAAAGGGGCCAGTGGAGACGGAGGGAGATTTGTCCACTGATATCCAGACTGAGACATCCAACTCCGTTCACATAAGCCACTTCCCACCAATAGCAATACCGTCTGCTCAGAGAGCACTTTTTATCTGAAGACGCCCAAGCACTTTACTGAATGGAGCTTCACAACACTTCCATGAGAGGGGGAAGCTTTATTACCTCCATGCTACACACAGGGACACTGGGGCATAGGGAAGGTAAGCAACTTGCCCAGCATCACCCAGTGCGCGGGCAGGGCTGAGAACAGAACACGTATTCTGAACACGTGTTCACTAGATCACATCGACAGGAGATGTGTTTGTATATTACCTTAGAGATAAATGACATCATCACCCATTCACACAGATCCTGGCGTTTTGCTCAAAAAAATCTCTCACTTTTGCTAGAACTGGTGCAGCTTCACTTCTGGAAGCAATGGTAGGAGCGCTAGTGTAGATGTGGTTTTACCACCATGTCACATACACTTGTTCTTAGCAGGCAAGCCAGGTCTATACTAGGAAGTTAGATCGACTCAGTTATGTTGCTCAGGGGTATAAAAAATTCACCCCCACGAGTGCCATAGTTAAGCCGACCAAGCTTCCAATGCAGACAGCACTAGTTGGATGGAAGAATTCTTCCATTGACATAGCTACCACCTCTCAGGCAGGTGGATTAGCTAAAGCAATGGGAGAACCCTTCCTGTCCATTTAGGTTGTGTCTACACTTAAACTGCTACAGTAGCGCAGCTGCAATGCTATAGCTGTGCCAATATAGCAGTTCAAGTATAGATACGGCCCTAGATGATGGTGGGTATAATGTCAGTGGCTCTACACTAGAGCTCCCATAAGTGTTAGCAACACTGGAAAGCCTTACAGAAAACAGCCGACTGTGGACACAGCCCTGAGTCATCCAATCACACCCTTTATCCTGACCTGTGATTTGCACTGAAATCAGTGATTTAGAGCTGACAGGCTCTTTATACTATTGCCAGCTACCTTGAGCAAATCAGTCTCCCCTCCATGTTTCAGATAAGCTATTTCTATCTTTTGGGCCAGTGTAACTCTCCAAGGCAAGATGTGACATGCCTACTTTGAAACTAGCCTTGACTCCATAAATAAATAAAGTGTTAACGGAGAAAAGGCTTGTTGCTTATTGTTCAGGGTTTCCCATTTGTTGGGAGCTGTTAATTCCAGAGCCCAAAACAGTTTAAAAAACATAAACAGCTTGGGGTGTCGCTTCGTTTTAGAAATAGGTTCCGTTAGGTGGCTTGGTTCTGTGCATTTCAAACAGCAGCTGCTCAGAGAAAGCTTAGAATGAAATGTTGCCACATGACTAGAAAAGCAAAGTTTCTTTCAACCAGGTGTGAGTAGCAGCACCCTGCTGGAGAATCAGCCACATCGGGGTAATAAAAGCAGCTCATTGCCATGTCGCTCCTCTTTCACTCCACGTTGCTGATACCTATATCTCTTTAAATTACAGTAGCACCTAGAGGTTCTATACTGAGATCAAGGCCCCATTGTGCTCAGCCCTCTACAAACACATTGTGAGAGACAGTCACTGCCGCAAAGAGCTTACAGTCTAAATACACAGAACACTCACAAAACGATAGCAGCACACAGAGGAGAAATAAGTTGCCCAAGGTCACGCAGTAGGTCAATGGTAGCGCTGGAACAGAACCTAAATCTCCAGGTGCCTAATTGAGTACTCTGTGCACTACACTGGTGGCTCTCAACCTTTCCAGGCTACTGTACCCCTTTCAGGAATCTGATTTGTCTGGAGTACCCCCACGTTCCCCCTCACTTAAAATCTACTTGATTACAAAATCAGACATAAAAATACAAAAGGATCACAGCACACTATTACTGAACAATTGGTTACTTTTTCATTTTTACCATATAATTATAAAATAAACCAATTAGAATATAAATATAGTACTTACATTTCAGTTATGTAGTGTATTTCAGGTAGAGCAGTGTAAACAAGTCATCTGTGTGAAATGTTAGTTTGTACTGACTTCCCTAGTGCTTTTTATGTAGCTTGTTGTAAAACTAGGCAAATATCTAGACAACTTGATATATCCCCTGGAAGACCTCTGCATACCCCAGGGGTAGGCCTACTCCTGGTTGAGAACCACTGCACTCCATGTTCTCTCCAAACCCTGCACTTACAGGACTGTGAAGTGTTGGGGCCAAGGTTGATGGGAGTTTAAATGGGGTGTAAGCTGCTGCACTCAGAGTACAGGTTAGTCAAGTAACGAAGCAGTGAAATGTACAATGATTTAGTTTTTGAGGAGCAGATCCAACCCCTGGTAAACAGTAAGTCAGTGGCAGCTGTACCCACTTCCACTAGGACCTAAGTGTCCCTGAAGGTGCTGAGCATGTTGTGGCATACAGAGGAGTGAGAGTGAGAGAATAGAAAAGCAACAGCTTTCTCTTATAACCCTATTAGAGGCTTCCTCTGCTATGTCTTCTTTCTGTCCCACCCATTCCTCCAGCCAGGTGTGGAAATTACGCTCATCTTGCACATACACTGACTGCTAAATCATTGCAAATGACATTGTTACTACTTTAGGTGTATGTTGGTCAGAAACTGGCTGTAACTTGCAGGCCGTTTGTGTCACCGCTGAATTTGGCCTAGACATTTCTATCAGTGTTACCTCCCTTACTGAATCTCTTTGTTAGAGGGACTTAACCTCACTTCTCTGAAGGGTGACAAGGGGATTCAGTATTGGGCTCCCTGCAGTGAGTTCCCAGTCTTACTCTAGTAGCAGAGAGGCATTCAGGAGTGTCCATGTTTGCTCAGCCTTTGTGCTTTTGTTGGGTTTCTGCCAGGACTAGCACTGTGTCCTGGGAACGATAGCTGCCTCTTCTTGTTCACATGATTTCACCACATCTGCCACGCCTGCTTGCTGTGCCCCTTCTCGATACGTTAGCAAATAGGCTACTGAAGGGAGCACAGTACATGTAATGTATTTGGATTTGATTAAAGCATTGGGTGCAGTGTTTCATGAAGCCTTATTCACAACAATAATTCAAATGGGCTTGCGCAAGAATGCTGTCCTGTGAACTGAAAATTGGTTGACAGAACATAATAACCAAAGAGGAGCAAAACAGCACTGGATGGAGCAGGATGAGATGCCGGGTGGGTTACAGCAGGGTCTGTTGTTAAGTCGAGTTTTATTTAACATTTCAGTAATGATCTGGGGGTGGCAGTAAACCGTATGTTCCTCACATTTGTAGCTAATACTAAATTGGGCAGAGTTGCAAACCTCAGTGAGGAGAGAGAAATACAGGACAGACAAAGGAACTGAGAGCAGTTAGAAATATGAGCAAATAGTAATAACATTAGATTAATCCTGGAAAAAAACAGGCTGATACACTGATGGAAAAATAATCTAAAATGGGAAGGAGACCTCTGAGAAGCAATAATGGAGAGGGATCTAGGAGTGACAGTGGATTGTAAATTAGACATGAACCTGCAATAGGAGATAGCAGCAGACAGGACCAGTGTGATTTCTTAGTCATGTATGCAGAGGCATCAGTTACATGGTGAAGTCCAGAGATAACAGTTCTCTACAAAGGTGGTGCTATTGCACCTGGAATACTGTGGTCAGTCTGAGCACTTCATTACTAGAAAGATGTTGATGGATTAGAATGTGTTGTGAGAAGGGAAGCCACACCAATCATTAAACCCTCCAGTCCTGTTGTGAGCAAAGGTGAAATAATTTAAATAAGTGTAATTGCTAGGTTGAACAACAGCTAGTGGGAATAGAATAATCATCTGGAAGCATGTGAAGGGTATTGACGCCAAGGTTGAAGAGGTGGTTTTAGGGTGGTACTAGGAGCAATGTGATGAAATTAAGCAGATTGTTTAGCCTAAAGATCAGGAAAAATGTTTGACAGTGGGATCCATTGGATTAGGTTGAGCTTCTCAAAGCTGCCTAGAGAGATCTGGATAAACCATTCCTTTTTATTTTAATGGAACTTGGGCAGCTTTGAAAATCTCATCCTTACTCTCCAAGGGAAGTCGCAGTGCTTGGGACACGTAAGCTGGACTGTATGAAGCACTAGAAAATGAATGGCAGGCGGCACTCCACTAACCAGGCCTAGATGGTGAAGTAGGTCTTTTCCCTCTGTTGCCAAGTGGGGAGCACTTCACTGGCAGCTGGGTTGGGCTGCCAAAGACAAATCTCAAGAGGAACCGAACAATGGGTGCATGCTTTCTTCTGCGCCATAGACATCTTGAGCTCTTCTCCGGCAGGATGTACAAAGGTTAATACTAGGGGATCAGCAGCTAAACGCTGAGTAGAAAAGTGGGTCAGCTGAGTCCCACCATTTCAAGTCGTGGTGGGAGCTGGCTGTGGGAATTCAGGGTTCCAGAGCCTTCCACCTCTGTATCGCCTGCTCCAGTTCAGCCCCAGATCGGCAGTGACTAAAAGCTGTTACCGTCTGGCTGCTGACAGGATGAAATTAACGAGCTGGTGGGTTTTGTTCAGTTCCTACTAGGATTGCTGTCCGCATCACATCCCCCCGCTCTCACCCCCGCAGCCGACTGTCTCAGCAGAGCAGCCAAATAGATAATGGGGCATGCAGAGGGACTGTCCTACAAAGAGGTGACCCTTCCGGGTCAGGGCTCAGACACACCAGCAGGCATCTAGGAGATTTTGGCTGCCTACACACTACCTGGCTGGGTGGATGAACAGAGGCTCTTAGTTTCCACGCCTGTTGATCCAGCGCCTGTCACTGAGATTTACCAAAGAAAGTGTATGTTTTCTTCAAAACTACCTGAACCAAAGTAGACACAGAAAGAAATATATTTATTCCGGGCTTTCCAAGGCCTTCCAGGACCTCTGAATGAAAATAAAAGCTGGATAATCTCTAGCGGGTCTTAATCGCTTAGCTTCTTTTTGCTAACATAGCTGCATGTATGTATGTCTGTATTTATTTTTGGTCACTACCAAGAATGCAGAAGAGGTTTTTGCTTTGTTCTGTCCGAGCGGGATTTGATTATGAGCTCCATGAGGAATATTTGTCACTGAAGTACTTCCTTTTTATAATTAAATAAAAAGGGCACCTGGGGAGGGGGAGAAAGTGGGCAGCGTGACAGCAGCTGGCCTTGTGACTGCGGGCAATCGTGGGGAATGCGTTCGTGCAGGCAGCATGGCAGACACTCCCACAGTTGGGAAATCTTGGACATCTCTGAGAAGAAGTAAGGCGTGGAGGCACTGTGACAGATTCCTCATGTGATAGGCAACCAAACCTAACGCACTCCTGAAGGCAGGCAGTGTTGTGCATGCATCATATGATGCTCAGGAGGGCGTAAATGCACTGCTGAAAACAGGCAGCATGATGGAAGCGTCGTATGACACTCAGGAGGTTCTGAGTGAGCCGAGTTTGGCTGTGCTGGCTACACAGCTCAGCCTGCCGTGTCGGGGAGGAGGGGAAAGCAGTGCGTTAAGCCGAGGGAATCTCTGCTTCCCACAGTACGGATCCTCCTTTTGCTGCTGTTTAAATTCATTTCTTCAATTCAAGGAGGAAAACGTCTTTCAGGAAGGAAGCTGCCATCCCTTTCCCCAGGCAACCCTGCCCCTCCTCCCCCTCCACAGGCACACCTCTGCAATGCACGGGCCTCCTCCACACAGCACTCCTAGTCATGCAATTCTATCAGCAGGTTCAGCTCCTTTGTTTCCCCCTTCAACACTCAAGTGTTCATTTGCTCTCTTCTGGCCATTCTGTCAGTTGCTCCTTCATTACTGCACTGTAATACAGGGGGATGTGCCATGGGAATGCAAGGTCATAGTTTGTGGATGTCTAAGAGGAGGCTGGGCTGCAAGTGATGAAGCGAGCCCACTGTAGGGTCGGGATGTCTGGCCAAACACCTTTACTTGTTTAAAACCTGCTTGCAGGCCAGTGTACTTCCGAAGTAACTCCAGAGCCGTCGGTGGGGTTCTGCTGACTGCCTGGCTGATGTGAGAAGAGAACCAGGCTCTCTGGGTTTAACCGAACAGGTCTTAGACGAGCCCTGGATGCTGCCCAGTCTTTATGCAAGCATGCAGCGAGGGGCGGGAGTCAGGAGTGTCAGAGCCAGCCAGGAGTCCCTGTGCTCCCCAAGTGCCAGGACTGGTCCCTAGCTAGTCCTGCAGCAGTGCCCGGTGCCTGTAAGGGGGCAGAGAACTGGTGCAGCAATGGCGCGGCACCCCAGCACCGACAAGCAGAGTTAGTTGCTCTCCAATGGAAACGATGCAGCCCTTGGAGCAGTTTGTGCGCTCCTCTATGCACTGAGCAGCTGCAGGAGGAATTCTTCCTCTGAAGCAAAATGTCATCAGTTATTCCCCCTTGGACAGTGCCTAGAGCTGAGCCTAAATGGCACGACGAAGCCCAAAGGGCCTTTGGTTCAGGGACCTTGCAAAATGTGCAAGCCAAACAGCTGCATAGCAAGGAGCTTACAAGTTTTCCTACCAGAGCTTGTTGGCATTGCAAATGGACTAGCTTTGGGGTTTCAAGATAAGCATAGAAAAATACTTGCAAAAGCCTGTGTTAATTCAGTGTTTAAGGTTACATGCTCACAACCACCAAAAGTCAAGAACTATAAAAGTTAGGGTTCCAACAGCAGTGCTAACTCAGCCAAATCACATGGAAGTGGGTAACTTAATATATTACTGTTTGATGCTGTAGAATGTATAGCATAAAACATACAGTGCAGGATGTGCAACATGACCACAGGAAGGTTGTTCTTGGAATCTTAAAGGGATATTGTCTGCTTTGAAATCTAGTCCATTTACAACAGTGGTTTTCAACCTTTTTTCATTTGTTGACCTCTACAAATTTCAAATGGAAGTGCAGAACCCGAGGGATTAGCAGATCACAGATTGAAAACCTCTGATTTACTACAATGACTTCAAAGTACGTTTAGGTCCTTACTGCCTTTGCCTTTCAGCCCTGCACCCTCCAATTTTTGAAGTTTTACAATCACATTTTCCTATTTTTAAAATATTTTTTTCTTCTGAGTTGCAATATGAGAGACTCACACAAATAAGGGGGGAACCAGCAGGACCCAAATCCTGCAAATACCAACATGTGTAATTTTATTCACATGAATGGTCCTATTTGAAGTCAGTGAGCCTGCTCATGTGCATTAAGTTATGCACACGTATTTGCAGAATTGGGCCTAACTAACTACACAGAGTGGAAAGATAGTCTTGTGGTTAAGGTGCTGGGTTGGCACTTGGGAGATCAGAATTCAATTTCTTGGCCTGTCACAGGCTCCCTATGTGACCACAGGCAAGCCCTCTTCAGCTCTCGGCACTTCAGTTCTCTATCTATAAAATGGGGATAATAACCCTTCCTTTGTCTTGTCTGCTGAGTTTGCAAGCTCTTTGGGTTCTGATCTCTTTTGGGGCTTCTAGGCCAATAATTAATAATGGTTACGACACAGGGAAACTGACTGCACCCGAAGTGCATGATGCAAGCAAGCTGAAAAATACAGACATATTTTTTTCTCTAGTCTTCTTGTTACAGCAGCATCAGGCATTATTTGTAACAAGAACCAAGGACCTGAATCTCTAATCGCTTACTCCATTGACTTCCGTGGGCTCACTCCTGGCTTACACGGCTGGCAGGTATGGTGGATGAGGCCCAGTAACGTCAGCCAGAATGTGAGATTTTTTTATGTTGGTATCCTTGTGACTTTTTGGCATTTCTGACAGTTTAGCTGTGAAACCTGAGTGCTGAGTTAATGCGGAGGGGGGGGGTTATGGCAGGGGAGCGGGAATTGCATTGAATTTATTATCTAAATAAACATTAAAATAATTAATTTATCATGAAATCAAGCAAATACATGACCTGCCCAACTGGGTTGCTAGGTAAGACAACTTCACTGTTCAGGATTAACTGCCATGGGGTAGGTGGGCCCTACCTTTAATTCTGAAGGCTGTCAAATCTGGGCTCTCGCAGGACATTATTTATTTATACAGTGATTTACTACACGCCCAACACCACAGCCTCTAGGCACATTTACATAATGGGAAGAATACCCAGGCTGGTGCCTATTACAGGCAGCAACAATTGCCAGCTGTGCCCAGCTGTTAAAAACACCCCATTCTAGCCCCATGTCAAGTTGAATGCTCAGGGAAGTAGGTGAATCTTGCTGCACTGTGCTCTGAAGGTCAGTCTACCAGAGTGGTGGTGCCAATGAGAGTAAGATTCAAAGCTGAGAAGCCTCCACCCTGCCACTGGCTCTCCGCTTCTTCTATGGGCTGTCAGCTGGAACGCCTCCGCTGATCTCAGCTGTGGGGAAGGTATGTAAGGAAAGAGGCTCCCTCTCAGGTTTCCAGGTCCCAGATCATATAGGACCTTATAGATTAAAACCAACGCCTAGAGATGCACTGAGAAGAGCTGGGTAGCCAGCGCAGAGCACAGGTGGTATATGTTTTCAGGGGCTCGAGCCACTCAGGAGATGGGGTAGCAGCATTCTGCACTGACAAGTTTTTGAGATGTCTCCAAAGTAGCCCTCAATAGTGTGCTTTGCTATAAATCATGCCTTTGACTGGATGACCCTTACAAGGCCCACATCAAAGAGAAACACCTACAACTTCTTGGACACCCGCAGATGGAAACCACCACTGCTGTCTGAAACAAGAGGGGCAGTGATGGGTCCTGTACAGTCTCAAGACTCTGAGCTATTTTTACAAAAAGTGGGAATATACTAATAGGAAGAACAGGTACAAAGACAAATTCTATCCTCCTCTCCAGATCTTATACAACTAGATATTCTAGGCTATCTGTAAGGCAAGGTGCCCTGTAAGAACAATGGGCAGGAAGATATCTAAGTGCTGCTGTGTCAATTGTGAAGAACAGTTGAGTATAGTGTCCGACTATGCCATCAACAAAGTGCTTTATTGCCTGGGCAGTGTAGTCCATTAGTGAGGAATGGAACCCCCCAGCAATTCTTAGTCTCTCTGAGAGGTATTGCTATAGGTCCAGGAGTGAGGATTGGTCCCAAAAACAGCCTAAAGGAAGCAATCATCTGAACATGATGGGGGAGCAAAGATTAGACCCCTCTCCAGCTCTAAAACAAAAGATGAGCTGTAGTTTATGCCTATCTGTATAGCATTTCTGGTCTTCTAAATGTCAGGGGAGTGAAGAACACATTGTCTCTTGTCTGATTATGTGGCGATTAGGGCATACACATTTCATCACCTAGTCCAAGGAAGTCAGGCAACTTGGATGCCAGCGTCACCTCTGGCTGCATCTTCTTGCTCATATATCACACTGAGAAGTTTGCCAGCTCTCCCTCAGGGTGGGAGTTTCAACAATTATTGCGAAATTATTATAAGCAGAGCTGGTAGCACCACTATTAGTAAAGGTTGCTCAACACTTCACATTGTAAGAGCCTGTTTTTAGTTGCTTATAACTTTCCCAAGCTTTAACTATATGGGCTGAACATTTTCATTCTGGGCATCTGCCTCAGGCTGAACGGTTTTTGGGAAATTTTAGCAACACTGGTTCATCTGTTTCCTAGACCAAGGTTAAGGAAAAATATATTGTTTTTTCCATGTTAAAAAACAATTCTATTTCCTGTTTTGTTGCATTGCTAAAGAGACTCCATGCTTTGGAGCATGGACTTGATATTTGGTAGAAGGATCATCCTGGTGTCAGAGAGGTGCCTTTTGCCAGATGCCCAAATTTGGGCATGTTATAAACCATTGGAAAAATCTTAGTTTGCACATGCTCAGTAGACTTTTGTTGGAGTTTGGCAGCTAAATTCTGGGGTGATTCCGTACACATGGAACATGTGCCAGTCCAGGGCTGGAGGGGCTGAACAGGACTTGCCCTGCAATTGCTCCTCCTGGCTGATGCAGCTCACTGTGGCATCGTGGACTGGAAGGGAGAGCTGGGAGCCTGGCTCCTGTGCTGAATGCATTCCTTGCTGGTGGAGAAGGAGGGGGAAGGAGCTTGAATGGAATGCAGAGGGGCAAGAGCCTGTCCTGTGGGGTGAGGGGCCAATGGAACGAGTCGGTATAGGAAAGGCGCTTCAGAGGAGACTGGGACTGGAAGATGGATGCAGGAGGTAAGGGGGAAACTAAGACTGGCTGGGCAAGGAGACGGACTAGGAGCTGTGGGGGAAAACATGGCAGGCAGATGGGTGAGGGACTGGGAGCTAGTGTGTTGTAAAGGGGATGACTGAGAATGGATCAGGAGCTGTGGGGAAGAGACCACGATTGGCTGGGCAAAATGACCAAGCCTGGGACCAGGAAAGAGGGGAGACTAAGATGAGATGCCTTGGCTGATGTGGGGAAAGAGATAGGGCTGATACAGGGACGGATTGGAGGGGAACTTGGGCAAAAGGGATCAACTCAAGCCTGTGGGAAATGGGGCAGAAGGGTCTGTACCCACTAGAGCATGCTCCACTACAGAGCCTGGAAACCCAAGATTCCTGAGTCTCACCATTCTTCTGCTGTCAGCAAACGTTTGTGAAATACACTGGCAGAGTGTGCATCTAATCTCCCTTTAGTGTTGGGCCGTGTAGCAGATGTCAACTTTCTATTGCTGTCAGTTACTCCAGTAAGTCGAGTAGCAGAGCTCTGTGCTGTGGATCTAAAATTCCAACCCTGCAGATTGCTGATTATGTATCAGATTGGAAATAATTGACCAATAATTTATTCCCACCCTGGCACCACAGCTTCTCAGATCTCTTGGTCCATTGTAATGGGGGAATGGGTAGTGTTTTAGTTGAATGATTCCTGTGAGTCAGGCCCCCAGCCTATCTTTGCTCACTGACTGAAACTCGTTAGTCACAGCTCTTCACTCAGTTTTAAGCATGGAAGTGGGGAATGATTCTAGCTTCTTTCAGGGTTTTTGCTGGAGCCTGTCACAGTTTCAGGTTTAACTGAACCTCTTGATCTTCCTCGAGGGCACCTCTTAAGGTTTCTGGCTCCTGATGTCATCTCTCTTGGTTGGAAACCCCTGTTCCCCTCCAGACTGAGAGTTTAGGTTTACAGTCCCTCTGCACCTCACCATGGTTTCCCCAGCAGGTTTGACCAGGGTCCCATCCAGCACCTGTGGCTAGCCTCTCTCCATGGGCTGTAACAGTGTACAGCTGTTACCAACCAGCCTTCACACAGCAAATCACATTTTCCTTAGGGTAAAAACAATCACAGAATAAACAATAAAATAACCTACACACATTCTAAAAGTTTACTAGAAGTCACTGCAGCTCCAGCCTAGGGTTTTGGTAGGTGCTGGTCTTTTAAGACCTCACAAGTGGATTTGCCCATTTGGTTACAAGTCTGTGTCTATTTTTAGGTCAGGAATAAAATCCCTGACTGGACAGTTCAGCTGGTTTTTAATATAGCTTGGGCCTTGTGGGAAAAGGTAATCAATTTGACAGCTTCCCCTCGCTAATCTAAAATGGATCCCCCCAGGCACTGTTATGTCTGTGTGTTGCTGTGAACTTGTTTTGTCTGTGAAATGCTGCCAGCCATGTGTGCTTTCCCTCTACATTTCCCTATTTGATTTCCTTCATAAACTGCCTTCATTCAACCAAATTCTTCAAGAGATACACCAGTGCAATCCCATTGAAGGCAAATGAAATCAATGCTTTCCCTTCTGAACACTGATCATTTAAACAGCACAGTAGTGGTATAAAGTGGGAGTAAAACTGCCTTAAGTGGGTCAGGTTTTTGCTTGGAAACTAGAGCCAATGAGGACAGACCCTTGTATTTGAGAGTAGGATTTGGTCTTTCTTATGTTCTTGCAATCTCATAGATTCTGCTCCAGCCTGTGAGTGGCACATCAGTGGGATATGTACAGTGGGATGCTGGGTGCTTCACCCACTCCCTGCATGAATGGTTGATTGGGACACTGTTTACTTGGATGCATCTGTTGCTACCACACCAAGAAACAAGCCACCTTAATTCTTTACCTGTCAGTTAATGAGTTGCACATTGTATGGGTTGCTACTTCTGATTCCAAAATCTCTATTTTGATTCACCCTCTGTCTGTCTGTAAATTGACTCATCCAAACCAGATTTACACCCACCTTGCACCACAGCCGCAGAGGACCCTCTCTCCTTTATACCACAGGAAACTCTTGGAAGTTACTCTTCCCCATCCCCCCCTTTACACCAGTGTGTAAAAAGTGAAAGGAAAGTGCTCATCAGCTTACATAAGATTGGCCTTACTAGGTTAGATAGTCTGTCCATCACCTATTCACTTACCTTTTCTGGGTGGATGGAAAGAGTGGGAGAATGGAGGATAAACAAAAGGAGCGTATGGACAGAATACTGCTGGGTTAGTGATCTGATACACATGGAGTAAGCTCTGCTTTGATTTTGAGGGTTCCACAAGTGAACGTATTGCATGTGCATTTAGGGTGCTATGTGATTCTCCAAATGACTGCGAAATCCACAGCTAAGGAGAGAGTGTATCACTGAGTGTCTGGCTGCACAGTGAGTATATTAGTATACAGATGGCTAGTGCTATGTGTTGGATAGATGAAAGGAAGTAGTGAACAGAGCAGGTGGATAGAAAGAATAAGAAGGTGTGGCTAGATGGACCGTCCAGAGAACAGATAAGTAGAGAATGCAGAGTAGTGGGTAATGGGAGGGTGAATGGGGAAGAGAGAACAGGAGTTGTAGCTGTACAGATAAAATAAGTGAATAAGCAGGTGAAGAATGGAGTGGAAGGGTGAATGACTGTCTATAGAGTCAGGGATTGCGAGGATTTAGGACTTGTATACACCTACAACGCTGCAGTGATTCAGCTGCAGCACTGCCGCTCTGCTGCTGTAGTGGTTCAGTGAAGACACTGCCATCTGTAGTAAATCCTCCCTGAGAGGCGGTAGCTAGGTTGCTGGGAGTCCCTACACAGGGACTTAAATTGGCTTAACTATGTTGCTGGGGGGTGTGGATTTTTCATGTTCCTGAGCAACAGATCAGTCTAATTTTCTAGTGTATGTCAGCCCTCGCTGATGGAAGAATTCTTCCAGAGGTTAGGTTGACTTAATTGAGTCTCTCAGGGGAGTGAATTTTTCCACCCCTGAGCAATGTAGCTATGCCAATATAATTTTCCCTTGTAGACTAGCCCTCAGAGACTGTCTGCCCAAGAACTAAAACTGAAGAAATGAAATCAGTTCTAGTTCCCACCTTTCCTTAATCTGGTGCTATTCTGCACATGGGCACTCTGATTTCAGATGGAGATTGACCTATTTCAATTTAGCTTAAATGGGTTAAATAAATAAAATTAATGAATTAGTTAAAAAAAATAATTAAGAATATCCTATTTTGAGCTAATTATCAGAAATAAAATAATATTTTTCAGGTAAACCTCCCCTCAGCTATTGCCCAAACTAGAGCTGGGCAGAAACTTTTTTAGTGAATAGTAAATTCACCAAAAAGTGCATTTTGGGAGGCATGAAAACTATTTGCGTTTCAGTCAAAATCAGCAAATAGTTTTGACTGAAAAAACCTGAACACAAAAACTTTGGAAATGTCTAATGAACCGTTTAGTTTGGAATCAACACTTTGTTTCAAAATATTATTTCATATTGATGTTCAAAACATTGCATTCAACCCACACAAAACGTTTTCAGTTTTTCATTTTGTTGAGAAAAAAACAGAAAAAATTCAGTTTTGGTTCAGAATAACCCCATTTTTCCCCCCAGATTTTTCGGTCCAGCCACTGTACCCCAAAATCAGTGATTCACTCAGTTGTTGTACACGCTTGTAACTCAGACAGAGAAAACATATGAGGGCCAGCTAGTCTTGGGAGACCTCTTCTCCATGGCACTGGATGCCTGGTAATCTAGAGACAGGCATGGTCCTTACCTTCCTTCTGCCTCCCTCTCCTCAGGTGTTTGCCATCGTTGTCTTTGGCTGCATTGTGAATGAAGGTTACTTGAACCTCCCTGACGAGACGGAGGAGCACTGTATCTTCAACCGCAACAACAATGCCTGCAACTACGGCATCACCGTGGGAGTCCTCGCCTTTCTCAGCTGCCTTCTCTTCCTGGCTCTGGACATTTATTTCCCACATATCAGCAGCGTCAAGGACCGCAAGAAGGCAGTGCTCTTGGACATCGGCGTCTCTGGTGAGCTTCCTGGCTGGTTAGCATGGAACCCATTCCCTCAGGGTGCTGAGGCGAGGGAAGGAGCCAGTCTTATTTTATAATCCAGCTGGCCAGATGTCCCTGGAACAGGAGCACTGACTGGGCTCCTTCCTTGTTCACCCCTCACCTTCATTATCCTCTTTGTCCTCCAACCCTTTTCTCCCCTTCTTAAAGCCACTCCTCTTTTTTTTCCTCTTCTTGTCTCCTAGTCTCATCTTTCCTTCTCTTTCCTCCTCTCATCCCCTATCCTCCCCTTTCTCTTAGCTCATCTTTTTTTCCCACCCTCCTCTCATCCTCTTCCTCTAAACCCCTTTCTCTCTGACCTCCTCTCTGAATTCTGGCCTCAGCTGCTGCCCTGTGAACAGCCTCATGGGATAACGACACAACAGGCTGCTCACACATTGTTCATGCAATGTGGCAGACATGAATGTATGTGCATATTGCATTCCTGTGATTAAAAATGACAAGCTTAAAGATGACCTGCAAAGGAAAGAAACATCTGGTTTATGCCCCTTTATTTTGATTCTGTATGGTGCATAAAAACAGCTTGAAAGGATTCCTTTTCCTCCTTATTTTTTCCTTTAGAAGTATCAAGTTTCATCTTCCCTGGCTTTTGCCAGCAGTCTCCTTGGAAGACCATAAAACTGGTGTAGGATCTTTCTAGACCCTGAATTTGTAGAAGTAGAGGGTGATGCATCTTGTAACAGAGGTTTTTCTTCCCAATACTGTCTGTTTGAATTAAATGAGAACCCCTCCCCTCCTGCCCCCAGAAAAAGAAACTCTGCAGAATTTTAAATAGTCTGACTATAAATTCTCTTTAAGACAGTTTTGTAATCCCCATGTTCTGGGGAATTTCTGGCCCCTGCCTAGCTCTGGCACCTAGGGCTGTTTTAATTTATATTCTCCTTTCTATCACCCCAATGACCCCTAGTTTGTTGGAGTTGCAGAGAGGCACCTGTGTGCCTGGCCCTTCATCTGGAGGCTTCAATGTGTGGTGTCACGAGGAGCATCATCTTCTTTCACACCATGTCTCTGAATCTCTGTCCTGTTTTGCATCTTCTGCACCTAGTTCCATGTCTCTTTCAAAGATTTCCAGTACTCCACTCCCTCATTCATCTGCCCTTGATTCCACCTGCATCCCCACAAATGCCCTCCTTCATGCTGACTTTTCTCTCTCCATTATTCCCTTTGTCTGTCTCCCCACTCCTAACTTCACCCCTTCTTTCACGGCCCCCAACACACCTGGAACAGCTTTCCAAGAATGTGCATTGAGCCCTTAAAATAAAATACACACTCACTTGTTCTGCAAAGCCTTCCCAATGTAACGCCCACACTCATGCTGCAGGCCTGATTCTAAACTTCCATCAGTGCGTGTCAGGTGTATCTCCACTGACAGTAATGGAGTTACACCACCAGAAAACTGTTGTACAAGGAGGATCAGGCCCAGTATCTGTTCACTCTTCTATACCTGTTTTGGCCTTTTAAGTGTGCAAGCTCTTCAGGGGTGTTTTTTGCTTGTTTAGCAAAAGTTGCATGTTGTCTATCCAGTGCACAGCTCTAGTGCTATGCAAATAGCAAACTGTGAGATGCAGAGAAGGGAAGTGAGGGGAGTGTGTTAGAAAAACTTTGAGTGCAATACCTCAGAACAAATATCCTGCCTGTTTCTCCCAAGGTATCTGGTTGTACCTCAGAAAAAGGGTAAATATATCAATTTTTGCTCCCTGAGCCAGAGATTCCAGGCCAGCCCCTTTCCAACTGATCTGGATCATCCATGCTCCTTTCCACTCCCCTTAGCACTCTGATCCTGCTTATTTATCATCACTTGGATCCCTTCCCAATGGATTCCCTTGGATCCAGATGTTTTTCTCCTGTTCTCATGCTCTTCTTTTCTCATTCTCCACTCCCTCCAGTGGGGAAACTGCTGTTCTGTGTGTTACCAGTATGTATCACCTATCTTTTGGAAGAGATGTAAAACTGAGGGTCTCTCTGTCATCATGGAGCTGTATTATAGATCCCATGGCACTTTTCATAAGTGCAAGGGTATTAACCCTGGTGTCCTGCCCGAATCCCAATCACTGTGTAATTGCAGTCTGGCTGCCTACACTTCCTCACAGTGTGTTCTGAAGAAACTGCTCTCCATTTGTCCTTCCAGGACCGTATTGTGTAGCGTAACTGGTGCAGAAGGGGTGCATGTCAGAAGTGAGTGATCTCTCCTCATTTGGGAGGCTTGCAGAATTCGCTCACAGTGCCAGTTTAGAATCACGTGGCCATCCCAAGCTCATGCTAATAAAATTTTAATATCACACCAGCCCTTAATGTATGGTCTGCAGATGCACAGCCTACCCATTGACAGCTCTGCCCTCAGTCATACCCGTGCTACTCTGCTGAGTTTAACGGGACTGCACAATCAGAATTTGGCCTGATCTGTAAAACACTTGGGGATCTTGAAGGATAGAAGTTGCTGGAGAAACGTAATGTATTTATTGTTAACCCGTAACCTACCCCTCTCTCTCTTGTTTTGATGGTGGCCTCTCCCAGCCTTTTGGGCATTCCTCTGGTTTGTTGGTTTCTGCTTCCTGGCCAACCAGTGGCAAGTTTCAAAGCCACAAAACAACCCGCTGAATGAGGGGACAGATGCAGCCCGAGCAGCCATCACTTTCTCGTTCTTCTCCATCTTTACCTGGGTGAGTAAAGCAACTGAGACCCCGATTAGAGCCCAGGGATCAGGGCTTCCCTGCATAATGGTGTCTGTTCTCCTCAGTTTCCCACCCCAGTTTGGGTTAGCCCAGCCCTCTCGCTAGGGCTCAGTCCTGCGTTTCCAATGTTAACTTCCTGTAGCACAGCATAGGGTCTTCCCCCTCTCTGAATCCAGTTTGCCCTAGTTCATGTATTCATTTGGTAGGAAGAAAATATTGGAATTTGTTTGGAACCTCCCCAGAGCTTTCTTTCCATTCTCTTTCTGTTCCCCCCACCCCCACCAGGGAGTTTCCCCCACCTGTCCATTTCAATGTAACCTATTGGGTTTTCTCCATACACAGAGCCTCCTTGTATAGTACTTTCAATCTAATTTATAATCAAGAGATGGAACAAAACAAGAAAGAACATAAGTAAAGTCTCCACAAGAGAGCACAGTGTGTCTGTCTTTTGTGAGATACTGTGTCAACCCCGCCACACAAAAGAGCAGCCAGCACACTCCTAGAAATGTATAGATGTGGTACACAGATAACAGGATCATGCCAGTGGCCTAGCTGCCTATCCCACTCAATCAAGTTCTGTTCCTCTCACTGTAGTCCTAATTGAGAAGTCCTATCAGTGAGAGTGGAAGTGGGAAATCAGGGGCTGGAGGAGCTGTGGAGTCAGTATCTTCACCTCCCTGAGAGAGGAGGCAAAGGAGAGCAACACCTGCCACGTTCTCCCAAACTTTGTCTGCACCTCAGCTGGAGGTGTGATTTCCAGCTCAGGCAGACATATCCACACTAGTTTTGATTGAACTAGCACGCTAAAAATAGAAGTATGGCCATAGTAGGATGGGCTAATCTTCTGAGTAAGTAGTACCTAGGGTCCTGGGTGGGCTTGTACTCAGGGAGCTAGTCTGTCCCACCATCAGCATCATGGCAGCTATGCTTCTATTTTTAGCATGCTAGCTCGATCGAAGCTAGCATGTGTACGTCCGCTGTTGCTGGAAATGACGCCTCCATCTCCAGTGTAGACATACCCTTTGAGTGGTGCTGTGGGGCTCTCCTCACAGACCAGGGTTCCTCAGCCACCGGATAGAGAGGGCTGTAATGTGAAAGGCCTGAGGAGCAAGGTAGGGGTCCTTAGAGGCCAACTCCTCTCCCTGTTTTAGTGGAGGAGGGGGAATCTGATGGTGATCCAGTCCCTCTATCTGGGCTGCAGAAAGCTGTATTGGTGTGAGCCTCTTGGGGTCTTTATTTCAGTCATGTGGCTTTATTTGGTTCTGTGTCTCATTGATTCTTCTCCCTATTCCCTCCTGCTCTCTCCTCACAGGGCTTCCTGACGTTTCTGGCTTTCCAGAGACTCCAAGACATTAGCCTTCAGGAAGAATACAATACTCTCTTTCCTAGCTCCCCACCACCACTTCCCTAGCGCCATTTCCCTGGGATCTTGATGGGGCAGGGGTGTCTGTAGGGGAGGAGCTGGGAGGAGTGCAGATGCTTCCAACTCCCTGGATCAGGGTGGGGAGAAGGGGTCAAGAATACAAGTTCCCGTTGCCATGTCAGTTCAGCTGACGTGGTGGGGAGAGAGAGAAGCAAATTGTCTTGGAGCTGGGATGGGACATTCTGTCCATTCTTGGGTTATTTGTCCTTTGGGGAGTTGGAAGTGGCTGACACTCACCCTACACCTGACTAATGCTGAATAACACCGGTGTGCCTTTCTGTTGGCATCCGCTCAGTCTTAATATTTTAGCCAGGCAGGGCTCCCCCAGCCCCACAATCCCTTGTTCCCATCTCCACTTCCTCTCACTCCTTTGCCCTTTTTGCTCAGCAAGTCCCCTGGGATGGTCGCTGGGTGGCTGGACCATTCAGATGGCGGTGATGCTGTGGGAAGGCAGCCCACGCTGGCTTAAGGAATCTGGTCCCTGACCCTCCCAGAGCCCCAGCCCTGATGTCTTGGTCACACCAAAGAGTGTTTTCAAAGCAGTGTCGGAGGCAGGGAGCAGGACCAAGGCTGGACCTATACTAACCACCCTCTCAGAGGGAAGGTGTCCGCCTTGCCTACCCGCCCATTGCCCACAAAGTCTGTCATTTTTTTTTTACTTTTTTTATTTTGGCTGTACAGCTAGTCGCTGAGTGCATGACTGGCAATGAAAAGGTTAATGTGAACAGCTGGTTCTTCATGTCTGCTCTTCCCTTTCCTCCCTCTGGTGGTTCAATCTGGAGCCCCAACAGGGTCTAAGGTGAAATGAGTCACAGATCCAGCCCAAAGGAACCAGACTTCTGAGGTGGGCGTGAAGCAGATCACCTGGCTGGGGAGGGGATGTTATACCTGTATATATGTAGGCTGTCTGTGCCTTCACCATGGGAACCCCATCGCTGGGCAGGACAGACCCCGCACACCCCAGAGCAAAGCGAACACAAGCAGTGGGCGGCAAACTCGCTCTGGCTCACGCTGTCTCTCTCTTGCCCTGAGCTCACGCTCTCCATGGGGCACACTAACTCTTCTTGCATTTGGTGTATTTAACCAGTGACTTCCAGTCATGACTTGTGCATTAATTATTAACTGCTACTAACTCGGCTGTTGTTTGTCTCTCCTCCTCGGTATGTTTCCCTCCCTTTCTCTTGCCTCTTTCTCTCTCTCTCTGCATCCCGTCTCTCCTTATCCTCCCTTAAAGGTGGGCCAGGCGTTTCTGGCATACCAGCGCTACCGGATTGGCGCAGACTCAGCCCTCTTTTCCCAAGACTACACGGATCCGAGCCAGGACTCCGGCACGCCTTATGCCCCCTACACGAATGAGGACGATGACACAGACACGGTGGGGACGTACCAGCAGCCCCCTCCGGCAGACGCTTTTGAAGCCGAGACGCAGGGGTACCAAACGCAGAACTACTGAGATACCGGTGCCCCTTCCCGTGCCCCTCCCCTCTGCCCCCTTCCCTTTGCTAATGGGAGGCCGTGGCACAAAACAGACAGGAGCGTCCCAGCGCAACAAGTGGCCCTCGGCCATGCTCCAGCCTTCTGGGTCCTTTGTTTTTATTTATTGTTTTCTAAAAAGAAAGAAAACCTAACTGCTCCTCCCTCTCTCTGAATTGTCCACCAGACCCAAACTGTGTATTCCCAAGTGTGTCCCTGTCCCTGTCGCGGTTAGAGCTCTCTCGGTGGTGTCGGAGCGAGCAGCGGCTTTGGGCAAGAATCCAGCTCACTCTTGGTGGGAGGGTGACGGCACCAGTATAGGAAGCAAAGGTCCAAGAGGCAGAGATGACAGGGAAACTGCTCAAGTGGCTCCGTGGGGGAAAGATGGCACCTTTAGCGTTGGAGTGGATGCATGTGTCTGGGGGGGTTGGAGTCAGGGGAGGAAGGCAGGGGTCAGAATAAGCATGCAGGCGTGCAAGGGTGGGGAGTGGATGGATGTGCAAGCAATGGGGCAGGTCCCAACCCTTTTGCCCCATGATGTATTGCCCCTTTGGCTGTGTGGGAAGTTGGTGGTGGTTTATCATTAGGGGTGTAGGGAGAAATGGTATTGAAGGGGCGGGTTGGGGGGGTAGAGAGAGAAAATGGGGGTGAGGGGACAGATTTGCAGGCACAATCAAAAACCACAGACACGTTGGTAGATTTTAAATTAAGAGAATAATCTGGACTGGCTGGGATATGCCATGAGAATCCCTCTTTCCCCAGATGATTGGATTGGATTGGAGGTGTTTCCCCATCCCCATATATGCAGCCCTTCTGAGGCTAACACTGTGGTCCTTTAGGGGGAACCAGAACCAAACTGCACCCCCCAGGATGGGGGGAAGGTATTTCAGAGAAACTCCTGAGAACTCCCTTGGGTCCCATGCTCCTCCCACTCAGGGATCGCTTTGTGTAGCATGGAATGAGGAGGAAGTAACTGGGCTGATTTGGGGAAAAATCAGCTTCACACCAGATGGAGGGGCACTTTGCCAACCAACCCTGGGAGCCCTGTGGCCTTTGCCCAGAATAAAGGTGCAGGACAAAGAGGTGAATTTCATTTCTATAGTCTTGTTGAATCCACATCTCTGATGGAGTCAGAGGGATTCCACCCTCTCTCTGCTCCTAGACGTATCATCCTAGGCATCTCTGCCACTCTCTCTGTAGCTGGGAGAAATGGCAGGACTTCCAGTGGAACTTCTTGCCCTGTTGGAAGGAAATACTGCTGCTGTGTTCGCCAGCTGGTGTCTAGACATTCTCAGAGTGGATGTAACCAATGAGTAGGGTCCCCTTCCCACCCAGCACCTGAGCTCTTGTGTTTGTCCTCAAGTTAATCCCAATTGAGACTGGATATAAGACCCTAAGAGGGGTCTTTAGGCAGAAGCTCTGCTAAGTGAGCTGAATGGGGAGCCTCTCCCCTGCCTTTGCAAAATCTGGAAACCCTGTGCTGCATTCTCTTCCCACCGAAAATCCATCCTTGTGTATCTC
This sequence comes from Mesoclemmys tuberculata, assembly GCA_007922155.1. Classification (NCBI taxonomy): domain Eukaryota; kingdom Metazoa; phylum Chordata; order Testudines; family Chelidae; genus Mesoclemmys; species Mesoclemmys tuberculata. Next base: position 82,894,116 of record ML675616.1, on the reverse strand, counting down.
ATAGCTCTTCAGGGATGTCAAGTGCTCCTTCCTCAGCATCCCCAGGTCATGGCAGCCTAAGGGGTTGTCTACACAGGGAGATGGACTAGAACAGTTATTCCAGGGTGGCTCCCTGTGTGGACACTCAGTTCTGGATTAAAATGTGATCTTTATCCCAGAATCATTACTTTGCTTGGAATCACTAATTATTCCGGACTACAAGAGACTTTTATTTCAGAATAGTGTCCACAGGGGGAGCTATTCCACAATAGCTTTTCTGGTCCATTTCCCCATGGAGACAAGCCCTAAGAAAATGAGGCCAGGAGACAAAGCTGGGTTTCTCATATGGCTGTGCAGAGCACTGACTCCTAGGCTACCGTGCTTGAGCTGGGCAGCGCTCACAGCCTTTCTGTGGCGGGATCAGCAGCAGAACCATGGCAGTACGGCAGTACAGAAGACAGAGCTAAGGGCACACTCCAGAGCACCTTGAGGAATTGTGGGAGCCGGGATGGAACACAGTTTTGCTACGTGGCTGTGCAGAGCACTTACTGTTAGGACTCCTAACTCCTGCCAGGCTTGGGACTTGGACTTGGGTTGCCAGTAGGGCAGGGCAAAACGCTGAGGTCAGTGGTCTTCAACCTGTGGTCCATAAACCCCTGGGGATCCACAGACTATGTCTGAGATTTCCAAAGGGCTCCGCACCTCCATTCGAAACATTTTTTTTTAGGGGTCTGCAAATGAAAAAAAGGTTGAAAAGCACTGATCGATGTCACTAGCTCCCTCAGCACTCCTCCGTCCCTGGCCACGCACCTTTCCCCAAACTGGGGAGTAGGAGGAATATGGACACGCAGCCCCAAACTGGGGGGTGGAAAACTATAGTGAGGAATCCCCTTCTTTGTACACATATACAGGTATTGCTGTCTGCAGTGTCTGTCTTTAAAGGGCTGCTTCTCAGAGCTACCTGTGGAACTTCTACCTTCAGGCATTGAAAAGAGGAGGAGCTGTTACTGGTATGGGTTGAGATCTCAGCTGTTGTGTGATCTATATGCCTGTGTGTATATATATGCGTGTGTATATTACCTACAGGCCTCTCCATGGGCGCCTCTTCCGGTGACTTGCTGTACCTTGCACATGGCTAGCAGCTAGTGAAGATGAGGTAAAGGAAATGATAGGTCCTGTCACAGTTGAAGCACAAAAAGGAATTTGGGCAAGTCTTCTGCTCCATGGTCCTGAGTGAAAGCAATATTGTAAATAGACGGTTTGGCAGGGAAGAGTTTTCCGCACGCTTCTCTGCTTTTGGGGCAGCCTACTATTTAGGTCTGGAAAGAGGGGGTATTTTATTGAGAGGGGTTCTTTGTCATCAATGTTAGGGTCGGCTTTCGCCAAGTCGTCTCTCCTCAGAGTGAAAGAAAGAATTATGGGGTGTGGGAGGATTGTCATAAAGTCTCATCTCTGTCAATTGCTCATCTCTATCGTTTGGTGTGGGGAGGTGGAGGAGTTATAAACAATTGGGACCTCAAGGTAAAACCCTAGGCTGTTCTTTGGAATGAATCTCTGTTACCCAACAGCCATCCTCCACTCTCACCACAGAAGATTCTGCCCATTGGGAGAGGGTGTTTTGATTTGGATTTGTATCAAGGGACTTTAAATGTCCCCTCTCCCATCACAGCTGGGAAGGTCCCTAAACTCCTCTAGGGCTGGTCAGTAAAGAGACCTTTCCCACTTACACCCTGCTGCTTCACAACACTGGGGATCCCTTAGCTGCTCTGAGGTGGAACTTGGCAAGGTTCATTACCTCCTCTTGTCAGGGCAGGCACATCCCAGGCAGAGGAAGAATCAGTCTGCCCCTGTCTCAGGTTATTCCCCACCTCTCTCCCTCTGCTCCTTGTTCTCTGTCCCTTCGGCAGATGTCTGCATGGCAAGCAGGATCTTACAATGGTTCCTGGAGGGTTTGCCCACTCTGGTGGCTCAGTTCCTGGCCTTTCTTTTGCCTCATGGGAGCAGGCAAACTCTTTTCAATGTAACTTGTCCTCAGCACTGATGAATGAGAGACTGGGGGAGTCAGAGAGAGGAGCACAAGGGTGTCTGAGTAGAATGATGAGGAGCATTTCCCTTGGTGGTGCTGGTGGCTTTTTAACAGGGTTGCAGACTCCTTAATGCCAAGCGAACCCTATTGGAAGTGAGGGATTGATTCCAGCTCCCCTGTGCGCATGCACTCTTAGCATGTGGGGCCCTGAGTTAGAAGCTGTTTCACAACAGAAGGTGTTAGAGGGGGGACCGCATACCAGCTTGTTATTGCTCCAGGGGCCACAAGGTCTCACCCCTCCCACACACCCATGGCTTATTCACCAACTCATTTCACACACACGCGCATTGTTCCTGACCACTCCCTGGGAATAAGAGGGAGCTTGCCTGCTGTACCTGACATTGCCAGCACCATGTACCCTTTTAAACATGTGGGAGACCCTGAGAATGCAGGACAGATGGGTGGGTCCTTTTAGGAATCTTAATTCCAGCCTCTGGAGAGTCTACAAGACAATGAGGCCCAGGGGTTAACTCAGTTGCCCCATGCAGCACATACGAACCATTTTTTCAGCCGATCCCACTGCCTCTGTGCTCTCGGCAACTCAAGTTGGGTTTCACTGCCCCTCCCCTGCAGCGTCACTGCCTGTGTATAGTATACATATATTATATATATATATATTTAAAAGATGTATAATATAAAGCTATACATATATACATATATATGATGACTAAAGAATGGCGTGCTGCACACAGGTTCCCCAGGTGTCTGTCTAACCCTGAGTGTCCCTCCACCTCACCTAGTATGTTTTGCCAAAACCCACTCCAATAAACCCTACCCCATCTTGGCACCTGTGTTTACTACGTCCTGTATATTTGTGGTTAACAAAGTGAAGGTGGTAACTACTGGTGTCTCTTATCAATAAAGTTATTACGTTCAAATTAACAAACCATAATGAAAGTCTCTTGGGTTTTCTTCCCTTTTTCATTCTGCGGAGTTGGGGGTTATTTTGCCCTACAGTTTATTACTGTGAGGTATTTATCCATTGCTTAAGCTTTTAGTTGAGGATACATTTTAAAAATATCATTAAATATTTAAAAACTTACCAGGCACTGGTACAAGGAGCCTTCAGCAATAGATACCCTCCCGCAAACACCTATCTAATTTCCAGTAGCCACAGTGTGATCAACGTAATACTCAAATTACCGTCCCCTGCCTGTCCTTAGATGACACTTCCCTCCCGTCTACCTGGCACTAATGAGCCCATTGTCATGGTATCTGAGTCCTACATATCCCACCCATCCCCCTCTCCAACATGTAGTCAATCAACACAGGGCTCCTGGTGGCGAAAGACTCCATTTCTCCTGAGACGACCTCCTTCCCTCTGCAACACCCTTCTAATACTGAGGGCAATATCTGGAGTAGGCAGGAAAAGCAGAGCCCTCTTCTGATCCACTTTTGTTTGGGGTGTTAGCATGGGTTGAGTTGCGCCCACAGAACCTGTGAAACCGAGGGTGCCATACCTGAGCGGTGCTGTGATCCCCTGCACTAGGTGCAACACCTAGAGGGGGAGCTGGGCCTAGTCCCAGGAGACAGGAGCCACTACTGTGGGGTGCGTGTGGGTGGGCTCTGTCTCCAGTTTTCCTCCCTGGCACTTCCCATCCCTCTGCATCAGGCCAGGATTAGGTTTACAGTCCTGGGCCAGGATTAGGTGCTGCTGCTGTGCGTTATCTGTGACCCTCTAGATCAGGGGTCTCCAACCACCGGTCCGCGGACCAGGACCGGGTCGTTGGGGGTTTTTTGCCGGTCCGTGGCGCCGCGGCTATGTGGCTCTTCAGCTAGCCTCTAGGCAGTCTGCAAATGCAACCGGTTCGCAGTGGTTTACCACTTTAAGAGCGAACTGGCTCTTAAAATGGTAAATTTCTGCGCTGTGAGCCCCACCCTTCAGCTCCGCCGCCGAAATTGACAAGGGCGAGTCAATTTCACGGCGGAGAGTGGTGTGAAGTGCTGCCTGCTGGGGTGCCTGCCCCACCCCCACCCCGCCCTGCCGGGCCATGGAAAAATAGTCTTGCTTGAAGCCGGTCCCTGGTGCAAAAAAGGTTGGGGACCACTGTTCTAGATTACAAGTCTAAATCATGTCCAAGAAGAGTTTAGTACAGGGCCCCCACTGAATTGAGAAGCTGCATCTACCCCTAGCGTGGGGAATGGCTGCTTCCTACTCCTGGCTTTCCAGATGTTAGTGGGTTGCAAAACGTCTTTTGGAACCCATGAATAAAATGTGAGCGTCGACCAAAATCTCATGAGTCAACAGCGTAGCTAACTCCAAGCATTCAGAAAGAATCCTGCCCTCCCACCCCAAACTCATGAGCTTCTCTTAAAAATCATGAGATTTTAAATAATTAGACATTTAGGAGTCTTTTAATTTACTTTCTGGGTTTTTTTAACCTTTAGGGGCCACGTTTTCAAGCTTCGCTCCATGGCTCTGGGGGCTGCAAACATCTTTTTATTTTAAAATGAAAGCTGAAATTCTCATCAGGGCACAGGCCTTCAGGAGCCAGGGCTTTCGGGTATCATGAGACTGTGAAATAAATACGAGCCTCTCAATAAAATCACAGTTGTTGGCAACACTGTAATAATTAATTAATTAATTAATTAATTAAATTAATAATTAAACCGCTCCAAAAAAATCCAGATTAGGTGAACACGCTTGGATCTTTGTTGTTTTGTCTCTCTAGGGCACATACAGACATTAGGTGAAGGCAATTCCCTCCCCGCCATACCTTTTCTCCTGGGGGAAGCTATTCCATTTCGCCTTTTCAAACCCCTGGGTGTGTGTTAGGGAAAGGGAGATGTCATCTTTTCTCTCTTCAGTTTGCTCACTCACTTTTGTCTGCTCCCTCGCCTCCTGCTCTGTATTTCCCTCCTTTTCCAGCCTGCATGAAAGTGGAGGCCTGCAGACCCAGCTCCTGCCTGCTGATCCCTGTATAGCGCCAGTGCTGCACAGTAGCATCTCCATTACTTGCTTCCCAGTAGACCAGACCGGGGGTATTGCAGCCACTATTACAGGAGCTGGTCAGAAGGAGGCAGCAGAGGTGTGACAGCTGGGCCTGAAGGAAGAAGGCTGAAGATGAGGGCTAGGGGAGTGTCTCCATGGTACCTTTTGGTCCTTCCCCCTCAATGGGCAGGTTCTGAATGGCTCTACAGCAATAAGACCAGGAGCAACATGAGTGCAGCAGGCCCAGCTATGCTAGACCAGCATTTCTCTTCCACCGCCCAACCTGCAGCTTTCCCCAAAAGTTGTGGCTTTCTCCTCCAACCTCGAAATAGATGTTTGCTTGTGACTACAGATTGGCAAGGCTTGAACTAAGATGATCGTTTGCAATGTTGCTGTAGTCTTGTTAGTACCGGGCTATTACAGAGACAATATAGGTGAGGTAATATTTTGTATTGGACCAACTTTTGTGGGGACAGACAAGCTTTCAAGCTAACACAGGACCTGGAGAAGAGCTCTGTGTAACCTTAAAAGTGTGTCTCTTTCACCAACAGAAGCTGGTCCAATAAAAGATATTACCTCTCCCACCTTGTCTCTTTATTCCTACCAGGGATTGCGAAACAATGGAGAAAATACAAATAAGAACAACCTAACTGACACAAGGATTGGACTATAAGACACATAGGGAAAGAGGGATTGTTTTAATACATCTATTGGCTTGACTCACTGAAGCATTTTGTTTATTTATTGGGGCTCAGAGGGGCTTAACTGACTAATGTCCTGTTTCCTCAGGTAGGTTCTGGCTGTGACAAACAGCACAGTGATTTCTATTAAGATTTGTTAAGGAGAGAGAATGAGACATATAGGAAAGGGGGGAATGGGTTAATCAAAATCAGCAAACTCAGAGTCTCTAAGTGTTACACAAACACCCCTGTTAGGTAATTCTTACTAATCACATTTTACAGATGGGGAAAATGATGTACTCTGCTGTTAAGTGACTTGCTCAAGGTCATACAGTATGTCAGCAGCAGCACCAAGAATACAATCCACTGTATAAGTATCTTCACAGGGACTAAGGACCCTTTAATCTAGAAGATAATGGTATAACAAGCAGGAATGGCTGAAAGCTGAAGCCAGACAAATTCAAATTAGAAATAAGGTAAACGTTTTTACCAGTGAGGGAGATTAATAAACTACCAAGGATGGTGATGGATTCTCCATCCCTTGACATCTTCAAATCAAGACTGAATGCCTCTCTGAACGACGTGTTTTAATCAAACATAGCAACACAGCTGTTGGGCTCAACACTGGGGGTAAATGGTTGAAATGTAAGACTTGTGATACGCAGACAGTCATGCTTGTTGATTTAATGGTCCCTTCTGGCCATAAACTCAATGAATTAACCGGGTCTGCTTTAAACTCTAGACAGTGCTCGCTCGCTCTCAGGATTGCTACATTCTGCTGTAACACATACACACATTTTCCATTAACCTCAGTGGGAGCTGCACGTATATGTTAGAAGGCAGAATGTAATCCTAAATCGCCAATCCTGCAATGCGATGCTTATGGACAGATCCCTGTGCCCATACACAGCCTCATGGATTTCAGTAGCGCTCTGTGCAGGCACAGGGATCTGCCCATGCACGTCATGTTATAGGATTGTGATCCTAGGCATCATCAGATCAACATCTGCTTTCGCTGCAGTCCAACAAAGGTGATAGCTGCCACGCAGTTATGTTTTAAAATAGATATGTCCCATCATCCTTTTAATATAAATTAAATAGAAAAATTCTGCTCTACAAGGATTTTTGTAGTTCCAGGGAAATGTTATTTTAAAATAATATTAAGGAAATGCTTTATTATTGATATTAAACCTATTTTTACCCCTTTGATTTGGGTGCCCGATCCCTCAAATGCTTACAAACATGCTTATCTTTACACACGTGAATAGGCCTAGCAACATCAGTGGGACTAAGCTCGTGCATAAAGCTAAGTGTGTACGTGCCTGTTTGCAGATTTTGATTTAGCATATTCTCTTCATAGTGTAGACATTGCCTTTTTTAACCGACCTAAGCACCACTATGGCGGACAGATATGTCACAGATATTACGGCTGCTTGTGGCTACTCCAGTGCATAAAAGGGTTAAGAGATGAGGCCTACGATGAGAGATCAGGCCTGAGGTCTTGAATATAATCAGAACTGGCCCTCCTTAAAGAGATGTTGGATGCACCAGATGTGATCTGGGGCTGAGAAAAGCTTTTGAGTGCAAGAGTCAGATTAAGGCAATTTTAGGGCCCTAAATGCATCATGGTTTAACCTGGTTCTGCCCCCACTATGCCCCTTCCTTTCAGGTCCCCTTTTCACCCCTGAAGAGTAACAGCAAAGGGCCCTCTTTCCCCTGGAGAAGAGACCGGATGGTATCTGAGGAGGTGGGACCTGGTACAGTCTTTTCCTGGAACACATTGAGATCTCTGCTAGGTGGTGCTTGTGGGAGCTTCCAGAACAGTGAGGTGTGTCCCTTGAGATGCGTGGGGCAGATCACACCTCTCCAAAGCTATTGTTTCAGACTCAGGCAGATCTTCAGGTCACATTTCCAAGTTTTTCTTCTGAACTATGGTGGCTAGGTGAAAATGAAAGCTGAGGCTCTGGTGTAATCCCAAGACTTCAGGAGCTCAAACCCTAGGCCTAGGCCTCTGATGCATGCACCTTATCCAGCCCTGTGTGGGTGAAGCATGAAGAGGGAAGTAGGGAGTAGTCACGCTGTAGGTGTGTCTACACAAGGATGCTTGCAGCCTGGATAGATGGACACATGCTAGCTCAGTGTGAGCTAGTGCCAAAAACAGTGTCTCGGCCTTAGCACCGGCCAAGGTTGGCCACCAGAATGTGTGCCAGGCAGAATTGTACTCAGGCCCTAATGGCTGCTGCTGCCTGTGCCACCACAGCTGTTTTTAGGCCCTGGCTCCAGCACAGTTAGCACATGTGCATCTGCCCCGGCTGGGAACCGCACCCCTGCTGCAGTATAGACGTACCCGCGTCTGGGCAGCGAGGGGAGAATTTGGCGCGCCACGAAGGAGAGGTGGCGGCCATGGGTGGGTGCTGGGGTGAGAGGAGGAAGGCGGGGGCAGGGCAGCGGTGTGTGGCGGAGCTGGAGAGTCCGGACCTGCTGGAAAAAGGCCGGGGCTGGACCAGGGGCTGAGAATAACACAAGGGGTAGGCAGGGAGCTGAGCCCCAGGGCAGCCAGGCCAGGCAGGGGCCGCTCCCCAGGGCTGGGCCAGGTGCCAGCGCAGGACCAGCCATGGGGTGACCCTGCGTGACCCTGACCCTGCCATGGGAGCCCCTCCCCCCAGGAACACCCGCCACGGGTGGGGGACGGCACCAGCCAGGCCCGGCCCCGCCCCCGCCCCCGGCGCGCTCCCTGCAGCGCCCCGGCTGCCCGCCAGGTGGCGCCGCGCGCTCCGAAAACCCGCCGGGCCGGAGCCGGCCGCTGCAGCCGCTCTTGGCTCGCGGGGCCGGGCCGGGGAGGGCGGCGCGTGTCCGCTGCTGCAAGATGGCGGCGGCGCAGAGGAGGAGCCTGCTGCAGAGTGTGAGCGGCCCCCTCCCCCGCCGCGCTGGGGGGGGGCGAGGGGGCGCCGCGCCGCCGGCGGGGGAGGCGCTGGGGGTGGCCCCCGCTGGGTGTCGGTGGGGAGAGGGGCACGGGCGGGGCGCTGGGGGCGGGGGCGGTGACACCCCGCGCTGGGTGGGCGGGGGGCGAGCCGGGGGGGGCTGTGTGAGGGCCCGGCCAGGAGGGGGCAGGGCGGGGGGGCACTGGGAAGCCGTGTCTGGCGCTGCGGGGACCGCTGTCGGGGGCAGGGTCATGACCCAAGAGCCCCTCGCTGCTTCGCGGGAGCGGGGGGCTCCGCGCGCCTTCGCTGGCTGCGCCCGGGCCTGCGCCCCGGCCCGGCCCGGCCAGTCTGTTCCCCACCCTCGCCTTGGCCGCTGCGCTAGAAGCCTGAGAGGTGACGCCCGAGGTCATGGGGGCGGGTCCCGCCCCGCTCGGGAGCGGAGACTCTGCGGTGTGTTCCTGCCCTGCTGCCTCCTGAGCAAGAGCGGGAGGTACAGCCAGTGCTGCTCAGCTTCGGAGGGGGAGCGCGGTGGCCAGGGACCTGCCTGGGGCGGCCAGCACTAAGGCTGGGTGGCTGCGCTAGCCTGACGCGCAGGGCTGTGGTGCAGTGAGTTGAGGGTGCTCCACCCTGTGCAGAACCCAGGATCCTTAGTTCTGAACTGGTCGGGATCCTACATGGGTTCTTTCCTGTTTTCGTTCCCCAGGAGCAGCAGCCAAGCTGGACGGATGACTTGCCCCTCTGCCAGCTCTCTGGGGTGGGCTCAGCTCCAAACCGTTCCTACAGCGCAGATGGCAAGGGGACAGAATGCCACCCATGGGAGGATAACTGGCTGAAATTCAGGTAAGTGGGCTGCAGGTGGGGGTAGAAGCTCATAGATAGAGAGGAAGGGCAGACATGGTATGTGCCTTTTTGTAGTTGGGCTCAGAAATGGGGGCAGAATTAGAGTGTGCTAGGGTTGTTAGCAGAGGCTCACAGGTGGCGCTGTCCGTCCCTCTCACCATGCCACACAAACATCCTTAACCCCTCCACCCTGACCCTCTCTGGCAGGAGTGAGAACAACTGTTACCTCTATGGGGTCTTCAATGGCTATGATGGCAACCGGGTCACCAACTTCGTGGGCCAGAGGCTGTCCGCGGAGCTGCTGCTGGGCCAGCTAAACGTAGATCACAGTGATGCTGATGTGCGCCGGGTCCTGCTGCAGGTAATGGAGTTCTGGCTGACCCCATGTCTCCCCCTGCATCAACACCCTACTTCCCTTTTTGCCACAGGGTAAATAACGTCTTGGCCTTTAAAGGGGTGGGTAGAAAATTGTGGCCATCTGGCAGGAGCTGGGAGCACATTTGGCTTGAGAATGTGGAACAATAGCATTCATTTTCCCTTCCATCTCGCCTTTCTCTGTCACTCTGTTTCCATCAGTGCAGGGTTGACAACTCAGCCTTTCTTAGGCATCAAACAGGGCAGCCTGAGCAGAGGATTATAAGGAGAAACAAGATGATCATAAAAATGAAAGGGACCTCCAGAGATCATTCTCCCCTTGAACTGAGGCAGGACCAAATAAGCCTAGACCATCCCTGACAGCTTTGTCCATCCTGTTCTTAAAAACCACCGACAATGGGGATTTCACAACTTCCCTTTGAAGTCGATTCCAGAATTTAACTATCCTTTTAGTTAGAAAGTGTTTCCTAATATCAAATCTAAATCTCCCTGGATGCTGATTAAGCTCTATTACTTCTTGTCCTACCTTCAGCTAACATAGAGAGCAATTGATCACCAACCATTTTGTAATAATAGCTCTTAACATATTTGAAGACTATCATCAGGTTCCTGCCTCAATCCTCTTTTCTCAAGACTAAATATGCCCAGTTTTTTTAATCTTTTCTTGTAGGTCAAGTTTTCTAAATCTTTTATAGTTGTTTTTGTTCTTTCCTGGACTCTCTCCAATTCATCAACAACTTTCTTAAAACGTGGTGCTCAGAATTGGACCCATTATTCCAGCTGAGGCCACAGCAGTGCTGAGTAGAGCAAGACAGTTACCTCCTCTGTCTTACATGCGACACTCCTATTAATACACCCCAGAATATTATCCTTTTTTGCAACTGCATCACATTGTTGGCTCATATTCACTTTGTGATCCACTGTAATCCCAGATCCTTTTCAGCAGTGCTACCACATACCCAGTTATTTTGGAGTTGTGCATTAATTTTTCCTTCTTAAGTTACATACTTTGCACTTGTCTTTATTGAATTTCATCTTGTTGATTTCAGACTAGTTCTCTAATTTTTCAATGTCATTTTGAATTTGAATCCTGTCCTTCAGTGTACTTGTAACCCCTCCCAGCTTGGTGTCATCCACAGATTTTACAAGCATATTCTTTACTTCATTATCCAAGTCATTAATGAAAATATTTAATAGTACCGGTCCCTGGACTGACCCCTGCAGGACCCCAGTAGATACATTCTCCTACTTTGGTAGTGAACAATTGATAACTGCTCTTTGAGTACAGTTTTGCAACCAGTTGGGCACCCCCTTATAGTGATTCCATCTAGGCTGCATTGCTTAGTTTTCTTATGAGAATGTTATGTGGGAGTGTGTCACGAGCCTTACTAAAATCAAGATATATCATGTCTACTGCTTCCCTCATTCAATACACCAGTAATCCTGCCAAAGAGAAAATTAGGCTGGTTTGGCATGATTTGTTCTTGACAAATTCATGCTGGCTATTCCTTATAACCCTGTTGTCCTCTAGGTGCTTTCAAATTGATTGTTTAGTAATTTGTTCCAGTATCTTTCCAGGTATTAAAAGTTAGGCTGACTCATCTGTAATTCCGTGGGTCCTCTTCGTTACTATTTTTACATATAGGTATTATGTTTGCCCTTCTCCAGTCCTCTGGGACCTCATCCATTCTCTGTGAGTTCTTGAAGATAATTGCTAACTCTTCTGAGGTTGCTTAGCTAGTTCCTTAAATACATTAGGACTGAATTTTATCAGGCCCTACCAACATGAATACATTTAATTCATCTAAGTATTCTTTAGCCTCTTCTTCCTGTATTTTGGCTTGTGTTCCTTTCCCCCTTGTTAATGTTAATTGTTTTGTGTATCTGGTCACCATTAATCTTTTTTGATTATGATAGTGAGTGAAGGGAAAACATTTAGGATGTGGGGAGATGGGATTGTGAAATCACTTCCTAAAGCAGCAATAGATCTCTCTGGTTTCCCTGCGAGTTTAATTTGAATATTTTTCTTCATTTCTGGCCCTTAACTTGCCTAATATTCCTATGTGCTGTTACAGTTTCACCATTCAACCTCAAAGTGATCACACTTCACTGGTGGGTGTAGCAATCCCTCTGTGTATATATGTCTGTACATCCATTTGTAAAGTTGTTGAGTAGTGTAAGTTTTTGTTAGGATGGAAGGTAAACATGTTTGCAAAACAGCTGTTGTTAACTTGTCTCCTGTTAATATATCCGGTCCCTTGCAGGCTTTTGATGTTGTAGAAAGAAGTTTCCTGGAATCCATTGATGATGCTTTGGCAGAGAAGGCAAGCCTTCAGTCCCAGCTGCCAGAGGTAATATGACTTTCGTGAGGAGATGTTTCCCAGCCCCCTCCAGATTGTTGGATGGGATTTGGAGCCTCTTGCCTCTAGGTCACTGGCCTCAGTCCAGGGAGGCTGTAACTGGAAATTTTAACCTTCTGGTGATCATTGGTTGACTTGCATGAAATGATTAAGGGATCTCAGTCCAATTCCCAGGGTTCCCCCATCACATTAACCCACCATCACCACTGGCACTATTTCGACCCCATACTGTTAGTCTTAGCAGAGAAGCCAAGAACTTACTGGGTCATGGAGACTAAACTCCTCCATTACCATTATAGATGTGTTCCTTCTAAGACAAGGCTGAAGCATGCAGGCAGGGGCAGGACAGGGAAGTGGGCATGGCCTCTGGGCCTATGTTGTCTCTTCTGCACATAAGCAAGACTTCTGTCTCCAGGCTGTCTCAGTTCTGGCACTGTTTGTCAGTGCTAATCAATGTGCTCAGCTCTGCACAAGACACAAAGTTAAATATGGTCCCTGCCCTGAAGAGCTTACAGTGTCTGGTTGTGATTTCTGTGCCGTGGGGTTGTGTATGTTTAAGTTCCCTCTCTTATTCCATGCTCTAGGGAGTACCCCATCACCAGCTGCCTTCCCAGTACCAGAAGATCCTGGAGAGATTGAAGGCCGTAGAACGGGAGATCTCTGGAGGAGCCATGGCTATTGTGGCTATCATACTCAACAATAAGCTCTACATTGCCAATGTAGGTGCGTTCCTCTTCTTCACCCTCTCGATCTTGACATTTCTGAGGGTGGCTTCAACTTTGGCAGAGCAAGGAGAAACCTGAGCTTCAGGAACAATTGGATTACTTCTTACGTTGTGAGAAATGCACTCAAGTTAATTGGGGGCAGCACTGAAATCAAAATGGCACAGTAGCTGGTTGCTGGGTCTATGCCTTTCCAAAGGTTGGTTAATCTATTGTCTTTGACCAAAGACATGTGGGAACGTGTCTGAATACAGTAGTCCAGTTCTCTAGGGAAGAAGGGAACCTTCTATGTTTGCAGGTACTGGTTAAGGACTGGATATGGGGTTTGTCCAGTTGGCTTTGTGCTCTTGAGGGGGTATTTTTAGTAGATGGCAGTGAAGGTATGTGTGCTCATCATCCCCTTCCCTCTTTCCCTCCCTTCTTCCCCTTTTCTCCTGTCTGTCATCCCTCTGGATTTTCTCCCTCTCTTTTCCATCTCTCCACCCCCTCTTTATAGTCACTAGGTGCCTCATATGTTGCTCCCACCACAGGTACAAACCGTGCATTGCTGTGCAAGTCTACTGTGGACGGATTGCAGGTGACGCAGCTGAACGTGGACCATACCACAGAGAATGAGGACGAGCTCCTCCGCTTTTCCCAGCTGGGTAAGTGATGAGCTGTGCTCAGTGGATCTAGAGACAAGCAGCCCTCGACATGATAATGCAGCTAATGAAAGAGTGATCAGGGCTAGGTCCCGTTTCAAGCAGTACTGCTGTCTACATCACAAAACCCCCTTTTCATTTGGTCCTTTTGTGGCCCTTTTGCTGGCAGTCAAGCAGAGAGGCTAAGTTATGAATGAGCCATGGTGACAGAACTCTCTTCTCACCCCAGAGTAGGTCCGTCCAGGGCTAGGTTAAAGCACGTTAATGAGGAATAATATGGAGGTGGAGCTTGCATTGCTGCTACCGCCTGTGCTGTACTACTTCTGGTGATAGAGAGGGTTTTGTCTCCAGGGCTGTTAATCGAGCAGCTTACAGCTTTCCCAGAAGCTCCTGGGAAGTCGTCATGAGCTGGAGTGGCATTCTGGGTGGTGAAACATGCAACCAAGCACCCCTAAAAACAGTGGTAGTAAATGATTAATAAATGGCAGTCACATAAGGCTCCTTTTCCCCAGAGTCCCATGCTGCGCGTTCTGCTGCCTGTACACACGCAACCCATTAGACGGCCAGTGTATACTACTTGATTCTGTCTGCAGTTACATCCACTTCTAGTATCAGTGGGCTCTATCAGAAGCTTAACTTTGTTCCTGATGCTCTCCCTTAATTGGCTAAGTTATTTTGGCTCTGCCTTCTGGCTTTACTGGCAGTCGGTATCTACCTCTTAGCAGCCTTTTGGCAACACTTGAGACTGACAGATGTATGCAAACATTGGAGCACATTCACTGGCTAGTTGGCATGCCAGGAGCTTTTTTGTGTTTATCTGTCAGTTGCAAGAATCACCCATGCCAGGAGCCAGTGAGTCAGCCCCACAAAGTGACTGAGTCAATATCAGGCTGAAGCAGATTTCAGAGCTGTCAGCCTGCTATTGGGAGTAGGTGTTGGACCACCCACATAAGGAATGTGATTGGAATCAGATGGGAATCTGACCTGGACTACTGCTTTTACCTTGAGGTGGTGACAGCCACCCTCTAGGAGTAATGTTTTCCAAAATCCTTTTGTGTCTATTGTCTAGTCATAATTAGGAACATGGGAATTGCCAGTGTAGATCAGAGCAGACATCTGTCTAGTCCAGAATCCTGTCTCTAATAGTAGTCACTACCAGATGTATTCAGCAGAAGGTGCTAGAATGCCCAGAAAGGACAGCTAACCTGTCCAGGTGAGAAGCTCCTTCCTAACCCCTGCTAGTTAGTGATTGGTTTGTGCCCTGAAGCATGAAGGTTTATATCCCTTTTTATCTAACTTTTTTTTTCTTTTTGCCCTATAACTGCGTGCTTGCTGCCCTGATCTGTGGGTTTTTTACCCTTTTCTTAGGAGCAGCTGACACTCATGCAGGCAGCTAATCCGTGAGAAACATTGAATTTGTGTGTTCTCACTCACTCAGCCCCTGGATTACAAAGATGGTGCAGTGGGGGTGAAGATGTCATACGGGGACTAGGGTGGCAGTCGCAGATGGGAGAGGGAGCTGGATAGAGTCCCTTTGCATCCTGTTTCACATAAGACCCCCTTTTTACAGGGTCCATGGGCAGCTTCTGGAATTCCTGCACACTTAACCCTGCAGTCACCAGGGGCTTTGAAACTGGACATGGGCTTTTTGTCCCAGGGCCAGCTGTCAAATTCAGTGTGCGTTTGCACTTGTGCTCTCCCGCTCTCTCTCAAGTTCCTGGAGTAACTGATAGTGAAAAGCTGTCTCCTGTGAAAACTGAGACAGGATGAGTTGCTCTTCCTCCCATCCAAGCTGAGTTCTTTGTGGTTTCTTGATGTCTCCTCCTGTTCCTTAGTTCACCCTTTCTGATGTCTTTAACCATGTTTGTTTCCTTTCTCCTTCCCCAGAATACAAGTTCAGGAAATTCAGCAAGTGTATCAAAGAATTAATGAACTACTTCTGTATCTGGCAGGTTTGGATGCAGGGAAAATAAAGCAAGTTGGAACCATCTGTGGGCAAGAGAGCACCCGGCGCATTGGGGATTACAAGGTCAAATATGGCTATACTGATATCGACCTGCTCAGGTTAGAGGAAGCTCAACTTTGTGGTCTTGCTCTCGCCTCTGCTTTCTCCTGAAGGCAGGTTCTCCTTTCCACCTGCCAGCATCACTCTATTAAATATTAAATCAGCTTTCTCTGCACAGTGCGGCTAAATCTAAGCCCATCACAGCAGAGCCTGAAATCCATGGAGGGCAACCACTGGATGGGGTGACTGGCTTCCTGGTACTCATGTCAGAAGGGCTCTACAAAGCTCTGGAGGCGGCTCATGGGCCCGGGCAGGCCAATCAGGTGAGAGCTTCCAGACTGGAAGCATTCCCAAGGGTGTTAAATCATCCCACTGTTGCCAGCGCCACTCATGCAAGCTTCCTTGCACTAACGAACTGGTAGTGCCAGTGTGGTTGGGTGGCCCTGCTGCATTATCCCAGTCTGTAGTGGGGTGAGTGAGTTGTTCTGGCAGACCAGTTCTTCCAGGCTGCTTTCCCTCTCTTGAAATGGAACTGTCCATTAGGGGCTGTGGGATGGTTCCAGAAGTCAAATCAGGGTGAGAAAGTCAGGCCTCTCCAACTATCTGACTGGGCAGTTCCCATGAGAACTTTTCATGCTAGATGGCTGGGACAGGGTTCTCCCAGGATCCTCTCGTAAAGTCCTTTTCTGTTCACGTTCAGGAGATCGCAGCCATGATTGCCACAGAGTTTGCTAAGCAAACAGTGCTGGATGCAGTGGCACAGGCTGTGGTGGACCGGGTTAAGCGGATCCACTGTGACACCTTTGCCAGTGGTGGGGAACGATCCAAGTTCTGCCCCCGGCATGAGGACATGACGCTGCTGGTGAGGAACTTTGGGTACCCGCTGGGCGAGATGAGCCAGCCCATGCTGACCCCGACACAAGGTAGGGGAGGGGGAGAACAGGAAAGAGAGGGTGGGTGGAGTGGAGATTAGTCCCTCTCTGTCCAGCCAACACTGACCTGATAGTAGGGGAAGAAGCCTTCAGTGCAGATTTTTTCCTCTATACCTTAAGGGAATTGTCACTTCAATAACAGGAGTCCATGGTATCCTTGCACAGTGTGATACAAGGACTGAAGTGCACTGGAGAGAGCAACTGGGGACATATGGGATATTAGTAGGCCAGGACACGTCTTTGGCAGTTGTAGGGAACTACAAACACTAGGGGTTTCCAGGCACTCTTCCACTTCTCATGATAGCTGTTGTGTTCCTTTTCCCCCCACTTCTCAGGAGGCCGCATTTATCCTGTCTCAGTGCCATACTCAAGTGCCCAGAGCACAAGCAAGACCAGTGTGACGCTGTCCCTTGTCATGCCTTCCCAAGGCCAGATGGTCAATGGTGCCCACAGCAGCTCCACTCTGGATGAAGCCACGCCCACGCTCACTAAGTAAATGCCATGTGCTGTTTCAGTACCAGTTGCCCCTCCCTGCTTCTCACTCAGCAGGATTTGGATGGTGTAAAAGGATCCTTGGTGGGCTGGGTAGTCTAGTGGTTAGCGCCTGGGCAGTGATAGGAGATCCTGGGCCTGTCCATTCTACCAGACTCAGACCCAGGGCCCCAGGTTGGCTGGCTGGCCCCTGAAGGGGCTGGAGCCCTGCAGTTTGCCCAGCTGACTGGGGGAGGGGCTGGGGTGGTGCTGGTTGGTTGGTTGGCTGGCTAATAGAGAAGCTGGGGCTGTGCAGGTTGGCTGGCTGGCTGGCTGGCTGGTGGAGGGGCTGGAGGTTGTCCTGGCTGACCAGTGGGTTGCACACAGGAGAAAAGAAAATAAGGGTTGAATTCACATTCTGTTGTTGGAGGAGCATGTCTCCACCTTGCTGGATCACGGGTGGCTTTGGTTTCAGCACCACCCTGGCCACAGGAAGGGGCCTACACCACCTGTTGTGCCTGTGACTTTTTGGTTCCCCAAAACTTTTGGTTGCTCCAGCAACAGTATTGCTGCTGCACCTATGTGTCCTTTGTCCTCCACCCTTCGTGTGCATCAAGCTGGTCAAACTGAGGCAGCTCTCTTATTGCCTATTATTGTGAATATCAGAATGGATCTGAACATGTCTCCACAAGGTTGCTAGAGGAATGAGGGACTGCAGTTAGGTGTGTCTGTTTGCTGTGGAGAGGGATAATTTTACGGTTAATAGGCATTGGCATTTGATGTGCTCTAGGCACGGACTAATTCAAATGAACATGTCTGTTCTCTTCCTGCCGTTTTATGCAGTCAGAGCCCAACAGTGACGCTCCAGTCCACCAACACCCATACCCAGAGCAGCAGCTCGAGCTCAGATGGGGGCCTCTTCCGCTCCCGTCCCTCCCACTCGCTTCAACCAGATGAAGATGGGCGTGTTGAGCCCTATGTGGACTTTGCAGAATTCTTCCGGCTTTGGAACATGGACCATGGTGAGCAGGGATTACTGACGGTGTCGTGATGTAGGGAGATGAGGGCAGGCGCGCCTTGCAGCCACCAGGAGCTCTCCTACAGGAGCAAATGAAGACTGAGGTGAGAACGAAATAACTCCAGTGGGAAGCCATGTTCTGTCATGAGTTGTAACCTGGATCCAGGCTGTGATGAACCCTGGGATTGGGTGCTGGTGCAGCTGTCTCATCAACATGTGTGTGGCTTGTGCATTCTTTGCACCTTCTTCTCTGGGGAACCTCATGAATATGGGAAGGGGTCACGAATTTATCCCTCACCACCAGTTTTATGGACAAAGTCAGCAGTGGGGGTTCTGTTATGGCGAGCACAAGAGCAGGTATCTGTACAAAGGCTGTACATTGTGTGTGTGTATATATGCAGTCATTATATATTGAAGAAACACTACTCTGTGATACCGATGTTTAATTCCATAGAAGATACCTCTGTTTTGCAGAATAAATAACTTATAGCTACTGTCACCTGCGTGGCTTGCTCTCTTTTCTTTTAGTGTGAATTTGGATGCTGGTGAAAGGAAGGTGTTAGCGTGACAAACATGCAGACTGAAACCCTTCAGAACAGGTGACAGACAGCCAGTAGCATGCAAACTTTTCCCTGTGTATGTGCCTTGGACCTCTTTGGGAAGAGCCCTTCCTAGGCAAGAGCACAGGGATTTTAATCTCCTTGGCTCATGTAGTTCTTGGATTTTCTGCTGTGGCTGAGATCAGGGCTTGAATAGTTTTACGTGTAGTGCAGAGACTTGCTCCCTAGGAAATAAGACCTTTAGTTCACTTCCAGCAAGGCACTTACCATCTGGTGGAGGTCATTACTGGCTTCAACTTGACTGGAACTGGCAACCTGAAAGGGAAAGGCTCTTTATCCCCTGGCCTATCCAGTCACACAGCTTGGGACTTCACGTTAAAATGTAAATCCAGATCCTCAGAGAGGAGGTCTGGTGCATAGAGTGCTCTAGCAAAACTCTCTCATTTCCCCACAGGCGCTTCTGTCTGCTGCTTGCAGACTCCAGGAATCAGAGAACCATAGTTACAGAGGACACGTCATTGTAGCACACTCAATTAGAAAACTAAATGTTGATGCTGGTGTCTTAACAAAGGGAAACATGAGTGTGTCAGCTTCCTAGGAAACTTCTTATCATTTATATGAGAGGGAGTAGTCTAGTGAATAGAGCAATAGACTGGCACTCTGGAGACCTGAGTTCTGTTCCTAGCTTGGCCTCATCATTTCATTTCATCTCTGTTCCTGTTCCCCCATCTGTAAAATGGGGATATGATATCTACCTGCTTTGTAAAGTGCTGATGCAAAATGCTATATAAGAGGTAGCTTAAAAGTTTATTATTTTTATATAGCACCCAAAGTGTGCGAGATGTTATACCGACTATAGCAGTTTTGTTATACCGACTATAGCAATTTTGCCCTGAAGATCTTACAAATCCAAGTTTAGACAGAACAGATTGCTGCTGATAAATAGTGGGAGGTGTGGAGTGAGGAGGTCAGAGCTAACAGTAACAAGAAGATGTGGTTACTAATGTGTATGTTCTGAAGGATAAGTGTTGTGGTGTTTGCATGATAAGAGGTTGGGGTAGGGAAAGAGCAGAGGCAGTATGCATTTAGAGGTAGAAAGCACTACTCCCAAGAGGAAGAGAAGGGTGGTGGTCACAGACTCCCTCCTAACGGGGATGGAGTCATCCATCTGCCATCTGGACTGGGAAACTAGAGAGATGTGCTGCTTGCCTGGAGCTAGGATTCAGGATATGACAGAGAGACTGCCGAGACTTATCAAGCCCTCAGACCGCTACCCCTTCCTACTTGTCCATGTGGGCACCATTGACACTGCCAAGAATGACCTTGAGCAGATCACTGCAGACTATGTGGGTCTGGGAAGAAGGATAAAGGAGTTTGAGGTGCAAGTGGTGTTCTCTTCCATCCTCCCTGTTGAAGGAAAAGGCTCAGGTAGGGACCATCACATTGCAAAAGTAAATACGTGGTTATGCAGGTGGTGTCGGAGAGAGGGCTTTGGATTCTTTAATCATGGGCTGTCCTTCCAGGAAGAAGGATTACTAGGAAAAGATGGTATTCACCTAATGAAGAGAGGGAAGAGTATCTTCACAGACAGGTTGGCTAACCTAGTGAGGAGGGCTTTAAACTCAGTTCGATGGGGGACGGGGACCTAAGCCCGGAGGTAAGTGGGGAAAGTGGGACACCAAGAAGAAGCAGAAGAAGGAGCGTGCAACAGGGGAGGCCTCCTGAATTGCCCTGAGAAAGTAGGGCAATCAGCCAGTTATCTCAAGTGCCTCTACACAAACACAAGAAGCCTGGGAAACAAGCAGGAGGAATTGGAAGTCCTGGCATAGTCAAGAAACTATGATGTGATTTGGAATAACCAAGGCTTGGTGGGGTAACTCATACAACTGGAGCATTGTCATGGATAGGTATAAACTGTTCATAAAGAACAGGCAGGGGCGAAAGGGTGGAGGAGTTGCACTGTATGTAAGAGAGCCATATGATTGCTCTGAGCTCCAGTATGAAATTGGAGATAAGCCAGTTGAGGGTCTCTGAGTTAAGCTTAGAAGTAGTTATTGACCACCAGACCAGAAGGGCGAGGTAGATGAGGCTTTCTTCAGTCAACTAGGGAAAGATTTTCCAGTTCACAGGACCTGGTTCTCCTGGGGGACTTCAATCATCCTGACGTCTGCTGAAAGAGCAATACAGCAGAGCACAGACAATCCAGGAAGTTTTTGGAGAGTGTTGCAGACAACTTCCTGGTGCAAGTTCTGGAGCAACCAACAAGGGGCCATGCTCCTCTTGACCTGCTGCTCACAAACAGGGAAGATTTGGTAGGGGAAGTAGAAGTGGGTGGCAGTGACCATGAGATGGTAGAGTTCAGGATCCTGACAAAAGGAAGAAAGGAGAACAGCAGGATACGGACCATGGACTTCAGAAAAGCAGACCTTGACTCCATCAGGGAGCTGATGGACAGAGTCCCCTGGGAGGCTAATATGAAGGGGAAAGGAATCCAAGGGAGCTGGCTGTATTTTAAAAAAAACCTTATTTAGGGCAGAGGAAGAAACTATCCCGATGTGCAGAAAGAATAGCAAATATGGTAGGTGCCCAGTGTGGCTTAACAAAAGTCATTGGTGAGCTTAAACGCAAAAAAGAAGCTTACAAGAAGTGGAAGCTTGGTCACATGACCAGGGAGGAGTATAAAAATACTGCTCGAACAGGCAGGAATGAAATCAGGAAGGCCAAAGCACAATTGGAGTTGCAGCTAGCAAGGGATGTGAAAGGGAACAAGCAGGGTTTCTACAGGTATGTTACCAACAAAAGGAAGATTAGGAAAAGTATGGGGCCCCTTACAGAATGGGGGAGGCAGAATGGGAGTGACAGAGGATGTGGAGAAAGCTGAGGTACTCAATGCCTTTTTTGCCTCTGTCTTCACAGACAAGGTCAGCTCCCAGACTACTGCACTGGGCGGCACAGAATAGGGAGGAGGTGAACACCCCTCAGTGCTGAAGGAACAGGTCCAGGACTATTTAGAAAGATTGGACATACACAAGTCCATGGGGCCAGATACAATGCACCCGAGGGTGCTGAGGGAGTTGGCTGAAGTGATTTCAGAGTCATTGGCTGTTATCTTTGAAAGCTCGTGGCAATTGGGGGAGGTCCCTGGTGACTGGAAAAAGGCAATTACAGTGCCCATCTTCAAGAAAGGGAAGGAGGAGAATTGAGGGAACTACAGACCGGTCAGCCTCACCTCAATCCCTGGAAAAATAATGGAGCAGGTCCTCAAGAAATCCATTTTAAGTCATTTAGAAGAGGGGAAGATGAACAGGTACAGTCAACATGGATTCACCAAGGGCAAGTCATGCCTGACCAACCTGATTGTCTTCTATCAAGAGATGACTGGTTCTGTGTATGTGGGGAAAGCAGTGGATGTGATATACCTTGACTTTAGCAAAGCTTTTGATACAGTCTCCCACAGTATTCTTATCAGCAAGTTTAAGAAGTATAGATTGGATGAATGGACTATAAAATGGATAGAGAGCTGGCTAGATCACCGGGCTCAACGGGTAGTGATCAATGGACCCATTTTTAGCTGGCAACCGGTCACAAGCAGAGTGCCCCAGGGGTCGGTCCTGGGGCCGGTTTTGTTCAACATCTTCATTAATGATCTGGAGGATGGGATAGATTGCACCCTTAGCAAGTTTGCAGATGACACTAAGCTGGGGGGAATGGTGATACCCTAGAAAGTAGGGATAGGATACAGAGTGACCTAGACAAATTGGAGGATTGGGCCAAAAGAAATCTGATGAGGTTTGACAAGTGCAGAGTCCTGCACTTAGGTCAGAAGAATCCCATGTACAGCTACAGACTGGGGACTGACGAGCTAGGCAGCAGTTCTGCAGAAAAGGATATGAGTATAGTGGATAAGAAGCTGGATATGAGTCAGCAGTGTGCCCTGATTGCCAAGAAGGCTAATAGCATATTGGGCTGCCTTAGTAGGAACATTGCCAGCAGATTGAGGGAAATGATTATTCCCCTCTATTCTGCACTGGTGAGGCCTCATTTGAAGTATTGTGTCCAGGTTTGGGCCCCCCTCTACAAAAAGGATGTGGACAAGTTGGAGACAGTCCAGCAGAGGTTAACAAAAATGATTAGGGGGCTGGAGCACAAGACTTATGAGCAGAGGCTGAAGGAACTAGGCTTGTTTAGTCTGCAGAAGAGACGAGTGAGGGGGGATTTGATAGCAGCCTTCAACTACCTGAAAAGGGGGTTCCAAGGAGGATGGAGCTAGACTGTTCTCAGTGGCAGCAGACAACAGAACAAGGAGCAACGGTCTCAACTTGCAATGTGGGTGGTCTAGGTTGGACATTAGGAGAAACTTTTTCACTACGAGGGTGGTGAAGCACTGAAATGGGTTACCTGGGATGGGGGTGGAATCTCCATCTTTAGAGGTTTTTAAGCTGTGGCTTGACAAAGCCCTGGCTGGGATGATTTATTTGGGGTTGGTCCTGCTTTGAGCAGGGGGTTGGACTAGATACCTCCTGAGGTCCCTTCCAACTCTAATCTTCTATGATTCTGTGATTCAGGAGGTGGTGGGATGCGTAGGCATGGTTGACAGAATTACTGGAAGTAAAGAAAAGTTCCTGTCCAGTAAAAACTACTGACAGCAGATGGCACTGAAGGATCTTTCCCTAGTTGCTGGAGCCTGCCACTGCTGCATCAGATCTTCCCAGAGGAACTGGGGCTTTTTATAGGCTCCTCTGGGAAGAGGCTACTAGGGTCTGGTAGCACAGTGCAGCACTTTCTGGTGGTTTAATGGGGAATTGTGATACAGTGCTGGGCAAAATGAGAAATAGTAACAGAAAGGAGAAAGAAAACTAGAGAACTTGGGCATTGGACCTAGCCCCACCCTAGCAGTTGCGCTGCCAGCCAGTAGAGTCGGATTCACATTCGGTTCAAATGCAGCCCAGTTATGGGGACTGGAAGGGAAGGGGCCAAGAATGGATTAGCAGGGTGCACTGTGATCAGGACTGATGTGTGTTGCCAGAGCTCTGTGTGAGGAGACTCGAGGCAGCTGTGGGTATCCAGGACTGGAATAACATGGGGGTGGAGGAGTAGCTGTGAGTGCTGCAGGGCAAAATTAAGAGTTTATCAGAAATACATGGGCAGGACCCCAGAGTAGCAGAGAGCTGCATTTTATCAGAAAAGTACCCCAAAAAAGCCCCAACCCACATGTGGATGGCTTCCTAAGTGCGTCAAATATAGATGACGATGGCTCTGCCTTACCCAATTTTGATTCGTGCTGACTGTGTGGCTCTTGGCTGCTAAGAGAGGGGATTTTTGCAAAAGTAGGAGTGGTGTTCCAAGTATTTATGGCTAAAACCCAACACAAGTACGTACATTCTGCCAGTTTAGACTCTGCGCTGGAATTTCAAATGAATATAAATCATCTTCGCTTCCTGTCTTAAACCATTGTGTGTTGTTGTTGTGTGTTGCTAAACAGCGGCCACATTCCATTCCAGAACTGGCTGTGTTTCAGGGTTGAATCGAGTTGTTCCCATGTACTTGTGAACCATAAAAATCTTTCTGATGGTTTGCAAAAGAATACATGGAAGCTATTAATATTTATTATATGGAGCTGAGACCCTAACTGAAGACAAAAGGGATTGGAAAAACTGACTTCAGGCTCCTAAACTGTCAGGGTTGATGAGCAAAGAGCGTAAGGAATTTTCTGCAAGTAGGATTAAAGGTCAGTGGAGCATGGGAGGAAAAAGACTAAGATTCCCTCAGTTGGCAGCAAGAGAAGCTATGATTGGTGGTATAGCGCTAACTTCTTAGTCAAGGGTGATTCTTCCTTTCCAGTATAACGTCTGTTTTGACTCTGCCCCTCTCCCTGAACACACACACACAAACCCCATTATCAGAAGTTAATCAGCTGGCTGAAGATTGGGGTGTGGGGTTCTCTGCTAATGGAGAGTTTGCCACAGTTTGAGGCAAATTAGACAAGGGGTTTCCAAGAGATGGGAATTGTGCTCAAAGACAGTTCCGACTCTGGGAGAGGTGTTATTTTGTCATGTCCACAAGCATGCTAGGTGTTTTAAGATGTTCCTAACACTTCTCCTGTCCCCCTGCCCCTCTCATTGCACAAGAACAGCTTGACCTAGAAACTGCATTTGTGTTGCTGGGCTGGATTTCTGCAGGGAGAGAGCTTTTCAGCATTTTAGCAGGCTACTAATTTAGGGTCTAATTCCAACACCCTTCTGTGGTGTGAGATACTTAATGCATTGTCCTATTGATTTCAGAGAGACTACTCACAAAGTAAGAGAGGGTGTTACTTAACATGAGTAAGTCTCTGACTAAAGTGAGGCAAGAAACACTTGAGGATGCCCACACGTTCTCCATACTCCCGTGGAGTCTGGCAGAACTGCTGTACTCTGGCATGGGTCTGTAAGGCCTCATGTAGCTACTCTGCCAGGTGTGCTTTAGCATATCCACCATCCCACACTACATCCTTCCTAAGGCCCACGGGGGAGCTGCTGTGTCATCTGCACCTTAGCTTCCACATAGCCACAGATGACACCGTGAATGGTCCCAGAGAGTGTGTGCTAACTACTTGTGCTAAACGATCTGCTCCATCTTGTATTTAGCTGTGACTCTCTTGAGCACCTTTCCCAGGCCCTACGAAGAGCTCTGTGTAAGTTCGAAAGTGTCTCTCGCTCACCAGCAGTAGTGGGTCCAATAAAAGATATTCCCTCACCCAGTTTGTCTCTCTAATATCCTGGGACCGACATGGTTACTGCAACACTACATAAAACTGTATTGAAACACCCGAGGAACTAATGTGGACTGAATGTTGTAAATATCCATGATTTAAAGCACCCTCGAGAGACTATTGCAAACTTCTAAAAAAAACAAAAAACAAAAAAAAACCTTTAGCCTGGAAATCCAAAGTTTAGGTTCCTGGGATGGTATATATAGACCCCACACCAGCAAACAAAGGGTTAACAGGAGTTTAGGAGCCCAATTAACTCTCCTGGTAGCACCTGGAAGTGGGCTAGGCCCAATTTAGTATTAGACCCAGCTGCAGAGGAGCCATGTGGTTATGGCAGAGGCAGACAGAGTTATAAGGAGGAAGGAAAGCTAGGTGAAGTGGCTATGCCCTGGGGATCTCTGTTCTGGTATACATTTCGGTAGGGTTAGGGAGAGATCTATGAATAGTGATGTTACCTGGCTAGTTTTTATACTTCTATGTTAGTCAAACACTTTAGCTATAGTTGGCATTAGGACTCTCTTTGTCACATGGCTAGTGGC
This sequence comes from Mesoclemmys tuberculata, assembly GCA_007922155.1. NCBI lineage: Eukaryota > Metazoa > Chordata > Testudines > Chelidae > Mesoclemmys > Mesoclemmys tuberculata. Next base: position 82,868,304 of record ML675616.1, on the reverse strand, counting down.
TGGTGTTTGTTGGTGTTAGGTGATAGCCAGTGGCTGGGGGGGTGTTCTGTGTCTCAGGGGTAGCAACCCTACGCTGTGGATGGAGTAGAAAAATTTGCCTAGAGCAAAATTGGTGTTTAGTAAGGTGTGAGGAAGCTCTTTGCAATAGGCTGGTCCTTGGACCATGGGGGGCGGTGTCTGTAGATGTTATCTCAGACTTCCAAAGGGGTCTGCGCCTCCATCTGAAATATTTTAGGGGTCTGTGAGTGCAAAAAGGTTGAAAACCACTGGCTGAGATAAGAGGCCTACAGAGGGATGGAGAGACATGCTGAGTCCAGCAAAGGCTCTGAGAAAGGCCTTGAGACAGGGAAAGGGATGAAGTAAGGGGTCTGAGTAGAGAGGCCTTAGCTGCTTGCTACAGGGTCCCTGGGCCGAACCCCAGACTAGAGGGAGGGTGTGGGTTTCCCTAAGGCCTACTGAGGAAGGTGATGCAGAAACCCCCTGCTGTGAGGGGTGACAAGTGCTGACTCCAGTTGGCTGGAAGGCCCAGTGTAAGGGCAGTGGACTATCACTTTGTTGGATTCCTGGTTCCCCCTGGAAGGGGGGGTGTTTGTGACTGAATGTGACCTGCCTAGAGGCCCAAATCACAAGAAGTGGACCACCGGCAGGCCTGAGTGGCTGTCCAGCAGAGGTGACTGATGAGCAGGCCCTGCAACGTTATGCCCGGCCACAAGGGGCGCACCAGCTGGTAAGTCTTCTACAGTTACACTTCAAACAAAAACCACCAAGAACTCGGAGTATGAAAACGTAATAAATCCGATGGGAATGAGCCAAGTAACTAAATGGTCTGGCCGTTCCTTAAGGCACAGAGTACAGCTCAGAACAGGACTGGACTCTGACTAAATAGGCCACCTGGGGGCGTGAGGCAAGATGGCTACTTACTAAAATCTGGAGGTCCTCTCAAGGCATGAGGCTCAAGTCAGCCACTCTGTTTATGGCTTTAATCCACCTGTGGCTTGGGGAGTTCCAAGCTTCATCCAGCCCCTAGAGAAGTTCAAAGAGGTAAAGCACAAGAAAAGATGGATGGCCCTCTCACGTTCTACGTGTGTTTCAGTGTAACTGCACTGTACTCCCCCTCCGTGGTCCACTAGGGGCACCCACTTCAGGCTTTCAACCCCCTGCCATCACCTCTCTGGGGCAAAGGCTCAGATCTCACTCCCTCCTGACCAGGGATTTTAAGGCTATGCTGTGAGATCCCCAGCAAGCCAGACTCTGCAAAAAGGCCAGCATTGGCGTTTACGTTCTCTCCAAAGGCTATGAGCAGTGTAGTGCCAGCAGTTCCAAATTACTACACAACTCCTAAGCAAGCACGGCTGCTCTTAAGGTTGAAATCATTACACTGAAAACAATAAAAGAAGCTCCACACGTGCTAAAAAGCGTACTAGATGTCACACCAGCTCCAACCTCAGGCTCTGGTTGGTTTTGCCCTTCAAAATACATAAGTGGGTTTTCCCTGTGGTTACACATCCATATCAGCTTAGATCCAGAACCAAAGCATCTTGGGCTTTTGATTTTAGCCTTCTGTAACAGGTAATCAGTAGCCAATAATCCACTCCTCAGGGCATAGCTTCAAAAGACAGGAGGTTTTGCATAACAGGAGTTGGGGAATTTGCTTTAACTTCTCCCTAGGGCTTTCCTGGGGAATCCATTTCACAGTGATTGTCCCAAAAGGCTATATGTGATACTCACAATTTTCAGTATAGTCTTTTCCACTCCTAGGTCCTATGTCTGTCCCATCTCCCCCTACAGAGGTGACATATGGTTCCGGCCCACAATACTACATAAACATAATACAACAAGGTCTTCTAAGGGTGTTACAGGCAATTGCTGTATCCATTGCACTATGAATAGTGCGTGCCTCAGGTTTTCCTAGGTGCCTGAACAATTTAAAAACATAAGTAGCAGAAATTGAAGTTTACCATATCATGAGCTGACCCAAAACTCCAGTTGGGAGAAAGGTGGGGGCTTAATTCTTCACGAACTTGGCTCTTATGGAATCATCCTCAGGGGGGTTTAATGCTACCATATCACACAAAGTGGAGGAGAATTGGAGCGGATATGACTAAATAGTCACTGTAATGTGTGGTCAGCATGTCAACAAGTTGACTCTGCTAGAGCTAGGCTAGAAGCAAATAGGTCCTGCTGTTGAAATAGGGCCTCCTCGTCCCCAGCTGTACAAGCTAGTCTGGACTCTGTTGGCTAATACAGAAAGGGAGCTGTTTAAAGGGAGACTCCTTTAACTCTGCTTCCTGGGGAGGAGCTACAGGGGAAAGCACCATGAAGAGCAGAATTCAACCATCTCCTTCTTGCTCGCTTTGGGGGGAAAGGTGGGCGGTGAGAAGATGAGATTTCAAAGCACAAACACAGGGGGCTACTGGCTTCCTGGATAGCACACTGTACAAGATCTGGGTCACAATGGTTGTATACAAGGAGGAAACGCGTCGTGAGAGCCCGAAGCAGAGGTAAGCGAGAACCAGGTCCCTGGTTAATGTGCCCCTTACACAAGTTGAGGGAGGAGCAGCTTTCCAATATGACCACCCAGACCATCAAAGCTCTCGATTAGTGTAGTGTGCCCATACGCCACTTCCATGGCCCTGACAGCAGGCAGGCGAGACCCTCCTCCTCATTCCAAAGCTTTGTTCCTGGAAAAGGAGACCGATGAGATCCTGGTGTCTGGTAATCATTAGTTTCCCTGACTACACATTTTGATAATGCAACCAATAACAAAAACAGCTAAACATTTTGTCAGAGAGCCAAACCATTACACTGTATCCTAAACGCAATGAGCAAACGTTGCCATGGCCAGGCGTGGGAGGGTTAACGTTGCTATTCAATTACTCTGTTACCGAAAGACAGGCTCAAGTTGAGGTCCGGCTCTACAGCGGAATCCTGTTAGCCTATATAAATGGATCACTTTGGGCAGAGCTCCTTGCCCGTTCTGTCTGAATGATCACTTAATGCAGGTCTAGCATGCAGTGAACTGTGCAGATCAGATGTGCACAAATGCAAAATCTGCATTTCTGGAAGGATGCCCCCAAGTTCTGCTGAGCACTGAGGCAGATCAATCAGTTTAGAACTGGCTCTAGCTTGCCTTCCCGTGAGCTGTAGCATTCTTTTCTGGGTACTACTTGGTCGCAGGTAAAGTGATAAATGCTTTCCTACCATTGAAAAGAAACTACTTCTAACCTAATCCTTAAAATAGAATTGCATCTGATAAATACAAATGAGAATCAAGCACATCAGCCCCAAGAGGCTTTGGGAAAGGAATTTTTGAACCAGAGAGTGGAATGATTGCTTCAGAAAGCTCGTTGCTATGTGTGCTGTTCACTGGGTCTGTGTTTCCTTACTGTTCCCATCGTTAGCTCTTTCAAGAATTCTCAGTTGCTGCACAGAACAATGGATGTAACTTCACAAAGGGGCGTCTCAGAGTTACCACAAAGGTGGTAACTAAATAAATTGATCCTGTATAAGAAATAGAAAAGGGGGGAGAGCACAGAACATGCAGAACCGGTAAAAGCTTACAGGGCAGAGATGAAGTATAACAAAAACCACAGTGTGGTTTGTTGCTAGCTAAAGGTGCCATGGGAATCAAAGGGCTTTTACAAATATCTTTTGGGGGAGGGGAGGAGTAGGCCCACTTCTAAATGAGTTCGTGAAGTTAATCATGTTTGCAAAATGTCTGAGCCATGGAAATACGTTAAAAAAAACCACATGTAATGAAAAAATAAAGAGGTGTCTGGATAGGCAGGAAGTTATGATAACTTAAAATAGCTTTTGCCTGACCTTGAACTTGGTTTGAGACTACTGAAGCACTGAGCATAGACGCTCAGAATTGGCAAACGTTTTAGGCGTATTCATGCATGTGACCAGCCCCATATTTGTTTGTGACCTCGATGCGACTTTTTGCCTGTACAGAGGCACTTGGTGTTTGCAGGATCAGAGCCACTGTCAACATTTAATTTAAACAAAGGATGAGAGACCTTGGCCAAAGTGAAGAAATATAACACACTGCAGTTCAGCTGACGTGCATGGACAGTTGTTGTTTTTTGATAAATTACTGAGCTCTGAAGTGGCTCTATTTGCAAGATCTGGCCTCAAGCGCATTCCTGGACCCACCCCACAAGTCAGTAGGGCTCCATGCAGGTATGTGCAAGTCTCAGAGAGGAACAAGAGGCTGAACTAAAGCAAACGCAGCATCCTTCTCTGAAAAAGGAAGTGAGATTGATCCTGGAACTGGCTAACCCGGAATCCCAATTTTAATTCCCAGTAAAACTATGAAACTCGTATTAACTAAAATATGGCAGGCTTCGCCAGGTGCTGCTGTTGCACATAATCTTCCAAGGTTTTTTCTTGGTGCATTAACAAATCTTCAGTTTTGGGAAAACATGCTGTGGTGGTGGTAGCTGCATTAAGTAAGCTTCTGTGTAGATGCAGTAATCTTGAGAAAAGGAGATGAGCAAGCAGTAGGAGTTTTCTCTGCCCTCATCTCTGACCTGTCTGGAACCAGTCAGGACAATCCTTTCTTATAGGAATCTCAGCCCAGTACCAACGCCCAGATCCTAAGGAGCTACTCTGCCTCGCTGAATGTCCAATCAGACAATCTCAACTACAGGATTTGCTCCCTGCACCATGTATAATAAAGCAAGTTACACTTAGAATATACCCAGATTCTGCACCACTGATTTCTTCTCCAGTAGGAAGCCAATTTACAAGGCTCAGGTATCTGCTACCATTCAGCAAAGGGCCAATACTGGTTTCAGAGCATGACACTGGTGTTTGGAAGAAAGGGTGTCACTATGAAAATAGAATCATGACTAAAAGCAGAAAGAGTTTACAGGATGGGCCGTGCTCCCTGGCACCAGCCTAGGGGGTGCCCCCCACTATCACAGGCGGCTAGGGCTTGGGCGCTGCGCGGACCCCAGCTCAGACCTGTTGTCGACCAATGGCTCCCACTGCAGGGAGATCAATGTCCTCCTGGCTCCTCTGCCCCTGGGCTGGGCGCAATGAAGGAGCCACTGGGACCAGAGCCCATCATGGTTCCTCCCCCCACTGCTGCCAGGCAGCCCAAGGCCATCTGCTGCATCACTCCCGCTCCCAGCCACACCTGCCGCCCCCACAGCAGGAGGAGGGAGTGGAGGAGAGTGGGAACCGGACCCACAGATACCCCTCCCCCTGCAGGGTGCTGCCGCAGACAAAAGTATTGGGTCCTCGGGTGCCGGAGACCCATAGTCCACTGAGAGTTTATAGAGAATATATCACGACAAACTTGATCCCTTTTTGTCTGATATTTATTGAACTAAGGAGTGTAGCAGTTTTAATGTGATACTTTAATAAAGTATTTGATTGGCTCCAAAATATTATTTTTATAAAATTTAAGTTGGCATGGCTATACCCACATGGATTGAAAACTGGCACAAGAAAAGAGCAATGATAAAAGATTGTTGGGTGTTACTGAGTGGGTGGGGGTGGGGGCTAAGGGAGTGCCAGAGAAATTGATCTTCAATCTTGCCTGTCTTAATACCTACACTAATGATGAAGCAGCAGCATTAGGATGACCAGATGTCCTGATTGTATATGGACAGTCCCTGTATTCGGGGGTTTTTCTTATATAGGCGTGTATTACCCCCCTCCTCTGTCTCAATTTTTCACACTTGCTATCTGGTCACCCTAAGTAGCATGTCGATTAAAGGAGAAATCTTCCTAGCTGTAGAAGTGGCCAAAAGGTTGCACAAGGCAAGTATGTTCAGTGTAGCTGGTCGAAGAGTTTCCAGTGGAACAGTTTTCCATCAGAAAATGCACTTTTGTGAAAATCAAAACTTTGTGGGAGTGTGTCTCTTTTGATGGAATTTTGAACAGAAAAGTATCTAATGAATTGTTTCTAGTTTATCATTTTATTTTGATATCAAAACAAAATGTTTCAACTTTATAGTTTTTCATATTGTTTTGACTTTTATATTGGATGAATCATATTTAATATTTTATTTTTCAATATTATTGAAACCAGAGGTTTCCAAATCAGAGTTTCTGTTGTGCAAAAATTTTTGACTTTTCTGATTTGGAAAAAAAACAAAATGTAAAATATTGGGGTTTTCTGCAGAATGGAAATTCCAGTTTCCAACCAGTGCTAATTCTCAGCGTGATGCTTTCCTGTTTCTGTATTAACACTGTAAATAATGACACCTTGTTGAGCAGCTGTCGGTTCTGCAATTACAAACAGACTTTAAGGTCAGAAGGGACCAATATGATCATCTAGTCTGATTTTCTGCATGACGTAGGCCACAGAACCCCACCCACCCACTCCTGGAATAGACCCTTAACCTATGACTGAATTATTGACGTCCTCAAATAATGGTTGAGGTACAGAGAATCCATCAGCAAGTGACCCGTGCCCCATGCTACAGGGGAAGGTGGAAAAACCTCCAGGGCCTCTGCCAATCTGCCCTGGGGAAAATTCCTTCCCAGCCCCAAATATGTTGATCAGCTAAACTCTGAGCATGTGGGCAAGACTCACCAGCCAGACACCCAAGAAAGAATTCTCTGTAATAACTCAGAACCCACCCACCTAACATCCCTTCACAGGCCGTTGGCATATTTACCACTTGTAGTCAAAGATCAGTCAATTGCCAAATTATGTTAGTGGTTTTTGAGTGGGAGGCAATCTGACGCAAGATTTCAACAGAGAATTCCCCTGGAGCTGTTTACACACTAACTTAGCATTAAGATAGTCAAACTCGGTGCCTTATATGCAGAGCTGTCCCTAAAGAGGTGCGGGGCCTGGGTCAAATGACATGGTGTGGGCCCCAGTCCCTGCTCTCTCACACTCCCTTCCCATTGGTGGCAGCACCCTATGGGGGGGGTCTGCAGGACCTTCCCCCACTTTCCCCATGTTAGTGGCAGCAATGCAGCACCCCATGGTGGGGGGGGTCTATTTCCCCCTCTCCCTCTCCCATTGATGGCAGCAGTGACAGTAGGAGGAGCGGTTCCTCCTCCGAAGGCCCAGCCGGCATGCAGAGCCCCCAAAGTGCAGGGCTCAGGGCTGTCGCCCCTATTCGCCGTACCCTAGGGATGTCTCTGTTTGGATGGCTGAGTTGCCCACCGACGTGCTTTGGACCACACGTGAGGGGCACTGACTGGCTGTTACTTACAAGGATACTGAAAGGGGGGAAAATCTGCCCCTTTTTGATGACGCTGTTTGGCATTAGAGCAGTGACCAGCTCTTGGAAACGGAGCTGCAGATACAAACACTCGCAATCCAGGCACCTGTTTCTTGTCCCCTCCTTGGGATATTTCATTGCTGGCAAGCAGGTGCACTCGGTGTTTGGCAAAACGTTTTAGGGCCACAGGTTAACATCATCTATGCTCAATGACAACTTAGCTGCCTGCCTGAGTGGCTCCTACAGGAGTTTTGCCACTGTCTTCAGTGGAAAGAAGAGGCCGCACAGTTGCAAGGAATATTAAGTTGGGAGCGAGAGAGGTGTTAAAGATGGGTAGGAATCCACAAATTGAATTCAGCTGCGTAAAGCTGATGACTGGCAGGGGTGAAATAATCTGACACACACATATATTCAGTGAAAGGACGGCAGAGGCCTATAGGCAGGATGTAAGAAGTGGAGGAGTGCGGTGACATACCATCCTAGCACTTTTGGGGGGATGCTGTGGTGGCATTGAGGTACTCCCGGTCTTTTCCCTTACCGGAAGTGTGTTCGGGTACTCTTTTTTCTATGACTGGAGTGCTGCTTCAGCGTCTTAGTCAGCATGTTCGGAGCTGCCAGTGTAACGCAGCAGCAAGAGTAACAGCTTGTCTTGCATCCAGCCCCTTCAAAGGAATAGGCTAGGCTGCTGCAGCAGTTGGTGGGTCAGGTTTGGTGTCCAGTGTATGATGGGGATCAAGGCTCCCAGAGTCTCCTTTTAACAGCTGTGTGATAAGGGAGCCATGCATAGTGCCCAGTGTGGAATAAAAATATAGGTAGGAGGCTTAGTAATGCAAACTGGTTGAATGATGTTCTAAGACAGTAACTGCTTTTGCAGCCACGCCCAGCCATGCCCTGTCAGGAATTGCTGCAGGCTACCAAAGACTGTACGTGCCTCAGGATTTACTGGCACCAGGGACTGATACCGGGAGAATCGCAGCGTGAGGTGTAAGTGCCCAGTATGTAGTAAATGACTTGTTAAGTACTGGAAAATCCACTACGCGGTCCTGTCTGTAATACGTAAACTTGGATAAACCTATATGAACCCTCTGTAACTTGAAAACGGTGCGTGCCAGAGCTCAGCACAGAGACGCGCTGCCTGGGCTTCCCTATAGCTATAGCCTTCTAGGTACCTGGTAAGATTAAAAGTTCTGCTCGATCCAACCATTATTGAATGCTGCGGGATTCTTTCCACGCCACCAACAATAACCTTATTGGTCCTACAAACCTATGAGCAATGTTACATATTATTATATGCTAACAGATGACTGTTCATATTGACTAACGCTTCTACCCACATCCATACAGCTCTCTCTCTCCTATATACTACCCCCGTGCCATCTTTTGTATGTCTACCCTGCAATCACATACCCAGGGCTGGCCCGTGCCAGCTGCTTTGGGCTCATGGGGTTCTGGCTAAGGTGCTGTTTAATTCTACAATTTAGAACACAGCGAGTTCTACGGGGGAGCTAGCAGGCTGTTAAGAGTTGCTATCAAATTCCTTGGTACTGGATACTCCTCCCCCTTTAGTCTAAAAGGACATTTTATAAAAAGTTACAAATGCCTTTACTATCACTGAATCTATGACAACCAAAGAACAGACTGCTTCCAGAGAAGCCATCCTAGGTTTTACACTGAATCTAGTGCATTTTCAGCCAGGGCTTTGGAAACTTGTGTAAACTCAGGCAACATTACAGATGTTTGCTATTAACTATGTATGCAGCACCGTATCTTTTGTTATTATTACCCAGCAATTAAAATAAAATCCTGGTCACTGTCTTGATGAGTGCACATTTTAAACATAGACCATGAATCATAGAAGATAAAAATAGAAAGGAATAAGAAAAGATACTGTGAGTCCTATTACTATCAATAAAGCTTTGAGCTTATATGAGCTGCGGAGTCACAGTGATTTGAGTAAGAGTTCCCCAGAAAGACGTACATTTCTAGGACTATGTCCAGATACTCTCCAGTGTCTTTAGGAGATTTTGGAGGTCACTGCAACCCTAAGCATTTAGGCCCCCAAAATCGTGAGACTGGCTTACAAATCATGAGATTAAAAAAAATTATATTTGCTTGCTTATTTCTGAGCCAGTGGGGGGTGCACGCAGGTCATGTTTTCAAGCTTCTTCTCTGCAGCCATGAGGGCTAAAATCTTATATTTTAAACAAACAAAAGCTGACAGTTTCCCAGAAGAATCACATGACTCTGGGAGCTGGGGCTTTAAAAACACTCCGCATGCTAAGGGCGACACTGCCAGTTCGGAACACTTGAATTTTGCTGCCCAGTAGTTGCTAGTGATGACATTTTTTGCACTATTTGTGAGGGGAGTCAGGGAAGGTGGGGGGGTGCTGCACATGAGGAGGGTTACCTACACATTCCTCCCCCACCCCAGTACAGTCTGTGATTTTAAAAGTAGCGCCTGCCGTCCTGGGATCCTTTTGTCCTTAAGACATCTATAGTATTTTGGACGACACGCAAGATCCTCCTCCTCTGGCGGCCAGCCATGTAAGGGCCTGAAGAGGTGATTCCAGGCACCAAGAGGCACAGGAGCTAGCTTCCATGGAGTGACTCTGCAGCTGCTGTTGGGACTCGTTTCCTCTGCTCCAGCACATCCGCTCAGATTTGACTACTTGGAACGTGCTTCAGAGAGAGGATTCGGCAGCTCAAGGGGAACAAAAAAAATCAAACCGCCATAATGTTCCTTTGCGTGCTGATCAGCAAAGAGGGCAGCAATAGACGGCAGAAAACACCCTTTTAAATATATTTCACTGAGAGCTCTTCAAACTGGAGGAAACACACACAATGTTCTTCACATCCCTTTTATTACAGTAACCGTGCAAATCTTGGACTACATCAAAGGCAAAATAGGTTTTAAAAAAGAAGCACTTGAAAAGGAAAAGAAAATAGCTCTGCAAATTAAGGACCGAAGAATCCCTGAGATATTGATGCTTGAAGGGCTGGCTAAAGTGCCCTTCTCCAATGCAAACCATTCAGAGTCATTCATTTATTTAAATTAGCATTGGAACACTTCTCAAGTTCGCCGCCGGCAGCTATCGGTCAGCAAATATCCACAAGGTCGGAGGACTGACAAATCCGATAGCCAATTGGATGAGGATGGAACACTGTCCCATCTCCCCCCCCCTTAAGATGCACTTCTTCCATGATGTCCACAAAAATTGAGTCAATTAGAATAGGACTTTTAATGGCGCTGTCACAATATCCATGGACTTGGCTTGAGTAAATGCAGGGTGTCAGTTTTGTGCACTTCTTCTTCTCCCCCGTCCCGCTAGTATAGTCTTCATCACCGTAGCATCTCAGCACCTCCCCTGCCTTTCGCTTCTTGCATTTACTTGTCATGTCATGTCTCAAATTAGGGCTCTGCAGATATTTATTACCAGGCAAAGCACATCCGACAGTGACTAATTGCACAGAAGACAGTCAGACGATTCATGGTAGCAAGGGCTCTGCCTGGCAGTCTTTCAGGATCAGGCCTTAGTCTGGTCATTCGTTGAGGTTGGGCTACGGCTTTCTATTGGTTCTGTAAAGTGCTCAGATTACTTGCAGGCTCTGTTTAAAAAAAAGATAGGACAACACTAGCATCCAATGCAGCCGCGGTGTATGCCACTGAACTGACTGCCCGCAAATCAGCAAACACATTAGCACCCGGAGTGACCCGCAGTGTGAGCTTTCAGCCAGGACGGCCTGCGGCAGTGCCCTGACGTTGGCGGGATTCGCTTCCAAAACCTGCTGGAAACATGACATTAATGACGCCAGCACTCAGCTGTCAAACCAACCCCTACGTAAGGATTTAAAATGCCAAAGCCTTTCGGGGCTGGAGGGACACCCACTTCCTTCATTGTAGCTAGGTGCAGGCAAAGCGGCCAGAAATGAGATGCGCTGTGCCTCAATTCCAGCTTGTACCGCAGCCCTTTTGGGTTGGCTCTGCTGTCACAAAAGAGCCCTAAAACCAGCACAACCAGCTGCCTGGGAGTTCCTCTAGTATAGAGGAAGGGGGTCCTCAAGATGCCCAGAGCCAAGGAATGGCTATATGGCACACTCCTTGCAACAGCCCTGGTTATGGGGGCAGCTAGGGGAAGGGCAGGGGACTGGTGCACCTCTGTACTCCCTCTGGTTTTGGCTGTTGGTGCTTTGTGACCAGTTGCAGCTGAAAGGACATTAAAGTAACCTTTGGGCCACTGTAGGTCGGGGGGGGGGACTGGACTGATCTCCCCGATGCGGCCAAAATTCAGGCAGCTACAAAGCCGACCTACAGCCACCTTCTCACTCCATGCCCCTCTCAGCTGCTCTGAGCTCAGTTCAGTTGCAGCTCAGAACTGGGACCTTGGTGATTAAAGAGATAAAACAAGCAGGTTTGTTTGCCCGTGTCACACCTCTTTATATAACTATTGAAAACGGCACCTCTCAATTTCTGGACCTGTGCACTGGGCCAAACACTGCTCAGACATGCTCAAAGCCCCAGGGAACTTTTGACACGTCATTCTGCTAATAACCCTGCCTTGTTCTGGTGTAGGATACACACCCCTTAATTGTCAGGACAACTGCACACAATGACACTTAGAATATTAACGGCTGCAAGGAAATGCACCAGCCTATTACAGCTCCGGAAAGAAAGACTGACAATTAAAATGTGGCTAAGGAAAAGACATGAAACTTGAGATATGGAACAAATCCCAGTTTGACTCAGACAATTGCAAGACCAGTTTGGAGTCCATTGAGCTCCAGCTAATATCTATTCATAACATGCAAGAAGCAAAGACAAATAGGAATGGCCCTGAGCTAAAATTACACTGTGCTGCATCCAGATGAGAGGCCAGCCCCCACCTCTATTCTGGCACCAATTCAAAACCATCCTGCATCAGCCAACCACATTGCACAAAGAGGGCCTGATTCGGAGAGATGCAACGTGCCTTCTGCTGAGTGGTTATAATCCCACTGACTTCACTGGGAGTTACAGGAACTTACTATCTTTCAGGATCTAGCTCTCAATTTCTACAGTATTTGCTTGTATCCCACCAATGTATAACAGTGTCACTGCAAATACTGATGTGCCTGTGCCGCACCAGAAATGAATGTCCTTATTTAGCTCTAACAATGCTGCAGCAATTGCCTGAGTACCAAACTGTGCATAGCTACATTGCACTGAGAAGGGAGGATGGTCTTGTGGTTAAAGTACTCAGCCAAGCCTCAGAAGAGCAATCTTCAATGCCTGCCTCTACCATGGACTCTCTGTGTGATTGGGCAAGTCACTTCATTTCTCAGTGCCTCAGCTGTAAAGCAGGGACAATAATCCTTTATCTCACCCATCCTTTGCCTTTTCAGAGTGTAAACTCTTTGAGGTAGGGACCGTCTCGTATTATATACAGCACTGAGCACAATGGGGGCTTTGCTCCCATTTGGGCCCACCATATGTAACCATAATACATGCACACACAAAATCATTAAATGTATTTAATTCATCTGTAGCATTTTCTTATATACCTTTGGTCTACCTGCTTGTACATCTGCCTGTATGGTTCTTTCTTAACGTACTTATTCATCTACTAGTACCTTTTCAAACACAAATAATTCTCCCCATTTTCCCAAGTTGAATTTTCTGCACTTTTTCTGGTTGCTCTCAGTCCCTTTGTATTGCTTCTCTGTGTGTTTACAGCCTTTCCCAATTTAGCATCATTTGTGAATCTCGTTAATGAGCTCTTTCTTCCCACTTCCAGATTATTAATTAAAATAGTAAATACCATGGGACCCTGCACCAGTCCTGGTGGTGCACTCTCTAGATACCTTCCCTCCCACTCAGCACATTACTGCTTTGTCATTCCCTTCTATTTATGGCCCTGAAGTCTGTTTTCAGTCCCCATGTCAGCTTTCTTACCCAAGCCTATACACATGAATATTTCCAATGGTAGTTCAGGAGCTCTGCGTCTGAGGGAATTCAGAGATTAAAGAGCAGGATGGGCTGACAGAAAAGGTAGATTAAAAGCGCTAAAAAAATGTAGTAAGGATGGGATGAATTTTTGATTTTGTGTGCACACCTTCAAGACTCCTGCAGTTGATCATGTATTTGTCTCTGTGAAAGATGAACAGATGATCAGCATGAAGGCCAGACACCCAGGTGGATGGTTAGAGTGGGATGGAATGAAAGGCAGAGACACCTGCCCAATGAGATTACAAAAGTATTAATAAGAGGTTGGGCAAAGCACCTACACCCCCTCTGAAGGCCTAATCCAAAACCCAGTGAAGTCTATGGGAGAACAGGCCTATCAATGGCAGGATGGATAGTGATGCAAAACCATGCTCTGAAGTGTCCCCAGCCTCTGTTTGCCAGAAGCTGGGGGAATGGGCAGCAGGGGATGGCTCACTTGGTGATTACCTGGTGTGTTCCTTCCCTCTGAAGGACCTGGCATTGGCCACTGTTAGAAGACAGGATACTGGGCTAGATGGACCATTGGTCTGCCCCAGTGTGACCGTTCTTATGATCTGGGGTTTGGAGGTGCTTTAAACCCGGACTAGCTGATTCAGCTGGGGCTATAAGTTAGAGCCCGGGTTCTGCTTTAACTCAGTCTTTATCTTTCCCCATTTTGCAATGCGGATGGAGGATACTTAACTCAAGTGCTGCTAGTCCTCCAATGCCTTCCCACAATTCCCCAGGACTGCGTTTTCCTGCCTTTATACCTGTTCTCATCTTCTGCACTGAACATCACCTACCAGTTTATAGATATTGGTTCAACATCAATACCCTACATTCCATGCAGCCTGCTCCATTTCTACACAGTGTTTGAACAGAGATGCTGTCTGGGAAATCCTCATCCCAGCATGCCCCTAGCTGGCCAGAGGCTGACACCAAGGTTCTGGTGGACCTCTGGTGTGAGGTCAGTCAGCTCCACAATTGGAGGAGATGTATAACCCATTATCAGCACCTCCTGGTGCAAGTCTCTTTCCCTGTCAGTCTCTTGGAGTTGCAAAGCAGGGAGAGAGTCCGAAACCTCCAGACCACGTACCCTAGTGGCAATTCACCATCAGCCTGCCCCTATGACAAGGCATTTCCCCAAGCGCTCAGCACTGCCCTGAGCATAGAGCCTCCTTAGTGCTGAATGGGCTTTTGAAAGCAGATGGCCGAAGTGGGGTTTGATGGACGGGAGGAGCCAGAAGAGATGACAGAGGCAGATAAACCAGAGGAGCCAGGATGGACACTCAGTAATGTTGAAAAATCAGATTTAATCCAGCGCAGAATTATTCAGCAATATGACATGAGCATAACATACAGTTACTTCACCTTTAAGCCTGTGACTAGGGGGAAAAAAAAAAAAGCCAGACACTAATCCCTTATTGGGAACGGACTATGAATATGCCCACAACCCTCATTTTCACTAGGCTAGGTTGTAAATTATTTTACACGTATTTAAGCTTAAAGAGGCTTAAAAACCCCAGGAGGCTTTTCACCTTCCCGTGCAGCATGGGCACGGGGTCACGGGTTTAAACTAGTGCAAATTGTGGATTCTCTGTAACTTGAAGTCTTTAAACCATGATGTGAGGGCCTAAGTAACTCAGCCAGAGATATGGGGCCTATTCCAGGAGTGGGTGGGTGAAAGGTTCTGTGTCCTGCAATGTGCAGGAGGCCAGATTAGGTGATCATAATGTTCTCTTTTGGCCTTAAAATCTCTGAGGCTTTTATTAAATGCTAGCAACAACATCTGTGGTGCACTTTTTCACCTTCCAATTTTCTGACAAATAGAACTGGTGCTCTCCAGTGACCTTAGTTGCTTCATATCCAATGTGGAAGAAATTAATATTGGTTTCATAAGCTGCTAGTCTGGTATAGAGATGCCAGTTTGTTGCTGTTTTCTTCACTGTAATCAGCAATTCATAGGGGATAATTTCATCAGATTTTGAAATTAGAGCTCAACAAGGGATTTGTTTCAAGACTTTAGCTCAAAAGGGCATTAAAGTGGCTGAAATCCGAGACAAAAAACTGATGATGACCTTTTGCTGAACTTTAATAGCACGGTCAATGGTAAAAGTCCAGTTTTGGGATTATAACTGAACTCAGCAGTCCCCAGATGAATGAGTCACCCTGTTTCAAGCTTCTAGCCCACAGGGTACCCCAGGCTTATCTGTATCAGTCTGACACTTCTTAATGAGGGTTCAGTGTTATGTTAGATAAAGCATTGATATAGAAGGGTACAGCTTGCTCAGGAAGACAGGCAGGGAAAAAAAGGAGGAGGTGTTGCCTTATGCATCAAAAATGTATACACTTGGACTTAAGTTGAGATAGAAATAGGAAACAGACTGCTTGAATGTCTCTGGGTAAGGATAAAATTGGTAAAGAACATAGGTGATGTCATGGTAAGGGTCTACTATAGCACCTAACCAAGAAGAAGAAGTGGATGATGCTTTTTTTAAACAACTAACAGAATTATCCAAGGCACAGGACTTGGTGATGATGGGGAACTTCCACTAACCAGATATCTGTTGAGAAAAACAACACAGCAGGGCATAGCTTATCCAACAAGTTCCTGGAATGTATTGGAGACACATTTTTTATTTCAGAAGATGGAGAAAGCTAGCAAGGGAGAGGCTATTCTAGATTTGATTTTGACAAACAGTAGGAACTGTTTGAGAATTTGCAAATGGAAGGCAGCTCAGGTGAAAGTGATCATGAAATGGTAGAGTTAATGATTCTAAGGAAGGGTAGGAGGGAAAACAGCACAATAAAGATAATGAATTTCAAGTAAGCAGACTTTAGCAAACTTAGGCTGGGTTTACACTGATGGTGGCAAATTTGCCACCGTCAGATTGATTGCTCTGGATCGATTGAGCGGTCTGTGTAGATGCGCTCAGTTGATCCAGCAAGTGACGCAGGAAAACCACCCCGGAGGAGACGCTGTAAAGTCGACGGGAGATACGCAAGTGATTTATGTCACTTGCGTATCTCCCGTCAACTGCCGCCGAATCGCAAAGGTAAGTGTAGACCGGGCCTTAGTGAATTGGTAAGTAAGAATCCATGGGAAGCCAGTCTAAGGGAAAAAACAGTTTAAGAGAGTTGGCCATTTTTCAGAGACATTATTAAGGGCACAAGTGCAAACTATCCCACAGCGTAGAAAAGATAGGAAGTATGGCAAGAGATCACCCTGGCTTAACCTGGAGATCTTCAATGATCTGAAACTCAAAAAAGAGTCTTACAAAATAATGGAAACTAGGTCAAATTGCAAAGGATGAATATAAACAAACGGCACAGTTACATTGGAACAAAATTAGACAGGCCAAGGCACAAAATGACATTCAACTAGCTAAAGACATAAAGGGTAACCAAAGAGCATTCTACAAATACATTAGAAGCAAGAGGAAGACCAAGGACAGGGTAGGCCCATTACTCATTTGGGGGTGGGTTGGAAGGGCAGGAAACAAAAGCAGAAAATGTGGAAATGGCAGAAGTGCTAACTGACTTCTTTGTTTCAGTTTTCACCAAAGAGGTTAGTAGCAATTGGACATTTAACATAGTGAATGTCAGTGAAAGTGAGGTAGGATCAGAGGCTAAAATAGGGAAAGAACAAGTTAAAAATTACTTAGGCAAGTTAGATGTCTTCAAGTCAGCAGGGCCTGATGAAATCCATCCTAGAATACTCCAGGAGCTGACTGAGGCGATATCTGAGCAGTTAGTGATTATCTTCGAAAAGTCATGGAAGACAGGAGAGATTCCAGAGGACTGAAAAATGGCAAATATGGTGCCAATCTATAAAAAGGGGAATAAGGACAACCTGGGGAATAAAACACCAGTTTGCTTAACTTCTGTACCCAGAAAGATAATGAAGCAAATAATTAAGCAATCAATTTGCAAACACCTAGAAGATAATAAGGTGATAAGTAACAGTCAAGAACAAATCATGTCAAACCAACCTGATAGCTTTCTTTGACAGGGTAACAAACCTTGTGGCTGGGGGAAGGGATAGATGTGGCATATTGTGACTTTAGTAAGGCTTTTCATACTGTCTTATGTGATCTTCTCATAAAAAAACTAGGGAAATACAACCTAGATGGAGCTACTATAACGTTGGTGCATAACTGGTTGGAAAACCATTCCTAGAGAGTATTTATCAATTATTCACAGTCAAGTTGAAGGGGTATATCAAGTAAGGTCACACAGAGATAAGTTCTGGGTCCAGTTGTGTTCAGTTTATTCATCAGTGATTTAAATAATGGCACAAAGAGTACACTTATAAAGTTTGTGGACAATACCAAGCTAAGTGAGGTTGCACGTGCTTTGGAGGATAGGATTAAAATTCAAAATGATCTAGACAAACTGGGGAAATGATCTGAAGGAAATAGAATTAAATTCAATAAGGACAAATACAAAGTACTCCACTTGGGAAGGAACAATCAGTTGCACACAGACAAAATGGGAAATGACTGCCTAGGAAGGAGTGTGGAAAGGGATCTGGGGGTCATAATTGATCACAAGCTAAATCTGAGTCAATAGTGTAACATTATTGCAAAAAAAAAAGCAAACGTCATTCTGGGATGTATTAACAGGAATGTTATAAGCAAGACACAAGAAGTAATTCTTCCTGCTTTACTCCACACTGATTAGACATCAATTCTGGGCACTACATTTCAGGAAAGTTGTGGACAAATTGGAGAAAGTCCAGCAAAGAGCAACAAAAATGAATAAAGGTCTAGAAAACATGACCTGTGAGGGAAGATTGAAAAAATTGGGTTTGTTTATTCTGGAGAAGAGAAGACTGGGAGGGGGAGGGGCATGATAACAGTTTAAGTACATAAAAGGTTTTTACAAGGAGGAGGGAGAAAAATTGTTTTCTTTAACTTCTGAGGATAGGACAAGAAACAATGGGTTTACATTACAGCAAGGGTGGTGTAGGTTGGACCTTAGGAAAAGCTTCCTAACTCTTAGGGTAGTTAAGCACAGGAATAAATTGCCTAGGGAGGTTGTAGAATCTCCATCACTGGAGATTTTTAATAGCAGGTTAGACAAGCACCTGTCAGGGATGGTCTAGATAATACTTAGTCCTGTCATGAGTACAGAGGCTGGACTAGAAGACCTCTCGGGTTCCCTTCCAGTTCTATGATACAATAGCCACTTTTCAGGGAAGGATGGATTATTCTAATTCCAAGTTAAGGGACCTGCACAGGAGAGCTCCGTGCAAATAAAACCCAGAGACCAGCTCCTTGGGTGTGTGAAAGCCACTCTCAGTTCCCTTGAAAAGGGGGATGTGTGACAGTTCTCAGGGTACCCAGGCCTGTGAGTCACATTGTTGCCACCTGCCTCCAGGATGAAGGATCCTTGTTTGTGGTAACTAGGTGTTAGCTCCCTAATACAACCAGCCTATTAGCTACTCAAGCACTCTCCTCTGGGCTATGCCAGCCCTGTCTTCACCTTGAAGTTTAACAATAATGTGACAGGATCCCGGGGATATAACCCGGAACCATGGGACCATTGTGCTCCCTTCACTCTCCAACCTAGGCTGACTCTCACAATGCTGTGCTAGTGACAAGCAGCAAGACCCTGCAGGTGATCACTCAGGCTGGGTCTACACTGCCGCCATCAGATCATTTGCTCTGGATCGACTGAGCGGTCTGTGTAGACCCGCTCAGTCGATCCAGCAAGTGACTCAAGAAAACCACCTTGGTAAGTGGCATAGCACTGCGTTGAAGGGAATGCTGTTCCCTTCAATGCAGCGCAGTGTGGACAGTGCACAGAGGAGACACCGCAAAGTTGACAGGAGATACGCAAGTGATTTATGTCACTTGCATATTTCCCATTGACTGCCGTCGAATCCGGAAGGTAAGTGTAGACCGGGCCTCAGCGAACAACATGCCAGGACACACCCAGCTAAATTGCATTAATGTTCTCAAAACTATTCATGAATTATACAGAGAGAGACACCAACAAATCTCCCCCAGCCCCAGTCTTGAACCTCAGAAAAGTACAGTCTTAAACTGCTCAAGACCTTCTCTTGAACAATGTAAACTCATTAATTAGTTCACTACTACTTCAAAGTAGTGGAGATGTTCCTGCCTATGTAATCTGAACAAATTCTACAAGCACTTTAGACAAACTCAGTAGTAAAGATAAACATTAAAAGATAAACATCTGTAGTTTGTTAACTACAGAAAGATAGATTGTAAGTGATTACAAGTGGTAGACATAAAGGTCAGAGATAGTTACCTAAGAAAATAAAAAGTAAACACGCATTCTAAATCCTAAACTTTCAGACTAAGCAAGTGTTAAATTGAACATCTTTTCTCACCCCATTGGATGTTGCAGGCAGGTTACAGTTCTTCATATACAGGCTGAATTTCCTTCTCACCCTGGGACCAATCTCCTCAGCTCAAAATCTTTGTCTTCCGAGCCTTCTTGTTGCCTTCATTTTAGGTGGGCAGAGGGGAGTGAAGTGAGGTGATCTCTGTTAGAAGAGACATTGGCAGTGCTGCAGAACGCCTAGACACTGTCAGTACTGGAATACTGATTACCTTGCTTATTGCCAAGAGTAACACCTTAAGTCCTTTATATCAGCCTTAGCGATAATTAAGGTAAAACCAGGAGAAAGGGGGTAGTGATCACAAGGATTGAGCTCGACTCTACATCCTCCCTGATATGCTGGGGTAAGCATCTGTGAAAAACAAGAAGTCTATTTATATTTGACTTCTGGGCTGTGTGTGTCAGGGCCCATGAGACTTCAGACTCTGCAAAAACACATCTGTATAACTAATGGCTCAAAAGTGCTTGCTTAATGGTTTTTCTTTGATTAACATTTGTTGATGCAATTGTAGCAGTTACTAATATAAAAGGGGTAGACAAATCTGAGGGATTTGGATTTGACCTTCTGGACATCTCTTGGAATCCCCAGAAACAGGCAGATAGCTGGCTACTTTAACCTTGTCAGTTAATTTTGAGATCCCTCCAGACAGTGGGTAACTATTGTTTGGGAGTGCTCTTTAAACTGTTGCGTTTGTATGTGCTTGAGGCTAAAAAAGCAGAGATGGTGAGTGAAGGTATTCTTATGAGAGTGCTGGAGATTAATAAAGTGAAAGTTTTCAAGTAAGAGCACTTAATTCTGTGTGATTTATACCAACCACAAAGCAGACAGAGGTGCTGCAACTCCCTTGTTTTATTTCCTGATACCACTTCGCAGAGAGTAAAGTTACTGGGAACCCTGGGGAATAAACTCTTAGTGCCACTGGCCCTTGTTTTATACTTTCAATTCATGTCCCAACAAAGATACTGGCCCAGCACATCTTGTTGGGCCTTGCTGAGTCATGAAGTTGAGCAATCTCCATTGTGTGGTGCTTGTATTACTGTCTCTTATTGAATTGCAAATCTCTTGTTTAGTATTCCCCTCCTGATCAATTGTCCTTTAACACCTGCGTGGGTGTGGGCTACCACCCTTTTTAGTCCTCAGAGAGCTAGCAGATGGTGTCTCCCAAACACACAACATATTTTGATCAACAGTTAGCTTGTTTTACTGCAAACTACCACTCCTGTATCAGGTTCAGCACTTGTCATAATACACAAGTTTATTTAAGAATGGATAGAGATTCTACTAGAAACAAGAGGGAGTGATGGAAACAAAGGGTTACAATACAAATCAAATTAATAAAATATGAATTAGAGGCTACACTTATTATTACCTTTCCTATCTCATAAAGTAGGTTTTCCCTCCAAAGTTCAGACTGTTGCAGGCTTCAAAGGAACCAGGGTCCAAACTTTCATGAAAAAGACCCCCTGTTCCACAAGATGTTGCCTCAGTGAAAGAATCCAGAATGTCTTTCACCACTCTATTATATTGAAACAAGCTTTTGTTTTATTCATAGGCAGGGTGATTCTCTATCTTTTGTGATGTTCCTTTTTTTTTTTTAACCACCAAGTGGTTTTGATTGTTTGCAGTTGTCTCCAACAGCTTTCCATTGAAAATCTTGCTTTGCATCACTGGATAACCATTGTGGGGTGACAACTTCCTCCTGCTTGAATGGGCCATCACTGAGACATATTACCCCCTGGCGACTACTCCAAGTTCACAAAGCATACTTTCCATATAATTACAATTATTCCTTAAATATTACCCATCTATACATCTCACAATGATAAGAAGTCTTGATAAGTTAAGAGCTTTCTGGAGATATTTTAAGTTCCCCATTATGGATTAATGCCCTGCAAGACATAGGGTTGGTGTAGTGAATTTCTCAGGTCTGCGATAAGAGTTGTATGCAAAGAACAGGGGACCTTTTACCAAGAGTCTCTGGGTCACGGGAGGTGTAGGCGGCTTTCCACCATCTCTCTACCCTTGATCCTGAGAAGAGCCTCAGAGCGGTTCTCTCTTATACCAGGAGTATTGGCGTTTGATCACTAGGGTTCCGTGTGCTCCAACCACATTCTCGAATGCCCCCTACAATGGGGGAGTGGCAGCAGGAGAAGAGAGGATGCCATAGAGACAGGTAGGCCTGCACCACCTGGCCGTGCCCCGTTCTATCAGTTTTACTTTCCTCTGGCAGCACAGAAGGAACAGAGCCTGGCCCCAGAATCAGCCCTAGAACTTCCCAGCTAATATAAAAAAGCAAGTTAATATTTTGATTTCAAAGACTTGCACCAGGCAGGTGGGTCTCACTGATGAAGAGGTGGGCAATGTCTAGTGGTGATGGGGCTCTGAAACGCTGACATGCTAGAAGCAAAGAGAGAGGCAGGTCCTGAAATGATGATGCAGACATGGTCTTTCTGCTGTGCGTGAATGACTGCTTAAACTTCTCATGTCAGGAATTCACCTTATTTAGCTACGCTGTTACTCAATGTGTTCTCGGAGATGAAGAAAATCAACTTCTTCTCTGAGGAGAGGCAGACATGTCTGACCTGG
Organism: Mesoclemmys tuberculata; assembly: GCA_007922155.1. Lineage (NCBI taxonomy): Eukaryota > Metazoa > Chordata > Testudines > Chelidae > Mesoclemmys > Mesoclemmys tuberculata. The sequence goes on along the minus strand of ML675616.1, from coordinate 82,846,193 downwards.
AGCACTCAGTGAAAATGAAAAGACAGTATCTCTGCCTGAGGTATGGAAAGCACGGGGGGAAATCTTGCGAGAAAGGATGGTGCAGTGATAAGAATACTAGCCTGAGACTTGTGTACAATTTTCTCGTCTGCTCCAGACTTCCTGACGGACCTTCCACAAGTCATGTAGATTCTCTGTGCTATGGTTCCCCAGATGTAAAACAGCAAGAGTAGCACAGGCGATTCCAGCCATAAGATCTCAGCACCTTTCACCTACACCTCCTGTGACAGAGAGCCTCTTGATAAAGGGTCCCCTGTTCTTAGCATACAACTGTGAGAATAAATATATTGCAGATTGCGAGGCACTCAGACACTGTGGTCATGGGGGCCAGATAAGTACCAGAGATAGATAGTCTAGTGACTCCGAGGGAATGATGGGAAAAGGGAGTCCATGAGGAGGATCACTAGGAGCCTGGGACCACATGAATTTCTGAATAAGATCCTGCTGAACATGAGATAAAGATAATAGAATCTAGCTCTAAGTCTTTTCTCTCTTCAGGAGATTTAAACACACACCTGAACCACAAACTCCACCCACAGCCTTTCAAGATGACATAGGACATATTTCTATCTCAAGTGTGGAGGCTCACTTTAATGTTCATAAACGTTTGCAATCTCATGAGTACTGTGGGTATATAGTCTGGAAAGGCATTGATTTTCCTGTTCTGCACATTGTTGATCTTCTTCAGCCAGTTGAGAGGATAGTGTTCTGCATGCTAACCATCTCTAGAACATTTCCTGATGCTGCTGTCATGTGAGCAAGAGCATCGGGGAGTCACTTCATTTATACCTGACTGATGGGATCATAGAAGATTAGGATTGGAAGCGACCTCAGGAGGTACCTAGTCCAACACCCTGCTCAAAGCAGGGCCAACCCCAACTAAATCATCCCAGCCAGGGTTTTATCAAGCTACAGCTTAAAAACCTCTAAGGATGGAGATTCCACCACCTCCCTAGACAACCCATTCCAGTGCTTCACCACCCTCCTAGTGAAAAGGTTTCTCCTAATATCCAATCTAGACCGCCCCCACTGCAACTTGAGGCCATTGCTCTTTGTTCTGTTACCTACCACCACTGAGAAAAGCCTAGTTCCATCCTTCCTGGAACCCCCTTTCAGGTAGTTAAAGCCTGCTATCAAATCCCCCCTCATTCTTCTCTTCTGCAAACTAAACAAGCCCAGTTCCCTCAGCACCTCCTCATGTCATGTGCTCCAGCCGCCTTGTCATTTTTGTTACCCTCCGCTGGACTCTCTCCAATTTGTCCACATCCTTTCTGTAGTGGGGGGCCCAAAACTGGACACGATACTCCAACTGAGGCCTCACCAGTGCTGAATAGAGTGGAATAATCACTTCCCTCAATTTGCTGGCAATGTTCCTACTAATGCAGCCCAATATGCCTTTAGCCTTCTTGGCAACAAGGGCACACTGTTGACTCATATCCAGCTTCTTGTCCACTATAACCCCCAGGTCCTTTTCTGCTGAACTGCTGCCTAGCCAGTCAGTCCCCAGTTTGTAGTAGTGCATGGGATTCTCTCATCCTAAGCACAGGACTTTGCACTTGTCCTTGTTGAAACTCATCAGATTTTTTTTGCCCAATCCTCTAATTTGTCTAGGTCACTCTGTATCCTATCCCTGCCCTCCAGCGTATCTACAACTCCCCCCAGTTTAGTGTCATCTGAAAATTTGCTGAGGGTGCAATCCACTCCCTCCTTCAGATAATTAATGAAGATGTTGAACTAAACCAGCCCCAGCACTGACTCCTGGGGCAATCCACTTGTTATCGGATGCCAGCTAGCTATGGAGTTGTTGATCAGTACCTGTTGAGCCTGACTGTCTAGCCAGCTTTCTATCCATCTTATAGTCCATTCATCCAACCTGTACTTCTTTAACTTGCTGACAAGAATACTGTGGGAGACCATATAAAAAGCTTTGCTAAAGTCAAGGTATATCATGTCCACCACTTCCCCACATCCACAGAGCCAGATCCATCAATCTTTCCCACCAGCAAGTCCAGCCATCCATCACAGAAAAGACTGAGGTTGGACGGAACATGGAGCCTTACAACTGCAGGTCATCTGTTGCACTTTATCCCCAAGTTTACAGTAACTCATGAATGTTACCATCTGATGGGCATTCACTGGCCTGTGTGAAATGAGTTTGTGGTTTTTGTCCACTCCTACTGGGATTTATATTCACATGGCTGAAATCACCAACATGAGCAGGACTAACTCGTGTCACTTGTTAGCAAAAAAGTAATCAAGGATAAAATGAAAAAACCATGAAAACTGACTCCCCTCTGCCTTCCTAGAAGTAATTCTTCCAAGCCAAAGGCTGAAGCTCTTAGCTCAGAGTCCATGTGTGTAGAAAGCTTGCACTCCTGCTACCAGTGATACATCTGTTCTCTGGATGAGGGATCAAATCCTTAGTCAATGGAACGACATCAGTTTACCACTACTGCTTGCGGGTCTCACCCAGCCACAGGGCCAATCAACTCTGCACCTTTCAGCAGCACCAATTCGTTTATAATGAAGCAACAGATTTTCAGATGGAGGGTTTCTAGGGTTGTTTTGGGGTGGGCTTTTTTTGGTCTCCCCCACCTCAAGGATTCCCCTGAAGCAAAGGCTCCTTGTTTTTCAGTTCATCCACTTTGTGATTAAGTGTTTTAATATTCTGAAAGATTTGTGTCAATATGGCATTGTATTCTGCCACAATATTACCTAAATCGTATGATATTCATTTATATATAAGCATAAATATTACCTAAATGACTCACAGCTCTAATTCCTGGAGTGCCCTTTCTCTTTCTGTAGTATTTCTAAGACATCTTTAAATCTAAGTTGGGTTTTTTTGTATCTGTTTACTACAGTAAACAGTTGGGTGGAAGGGGTAATCACCCTTACACTTACATTGTCCCTTTATCTACCTGCAGTGTGACACTCTCTAGATCTTGCCTTTAAATCTTGGGCTAACAACTGCATTTCTCTGGGAAGCATTTTGTGATGCTGGGTATGAAGGATGTTTCATAAAAAGACTCTCTTATTTGACATCATAACAGGTACAAGACAGGATCCTGGGTCTTTTTTAATCTATCTATCTATAATCCTTCTGTCAGACAGTCAGAAGCCGAAAGGGCCAGGTTCTATATCTAGGGGTTCCTGGCAATGATACACCACCAAACCGGCTTGAACCCCCGCCCAGTCCCCTGGGACATCACACACTATCTCCTGGGCACCCCCAAAAGGCAATACTTTCCCTCTCTCAAGCACAGAGTCTGAGTGTAGAACGTAAACCTTTTAATAAAAGGAAGGAAGTAACACAGCACTGGTTTGGGAAAACAGTGGAAAAGGAACACAAAAGACAGAACCCATCCCACACCAGAGTATGTGGGGTGTGTCCTTAGCCTTTTCCTTCTCGCTTTCTCCGTCGTGAGGCTCAACCAGCCCTCTCTTCTGGCTCCCTCCACTGTGGGACAGGGGCCTTGATCCGCTCTGTCTGCTGGCTCCCACCGCCTGCCAGATGTGAGTCTCGACCAGCCTCCTCTGCTGGCTCCTGCAGGACACAGGCCACGACTGGCCCCTTTTGGCTTCCTCTGTCTGCAACCCGGTCCCCACTGCTGACTGTGAGTCTCTTGAAGTTTCCCATTTCTTTTAGCAACTTCAGCTCTAGTGAGTTTTAGCTTCCAGCTCATGAGAAAACCCTGCTGACACAGGATCATTGTCCCTGCTTTATAACAAAAGAAAAGATTCCAAGAGAAATAATTAATTCTACCTTTTAGCAGTAGGAGATAAACAATCCATGCCAGAGAACAGCCCTTGCTCAGAGCTGGCGTAATCTCAACAGATGGATCCTGAAACCCTCTCTGTTGCTTCCACAGGGCTCTAGCATCCGAACGCCTCCTTTGTTGAGTTCTGTTCAGATGAGAGTGAATCCTTCATCAGAACAGGCTAAGCACAGTTTTGTTGCCATTTATTCATACCACATTTCATTACCCCAGCAATTAACACAGAAGTGATGTGTAACCAAATAGCAGCCAGACTGACCATTTCCCATCATACTCAGCACCTAGGTGTGCTTATGCAAATAAAGTGCAAAAATACAAAGTTCCTAGTTACATTCAGGCAAACACAGAACCTATGCAAATAAAGTGTCCCCCCTCCCAGCTGGCTGAGCAGGGGAGGGCCACTCAGACCTTGCTCACATATCTATCTATCTACTTTTTCTGATATATTTAGTATCTTCCCAAGAAAACAGAAGCAAGTAGTTAACCAAATTCAGCCTCATTTCTCCCTCTCTCTTTTTTCAACACGTTCTTCCCCCCCTCACCCGCTATTACAATAAGGAGGGCGTTTGACATTAGTGTCTTGTTTTGGTTTTCATGTACTGTTTATCTAAAGTAATATAAAACCATAGAGGAAGAATGTGCCTTTGTTTTCTCTTTCACCTGACCTTTAACTATTTTTCAGTTGCAAGAGACATTTCTACCTTTGAGGGGATTTTTGCAAAAAAGTCAGAAAAAAAGTAAAAAGCAGAAGGCAAACCTCCTGTTTAAGGCTTTGTCTACATTAGCACTTTTGTCAGCAAAATTTTTGTCGGTCAAGTGTGTGAAAAAAACATATCCCTCACCAACATCAGTTTCACTGCCAAAAGCACCCGTGTGAACAGCTCGTTGGGGGTGTTTTAATCATGCCAGCAGGAGAGCTCTCTCCCATTAACATAGAGCAACTACAAGGGAGACCTTACAGAGGCACAGCTGTGGTGATACATCTGTGCTGCTTAAGGACGATGGCATAGACATGGTCTGAGTCACAAGACTGTGAGTCAGCAAAGCTGGTTCTATTTGTCATAAACTTATTTAAGAGGAGATAAGTCAGCTTGCCTGTTTCATTTTGCCCCTCTATAAATGGAAATAATTATACCCACAGTATACAATAATAGCAGCTTCTTTAGGGTCCTGGGGTGAGACCCACTTCATTATGGGTCTATGAAAGGAAGATGTCTTAACAGCACAGAGTATTATTATACAGCATGGAAAATTGTTGGTATATTTGGATTCTGAGTGATCTGTATTTCATGAACTCTACTTAGGTTAGCAACTCTTTGGGAGCAGAGACTGTCTTTCCATTGTTTGTGTGTACAGTGCCCAGCACAGTGCAAACCTGATTCCTGACTGGGCCCAGTAGATGCTACTGCAAAACTAGTAATATATACTCATTGCATTTAGAGTTGCCCTACTAGGCCATTGCATACTACCACCTCACCCTGTCAGTGCCAGCTGGTTCCCTAGAGCATAGTGGTTCCCAACCTGCGGACTGGGGGCCAAAAGTGGCCTGCGGGGGGCTTTCAAAGTGGCCTGCAGCTCTCCTCCCCCTGGATGCGAAGGGAGTCACTGCCTAAGGACCCAGGTGGAGCACCTTTCTGGAGGGCTAAAAGACCAGTGCAGGCTCCTTGCTGCAGCCAAGGGGTTGGGAGATGAGCGCTCCCCTCCCCTGGCTGTAGCAGGGAGGACAGCAAAGCGCTCCCCTTAGGTCCATAGGTGCTGGGGTCTCTACTGGAGCTAGAGGGAGGGGAGCCCTGATCTTCCATCTCCCTGGCTGCAAAAGGGAACCACTGCCTAGGGCCCCAGGTGGCGCGCAGGGGGCTACAGGAGGCATCCGATTTCCCTGCTGCAGCCAGGGAGCCGGGAGGCAGCCTCCTGGCTGAACTCCTCCTGTCTGGCTGCAGGGGGTGGGGGGAACCTGCTGGCGGAGCCTGGTGGCCCTGCAGCCAAGCAGGCTGGGGAGCACCGCTCCCATGCGTTCCCCTTGCCAGCTGCTGCCCCCACCCCCACCCCCACCCCAACCCCCGCTGCCCCGGCTGGTGCCAATGGCCGCTCCTTTAGGACACTCCCCAAAGCCCACCCGTGAGTCCCTCCGTCCGCCCCCTTCAGACACGAGGCCCCCCTTTGTGCCCCGCCTGCCCGCGGGGGAGGGACGCGCTCTTTTGCTGGCAGCGAAGCCTCTCCAATCTCGGGGGGGGCTTGGTGCAAACGCCCCCCCCGGAGCGGCAACTCCCCGTCCCTTTCATCTCCAGCCCCCCGCCCTCGCTCGGGGGCTGCGCGGGCGGCGATCGCGCTGGGCGCCCTCACTCCTGGCCGCCTGCTCGTCACCCGCCGGCTGCTGGCGGCGGGGGGTCGCGTTTCAGGGGCGGGGGGCGATGCTGGCCGGGGGGGCCCGAGGGCCGAGCGCGGAGCCGGGGGGGGGGGCCGCGCACACGCGCACACGGCGCTGCAGCAGCGGGTCGCTGCACGGCCCCGCGCGGCCAGCAGAGGGGCCGGGAGAGGCGCTCGGCTCCCTGCCCGGCGGCGGGGCGGGGCGGGGGGTTCTCGGTCCCGCTATTTATTGATTTTCCCGGCTGGCTCCCTCCGCCCTCCCCGGGTGCCCCCTGCAGAGGGGGCGGGTTGCAGCCTCGCGGGAAGGGGGACGCGGGCGCAGTCCGGAGCCGAGCCATGCCGGGGGGCGGCTGCCGCTGCTGCCGGAGTCAGGGATGGGGCGAGAGGCTGCGGCGGATCCCAGCCTCTCCCCGCCCGGGGCCCGCCGAGCAGGGGAGCCGCCGCCGCCGCCGCTGAGAGCCAGCGAAGGGCGACGATGGGTGAGTGAGAAACGCGCCCCCCGCGCGCGCACACACGTCTCGCCTCCCCCGGCCCTCTTCTGCCAGCTCCCCCCAGCTCCGGCCTCCCCTCGCCTCTTGGCCCTGCCGCCTTCTCCCACCTTCCCAGCGCGCCCTCCCCCGTCCCCTTCTGTCAGCCCTTTCCTCCTGCGCCCTCTGCCATCCAGCCCCCTCCTGCCATCCCTCTTCTCACCCTGCCCCTTCCTCCGTCACCCTCCTCTTCTCCCGCATCCCCCCTGCCCCTGCGGGGGTGTGTGGTGGTAGGAGGTGGGGGGAAGGAGGGACATTTAAAGGGCTGATTTTGGAAAAGGAGCCATTGAGAGGAGGGGGAAGGGGCGGTAAAGTTGTTCCCAGCGGGTCTGGGTGGGAGGGGAGAGTTACAGCTGGCCCAGTCTGTGGCCCAGTTGGGCCAGCTCCTGGTTCAAACATCCCTGCTCCCTCACTGCCTCTGCAGGAGTCCCAGGGTGGAGATGAGGTCTTTAAAATCCTTCTTGCGCCCCTGTTAGTCTGTCGTTTGCTTTCGCTTTCTGGGTGTGTGTCCTACAGCCCTTACCCCCAGCACAGCTTTTGTAGATATTGCAAGGGGAAGGAGGAAGTCGCAGCATGCCCTCCCCACCAAAAGCAACTTGTGTCTGCAGGAATGTATGGTGATACATGCACTGACAGTGAGAGGGATGCTTCCCCTTCAAACACCCGATAATCCCAGCATCCCACGCAACAAAGTGTCGGTGATGGGGAGGAAGAAGAAGATGTCACAACTCCCTTCACCATCTCTTTGCCACCCCCACAAAACACAGGCACACTAAGTGAGATGGGAAGCCTGCAGCCCCGGCACTGCAGCAGAGGCCCATCTGCTGCCCATGCTCTCTGTGCCAGGAGAGTACTGACTATGCATATGTGCCAGCCCTGCAGCATTCTGTAGGGAGGAAAAGGAGAGTGTGCATGGGGGATGGGAAGGAACATAAAAAAAAAATCAAACATCATCTCCCCTCTGTTCCCATGTCAGATTGATATAATCCCCCCATCAAGGGCTGGGCACAAAGGACGTGGGCTTTGCATCCCTCCCCAATTCTATAGGACTGCTGGTAATGCCTGGGGATTTGTTAGCTATAAATATCTCTATATTGGTTCTAAAGCAGTGTATGTATGTGTGGAATTTTTGACATCGAGAGATCTCTTTCTCCATATGAGTGCGACAAAGGTAATGGGGGGGGGAGAGCATGTGCTGCAGCTGCAGACCTGCCTGGGCAGCTCGCAGAGATGAGAGGGAGAGAGAGAGGAAAAGCAGAAGGGATGGAGAGAAACAATACTGAACTGTGTTTTTATCAAGGGGTTTCTGGTGACAACGCATAAGAGCAGAACTTGGGTCACCAGAAAGTCCTTCCACATCTCCCAGAGTAGAACTCAGGTTATTAGGAACCTCACTCCTGGGAGCAGAGGTTGGATCATCAGGAAAACTGACCTTTTAGGGCAAAGTGTGGGTCACTGAGAATCTCCCTCAGAGAATGGCACACCAGTCACCAGAAACCCCACCACCGGGGAGTGAATTCAAATCACCCCAAACACCCACCACCACAGCCTCTAGGAGCACCACTTGAGTCAGGAACTGCCTAGTCCTGAGAGCAGATATCGAGTCGCCAGAGGACGCCTCCCAGCTGCAGAGAGAGTCATCACAAACTCCCACCCTCAAGAATGGAGCTGAAGTCATCTTAGTTGGAACTCCCACTCCCCTCCATAAGACATGAGTTCGTGTTATCTGGATCCCTCCATCACAACTGGTGCTTGAGTCAACGCTGAACATTTCCCCCTCTCCCCTCCAAAATCACTTGTAATTCCCTGTGGAAGGAGTTTGAGTTACTACCAGCTTCTAAGAGCAGAGCAACCCAGGACCTGCTGTCAGCGCTCGAGGCAGCGGAGAATCACATCCTGTGAGAGGAGCTCATGCCAATGGAAACCTTACTCAAGAGTGCAGTTCTGGAGCCCTCCTTCCTGAAACAGAAAATAGTATGTGTGGGGACATGTTTTTAAGCCAGAATTGGACAAAAGTAGTCCTCTGAGCCTGTTTCTGGGCATCTCTTGATTTTCCCCTCCTTTACACCCTTACAGACATCCTCTAGATGCTGAAGTAGTCCCTGTCCTTATACACAACAGACTGGGAATGAAACCTTGAATCTACTGCTGGGGATCACAGAGCTCCTGCTCCAGTCTTTTGACCTGCCTCTCCATCCCCAAGATGCTTTTGTGGTAGCGAGGGATCCGCCGCAGGTGTGACGCTCCCTCCTGCAGGAGTGCCCTGTTGTACCTGCCTAGCTGGTGGTTAACCCTTTGGATGTACAAGAGACCCTGCTGGAGACAGAATGCCCGTCACCAATAGAGGTGAGAGAGCCTGGCCCGCGAGGGGGAGGAAGGGGGGACAGCAGTCTGAAGTCCCACTCCTAATGTGGAGACACAGCTGCTGCCTCTGACATGTCTGGAGACACACTGTGCCTTTGGTCCATGGTGCTCTTGAAGCCTGCCTGAATCTGTGGTGTCCGGAGCACTGTGAGCCATTTTGACTGCAGTTTCAAAACGGAGCCACTGCCTCTTCCTCACAGCAAACGGCAGTCAGATTGGAAGAAGAAATCATTCCCTGCACTGTATGAAGGGACTTTCTGAGCAGTGCGATCAAGAAGAGTTGGTCTTAACTAGGTGGGTTTTCAAGGCAGGCCCACAGTCATTTGGGGTCTGCCAGGTGTTTTGAAATAGGGGCCCTCCTGTCCTGCACGGGACTGTGAAAAGGACACCAACTTTGTGGTACTTTTGCAGAGGATTCCTGTGGAACTCAACCTTCCCTGCGGTTGTGGAGTCAGATACCTACCGCTAGCCAGGTGTGCATGGGTGAGTGTGACTGAACCGGTCCATCTGTGCTCGTGCGGGTAGTATACGTTTATGTTCGTTGTGTGTGTGTCATTGTATCTTTGTGAGCACTTGCCTGTTTGTGTAGTGTGTGGTTGCATGGAGCCTTTGTGCATGTCTGGGTGATCACTGTGTGCCTGGGTGTGTATTGGCAAAGACTGGGAGTGTCCAATAATGCATGCATTTACTATGTTTTCATGCTCAGGGTGTGCATTTGTATGTACTGGTTAAGTCTGTGAGCCCACATGATGTCTACATGTGGCTGAGTGTGGGGCACGTGTTCAGGATTGTATATGAACGTGTAGTTGTGCGTACGCAGCGTGTGAAGCATGCACTGGTACAGACAAGTCCCTCTTTCGTCTACTTCTGCATTAATTTGTTAGCCCGGTGATAACCCTGCCCCAACAGGTAGTTTTTCAGTTGTGTCTCAATTTCTTGCTATTCTGAGAATAGCAGCTTTAAGATAAATGCATCTTCCATCCTGCCCTCCCCCAAGGATGTGTGTCTTCTCTCCCACACCAGAGTATAGGGAGGGAGGGAGAAGAGGAGCATGGGGGTGGTGGTGGGCAGGGTGAGGGAGCTTGTGCCAGCATTCGCCAAGGCTGCTTAGATTTGAAATGGGGTTATTTGCTCTGAAATGAGCCCTTTGTACATTGTTGGAATCTATGACCCAATCAGAAAGAGATGTGGTTGGAGGAGGCAAGGCCGTCATGTTTATGAAGCCTGGTACAGCTGATAGTAACTCTAGGCAAGGAGTGGAGGGTAAGATAGGGAGGTTAGAGCAGGAACCTGGTTCATTTTTCTGAATCAGTCCAGGTGCCTCAAAGGGCCTGTCTCCATTTCAAGCTTCCTGAGGTTTGTGTGTAGGGGAGATAGGAAAGCCTCTCTTGATCCCCAGCTTGGGTGGGCCCTCAACCCACCCCTGGCACTACTCCTCCTGCTGACAAGATGCAGTCTCTGGATGGCTGGAGACAGGGCGCATCCAGCAATGAAAGGGTTAATCTAAATTCAGAGAATGCAGGGGTGCGTGTAATGTAGCAGGTGTGCTCTGGGAATGCCAAACTTTTCCAGCCGGCTTTCGCTTTGGAGGTGGTTGCATGGACAGTACTGTTCAATGTGGGATGGGGTAGGATTCCTCCTAGGGACTGAACTAGCAGGCAGGGGTGAGGGACCCAGACAGAGCTGCATGGAGAGGTTAGACTGGAATCGCGGGCAGCGTTCCAGGTTGGGGTTGTGGTGCATTGACAGAGGATGGTGTGAGGGTGCCTGGAGGAGGAGGTGCTGCAGGCCAGGATTGTGCTGCGTTGGCAGGGAGCTGTGTAGTGGCCCAAGACTAGAAGATCAGCGGTTGCTGGAAGTCAGGATTGAGGCCTGGTGACAGAGCTGTGAAGGGGCCCCCTCCCTGCGGTAGAAGGAGGTGGCTTTGTGTTGGAAATGTGGTGTAGGGATAAACTCCTTGAGACAACAGAACGGGGTTTCTGTGTGCCCCTGGATTGGACTCTGATGCAGCTCTCAGGAAGAGCGGAACCAGACATTTTGACTCCACAGCTGTCATCCCTCTCCCTGATACCCCTTTGCAAGGCTAACCCTTTGTTTCTCTGAAGCCTTTCCTGAGAGCAACAGCTGCCTCTTTGGATGCCACCCCCCCAAGATCAAAAGCAAGGAAGATAATTTTGCCTGACACTTACCCAACAGAATACATCTCCAGGAGGAGGCAGTACTCTAGTCTTGGCTTTTCCTTTGATTTCTGGCTACTGACACACACAGCCTTGAGTAGACTCAGGAAATCAGCATGAGGAGAATCAGTTTCCTGTGGGCAGAGAGAGGCTTATCTATCACAGTAATGTATAACTAATCAGCTACCCTAGCCCTGGGTGGGATCAGCCAGTGATGTGGGACTTCCTGTTTTCAGTGAGGGAGCCTACATTTGGCACACAAAGGCGCACCACACTTATCTGATCATCAGCAGGAGGAGCCCAGTTAAGTAACTTCTTGGGCTGGCTAGTGACTAAGGAGTTCCAAGTCCTGTAGCTGTCTGTCTTCGTTGCATACATCCCTGTGATATCTGAGAACCCTTCTGTAGCAGCCCCCTCCAGCCTGGAAGGTCAGTGCTTGTATCACTGTTACAGACTTATCTGCTTCCCCTTCAACTTATCTGCTTCCCCTTCACCGCAGCCTACGTAACCTTTGTAATCTGTGATGTTCCCTAATTCCTGTTCTGCTCTACTTACCGTGAACCCTATTACTGCACCCACCCAGCATACCACAGGCAGGCTATGCTTTTGTTCTTCTCCACCGACCCCCTTCCCAGCTCTGTACCCCCTAATGAGCTGTCCCTTCTGCCTGGCTGTTCAGTGCTCTTTCCTTTAGACTCTGTACCTGCTCATTTTGAAACATTATCTTTAATACAAATTTTAGCTTTGGCTGGAGCTGGTGGGGTGGAGGTACTCTCCAGGAAAGGTGATTGGGGAAGCACCCAGGTGTCCTTTGTAACAATCAGTGCAATACTTTGCACTTCAGTAGCAAGTTTCACCTCCTGAGCTAAAAGGGCTTTACAACCACTAACTAATTCAGCCTGATTAACTGGGATACTCACCTCCCTGTGATCAATTAATGTAATAAGTCTTGTGAGAGAGGAAAATACTGTTATCCCTATTTTACAGCGGGGGGGAAAGTGAGGCCCAGAGCCATTAAGTGACTTGCCTAAAGTCTCTTTCAGAGTCACTAGTGTTGGTAGCAGAGCAAGGAGTAAAGGTCACTGATCCTGACTGTTTCCTTGTCAGTGGCTTCGTCAGTGACACAGAGGACACTGTGCAGCGTTGGTGCTGCTGTGTTGATTCTGAACTGCTCTGCCAGGTCAAGACTCCACTCCAATTCCCAACACTCACCTTTCACCAGATCTGTTTCCCAGTATTTGCTTCCCTATCGGTGCCATTTTTTCTCATTATCCCTATTCTCAAATCCCTACAGGCCAGGCAAGGGCTAGAGAGATTGGAACAGGGATATGCACAACAGGGGGCCCTCCCAATAATCATCAGGGACACAACTCCTCTGGCCATGGTGGCAAGGGGCAGGGGAAGGGGGAGAGAGCTCCTCCTGGGGCCAGGAGTCACAGAACATGCCCCCCCCCAAAAGGGGTCAAAGTTAAATTTCTGCACCCCAGGTTGGAATCAGAACCCTTCATGTATTTGGAGCAGCGGTGTAAATTTATTTACACTTCTTTCCCCCATGATGAGTTTTGTAAGCCTCAGGAAGACAATTTGAGATACACGGAGAAAAATGCAAATTGGACACGCTTCATAAAATCTCTTGCTACTCTGAAACCTGTGATCTGTATATGCATACGTGGTATGCTGACTCTAGCTACGTTCTGAAACCTTGTTGTGGCATTAAAGATAGGAAGAGAGACAGCAGGCCTGAGAGAGAAGAATGAAAAGGACACCCCTCTTTTGGACGCTGTCCCTTTGAGAGAGGAGCAAAGATTGCTGCAGCATTCAGGGGCACGAGAGTGGCTTAGGGCAGTGCTTTCTGATCTCCCTGCCCTCAACAGTGAGACGTCCAGCTGGGCAGCAGGTATGTTCATGAAGACTGAGTATTTTGGTTTGGAGGAATTTTGGACCCTCGGGGAGTCTGGGCTCTAGGAAAGGCAGTTGTTTGGAGGGAGGCTGAGCATAGCATTTGTCATGTAATGACAGAGTGCTTGGTGCTGCGCAGAATAAGAGGAGACCCGTATCCTGCCCTCAAGAAGCTCACAGGAGGAAAGAATGACAACACTGAGGAAGTCAGGCACCTAATCCTTCCCTTAGGGTAAACCTTGATACCTGTGAGCCTTGAAGGGATCATTATGGATCACCTCGGTTATTTAATGGCCCTGTTGCTTAAAAAAACATTTCCTTGTCCCTGTCCAACATTCCCCCAGGATATCTGCATTTACATAAAATGGGGGTTTGCTGCAGGGGTAAAAGACACACCTCCTGCCTTCAGACAATCCTCCCCACTCCCTCTCTGCATGCTGCTCTACATGTCCATTTCCTCCTGGTCCCTCTCCCTTCCTTACTTCTGGCATGCATAAGCCCAGCTGACCTCTTCATGCTCCAATTGCCTCCACTTTTCATTTTCTGTGTGCCGGGGCCAAACAAACTGGGACCTCCTGCTAGCTCGCCTACTGCTCAGTGCAAGTGTGGCAGCTCAGGAAAAGAGGCACAATCACACCTGACTCCAAGGAGACAATATCTACTCCCTAAACCTCAGATGTTAATACTGAGATCCTTAGAACATTTTGCAGATTGGGAGAAGTTTGCCACCTCTGCCATCTTCCTGCTGTTTGCTGCGTGCATGACAGCAGGTTTGTGTCTGTGTGCTCAGATACATACTATCCATGCACAGACAGTATGGTTTTGAATCTTTGTCTAGCAGCAGTTTATGGAGCTATGAGTGACAACACTTGCATTCAGTATGGCCAGGGGAATTAGGGGATTACTTTTGCATAATTTAACAACCTTCTGAATAATGTATAGCGCAGCTGTGCTATGAAACAGTCTTCTAGTTTCCTGTAAGTGCTGGAGATAGCTTCCATCCAGCACAGAGAATTATTGCTCAGAGATGAGGAAGCAACGTGGCTTTTCTCTCTTACTGTGCTTGTACTTCTCCTATCTGTTTCTGCAACAGCTAAAACATTGCAAAAAAAACTCTAGCAGAGTGCATCCTGGACGGCTATCCTACTTCAGGCATGATGTGCTGCAAAGCATTCTGGGGACTAGGGATGGGGTGGAAGGTCCCATTGGTGGAGCTGTGTGTATGTAAAAGCAGGGCTGGCTGAAGCTAGAGCTAGGATGAATTTGGAAACCGAGTTCTTGTCTTACCTTTAGCAAAGAGAGGTTGCCCTAAGCCAGATTTGGGGTCCATTTGTGGGGGGAAGCCAGTGTGGCTAATTTAAAAATTCTGATTGCTAGTCCAAGGTTAGGGTATGAATAAGTTCACCATCCTGAAAGCAGTTGCTGGTCCACCACGGTGTTTCCAGCCTTGGCAATTCATGATACAACAGACTTTAGATTCATGTCTCTCTCTGATAGAATCTAGGTTTCTGGGACCAACATGATTACAACAACACAGCAAACCACAAAGACAGTGTCTGAAAGTTCTCTTGGTTGCTCATAGATTTGTATGAAATGACGGGGAGAAATATCAGTTGGGTTCCCAGTGAACAGGACCCAAATTGCCATTACATGGCAGCAGAGGATGAGCAATGCAAGCGGAATTACCTTCATACACCTAGAGGTGGCCACCCCAGCATAGGACAAGACAGTGCTTGTCCTGGTTATAGAAAGGCAACTTCAGTTTCCAAGGATGTCAGGCTACCATCATTCAGCAGTTGTACAAACGTGTGCACACACACTTCATTATCCTCTTGGGTTTGGTTTTCTTCTTCCTCCACTTTCTTTCTGCCATGACTTCAGTAGCGGAGATCTCACACATGGTTAGAGTTAGAGACTAACATATTTACAGCATTTAAAAGCCGTTGGTGGAGAGGGAGGAACCAAAGCTGTCATCAGAAAGATATAATTCTAAAGGTCTGATAGTTCCCAATCCATCAGGGCTAGCTACAAATGTAGTATTGCATATGAGAGCTTGCTTTTGTGTTTTTCGGCTGTGTTGGGTTAGTTTATAGCTTTGGTGGTTTTTGAGATTGATCATATAAACTCTATTTAGTCCCTTGGTCAGGCAGTGCCTCCTCTTTTTTTTTTCCCTTCCTCCTGGCACTCAGTATAGAAAATTCTGAATTTCATCCTATGCAGGGAAAGTCCATGACTGAATGAACATGAAGATTCAAATCCCTCTGGGAGCAAGGGGTTTTCTGGATGCAAGGCTTAGGGAGAAGAGGGATGAAACCCAGCACTGTATGAAGATTGTTGGCTTTTGGTGCTTGACTCAGGAAGACCAGGTTTCTGAAGATCCTAATTCCCCTGAAACTGCTCCTGGGGAGGGCTAGGGGGCATCTTTACTCTGGTGACATTATCCTGGGGCCTCAACCTGGTCTTTCACCCTGCATTGGCTGGACTTTGGGACTGGTCAACTTGGTAGAGGTGAGTTTCACTAAGTGAAAAACTGGATCCTGCTTATTTGGAAGGGGAGAAGGAGTTTTTATGAGGCACTTCTCAAAATATGCTTCTGAGTTAAATGTATTAGGAGGCTTGTTTTTTCATTCTGGGAAATTTTCAGGATACCATACGCCTATCACCAGCATGGGCTGGCTACTGGAGATCTGCTCAATATGGATCTTATTCCTAGGGGTATGGCACTGCAACCCAAAGGCTTGGTAAGCAGGGGCCTTGTCGATCAGAGATGTCTGCAAACAAGAGTAATACTAGGTCTGCAGAGCCCATGATGTTCTGAGGTAGCCTTCATTTGTCATTCTGGTGCCAGCCTGGGCCATTTCACTCCTGTGTCAAGATAAGACACCGAGAAGCAATTCCTACTGTGTATTTCTTTCCAAAAGTAATAAATAAGTGAAATTACATAATCTCGGTGCTGTGATTACATTATCATGGTCTTGCTTAACCCCTGAAAGAGGAAATGGAGAACAAAGGAAGAAAAATAAATAAGGCCTGTTCTTGGTCCAAGTGAAAGTCCCATGAGCCCGTGTAACCCTGGAAGGAATAGCACTTTGTGTGCAGGGGGTAGCTTCTGAGAAAGAAAGGAGAGAGAAGTGGAGGGGGGTTTGAGAGACAGAGAGACTGACGGAACCCTAGAGGAAATGTCTCAGCATGGAGTCAGGTTTCTCTTTCTCTTTCTTGTGAATAGGGGGTAATGTTTTTTGCATCAGATTGGCTGATTGCTAGACAGCAGAGGAGGGGGATCTGTAGGCTGCCAGACAGGACCCCGAGGACTGAAAGAGAGAGAGAGAAAAAGGAGCAGGCTGGGATATCTATTCCAAGCAGTAATAGATTGGCTACTGTGGGAAAGCGAGCATGCTGCCAAGTCACAAGTGGGGCAGTGATGGACAAGGCAGGGATGGAGGGTCGGCCTCTCCTTTCCTTAGCTGCTCTGATCCCACCATAATTGCCTTTTATTTCATGGCCTCTCTTGATGTATTTATTTATTTAAATTGTCTTGGGGGTTTTATTATCTCCCCCCATAGAGATCTTTTATCTCACAGCTGAAAATGCAACTGACACCCCCCCCTCCACGGCAGCTAGAGACAATCCTGCTTCTGTCTATTGGTCTGCCTAGGTTTCCATGCTATGCATCTCACCGTGGTATTGGAGCTGCTTCATGTGTCACTATGGATTCCACCCGGGGTGCGCCTGTGCCTCATGTGACTGAGCGCGGAGTCTTTTGGAGGGCAGTGTCCGCTGGGAGCTCTGTGCCTGCCCATGCTCCCATATGAGGGCATAAAGGTGAGAGGACCTGCACGCTTCCCTCCATCACCTCTCAGTGCCCATGGCACTGAGATGCAACCTGGACTGTGTCCGACATGTGACTGTTTGTTGAGTTTTCACACTCAACCTTTTTGTGAAGAAATCTCTCATTGGTTTCTTATTATTAATTTATTTTTTACTTTTCCTTGGATGTTCCCCATCAAAAAAAAAGGGAGAGGGGGAAAGAAGCAGAAGAGCCTCTTTGTCCCCCCCCCCCGTATATCCCACCCGTACAGTAGGGTGAGGCGCTTCCCATCAATCCTTGGCATGGTGGACTCTAAAGTTTAAATGCTGTCCCTCATGTGACAAGTTTATGCCCTGAACTGATGGGCACAGCAGATGTCTGTTCTGCCTGGTGGAAGGACATAATCCCAACAAATACTCCATCTTTGCCTCCTTATCCTACACCCCAAAACTGAGAGAGGTGTGGCTCACATTACATCAGCAGTCCATGAAGGTCACGTCTGATCCCAGAAAAGAGACATTCTCCAAACCAGAGTTGAGGAGGCAATTTACAGAATGTGCCCCAGTAAATGGCCACCATCCCTCTGGTTCCAGCAGGGAGAAGAAATCTAAAAAGGTGACAAGACTGCTGGTGCTAGGATCCTGGGTGTCAATCACCCCCATACCAGTGGAACCGACAGCCTCTGTGCTGTGTGTGTCAGTCTGAGTCTGGAGCAAAGAGACCTGGCACCCAGGGCCTCCGCCGGGGGGAGAAAGGGTACTCTTTACCAGGGCCCCAGAGGCCCTGAGGGGTCCGGCCCAGGCTGCAACCCCCCTGGGTATGTGTGTGGGAAGGGGCCCATGTTACAAGTTTGTACTGGGCTCGAAAAAATTGTGCTTGGGCCCTGTTGGCACCTGCATTATTCCCTTCCAGCACCAAGCCACAGACCCGCCCCACGTGTGGACATGGTTCAGAGTGTGCAGTGTGCCTACCCCGCAAGGAGGACTTGAAGCATTTCTCCAAAGGCAAGTCCTCCAACCTCTCATCATCGAAGGAATGACGCATGGCACTCGCTGTGGAAAAGGCTTGGGAGCACCCATGTTGATACCACGACTGTCCCTGGTACCAGTGCCAACCATCAAACCCTTCTCCATACCAATGTGCAACTTTGAGGAACTGCTTTCAGCCCTCTTGTCGGCACCAGAGGTGACACTGGCAGAACCAGCACCAAACCCACAACCAGTGATACCCCTGGACTTCTCCTCACCAGTCCTTCTTCCAAACTGCAAACAGAGAACTATCTCCATTATGCTAGAATGATACATAGGGGGAGGCCTGGAAGTGTACTGTGCTGGGTCCTATACGTGACTGGCAGTGGATCGGGTCAACAACAACCTTGCCAATACTTGTACAATTTACCACTGTGGACTTACTGGACCCACTTTCCTACAGATCCCAGAGTGGAGCCCCATTGCTGGTGCCAGGGAAAAGAAGGAGGTTTATATTACCGTTGGCATCGATGGCTAGTGCCTCCCTGCACTGGAATCAGAGGAGCCCTCTGGTGAGGAGTGGCAGCTCAGGAAATTCTCCTCTCTCCCAAAGGCAGTGGTGTACTTGTGCATCATGAAGGGTCGGTCCAGCACCCCCCTATGTCGGGGGGGGGGGCGGGGGGCGTGAGGCTGCCCTATCTAAGCTGGCACTGGGCTGCGGGGCTGGAGTGGCGGGTAAGGGAGAGGGGCGGGGGTGCACCAGGCCGGCCCTTCATGCCACGTGGGGGGCACAGGAGGCTCTGAGGGGTGCCCCTCAGTGCCTCACCCCCATGCCTCATGAAGGGCCAGCCCAGCCCCTCTGCCAAGGCTGGCGGGGGGGAGAGGCCACCCAATCCAAGCTGGTGCTGGGCTGTGGAGCTGCAGTGGGAGAGGCGGGCATCACATGGTGGGTAAGTGCGGGGGAGGTGGAACCAAGCCTGCATTTGTGCCCCCCCCCCAGCCTCACCCCTGCCAACCTGCAGGTACAGACTCCCTCTCCCCAGGGCAGCTGGGGAGCAGCGCTGGGACCCCTCCTGCCCCGTACGGGGGGAGGGGAGGTTGTGAGGCCTGGGGAGGGGGTGCAAATGTAGGCTGGGCGCCGGACACCCTGAGTATGCCACTGCTCAAAGGCTCCTCCTTCTCTGGATAAGGCCATTGTCTTGGCTCCGTGAGCCAAGAAAATGTGCAGAAGTGGCTTGACATCCCCAGTGTAACAAGAATTGCCAGACTGATTAATGGGGGCATATTGGACCCAGCAAAGGAACTATGGCACACCCCAGCCTTGCTCCTATCTGCTTCAAAGTGAGTAAAACACTGCAATCAAGACCCTCCCATGGGCTTCTGATGTTTTATGGGCTCCCCACTCTGGGGTCACTTGTGGTGTCCACAGTCCAGGAAGAGACCAAGGCTACTAAAGGGACTCTAAAAGATGATAACCCCAAAACACTGGACCTTTCTGACCAGCCTCCCTCCAATTCTACATCACAGAAGCAGGACCTGTTTGATAAATACAGTTTTCTTCCTATTAAGGTTCCCCCAGGATTTCACAGAGGACCTAAGAGATGATGGTGAAAACAGGGCTACAAGTAGCAACGGACAGGTCTGATATCACTGCTTGATCCATGACTATGGCTGTCATAGTGCTCTGGTCCTCCTGCTTATAGACATCTGGGATTCCTATAGAAGTCCAGGCAACAATAGAGGACCTACCCTTCGAGGGCTTGGAGCTTTTCAGCAATTGGATGGACAAGGCATTCCATTCCTTCAAGGATTCAAGGGCAATGCTGTGCTCTTTAAAGATCTACACCCTGTTGCTGTACTGCAAGCCCTTCTGCTACCAGTCTCTGGAAAGACAAAGAACACTACTTTATTCCCATAGTTGCCACCTGGAATGTCCATCCAGAAAGTGGCCCTGTTATACCAGGAGGTACCAGTCACCCCCCTCCTCCTCCTGTCCACCCCAGTTTTCCTCTCAGGCACAGCAGATTTAATGGGGGTGTTGAGAGCCATGTGAAAACCATCTCAGAGCTGACCTTTGGGAATCGTCTTGCCCCTTTCCACTGGGCATAGTTAGAGATTACCATGACAAATGGATGCTGGATACTGGTCTATTGAAAACTGTAAAAATCACAAACTGTCGCTTTAAATCTTAAAGGTTTTCCTGGTCCTGCTTGCAGGGTATGGTGCTTTGTAGGGAAACGTGCAATCACAGTAAGTCTGCAGAGAGTCAGCTAAGAGAAAGGTAGGGTGGGTTGTGCCTCTCTACTTAAGGCAGGATGCTTCCTAGTCTC
Organism: Mesoclemmys tuberculata; assembly: GCA_007922155.1. NCBI lineage: Eukaryota > Metazoa > Chordata > Testudines > Chelidae > Mesoclemmys > Mesoclemmys tuberculata. The sequence goes on along the minus strand of ML675616.1, from coordinate 82,825,935 downwards.
TCTCTGGTTTTTGGGTTCTTGTGTGTTATCATTCAGACTTTTAAGAAATAAAGTAGTGTTACACTGCAACCTTCCAGCAAGCATACTTATGTTTTTATCTAACTTCTGTGTGTGTATGCCGTGAACATAACAGACATTGCCACCCATGGCTACTTTATCCAGTTCCTTTCCTTAGCCCCTCCCTTGCCCCTCTTCAGGGACCCTTCTCACAAAAGCCATTATAAAAAGAAATGGCCTTGTTGCTCCATGTAGGAGCTATGGAAGAGGTTCCTCAGACTACAAAGAAAGAGGCTACTGCTCCTGATATGTCCTTATCTTGAAGAAGACAAGGGGCCTTCGTCCTATCCTAGACCAGAGGAGACTGAACACACACAGTGGCTTAGATTCAGGATGATAACTCTTGCCTCCATCCTTCCAGGCTCAGTCCTTATGCAGCACATGTACGTGCGCGCGCGCACACATACACTTCCTTCAGCTCCGTTTATTCAGTTGTCCCCATTCTCTTCTGTGCCTGATCTCATCACCCAGAAGGATGCAGTGGTACTTTGCCACATGATGCTGGCACTTATGCCAACATAAAAACAAACCAAGTGGCAAGCTCCTCCTCCCGTGTTGATCTACTTTAACCACTGTGGGACACACATAATAATTTTGTGTTGGAAACCATGGCTGGAGACTCTGAGTTTGCTTGCCTCTTCCCCATATGATGTCGTCATTGTCTGTGGCATAACAACAATCCTCATGGGAACTGGATGTCACAAACAGGCAGTGAGATGGGTGGGGGAGCTCATTCCAGATGGTCACTCAGACTCTTTTTTCCAGGTCGTCAGGTGATGGTAGGGGGAGAGGCAGAAGGTGGAAATGGGGTGAAGCTGGGGAAGATGGAATTAGAACACCAGCTTCTTGTCCTTGGATGATCAAAGACAACCAAACAAGGAAAGTAAGACTTGTTTGGGGAGGCGGGAGGGGTTATACAAAAGCATCGTGGATCTGCTTACACCTATATCCTATATGTTTCTGTCTGCCAATTAAAATCCAAAATTTATGTCTGATCCACATTTTCCCTCTCCCTAAGAGGAAAGCTACTGTGGATGGGGGATTTGTCTGAGAGGATGAGGAGGTCTCATATTGGCAGTAAGGGAGCATGAAAACTGAGATATAGTTTTGGCTAACAGGTTTTGTGCTACTTTCAAAGAGGAAAGGGGACTCTTCCTTCTCTAAGTATATGACAGAGAAAGAAGAACCTTTTGATTCCAGTGGGGCTTAAAAATCCATTTTAAGGTTTTCCATAGCACCCATCAAGTTATCATGGTGGTGTCTAAATGCTTCCCAGATAAATTACATCTGCATAGCAAGGTCCCTAATCGAATTTTATTAAATTTGCTGCTCTTCTGAAGCCCCTGGTTTAAAAGATGATCTGCTTGGAGAATTATGTAATGCTAATATCACTATTGTTATAACCCAGTTATAGAAGAAATGCATTATCAAGGAGAAGGGACTTGTAATGAGCCCTGAAGTTGGTCATGCTATGGATTAGAGGGATAACCTCTAGAAGATCATTCCATAGCCCCTCAACCTCCAGTTCTACTAAGGCTGCTTTATCTCCACTTCTCATATGCTTTGTACTGGGTGTTGAGAGCTGCGCTATCCCAGAGTAATACAGCTTTCTCTCTCTGGATCATGGATGGAGAGGCGTTTGCTACAGTAGCTGGGTCCTGACCCTCTGATGGTTTGAAGATCATGACCAAGACTTTAAAAAGATAATAGAAACCAACTGGGGGACAGTGGAGGGATTGGAGTACAGAAGTGATGTGTTCACAACAGCCCATCCCATTGAAGAAGGTGGGCAGACACGTTCTGTACGAGATGGTGTCTCTGCACTGCATCCACCTTAGTCTGTGTATACAGCGTAATGCGGTAATCTAAGCTGGAGGAGACCAGCACATGGATCGCTATGGCCAGATCCTCATCCAGGAAGAAGGGGTGAAGTTTTCTTGTCAGTTGCAGGTGGAAGAAGGTATTTTGTCACTACGGGAGCTACTTGATTGTCTAGCTTGGTGACGAATAGAGCCCCAAGGCTCTCACTAATTTAACAAATAGAATGAAGCTGCCTTCAGTGGAAGGGGAGGACAGCATCTGTGTTTTCCCCCTTCCAGACAACATCACCTCAGGCTTGACAATGATCAGTTTAAGACAGTTGTTTTTCACCCAGGTGCTGATTTCTTGCGACATCCTGGTGATGGTATTCATTCCACCTAGAGAAAATCAAGTGGTTGAATGCTGCACAGTCTGCTCCAGGTCTGTCATGTTGGTAGTGAATCAGTGGTACTTTGTGGTGAGAGGTGTCAAAGGTTCAGAGAGGGTGAGTAACACAAAGTTTGCTGCCTTGAAGGAGGTTTTGATATTGTCCATTAGCAGTGGAAAACCGTTGCTCTTTGCTAACTTTCACCAGCTAAAGAGATCATGGAAGGACTTTGAATTCAGTCCCTGCGAGAAGGGGCACCTGATCAGAATCTACCTGCAGCCTTTCCGCCTTGTACTGTCATCCCACCAGAACTTCCCTGCTAGGTCTTAGCTGCCCATAGCACTAAAGATATCACGGCTTTTTTCCTAAGAAGAAGAGTATTGAATATAATGTCCTGAATAAATTTGAACGGGGACAATTACATTCCATTTCCTTACATTTTTTTTCCTGCAATTTCAATTTGATGATGTCTTCTTCACTTCCTGTCCTAAAATAGTGTGTAGTGTCTGCCACGGCCTACCAAACTGTAGTTGTCCACCCTAGTGATGGCTTCCTTTCAGGTGCTCTGAAGAGACACCCTTTTGGCCTACTTAAAGGGTGTTTTCTGGGGCACAGTTTATTCAAGTTTTAAAGTGCTTTGAGACTGTGTGCAAATACTGCTATTCTGCCTTTGGCCCTGAATGGACTCTGGGTGCAGTACCTGAGAAGAGGAGACCCTGTTCTAGATTTGTATCCACCTGGAATGGACTCAGCATTTAGCTTCCCTTGGAGGAGGAAGAAAATCCTGAACTGGTTGAAGCTTCTGAACGTGCTTCCGTTTGTGAGCGGCTGTTTTATTTCAAAGGGCCGGGGTGGTAGGGTGGGTGTGAACAAGCACTGTTGATGCCAAGATGAGGGGTATCATACTTGGTTGCATGCTCTGCATCGTCTTCCCAGTACCCTGCAGAGCAGAATCTGGTGAATTGCCAGCCCGTAAGCACCGTGCAATTTTCTTCCTCGTGCTCCAGGATGTGATTCCAGGATGGCATAAATCAACTGATCATTTGATGTTTCCCAGGGCTCTGTAAAGTGCAGCAAGCAACTGGGGATATCACAGGTGCACCACTCTCCCAGCTGCTAGTTACTGCACAGGAGGATGGCTGTAAGTATGGGCTTATATGGGACCAAGCATGGAAACCTCTGTAAGGCCCCTTCTTAAAACACAGCAAACTCCTGGTGATTGGAGTTTGGAGTGGGAGATGCTGCAGCAATATCTCAAGTAGTTACACAGACCCCTGCCCCCACCCAGCATGCTGAACAAATTGAACCTTTCTACCTAGTTTAACCAGCTGTGGTGGTTGTTTGCTGTGTGGCATTGCCACTCCCTACTGGGGCAAGTTCACTCTTTCCCCAGAAATTGCCAGGAGAGGGAAGGCTCTGTGTTTCCAGTGTTTCTGGTAACTGATCAGGGTTTAGCTGATCGCCATATTTGGGGTCGGGAAGGAATTTTACTCCGGGGCGGATTGGCAGGGGCCACGGAGGTTTTTCGCCTTCCTCTGCAGCATGGGGCATGGGTCGCTTGCTGGTGGATTCCCTGCAGCTTGAGGTCTTCAAATCTCATTTTTGAGGATTTCAATAACTCAGTCATGGGTTCGGGGTTGTTATAAATGTGTATGGGTAGGGTTTTGTGGCCTGCCTTGTGCGGGAGGTCAGACTAGATGATCATATTGGTCCCTTCTGACCTATGAGTCTATGATCCGTTGCTTTGCGAGGGAACAGCTGGAATTCTGTGCCGCAACCTGAGCTCTATCCCCAGTGGCTTATTAGATATTTCCCTTTCAAATTTCTTCCATGCACAGCGTGCTTGGAATAGGGAGGGTGGGGAGATATGTCTTCTACACCTGATGACCTGTGGCCTTAGCTGCAGTTCCAAGGTGTATCTGACACCTCAGCACTGATCTGATGAAATGGGAAGGAAAAGAGCACAGACATTTTCGGTCTCAGCCCATCATGGGGAATAGGTTCTCTCCACGCCCAGTCAGAGGAATCCCTGGTATGAGGATGGAGTTGATTCAGGAGAAGGGCTTTCGGACTGGCCCATCTGTACTACTCTCCATTTGCCTTCTTTAGGATGTTTCCGTTCCAGGGTTCCAATAAAAGGCAAAGATGAGCCGTAAAAAGTATCTTGCAGGAAATGTCAGGACTGGAAGAGCAGAAGGTACTGCAGGTTAAGATTCGGCTGGCAGAGCAGCTGACAGTGGCTGTGTGCCCTGGAAGAGCTATGGGGGCCTCAAGACTCAGCTGTGAGTGTTACAGGTCAAAATCAAAGTACATTGGTTGAGACTTGCAGAAGTAGGAGAGCTGTACAGGAAATTCAAGTATGCAAATTTGAGGAGGAAAATACGCTTTAATTTCTAAATGTCTATATCCAGGAATGTAAGCATGTTACACCTACCAAAATGTGAAGCAATCTGCTAATATCAAGGCTGAGACTTTTGCCTGGGATTTCCTCGTGACCTGCAGAGCATCACAGCTGTTTGTGGTGAGGGGGGAGTCTAGTTTCCATGAGCCATTCAATACTACATCTGTTTACTGAACCTACCATCAGGCAGGCCAGCTGTGATGTGAGTACTTGTCCAGTGGAAACTGGAATGAAATTCATAACAATTAAAAAAAAAAAAAAAAAAACAAGCATCAGGCAGACGTGGGTGCAACAACTGGATTGGGACACAGGAATTGCCCTGGGGATTATGCCAAGTGTCCATCTAATTGAGTATCCTGCCTTTGATACTGACCAGGAAGAGATGCCTCTGAAGAAGCACAAGGATACCTAGTAGTGGATTATTATGTACTTTGATCTACTGTAGGAGAAGTTCCTGCCTAACTGTCAGTCCTATTGACCTGGGGCTAGATTGGAACCAGTAACCTAGAAACCGAAGGCCAAACCTTTCTCCCAAACCAAGAGCCAGAGTTGAACTGGTCTTTCACAGATAAAAGGCTCTGAACAACCAGCTTCAGTCCTGTGAGTAATCTTATCACCCTGTCACTGCATAATTACAGCAGTAATTTGAAAAATTGACTCACCCAGAACACGTAATTATCTTTCTTGGGTGTGTCCCATCCACTGCTGCGGGATCTATGTTTTTATTTTAAAAACATCTAGCCCTAAAGACAACCTTCCAAATGTAACTAATGCCGAATGGCTTCCTAAGAGACCGCGCCAGTGCATCCGCTGAGGGGAGGAGGGAGAGAATGGGACGCTGCTGCGCTGTTTGCAGTAGGGGTGGCCTGATGGGCGTGCTGCCCTCCTGTGCAGGGAGTCCTAGAGACCTCATCCACACCAGCAGAGGACTCTGTGGAGACGGGGCCTGCTGGCACCAGCACCACTTCAGCAGAGAACAGAAGGGTGCCTCACCCGTCCACCCGCTCAGTGCCTTCTGCTGGGTGTGGTGGCGTGAGCAGGGGCCCTGTGCTGAGCTGGCAGGCACGGGCATTCAGGCGGGCTGGGGCCACCCTGCTCCTTAATCTGCTTCTCCTCTTCTGTCAGCCCTCTCCTGCCTCTGCAGAGAGATCTGTGCATGAGGCAAGTATAAATGGATTTTTCTGAGGGGTGGGATGGGGTGGAGATTCCCAGTGTTAACATACTGGGGCATGATTGATTTATTTGGGGGCGGGGGAGGTAGCTTTAATTGGTGACACGCAGTTCATCCAGCAGGAGAACGGGCTCTTTGGGCCCAGGCAGTGGGGGTTGCCTCCGCCTGGCCCATGGAGACTGGAGAGGAGGGTCTGTGGCAGGAGGCATCAGTGTAGTTCAACCTGAGGAGCAGGCTTAGTTCTTGGCCTAGAACAGTGGTTTGCAGCCTGTGGGCCACGGACCCCTGGGAGTCCACAGACCGTGTCTGAGGGGGTCCGTGAAAGGTGCTGGTTGCCATAGAACAGTGGGTTTCAACGTGGGGGGTCAGCAGACTACGTCAAAGATTTCAAAAGGGGTCCGCACCCTAGCAGAAATTTTTAAGGGATCCGCAATTGAAAAAAGGTTGGAAACCGTTGGGCTAGAGGCTGCCAGGTACGTTTTTCAAGCCCTGCATAATTAACCCTGCACGTGGAATGGTGTCCGCCTGATTCTCTTCTCACACCCGTCTCAGCTGGGAGCGGTTTAAATCATGAGTCAGGCCTAGGAAATCATGAGACATCAAAAAATAATAATTTGGGGGTGGAGGGATTTCTTCTGGTTTTGAGCTTCTAGGGGTCCTGTTTCCCGTGTTTTCCCCCCACAAACCTGAGGGCTACAAACTTACTTATTTTTTTAAATGAAAGTTGAGAGTCTCGTGGATTCCAGGAGCTGTAGGTCTAAGAAATACTCCAAATATTGGAGAACTGCAATAAAATCACAAGTGCTGACAACACAGGAGGAGGAATTTCATGGGTGCTAATGGGACCAAATTCCATGAGCGAGGCTGATTTATACTAGCTGAGGATTTGGCTGGTGTCAAACCAGTGTCAGTGAGAGGAGAATCTGGACATTTGGGTCAGATTTCTGATGCTTGGGAACAATTTTTAGATGTGTTCCTAATCCTGCAGACCCTCAAGGGTCTCAAGCTTTCCAGATGTATATTTGTGCCTGGATGTAAAACATCCTGCCTCAAAGCTCTTTGAAGTTAATGATCAACAGAATGCTTCAAAAACGTTAAGAAACTGGATTAGGCCCTTCCTCTTTCCTGGACAGCTGTTGGGACCTTTGTATCTGCTTCAGGACACTCACTTTACTCTTTGTCCTGTGAGGCAAAAATACCACACTTCTGTTTGTCTTTGCCTAGTCACATGGTTTTATTGTGCAGTGACTCAGTGTCTGCCCATACAAACTTCACAGCCTTGTGAGGCCCCTAATAAATACACATGCTCTTTAACTTGTTGCCCAGGGCAGGTGGGAGAGATGAGTGAAAATTCAGAACTGTTCTGTGTTTTGAGAAAGGTATCAAATGTGGTGCCAGTCACAACCATTTGAGGTGTGAATAAGCAAGAAGCATACCAGGATCATTCTTGGAGACTGAAGGTGTACACTTGGGAATGGGGGCTTTGAAGTCTTGCAGTGCTCCTGAAAACCCCATAGGGTTTGCTTGATATGGGATCTGAGGGGTAGGGGCTGGGGGAATCCTCATAAATGTACTGAAGGAGACAGCTGTGTGCTCCGAGGGACCGTAAAGGGTCTAGATACATTCAAGCCACTGGTGTATAAGATGATACGATCAATGAAAGAACAACCTAAACCAAGATACACACCCTCCTCCCCTTCTTCCCCTCAGTGTGAGCATCTGTCTATATATTTTTTGTTCTCGTCGCCATAGTAGTGGAGCTCTTCCAAGTTAATACGTTAATAAAACTCTGCCTCCCTGTTTCTGCCTTCAGGAGTAGCCTGGAAGTTAGAAGAACTTTTTCCCCATGTGGGTTGATTATGAGCAGAGCTCTTGTGGGAAAGCTGGATAGAAATAATGGACTTTGTATTTGGCCCTGACTGCGGTGAGGTCAGTGCTCATTCTTGCCTCTGGGGGAAGTGCCTTCCGTAATCCACGGCAGTGTCCCGCACTCGTGAGTCTCCCATGATTGGCTGTAGCTGTGGCAGAGGGAGAGGTGCTGTCTCTCAGGTGTCAGTCTCATGCAGGGCTCTCACTCTTTAGACAAAGATATTGAATTGGACTTGGGATTTTCAGGTGGAGACAGTGTAAACAGTGGAGCAGCAAGATGACATGGTTGTGGCGGTCTACGGCAATGAACAGACAAGCTGGTGCATTTTTGTGTGAGTTGAAAGTTTTGTAGATGGTTTGACTTCCTCCTTTTTAGAGCCCGAGTTTTACAAGGAGAGCGGATCCCTCCTCCACCCTCATGCTGGTGTTCATCTAGTGGGGAACACACCTTTGCACAGAGTTTCATGCTGTAATGAGAGGTGCAGTCCCTTTAGCATGATGACAGGTGGTCTTCTCGAGGCCCACCCTCCCACTACCCCCTAAACCTGCTGACCCTGGGGTGGAGGATCTACTTCCCCTTCCATGCCTAACAAGAGTGAGTACACAGGCATGGAATGGAGGGAGAGGGGATGGGGGCAAGGTGAAGTGGGAGCTCATATCTTGTGGTTGGGATTTTGCTCCTTGTTACTTTCCCATCTGACAACAGCTCTCCCATCCCACTCTTAGACAGGGAGACTAGCAGTTGGGTAAAGGCGATGGACGACATATCTCCTGTTGCCTGGAGCAGTGTTTCCCAACTGGCGTGCCGTGGAATTTATGTTTGGAGAAAAGTAGAAGCTGTCTAGCTTATGTGGGAATAACATGATCCTGTTTCCTACACGCTTATTAGTGTATGAAGGTCAGGGCCGTTAACTGGTGACTGTTACAAGTTAGAATAGTTGAGACTGCCAAAAATGCCTGCAGGCAGTCAAAATGATTTGCTTGGGCTATAAACACAGAAAATGGCCTTGCTTAAGACAATTTTCCCCTCACAGGTCGGGATTTTGCTACTTTCCCATCTAACAGCTTTCCTATCCCACTCTTAGACAGGGAGACTAGCAGTTGGGTAAAGGCGATGGACGACATATCTCCTATTGCCGGGAGCAATGTTTCCCAACTGGTGTGCCGTGGAATTTAAAAGGAAAAAAAAAAGTATCTGTGAGAACAAGGGGAAAGGGGAGCAGCCTTCTGCTTGTCTGTCTTCTTCACTGCCTTATCTCCTCCAGGGGCGGAGCAACCAACTGGAGTTCAATTTCCCTCTCATCCCTCCTCCCTTCCTGTGTAAACAAAGGGTAGGCTCCTCTGCCCCTCCTGCCCCTGGCCGGAGGTGAGGAAAAGAGCCCCTGGAGCCCCAGGTGTGTCACAGCAGAGAAGAGGTTGGGAACAACTGCCCTGGAGAGAGGGGGTGTGCACTTCTGGGTTCCTCTGTGGTCTGTCTTCAGAGCCACTCTGAAAGAGCCCCCAGGCCGCTTTTGGCCCCCAGGCCACAGGTTGGGGATGGAAGGCCAAGGAGTTGAGCAACAATCCAATAGCCCGATGGATTTGAGGAGGGAAGGAGAGAAAAGATGAGACCAGATTAATTTTTGAGACACTCCCTGCTCAGCACTGAGTTGCTTTTCCTGGGAGCTAAAGGATTTCTTTAGCACGTGTGTTGTGGATGGCCCTCCAAATGGTTTTGGGGATTTAGGTATCTCCCATACCCCGGAAGCTGAGATCATTAGCTAACCCTTTTTAAGGTCCCTTCTCCTACATACTCCACTCCAGTAGTTCTTAACCTATTTACCATTGTGGGCCATGGCCCTGAAAATGTCTCATGGGCCGCAGCTGTGTGCTGATTGGGGTGCAAGCGGCCCGTGGGCCGCAGGTTGAGAAGCACTGCTCCGCTCCATTCTAATAGTGTCTTCTTTTCAGCCTCAACCTTCTGTTCCCCATGCCCCGCCTCCCAACCATGCTCTAGCTCTCCCTTCCGACAGACCCCTAACCTTTGGGTGAGCTAGCATGAGAGTGAGCACTCTGTATTTTGTCCCCGTCTTGCCTTTCCATCTGCTCTAATAAAATCTGCTGAGTGGAGGGATCAGAGGTGCCCTGAATTCCATGCGTCCCATCCCCTTGCCCCAACACCAGTGGGAAGTTGTAGAATATACCAGGTCTAACGACAGCGCCCAGGCCCGGAGAAGTCAGATTTGCTGAACTCCAGGATGGAACTCCTCAAAGGCAGCAGGTCTTTTGAGAATGGGAGGGAGGGAGTTGGTTTAGGATTAGCCTCCTTTGAGGCTTTGAGGGAAAGATTCCAGCTAGAGCCTGTTCTGAGTTTGGACCTCTCTCTGGTTATATCCTGGGCTCCACCCAACACTCTTTTACGCAGTGGTCTGGGGACCTTTTGCAGCCAACTAATAACTGAACCTGGCTTCTCTCTTTGGCTTTTCCTCAGGATGAAGATGAGACGTCACAAGCTCTTTCTGACTCTGTGCATGGCTGGTCTTTGCCTCATTTCCTTCCTGCACTTCCTCAAGACCCTCTCCTACGTCACCTTTCCCCGGGAGCTGGCTTCGCTTAGCCCCAACCTCGTCTACAGCTTCTTCTGGAACAATGCACCTGTCACGCCACAGGTCAGCCCCGAGCCAGGGGGGCCGGAGCTCCTCCGCACGCCGCTCTACTCCCATTCGCCCCTGCTCCAGCCCCTGCCTCCCAGCCGGGCTACCGAGGAGCTGCACAGAGCTGAGTTTGTACTGCCAGAAGACACGACAGAGTATTTTGTCCATACCAAAGCTGGCGGCGTCTGCTTCAGACCAGGTACCAGGATGCTAGAAAAACCATCAGCGGGCCGGACAGATGAGAGAGATGGTACTGCTTCGGGGCGCCCTGGCCGCAAGCCGCTGAGCACCAGTGGGACAAAGCGGCGCAAATGGGTGGAGTGTGTGTGCCTGCCTGGCTGGCATGGCCCTAGCTGTGGGGTGCCCACTGTGGTCCAATACTCAAACCTGCCCACCAAGGATCGTCTGGCACCACGGGAGGTACCCCGGCGGGTCATCAATGCCATCAACATCAACCACGAATTCGACCTCCTGGATGCCCGTTTCCATGAGCTGGGTGACGTGGTGGACGCCTTCGTGGTCTGCGAGTCGAACTTCACAGCCTATGGCGAGCCACGCCCGCTCAAGTTCCGGGAGATGCTCCTCAATGGCTCCTTTGACTACATACGCCACAAAGTGCTCTACGTCTTCCTGGACCACTTCCCCCCCGGTGGACGCCAGGATGGCTGGATCGCTGATGACTATCTGCGCACTTTCCTGACACGGGATGGCACCTCCCGCCTGCGCAACCTGCGTCTAGACGACGTCTTCATAATCGACGATGCAGACGAGATCCCGGCCCGCGATGGCGTGCTCTTCCTCAAGCTCTATGATGGCTGGACAGAGCCCTTCGCCTTCCACATGCGCAAGTCCCTCTATGGCTTCTTCTGGAAGCAGCCTGGCACCCTGGAGGTGGTTTCTGGCTGCACAGTGGGGATGTTGCGCGCCGTCTATGCCACTGATGGGATCCGCCTCCGCCGCAGAGAGTACTACACCATGCCCGGCTTCCGGCAGTATGAGAACAGCACAGGCCACATCCTGGTGCAGTGGTCACTGGGCAGCCCCCTCCACTTTGCTGGCTGGCACTGCTCCTGGTGCTTCACCCCAGAGGGGATCTACTTCAAACTGGTGTCAGCCCAGAATGGGGATTTCCCCCGCTGGGGTGACTACGAGGACAAGCGGGACCTCAACTACATCCGGGACCTGATCCGGACTGGTGGGTGGTTTGACGGCACCACCCAGGAGTACCCCCCGGCTGACCCCAAGGAACAAATGTATGCCCCAAAGTATCTGTTAAAGAACTACCAGCGGTTCCGCTACCTGCTGGAGAATCCCTACCGGAGGGCAGAAGGGGCTGGGTGAGGGGGGGCAGGGGTTGCATGGGACATGGGAACTTTAGAGCAAAGGGGAAGAGTGAGGTATGTCTCTTATTTTCCTTTTTCATTTTGTTTCCAGGTGAGGTGCATAGTTTCTCTGCATTCTCTGTCCTTCCCCTTCCAGGAGTGAGGCTTGGGGTGGGACTCCCAGTCAGGCTAACGAGGGCCAGAGGGGAGGAAAGGAAGTGGGAACTGGCCCTGCAGGAGGCAAAAAGGCTGTGGCACTCCCCCTGGGGAGATCTTCTTATCCAGGGGGGTCAGATTTTCCTACACAGCGGGGTGGAGGGAGCAGTTTCCTGCACTGTGGAACAGGCTGCCTGCACATGTGAGTCTGGGCTTGTCAGTGAGCACATGTGTGGGCAGGTGAATGTATGATCATGTGGATGTGAGTCACGCGTGTTAATGTGAGTTTGTGTACATGTGCGAAAGCATCGCTATATGCATTTATTTTTTTACCTTGGTGTCCTTTAAAACCTAGCCTCCCCCCCGCCAACCTCGTACCAGTATCTCTCTCATGGGCTCCACGCTTCGTCTAATGTGCTGCCAGTCTTGGAGCTTGCGGATAAGGGAATTAGAGTGGAACACAAGCGCGTATGCGCCTTCTCTACCCCCCTCCAACGTTGTCGCTCTGCACCCCATACCTCAGCTCTGCCCACAAAACCTCAGGCTCTGTCCTGGCAACCTGCTTTCATCAGGGGAACAAAGCTGCAGGGGACTTCACTAGGTTGTTTGTGTGTTGTGTTCACAAGTGTGTGGATTGGTGCGTGCTTGAGTGTTAATGTGCATGGATTTGGTAGGCATGTGACTGCGTGAGTGAGTGTGAGAGAGAGTGTGAGAGAGAGTGTGAGAGAGTGGAAGCATGGTAGGTTTCAGAAGCTCTGCTGTCTACTTAGGGGTTGAAGATATTCAGGGAACCCTCTACAAGCCTGCTGGGTATAGGGGGAAGCTGGGACGCTGTGGGGTCTGTATGCCAGTGCTCCATAAATGGACCTGTTCAGAATTAGCGTTGGCTGGGTGGGTAAGAATGGGGACAACTTTAGGGAGGCGCTGCTGACAGTGTCTGTGGCAGGGAGCCTCTCCTTCCCCACCTCCCAATATAACAATAAAATACAAATGCTGGTTAATCCTCTTCTCTGTGGAAGAAAAGGGAGGGGAAGGAGAAATCCCCAACTCCGTAGAGCCACGCCTGAGTGTTGGGGCCAGTGAGATATGGAGTGCATTCAGGCACAGCACCCCCCCAGGGACAATTTGTCAGGGAGAAAACACTGGGGGATTACCCCTGGAACACTGCCTTATTGTGGCTGGGAGGAAGTGTGATCCAGACTCCTCATCCGGGCTGTGATAGTCCTGCAGCGAGGAGGAAATGTGACAGAACTGGATTTAAGAGTTGAACCAATGGGAGCCAGTGAGCTAAGCTCTCCATCCCTGTTGTCTCCGCTCCTTGCTACTGCAGTGGGTTTTTAATGATGTGGCTTGCTTCTTTCCTAGACTGTCATGGTTCTTTGGGCTGACAGCCATTTTCCCCAGCCCCCGGTTTGAGCAAATGGCTCTGTAGTGCGTCTGTGTGGAGCCCGATTCGTAGCATGTAGCAGGGTGAGGTACATTGTGAACCTACTGTGTTATTCTTCCAGCTGAGAAAGTGTGGTAAAAGACGTGATGGAAACATGATTGCCCACTCCCCTTTGTAACGAACATGGGGGAGAAAAGGGAACATTCCCTTCAAGGAGTGTTCCCCCCGCATGCAGGCCAGCTAGGCTGAATAGAGGGGGCTTTCTTTGCTAGTGGGATTGTAAACCACCCTGACCATCAGCGCTCACCACCCTTGGTTTTTTCCCCTGGATTCCTGTTTTTGCTATTCTCTTGTCCCACTTTGTGCTCCCTTCTCCATCTGTCTGGGGGAAAGTGAAAGGTCCTAGAGCTCCATTCTAAGGTCATGCTTTCCTCCTGAACTGTAAATGTTTCTAAGCTTCTTATCACCTTGGTATCTGCGCCTCGAGCACTTTGAACTCAGTGAATTCCTTTTTCAAACAGCTATGGGTCTAAAGTATGATTGGGATAGAAAGAGAGAGTGAGCAGCGGGAGTGGAACCCCTTGTTCTTGATTGATCTGAGCCAGGTTTAATCTGATCTCATGCCTAATCCCATGCCACTTGCTCAAAAGAAGCCAAGGATCATTTCACTTTATTCACAACTGCTACCATCCCCCACTTCTGTCTGTTCCCTAAAATCATTGAAGGCTGCCACGTGGAATGGGAGAAGGGGGAAATGTCCTGCAGAGAGAACACCCTCTCCCCTGGGAGAAGGCCGTTGCTGTGCCCAAACTGAGCTTCATCTGCATGATACATCAGCTGGGGTGTGAAAGGGGCTTGTCTCAGACAAGGGTTGGCATACCTCACAGATCAGGGTCTACAGGCCAATCTGCCACAGCGGGTACACGACTACTGGGAGGGACCCCCCATGGCTTACAAGAACTGGAGGGCAATTGCTGAAGGAGGGGCATATGTTAGGGGTGAAGAATTTGTTGCAGTGGGTATAGCACAGCTGGGCAGAACTACCATTCTAGCTGGAGGCAGAGGGAGAGCACAGTGTGTCAGCACAAGGGGCTTGGTGCAAGATATTGCAGAGCGGTGCAGAGGGACCCAGCAATTGCTCATTTTCTTTCATTCTTGGAGGCGGAGTGAGAGCCCAGAACCTGCCCTTAGACCCCCTGTTTGACTCAGCCTTTCCACAGTAACAACAAACCAAACCAAAGTCCAGCCCCTCCTGACTGGAGGGGCCAGAGAGACACTGTATATCTTTATATGCAAACTCCAGAATGCTGGGAGGTGTTCAGATACCTGGGTGGCAGGTACCATACAGATAGAATTTGGGTCCCTCCCACGCAGCAGAGCCCTAGCCTCTAGCCTAGGGTGGATTTAGGACATCTGGTTAATGCCAGCAATCTTCCTGGATAGGAAGCTATGTGGGACCAACTAGACCACAAGATTTCCAGAGTACAGTGCCACCTCCCTGGCATAGCGCCTTTCCCCCATTTGTCTCCCCCCCTTCCACTCCACGGGCTCTCTGGGATTTGCCTTGCACTGTAGGGCATGCTTTCCTTGCCTAGGCTGTCGTAGTTGCCTATTGAGAATTTTGAATGCACCCATCACTGCAGTAGCGATGTCTGATCTAGCACAGAGGTATAGCTGGCTCACTCTCCTTCCCTCCCTTATTTCCTCATTGGCCCTCTTCCCCGCTTTCTCCTTTCCCTTTTCTTAACTGCAGTCCCTCTCCTGCCTCCGCTAGGCATGAGGAACAGATCCCATGGGAATTGGGTAAGAACTGTGCTCCTTTGGGGACTCTGGGAAGGCTCTTTATCCCAGAGTCCCATCCCCACCCCTGTCTCCCTAGTTGGTTGGAAATGAAACTTGAAACAGGCTTCTGTGTTGGGGACTTTACAGGAGAAGCATGTTATGTTTTACTCCATGCAAATAATTTTGTAATTGTTCAGTTTTAAAGCCAAACCAGTTTACATCTGTGGTATTTAATTTGTGTGGATACTCCTCTCTTGACTGGCTTTAGGGAAATTGACTTCCTGTGGGTTTAGTATCTTCCTTTTTCTTCTTCCCTTGCAGGATGGGGCTTTTGAGAACTGGCATTTGCTGGTTGATTTCTCAGGCCAGCAATCTGCCCCAACCAGGCCGCGAAGAAAAGGGGAGGCAAAGGTTATATATGTGATTTGATCACATGGGTGCCTGTAGGAGAGAGAGAGACAGATTAAGCTTGAACAAGGAGCAACACAAGCATGCAGGATCTCAAATTGCACATGGGTGGGGGACAGAGATGGGTGTGACGATAAAGTCTGGATTGGTCCACACCCTCATTCCCACAAACCATAGGTAGGAGCAGCCTGGCTTCTTTGATCTTGTTGTGATCTGACACTGAAGATGCTACAATGGGATTAAGAAGGGAAAACTTAAAAAACCCAAAACTGTTTCTGAGGAGTGTTTAATGAAAAGAGGAGCAAGCTTGGACAGGATGTAAGAGCACCGTTTGTTGCAGCAATAACAACTGAGAATTAGGTGTACAGCTGATTTCCTCCTTTGCCCAGAAACTCTTTTCTTTGACAGCTGCTGCTTCTGTCATTTCTAAGTGTCTTTTCACCTTTAATCGCTCATTACCCTTCTTAAATTGAACCATGGATGCGGCAGCATTTGTTGTGTGTCTGTTTCAGTCTTGTTTTAACATTCCCCACTCCTTTGTAGTTTTCAAGGCTCCCCTGCCCCTCCCAGGTGGGTTCTTGGGGCTATGTACAGGGCTGGTGTTGGAATGGGTGGGTCCCCCTTACTGGAAGGACTGTATTGAAGGTGCTTCTTCCCTTCCCATCAGTGGAGTTGGTGGTAAAACCTGATGATGGTCAGAGCCAGATTGAGTGTGATAGCCCTCGGGGTACAGGAAACAAAGGATGAGATGGTTTGTATGACTCTGTGCTGATTATGAAGGGAAATATCACATTCTCTACTGAGTGCAAATATTGGAGGAAAGAACATATGGTCCCTGTGGCTGAGCTGTTCAGTAGGACCCTTGTTAGATTCCACAGTGGGACACAGCACAACATATCATTTATACGCGGAGGGTGGGCAAATGAAGGTGCTCTGATTTATGCCATTCATGAAGCAAGTCTGGTTGGAGCTCAGAGCAGAATTTTCCCCAGTTATCCTCAGGCAGGGTATCATGCTGAGACCATAGCTACTTCTCACACCCTGGAACCACCCCACCTCATGTCCCTTTGTCACCCACTTTCTCCATCAACTTTCATGGCTGCTTCAGATCTGCACTGCGAGGGCTCCGGAGCGGGTCGGTCCTGCTCCTGTTAGTATACACTGGTTAGGAAGGCAGTGGGCAAGGGAAAGGTCAGCGTGGCTTCACAGACCTCTAAAACTGGGGGAGGGCAGGAGGGGAAGGGTCCCCAAATCCCTCAGTTTTCAGGTTCAGAGCTCAAAAACCTCCTTCCATCTCTCTTGAGAAATTGGAGGAGCTCACCCTTAATGTGAAAATATAGGAGTTTAAATGTGGTGTGGGACAAAACTGGAGGGGTTTTAATCCCGAATGCCAAGGAAAGGGAGGGGATTATAATGCAATGCGCTTATACTGGGAATAGCAGAGTTCCAACTAAAGGTATAGAAGGGAATACAAGGCAAAAGCCAAACTGACAATTCAAACCACTGTCCATTTGTGAGGGAATGATCAAGCAGTATCCTCCATGGAGCAATCCACTGGTGTTCCCCTGGGGGTGAAGATACCTAGAGAATTGACTGGCGGCGTTGCCGAGAGCACCCTCCTTTGGCAAAGGAATGCGTGGTCTTGCCAAAAAAAAAATATGTAAAAAAAAAAATCCTCTGTAATTTATAAACACCAGTATTCATAATAATTAATTTTTTGTAAGGATGAATCAAATGTACATTCTGAAATCATTTTCTCTGTAAATGGTTGGATTTCATTTCACCCTTAAAGGGATGCTTAAAAAAGAAGAGATAATAAAAAAATTACACGGTATGAAGGGAAACCAGACAGTGTCTGTGGCTGTTTTTATTTCAGCCCACTTGGTCAGGAACCCATGGAAACTAGATGAAGCGGTTGCTGCCTCTGGCCTTGGCACAGCTATGTCATTCCTGAGTAACTGTGTGTGTACCACGTGGCAGCTTGAACTCCAGAATCTTTGGATGCAGAAACACAAAATATTCTACCCAGTAACTTAAAGGAAAAGCTGCGCTAGCTCAGCCAACGGAGGGAGCCCATGCACCTGCTGAGCAAGTCAGAGATATTTCACCCAGCAGAGACTAGTGAGGTGTGTGCTTAATCCCATGACAGTTTTCTAGCAACCATGGATTTCTGTCAGTTGTAATGGTATTTTTGCTAGCAGTGCCCTTTTAAACAATGTAGTGACTGTGATGGGGCTCATAAATGTCTATGGGCTAGGAGCCCTTCCTCCCTTAATCAGGCCTTGCAGCCCTTTGAGGGAACTGCTGTAAAAGGGTAGGTTTGCTACATTTCCTTCACCAAGGACTCCTCCAGGACTGTGGCCAGGCTGGGAGATGATGACAGCTCCTCCTGCCGCAGGGGCGTGGGCAGAGAGCAAGCTCCTCTGGCTGCTAGGGAAAGCGAGCACCACTGGCCCATGGGACTGCGGCGTGGGGAAGCCAGCACCACCAGCCACGGGAGTGCAGGGGTGGGGGGGAGAGCCAGCTCCACCAGCCACCAGGGCGGGGGGAAGGGAGGCATAGACAGTGTCCCTCCAAAAGCAGCCACATTTTTATTTCTCAGGGATTATTTATGCTCAGGACAGATGTGTTCCAGCAGTGGTGCACACAGCAGCCACTGCGTCCCTGTAGCTTGGCCAAACAGCCCCTAACGTGCAGTTTAATAGAAGGAACCTATTACACAATGAGCAGAGCCACCCTATGGCAGTAGAGAGTCATACGAGGCACAGAAATGCCCAATATGTGCAACAAGGGGCACTGATATGCACCTTCCAACCAGGCTATCTCATAGCCAACTGAGACACTCGCCTATATCAAACTCCACTTTGGCCCCAGGTTGAGGGGAACTGGTTGGCTCTTCAGGTGGAGGGCAGCTGGTTCCAGGCGGAGGAAAGCAGCAGGAGCAAGGGGGTGGGGAAATGCGCTATGGTGCATTTTGTCTTTGGTGCAGCAGTGCTGAGCCCCCAGCCTTGTTGACGCGCCTGCATCCCACGCTGTTGCATCCCCCTGTAGTCCAGGCCTGGCTTCCCCACGTTGATTTGCTAGTGCACGATCCGGTACTTACGCTTAGGTGATGAGCTCAGAGTTCCTGTCTCGCACCAGGGCAGAGCCAACAACTGCAGTTCTGAAAAGCGAAATGTGCAAGAAGCTGGCTGGGCTCACCGGTTTGGAGCTGGGCATGGAACATGAGCCCTCTCGTGGGTGTCGCTGCGCTGAACTGGCTCTGCAGGATGAGTTGCACACCATGGTGTTGCCAGCATGTGTGCTTTTGCTGGGACCAAGGGGAGTTCAGCCCGGGCAGGAGCTAGCCTGCCAATCACAGCGCAGCTTCAGCTCTCTTGTGAATGTGGGCTGTGCTGGGGAATATCCCACTCATTGCCTGCCGGTTCCACCTTCCCACCTCCTGGGGGCACAGCTGCCAATCAGGGCTGCTGCAGGAAGCAGGCACAGCTTGCTCCCCTCAGCCCCCTAACTCCATTTTCACAGGAGAGGAGGAGAAGCAAAAAGAACTCCTCAGCTTGGGGTGACTCCATTTTCTCCTCCTCCTGTGAGCAACAGGCCGGTTCCTCGCCTCTCCCTGCAATACCGCCTCTGAGAAGGGGTAGGGGGATGAAGACTCCCTGAAGCTGCCCCCCCCAGCCTGGCAGGGGGAGCAGGGGACCCTGCTGCGGATGCCCCTGCCCTAAGCCTGGGAGAGAGGAGGGGTGAAGAGTCCCAGGAGGAGCAGAGGTGAGGCTGGGGGTGCTGAATTGAGGGGGGCTGGGTGAGGCCTGGGTTGGCAGAACTGTTGGCAGGGGACTGGGCAGAGGCAGGAGTGGGGGCGGGGAGGGGGGCGTGGACAAACCTGATGAGGGGGTTGAAGTGAGGTGTGGGCTGTGGGGGACTGGATTGATTTAGCGGTCAGGGGGGCAGAATTAATTGCTGGGCAGGGGAGAGATGGGCAGATATGGGAATGAGCGCACCTGCAGGTGGGGTCAAAATCACATTATCTAATACACGAGGGAGAGTGGGAAATGCATGCACACAATGGGTGGGGCCAGTTCAGCAAGCAAAAGCCAGACCGACAAAACCACCAGATAATCTTTGTTTAAAAATATCGTGATTTTGGGGCCAATCATGCTTTCCAGTGGTCTGGACTCATGACCTTTTTTAAACTCCACGGCTGGCAGTACTGCAGTGCTGACACTTAGCAGACCCTGGAGAATTTGTTGGTTGCTATAGATAGAAATAGTGTTCACTGAAGGCCACTGGACCTGCCAACTCAACTAGCCCTAAAAACAGAGGGTGCTGAATGTCACGCGCACACCTGACCGTTGCTGACAATGAATGAAGCAAGGCCTATGGCATGATGCATAGACGGGCCACTGCCTGGGGGGCCTGATGCCTAAGGCAGGAGTTCTCACAACAAATTTTCTGGTGGCCTCAGAGGGAGGTCACCCACTTTTGCGGGTGGCCGCTCTGACAAACCCATCTGTCTGTCTGTCTGTCTGCTCCTGCCATTATTCAAATAATTTATGAAGACACTGAATAGAACCAAATAGAAGAGAATTATGCCTTTTGTAAAGCTGTGTTCCCGTGCATTAGGTTACTTTCCAGTTTCAATGAAGGTCTCCTTGTTGTGAGAGAGTGTTATTATGAATACATAATTTACCTTCTTTATACCATTCATCATTCCGCATACCACTATCATCTCCCCTCTTATTTGTCTCCTCTCTACAAATAGTCCCAATTTTTTCAATTTCTCCTCTTGTGGAAGTATTTCCATATATCGGAGCATTTTCATTGTCCATATAACCTTCTCCATTTCTGCTATCTTTGTTCAGAGGGAGAGTAACCATAATGAGCATAGTATTGATTAAATTTTCAGCATTATTTTTTATTCTGTTAATTATGCATCCTAATATGGATTGAACTAAAAGCAGATGATCATCATGAGGTCCAGTAATCTTCCCAGCTTAAAAGAGGAAAAATAAAAAGAGATAAATGTATAGTATAATTTTAGGCTAAAGAAATTTAACAAGGCAGTATGATGAATTAGATTTGATTGGGTCAAAAGTTCTCTTGTATATTTGTATTACCTCCAGCATATGTTGTTTTATTATAACCCTATGCATTTTATGTTCTATTACTGTAAGAAAATTATGTGGATGTATATGACTTTTTAATTTTTTTATGGTATGTTTTTATGTTTAGAAAACAAAAAGTTTTGATAATCCCTAAAATACCACTCATGACCTGCTGCTCCAAAAAGCACAGGCCTCTCCCTACGTTGCAAGCAAGAGACTCTCCATGAGTTAAGTTTTCAGGGCTCATCTCCTTGGTGAGCTAGCCAATAAAGGACACCCTGAAAACACTGCAGAGAACACCCTCAATACCTGAGCAGATTCAGTAGAGGGCAGTGGTGCACACAGGTCCCACTTTAGCAAAGTACTCAGATACATGTTTATGGCCTACTGAAGTCCGTGAGATTTAAGAAAGTGCTTACTTGCTTTGCTGAACCAAGGCCTTAAGCACATGCTTAATTGTAAGCACCAAAGTAATCCCATCCATAGCGCTCAAACACATACTTAACTATTAGCATGTGCTTAAATACCATCAGTGAATATCCTTCAGTGCTTTGCTGAACAGCAATGGGAATCATTCATCTGCTTAAAGTGAAAAACACGTGTTTGCTTATTTGGGACAATGCACAATAGTTAGAACATTAGGACCTGTTGAAAAAATTTACTGAAATATTAATTTATGCTACTATTTAAAGAACTGGAAGGATTACATCAATTAGCCTGGGTTCTTCAAATGTATACCTCCTTGCTTTTTACCGGAGCACAGCTTTGTAAGATGTTTGTTAATGAAATGGAATTTATTATTTTCTTATAAAT
The DNA here is from genome assembly GCA_007922155.1 of Mesoclemmys tuberculata. Lineage (NCBI taxonomy): Eukaryota > Metazoa > Chordata > Testudines > Chelidae > Mesoclemmys > Mesoclemmys tuberculata. The sequence continues at coordinate 82,804,643 of ML675616.1, read as the reverse complement.
GCTCAAGATTTTTTAAATCTCTTTGACAGGAAGAGTTAACTAGATTATGTGGGGAGTCACTGGGTTTTTGGTTGATCTTGGCCATTCATATGGTACATAGCATATTGAACAGAGAGGCAGAAACTAATAACAGACTTAGAGATTATCACCCAGCAATGGAATTTGCCTGGATATAGAGAGAGATGGAAGACAGTTGTTACATTTTTTGTTTAACTTTTCCGTCCCCCTTTGCACAGGGATAGAGACTGCTCTGCTTTCAGGAGCAATCCATGTGAAGAGAACCAAAAAAGCCATTTAGGATGTGAACTCTGGAGCCTCATCAACACTAGAGCACCATTTTGGTGTAGCCAACATAGGGTTACAGTTGAATTAAGCCATATTTTCTGTATTGTATTTGTTTGTCTAGAGTATAGGAATATCCTAGAAGCATTTAAAAAATTCCATTAAACTGAGTGTTTTGTTCAATGGGAAGTATGTTTCCAGACAGAACTACAGAGAGAGCCATTAATTGTGGCTCTCATTTGAGGAGATCTAATCAACATAGTGCTTAAAACAGTAATGGCAGCTATTAGCTCATGGACACTAGGGCTCCCAATATTGCTAACACTGGTGGAGCTGAATCAGTGTTAGAAATGGCAGGCAAAATTTCCCAGTGCATACACATCCTTAGGTAACTGGAGAACTAGGGAAATTCTGACATTACAAAAGATTACAAACAGGCTGAGAGGGGGAACTATTTTGAAGTCAGACTGTTTAAAATTACACACATTTAACTGTAATACCTAACAAACATTTAGCTAAAAGGATTATTTTGTAAAAGTTTCAACACTCCCACCCTTTCATTTAAGGTTTGAGAACTCATAATAAGCATGAGAACCACCAGAAGTCCTCCAATAAAACAACCAACCAACCAACCAAACACTCTGCCAATGTTACTGATATTTCTAAGATTTTTTTTTTAAAAGCAAGACAAAAATTAAAAGAAAGGAAGCAAATAATCTTTCAAGCTGCCTTTTTATATTCAAAATAATTTGAAAAGGGCGGGGGGCAAAGGCAATTAAAAAAAAAACTTTTTTCTTGTAAACTGAGCATATATTTATATTAGACGCAAAGACAGACCTGGAGCCCTGTCGCATAATTTGTACAAAGTCATTTTTCAGAGCAGCACTGCACTTTACAAGTCAGATGTGGAAGCTAGAACAAGATTTCAACCGAAACTCTACACCTGCAGTTCTGAAAGCAAGTATTGTGTACATAAGTCTGGTCTACACTAGAGACTTTTGTTGACCAAAATCAGCTTTTTGTGCCAAAATAGTAGTGTTGTACACACTGCAATCCCTCTCTCCTTCTGCCGACCCAACTACCCTGATTTTGTGACAAAATAAAACCACCTCAACGATTTAACTGATCTTTGACTTCCAGCAGTAAATATGCACAATGGCCTGTGATGGGATGTTAGATGGCGTGGATTCTGAGTTATTACAGAGAATTCTTTCCGGGTATCTGGCAGGCAAGTCTTGCCCACATTGCTCAGGATTTACTGATCACCATATTTTGGGTTCGGAAGGAATTTTCCCACAGGGCAGATTGGCATAGGCAATGGAGTTTTTTTTGCCTTCCTCTGCAGCATGGGGCCACTTGCTGGTGAATTCTCTGTACCTTGAAGTCTTTAAACCATGATGTGAGGACTTCAATAACTCAGTCCTAGATTAGGGGTCTATTACAGGAGTGGGTGGGTGAGGTTCTGTGGCCTGCATTGTGCTGGTCCGACTATCTGATAATGGTCCCTTCTGACCTTAAAGACTATGAGTCTGAGTCTATGAGCTGTTTGCACCAAACTTTTAGCAACAAAGCATCAGTGCAGACACTGCACTTGGTTATGTCATGTAAATGGCATCCAGGAAGTGTCCCACAATGCCCATCCTGTCTGTTCTAGCCATCATTTTGAATGCTGTTGCCCTGCAGCCCTCTGCTTCTCCCCCTTCAAAGTCCTGAGAATTTTTGAAATTCCACTTCTGCTTGGTCGGCATGGAGAGTTCACATCACATCTTCCCATATGTCCATGGCAACTCCATGCACCAAACGCTGTCCTGCTTGGAGCACACCAGAGCTTCTGGATCTGCTCAACTGTACAGGAGATGAGGGGGTACAGGCCCAGCTCTGCTGCAGCTAAAGGAACTTTGATATGTATGGTCAAATTTCTTGTTTAATTTCAGAAAAGGGCTATGAATGGGACACGCTGCAGTGCCATGCAAAAATCAAGGCGCTGCAGCAGGGTACCAAAAGGTTAGGGAGTCAAACCATTGCACTGAGGCAGGGCCAAAGACCTGCTGCTTCTATAAGGAGCTGGAAGCCATCCTCAGCAATGGCCCCACCTCCACCGCCAAGAGACCTGGGGATACCTCCGTGGGTCCAGAGGCAGCAGACACCGGACTCAACCCTGACAAAGCAGCCATGGACGAGGAGCTTGAGTTAGAGAATGATGCGGAGCAGGCAACTGGGTCATTTGCCAACATGGGGAACCAGGACCCCTTCCCGACCCAAAAGAGTTAGAGGCAGTCCCAGCCCTCCAGCTCTGGGATGCAGAATGCAGGAGAGGGGAGCTCGGGTAAGCGATTTGTCTGAGCTGATGCTGCTTGACTGCCTAAGATACAGCAGCTGTCCTTTGCTTGGCTGCATGACACAGTGGGCTAGAGGGATAGAAATACACAAGAGTAGCTGTGTTTGCATGAGCTTCCCATTCCTCTGTGCAGCTAGGCAGCTTGAGGGAAAGTGTGTTAATGCACACCGAGATTTCATGGGAATCCTCCAGAGAGAGCTTTAGGAAATTTTCCTGGAGGTACTCTCCAATCCTCTGCTGGAGATTCCTCAGCAGAGTTGCTTTGTTTCTTCCCCTGTTGTAGGAAACTTTCCTGCACCAATCAGCAATCACTTGTGTAGGGACCAAAGCGACACACAGGTGAGCAGCATAGGGACCCAGTTTGAAGCTGCTGTCATGGAAGAGATGCATCCTGGCATCCCTGCTTATGCTCAGGAGTGAGATATCGGCTTCTATGGCACCTGCCTGTGGAAAATGGTGACATAATTTGAAATTTTGTCCCTATCTACCTGCATCAATATCCCAAACCACCCAGAACCTTTTTCCCAGCTTGAGTGCCCCCTGCCCTTGGGCACAATTTACCATGCCCTGGTTGATCATTGAGCTGTGTGCTTGCCAGGGGACAGTGAGAAAGGTGTATTTTACAGTAAGGCATCAATGCTGCTGTTGCACTCACAATTATGTTTCTGTTCATTGTGTATTGTGCTGCTACAGATGTGCCCTTGAGGAGAAACCCCTATACACCTGCTGAGCGCCTGCAACTGATAAAAAAATGACCATGGAGAAGCACATTCAAAAGTTCTGCATCCACTGCTCATCATCCCAGATTTACATAATGATGTGATCCCAACACTCAGTGCTTGATTCACACACCCAAAAGCAGCATGCACCATGTACCATTGCTCCACGAATGCAAACAGTAATCCAGCATTGTTTGTTTCCATGGCACACAGCAGATCAGGTGTCTCAGATTCCATTTCCAGTTGCGTACTCATGATAAACTGCATGACCATCTGCAGTGTGTTCAGAAAACTGACAACAGTGGAGAGCAGTGCAGGATCCATCCTTTCATATAGAGATGGCGGGCACTCAGGAGACAGGAGCCACTTAAAAATGCTGTGAAATGCAGTCATGCAATGACAGGACAGAAATCACTGCATCATAGGACGTTGAGCCCGAACCCATGATGCACTGTGATCCTCTCCACCTTCCCACAACTAGAGGCACAAGGTGACAAGTTGCCCAGTTAGTTTCAGATAGTTGCCCACAGTACATTGCTAGAGCACTAACTGCGTGCGTGACAACAGGAGTGCTGTGCTGATAGGCACAAGTGTTGTAATTACAGCTGTTTTTGATCATTGCTGTAATTTACATTGACAAAACTTTCCAGTGTAGTCAAGGCTATAGGCTTGCCCAGCAGTAACTGTAGAGCATAACGGATACATTTTCCTCTCCTAATCAACATACAAAAAAAACGTTGAACTGTTGGTGCCACCTTAACCAAAGCAACAACCAGTCCCTTAACCACGAAGCGTTAGTGGAACAAAAACTAACTCCCGATGCAAATGTAACATGGCATCCCACCCACACCATAACAAACACCAAATTCTAAAGAATTATATGAAATTTAAGAATTTGCTAATTCATTTGTGTGTGGGGTCACTGGGTATCTGATTTGATCCTAGGGTAACGAAGGGGTCTGTTTATTTATACAGGCACGTCTGGAAGATTATCCCGGGCACACAAAGCATGGACCAGCACTCTTTGATTGCAGACCTGTAAAAAGCTAAATAAATACATAAGAGCTGGGAAGTGACACTAAGGCCTGCACCCACGCCTGGCACAGCAGATCAGCCCAGCGAGCGCTGTGAAGCTGAGGTGGCTGCCCAGACAGAAGCCATCCGCCAGCCCTGGCAGGGGGAGAGGTGCAGCCCAGAGCAGTTTGAGCCAGGGGCTGACCCACCTATTGTCTAACCCCATATCCAAGGTGCCAACAGGACCCTGAACTGAAGCGAAGGGATGAAACCGGATTAAAAGACTGTTGGTCACCTGGCCCCCAGGCCAAACCAGCCCTGGCTGGGAGGGGAGCCCCCCACACACGCAGAGCCGGCGCTAGGCAGGAGCGCGCCTCTCCTGCCCCCCCCCCTTGCTTTCTCCCGCGCGCTGCAGGGGCGGAGCCCTGCTCTGTCAGCCCGGGCTTTCGGGCCGCGCGCCAGTGACGTGTCACCGAGGCACGTACGCTGGGCTCTGAACCCATCCCCCGCCGGGTTCCAAGATGTCCCCGCCCCTCCGCTCGCGTTCCGGCCAGAGGAGGCAGCCGCGAGCGCTTTCACCCTCCCCTCCCCTCCCCTCCCCTCCCCTCCCCGCGCGTGCAGTCTGTGCCGTTGCCGCTCGCTCTCGCTGGTTTGCCGCCCGGGCCGCGCGCCCCGGAAGCGAAGCGGCCATGTTGTTGCTGGGTGACCCCGGGGTAGGAAGAAGCGGTGCCGGCCGGGGCGGGGGGAAGCGGCGCTGACTCGGCTCAGAAGCGGGACCTGGCGTCAGTGAGAGACCGAGAAACAGCCCCGCTCCCCGGGTGAGTGTGTGGGGGATGGGCCGCCTCCCCCCGCCCCTTTCCCAGCGGGCCCGTCCGCCCAAGGACCCCGCCTGCGCAGTTCCCCGGGGCCCTTCAGCCCGCAGAGGGGCCGCCCGCGGGGGGCCCCTCCTGCCCCAGCAGGTGCCTTCCTTACAGCGCCTGGCAGGCAGGGCCCGAGCATATTTATTCGGGCCCAGTACAGACGTGTGACACGGGCCCCTTCCCACACACACCCCAGGGGGGTGCAGCCTGGGCCGAGGCCCCAGGGTCTCTGGGCCCTAGTAACGTGTACTCCCCCCCATGTGGGGGCCCTGCTGGCAGGAGAAGCTCGGGGGGAAGTGGGGAGCGAGGTGCTGGCGAAGCTGATTCAGGGTGTCTCGGTGCAGGAGGGGGGTTAGTGTCGTACTTGGGGGGTCACAGTGTCTGTTTTGTGTTATTGCCTCTCCGTTTTGCTGGCAGATAGGGTGAGGTGGTTTTCTGCCCCCAGTAGGGATCTTTTCCTCTGCCCTAAGAGGTTCTCCTCTCCTACCAGAGGGAGATCCATCCCCCTGGGTTCCCCTCTCCTAGCTGCTTGCGAAGAAAGTATCGGGGAGAGACTTGCAGGGGGGAGACAGCAAAATGCGGCTGGCAAACAAATGTTGAACTTTCACTCATCCATTTTTTCTTCAGTTTGCCTTCACCTGTATCTGATCCCCATGGCAGCGTGGTCCCGTGAGGCAGTGCTGAAACTGTATCGTGCTCTGCTGAGCCAGGGCCGTGGGCTACGTTACACCGACCGTGATTTTTATTTCGCCTCAATCCGGCGTGAGTTCCGCAAGAACCAGCAGCTGGAGCGACTTGAAGACAAGGAGAGACAACTTGAGAAGGGGCAGGCCTTCCTGCACAATAGACTGGGAGGGTTGGTTTAGAGTCTTTCTCTCCCCGTGCTCTTACCCTTCTTCCTTCCTTTCTCCTTCCAAAACCCTTTAATTTTCCTGGACAGATGCTTAATATCCTCTGCCCACCACAGACTTGAAGAAGAAAGTCCAGAAGGTACCTGAATATCCACACCGTAGTGCTCCTGTGTTTCCCTCACAGATGCATTAAGCCTTAGGTAGGTCATTCACAGCCACATAGCATGCTTTTCGTTGTTGTTTGTTTTAATGCAGTGTTTCTCAACCCATGGGTCAGGACCCAAAATTGGGTCGCCAGAATGTTTCAAAAGGTCATGTGGCAACTCCTGTGGGTCCTGTCCCATAGGGCTGGCTGGGCTCACCTCCCAGCTCCAGGTATTGCAAATTCTGGGTCCCAGCATCACTCAGGTTTGGCCCAGCCGTCATAATGATGGTAGTCTGGGTAGGCCAAATTTGAGTGAGTGGTCCAAGTCCATGACCAGGTCACAATTCCACTCTCATAAATTTGGTGAACTTTGGGGGGCAGGGCCAAACCTGAGTGGCGTTGCAACGCCCAGAGCAGAGAGCCAATCCCAGTCAGCCCCACAGTATAAGAGCTGCCACTGTGGGGTGAGTGCCTGGCAGGACCCAACCCCCTGGGGGACAGGTTCTGATCAAAACCACCCCATGGCAGAGCCATAACCTGGGCGGGCAAGTGGGCCAAGGCACACAGCGGTGGCGGCAGCTTGGGCCAGCAACACCAAACAGTTTGGGTCAGCCCCGCATGGCAGTGCTCAGGGAAGGAATACCACCTCCACCCCCTGACTTACAACAGCAGGTCATCCAGGGTATGGGCACAACTAAAAAATTGTGCCTGGGGGGGACAGGACAACTTGGGCCCCCTCCCTGCATCACCTCTGGTAGGGAGCGCAAATATGTTTGCTTGTCCCGGGTGCTAAAATGCCTAGTTGTGGCTCTGCTCCAGGACCTCCACTTCCAGGTTATTTGCAACAGGCCATAAATATTTACAAATGGGTCCTGAGCCCAAAAAGATTGAGAACCACTATTTTAGTGGTATCTCTGTGGACAACTGATGTATCTTCCGTATAGCAACCAAAAGTAATGTGATTCATACTCAACAGCACAGAGACCATCCTTCTTGAGTTCGTGGAATTTAAGATGGTTTTGGGAACTGGTTCAGGAAAAACAAGTGTGGCTATTTGAAACTGCCTAAAACCTGGTGAACAGTGTAAGTCTAGATAGTTCTAAAAAGTCACTATAGCCAAACTGACTTTAAAATAGTTTTGAAAATTTCCCTAGTGCAGATAAATCTTTGATGAATCTGAAAAATAGCAAATTTTAAAGTGATCAAAGAAAATACTTGTTACATACACAATTAAGCAGTGGAACTCATTTACCATTATGTACCACTGAGACCAGAAATTTAGTAGGATTCAAAATTAGACCTGCATATGAAAGAGAACATTTATAGTTACATTACATATGATTTTTTATAAATGATAAACCCTCATGCTTTAGGGCATAAACTCCCAGGGATTAGGAAAAAAGACTTCTGTGAGCAGACTAATCTGTATTTGTCATCATGGAGTTCCCTGTATATTCCTCTGAAGTATCTGGTACCAGCCACTGTCAGAGAAGCGATACTGGAGTAGTTAGACCTTGGGTGTGATCTGCTACAGCAGTTCCTTTGCTCTTGTACACCACTAGAATAATTCTGTTATTTTTCATGGACAACTAAATCGCAGTTTCTACAAGCAAATGGGATGCTATAGAAAGAGACTAGGACTCTAGTTTGGCAAGGAGATTAAGTGGCATAAAGAAGGCCAGTCCCCTAGTACAGTATTCAGCTGATTAAAGGGAAAAGACATAAAAGGTAATATGGTTTAACATATAGTTAATATGTAGAAATCACTGTGGCAAGATATAACTGAGGCAAATATGTTAGTGAGATTTTTAAAAAGCATTAGATTAGTTGTGTGGTGATCTGGCTAGGCTATGCTAAGTGTGAGGGGAGGGAGATGCAAACTAAGTCAAAAGTTGAACCGTGTTCCTTCAATAGATGTTCAAACTGTCATTCTCTCTGAATATACTTCATGTCCTTTGTGGGTGGGCATCTTTACAGTTTTCAGGATCTCTTTTCATCTAAGACAGCTTTTTGATCAATTCCCTTTTTCAATTATATTTCTTTGATTTTTTCCCTTGATATTCTCTCTGGTAAATCTGTAGATTTTTTCTTTCTGATTCCCTTGTCTAATAGTCTCTGCTCACATACTCAAGTCTTTTTTTCCCTGCTTCTCCTGACTTGAAACCTCTCCTATTGTCCTTCTTTCCTCCTTCTCACTTTGTCCCCTTCTTTTATTTTCCTGTTCTTTTATTGTATCACCACCTCCTACCCTGGCTCCAGTTCACTTGCTACCTCAGCATCTAGCTGCTTCTCCTTTTCTAACAGCTTTTTTTTTTTCTTCAAACTACCCCTTCAGGTGGATTCTGAGCCCCCTCCTCAGCTCATGCTACCCTCTCATTGGCTGTCTCTGTCTTCAGGGCAGTATTCTGTGCTGATGCCTTGTAGCTGCAGCAGTTACTAGTACCAGAGTGAGGGATGCTATGTTTACATGAATGTGTAAAGCTTCCATAATCACCCTAGGCTAGATAAAATGACAAGAGCTGTTAATCATGCTTCAGGTCATAAACTGAGAGCTGGAGTTAAAGAAATTTTCCCTATGATTACAATACCACATAATTAGGGACATTAAAGAGATTTTTCTTCCTTTGTCTGAAGAGTGGCATTGGCCATTGCTGGAGGCAAGATAACTGACTAGACATGGTCTGAGCCAATGTGGCAGGAGGCAAAATACAGAACTAGATGAACCATTAATTTGATTCATTGGGAAATCCTAACTTCCAAAGAACAATGGAGTGGGGCGATGGGTGGGGTACAGTGTGCTGACAATTCTGTTCTCTCCTTTCAGGGTGAGATGGCAGGTGCTGGAGAGCGCAAGGGAAAGAAGGATGACAACGGCATTGGCACAGCTATCGATTTTGTGCTATCCAATGCCCGGATCGTGTTGGGTGTGGGCGGAGCTGCCATGCTGGGCATTGCCACATTGGCTGTCAAAAGAGTAAGTGTGAGGAGCTATATGGGGAAGGAAGGTGTGCTTGCATGGAGGAGTGGCATGGAACATTAGAACAGGGATACTGAAGGTAACAATGTGAGAGATAGGGAGATAAACACAGGAATGTGTGGGTGGGAAGGACCCAATGGAGGGATATGAGCGCTTAACAAATGTAACTTCTTGTGTCCCTGTGTTGCCATTTCAGATGTATGATAGGGCAATCAGCGCTCCCAGCAGCCCTACTCGCTTGAGTCAGTCAGGAAAGAGAAGCTGGGAGGAACCAAACTGGCTGGGGTCCTCATCACGGTTACTGAACCAGGATATGAAGACAAATCTGAGCCGTTCTCTACAGACCCTCCCCACTGACTCTTCGGCTTTAGATGCAGGTAAGAAGCAGTGTAACACCTTCAGCATTATAGCAATTGCATTGCCACTTCTCTTAACATCTTTTCCAGGTAAAATTGTGATCTTTAGCCAACCTTTAAGGATCACCAGTTTTTAATGTAGAATATACAAAATAATAATCTGGCACAGAACTTTACCTGATGTCCAAATCTCTGCTTCCACAAGCAGGCCAACTCCAGTGTGGCTTTGGCATTGCTACTGAGGAAGCAGCAAAAAGCTTAATGACTAGGGCATTTATGTCGAGCGAAATTATGTTATCAGAAGTCATTAAATGGGCTCTGTCATCTCCCAGAGGTTGGAGAGTCCTAGTCTAGGAGCTGAATAAAGACACTATAGCAGCTTTTAACATTTTCTTCTTGAATACTGCCCGAGGAAGGGGTACTTTATTTCCCCCAGTGGTGGGGAGCTGCTTCATGTTTCAGCCAGAGAGAAGTGCTGCAGTATGAAGTATTGTTGTATCAATGAGATCTGAAAAGGTACCTGTTCAGCTCTTGTTTCCAGGAGAAAGATGTGAGAGAGAGATCCTTGAGAAATCTCTCCTTTCCTCAGAAACAGTGAAAGCCCTACAACTATTTGACCTGCAGCTCTTAGCATGTCCTGCTTACCCATCTACTCTGGCCTGCCTCCTGATCTATGATGGTAATACTGCTCCAGTAGCCCTACCACCTTAAATTACTGTAACCACATCAAACCACATCACAAACTAAACAGCATTGGGCTTTGTCAGTACTTTGGTAGGAGCTCTTCAGGAAAAACTCAGGTGTTGGTGGTTCAGGAAGGGGTGCTTTACTCTCTCATAGTTCCTGCATTTAGATAGCAAGGGCTGCTATCTAAAACTTAACTGAGAAACTGCTTACTTTTACATAAGTCATTAACATCATTTCTTTTTACAAGTTATGGGGTGATAGTTTCGTTGTCCTGGTTAAATTCCAACTCGGGAAACTTAGAATAGAATCATAGAATGTTAGCATTGGAAGGGACCTCAGGAGCTCATCTAGTCCAACCGCCTACTCAAAGCAGGACTAACCTCAGCTAAATCATCTCAGACAGGGTTTTGTCAAGCTGCAACTTAAAAACCTCTAAAGATGGAGATTCCACCACCTCCCTAGGTAACCCATTCCAGTGCTTCACCACCTTCTTAGTGAAAAACGTTTTCCTAATGTCCAACCTAGACCTCCCCCACTGCAACTTGATACCACTGCTCCTTGTTCTATCATCTACTACCATTGAGCTCCATCCTCCCTGGAACCCCTTTCAGGTAGTTAAAGGCTGCTATCAGATCCCCCCTCATTCTTCTCTTCTGCAGACTAAACAAGACTAAATCACTCAGCCTCTGCTCATAAGTCTTTTTGCCCCAGCCCCCTAATCATTTTTGTTAACCTCTGCTGGACTCTCTCCAACTTTGTCCACATCCTTTTTGTGGTGGGGGGCCCAAAACTGGACACAATACTCCAAATGTGGCCTCACCAGTGCCAAATAAAGGGGAATAATCACTTCCCTTGATCTGCTGGCAATGCTCCTACTAATGCAGCCCAATATGCTGTTAACTTTCTTGGGAACAGGGCATACTGCTGACTCATATCCAGCTTCTTATCCACTGTAATCCCCAGGTCCTTTTCTGCTGAACTGCTTCCTAGCTCGTCGGTCCCCAGTCAGTAGCTGTGCATGGGATTCTTCCGTTCTAAGTGTAGGAGACTGCACTTGTCCCTGTTGAATCTCATCAGATTTTTTTTGGCCCAAACTTAGAATTTGTCTAGGTCACTCTGTATCCTATCCCTACCTTCCAGGGTGTCTACCACTCCCCCTAGCTTAGTGTCATCTGCAAACTTGCTAAGGGTGCAATCTATCCCATCCTCCAGATCATTAATGAAGATGTTGAAAACCAGCCCCTGGACGGACCCCTGGGGTACTCTGCTTGTGACCGGCTGCCAGCTAGACATGGAGCCATTGATCACTACCCGTTGAGCCCCATTAACCAGCCCGTTCTCTTTCCATTTTATAGTCCATTCATCCAACCCATATTTCTTTAACTTGCTGATAAGAATAATGTGGAAGACTGTATCAAAAGCTTTGCTAAAGTCAAGGTATATCACATCCACTGCTTTCCCCACATACACAGAGCCAGTCACCTCTTGATAGAAGGCAATCAGGTTGGTCAGGCATGACTTGCCCTTGGTGAATCCATGTTGACTGTTCCTGATCACCTTCCTCTCTTCCAAGTGCATTAAAATGGATTCCTTGAGGACCTGCTCCATGATTTTTCCAGGGATTGAGGTGAGGCTGACCGGTCTGTAGTTCCCTGGATCCTCTTTTTTTTTTTTGAAGATGAGCACTATATTTGCCTTTTTCCAATCATCAGGGACCTCCCCCAATTGTCACAAGCTTTCAAAGATAACAGCCAATGGCTCTGAAATCACATCAGCCAACTCCCGCAGCACTCTCGGATGCATTGCATCTGGCCCCATGGACTTGTGTATGTCCAATCTTTCTAAATAGTCCTGAACCCGTTTCTTCACCACTGAGGGATGTTCTCCTCCTCCCCATTCTGTGCTGCCCAGTACAGTAGTCTAAGAGCTTACCTTGTTTGTGAACTTAATTTCTGCCCACCTAATTCCTTTAGTAGTTACAACTGAAGTTATTCATGACTTTCTCCTACGAAAAGCCTCCAAAATGGCTGCTAAAATCCACCCTGGAGGTGGCTGCACTTCGGTGCCATCAAGTTAGCTCTGTAAAATATTTAGCAGTGAAATGTTGGCGATTATGGGTTTTCTCTCTTCTACCTAGCAGACATGTTCCGACCCATAAAGTCCAAGCCATCTGCCAAGAGGAGCCAAGTAGAGTTGAAGAAGTCACGCCTCCGTCTGTCCCTGCAAGAAAAACTCTTTGCTTATTACCGGAAGAAGGCAGCTATCCCATCAGAAGAGCAGGCCCAGGCCAAGCAGGCAGCCGTAGATATCTGTGCTGAGCTGCGTAGTTTTCTACGTGCCAAGCTGCCAGACATGCCACTGCGTGACATGTACCTCAGTGGTAGCCTGTATGATGATCTGCAGGTAACTCATTGGGGTGGGTTATATCCATTATGCTGCAGAGGTATTTCAGGCTTCCCTGCTGGCTGTGCTCAGCATAGCATTCCTGTTTGAAAAGCGTTCCGATGCTACATTTCCTCGGAATGCATTTGTGTGATGTTTTTGCAAAACAGACATGCTTCTCCGACTGTGTCTGCAAAACATTTGCCCTTTACTACCATGATTTTTTCCCTTCTGATTATCCTAGTCCTTTGTTCTCTACCCCCTCTGCATTTTCCTGCTCTGTCTCTGCCACAGCTCCATTTTTCTGTCTCTATCGCTCGCACATTCCCCTCCAAATATGTTGCTTCCCTCAGAACTCTTGTATATTCCTGTTTTCCCTACTTTTTTATTATTTTGTTTTTAATACATGACAAAGTTGAATTGGAGAGCAATCTCTGCTGTAGATCTCTTTAATGCAGCAATGGCCATAGGCTATAATGAGTGAGTCAGAGGCACACTTCTCTTCTGAAGCAGCATTGAATCGATGCTCCTGGATGGAGTGCTGCATGTCAGATGCCATTTAAATGTGAGGATTTAATCGCATCTGGTCATTAAAGATCCCAGCATTCCTTTCCCAAGAGAATGGGGCATTGACTCTAGCACCTGCAGCACGTTCTGTCATGGGACGATTAAGATGTGACAACTTAAGCTCTCTTTGCGGTTTGTCAGTTATTCTCCACTTCATGTCCCAAACCATTATGTATTGTTGTTGTATACTGAAATAGCTGGCATGTTATACCCAAGAGGTGGATTCAGTTTAGTGATAGATGAAACAATCCATGTTTGTAGTTGATTTTGAGTTTGTAGTCCATTGGAGTTTGTAAGGCACATAGAGATTTTTTGGGCAAATGCTGCATAAATACCAGATTTCATTATGCCCTGCAGTTTTTTTCATGGATTATGAAGAATGATCCCTCTGCATGTTTCCTGATGAAAGGGAAAGAGTGAGTCCCACTTAGAAGGGATGTGAGCCTCTCGGATTCCCATTTGGAGGAGGATTTGTGGTGGGCAGATAGATGGCTTTGTCCTAGCAGGTTCAACTGTTAATTCTTGCGCTTTTTTCCCTGTCCTGACAGGTAGTGACAGCTGATCACATTCAGCTCATTGTGCCTCTGGTTCTGGAGCAGAACCTGTGGTCATGCATTCCAGGTGAGGATACTATCATGAACATCCCTGGCTTCTGTCTGGTGCGCCGGGAAAACCCAGAGTACTTCCCCCGGGGGAGCAGCTACTGGGACCGCTGTGTGGTGGGAGGCTATCTCTCCCCCAAGGCCGTGGCAGACACCTTTGAGAAAGTAGTGGCAGGCTCCATCAATTGGCCAGCCATTGGGTCCCTCCTGGACTATGTGATCCGTCCAGCAGCACCCCCACAGACCCTGACACTAGAGGTCCAGTATGAGCCAGAGCGGCACCTTCTTATTGACTTTCTACCTTCCCTGACACTGGGTGATATCATCCTGGTGGCCAAGCCCCACCGATTGGCCCAGTATGACAATCTGTGGCGACTGAGCCTGCGGCCAGCAGAGACAGCTCGCCTGCGGGCGCTGGACCAGTGTGATTCTGGCTGCCGTTGCTTGTGCCTCAAGATCCTCAAAGCTGTGTGCAAGTCAAACCCAGCATTGGGCCACCTCACTGCCAGCCAGCTTACCAATGTCATCCTGCACCTGGCCCAAGAGGAGTCTGACTGGTCCCAAGATGTGCTAGCTGACCGTTTCCTGCAGGCCCTAAAGGGCCTGATCAGCTACTTGGAGGCTGGTGTCTTACCCAGTGCTCTGAATCCCAAGGTGAACTTGTTTTCAGAGCTCACCCCCGAAGAAGTGGATGAACTGGGTTACACTCTCTACAGCTCCCTCTCAGAGCCAGAGGTCTTGCTACAGACGTAATAGGACCTTGCATGGGAGATTGATGTTGGGGTTGTCCAGCCAAGATGAACTTTGTTGGACTCTTGCTAAATGTCCCCCCACCCCTGACTCTTTTTTTCTTTAGACCATGTCATGTTTCCTGCTGTGAAGTTGGGGCTCCCACTGGATTTCTTGGTGCTACTGGTCCAGTTCCATTGTTCTGTTCCCAGCAGTTAACCTGTTGACTGGGGGGAGGGAGGGAGGAGAAGGGGGTGGAACCGCTATGCAGTGTTTGTTTATAAGGCTTGCTGCAAGTGTTACAAACATCTACCAAAACAGTGTGCCCTCCTTTCCCCATACTACTTGGAGTGAGCCCCTTCACTTCCACTTAGAAGTGGGTGGCACTGGGCCAGTGAAATCCAATGGCAATTTGAGCAAACTTACTGACATCTTGTATTTCTTCCACTGTCTGACTTCCCTTCCCTCGTTTGTGTCCTCCTGTTTCACCTGCCTTACTGTTATCATTCCTCTCTTTTCTCTCCCTCTCTGACCCAGAGTGCATGGCAGCCCAACTGGGATGTTTTTAATAGGACTGTGTATAAGCAGTGATTGTATTACAGAGTGAACTCTGCATGGTGATTGTACAGGAAGTATTTAGGGGTGTAAGGCTTGCAAGAGAAGTATGCACATGGCTAATGTTTCTGCCAGTGTGGGGCCAAACAGCAGTCTCATCCTTGGTAAGTTTGATGTCTGTGATTGGTCAAAGGTGCACCATCACCGCAAATGTGTGTTGGTCGCCCCAAACCTCAGAGGAAACTGTTGCAGGTATGTTCTGCCCTCATGAGGCTGAGGAGTAGGGTTTGCCATTCCTGCCTGGCAAGATCCATTGGGTGTTGCTGGATGGGAAATCAAGAATAGTCAAGGTGGGACCTCAGGAAGAGGCTGAACGGGCTATTTTCTCAGTTTTTGTCCTTTAGCACCTCACACACCATTGTGGTTTTTACTCTCAGTAACATGTGGAAGCAGACATATATCGTGGGGTTTGCAGTAGACACAGCTGGGTCAGATTGTCACCTGGTGTAAACTGGTGAAGCTGCACTGAAATTGATGAAGCCACACTGAGTTACACCAGCTGAGGATCTGGGCCACACATACTAAGTGCAGTATTAATGTCTAGTAGCCATCTAGGAATGAGTTGCTAGGAACAGGAGATGAGAAGTGTGTATCTCTGTTTTGAGAGGAGAGCTGAGGTAGATATTCCCTTCTGTGTTCCCACAGGTTAAATTTGCACTGTTTGCAGTGTAAAGTCACTGGTGTGGTGGGCTCATAATTCACAGTTCCTCTGTTTTGGCCTATTGGAAGATTTCTGCAGGCTTTCAGCTCCCACTGCCATTGTGCTGTTCTCTCTCTCTCTCCTCTCATTTCCTGCCTGTGTCCAGATGATTATACAGCTTTGAGGGAGTGGCCACACTGCTATATCTCCTGCATTACAGGCATGGAGTACCTATCTGCTTGGGACTACACAACTTCCTTCCTGCTGCCACCCTCTGACAAGGGTGCGGCTTTGTCTGTTTTCAGTGACAAGTATTACCTTTATGTGTATGTGCAGTTTTGGAGTCATCCTCCTCTTCCCACTTTTAACACCCAGCCTTTCTATTTAAAAGCAACACAAAAACTGAGGAGATGAATTGCAAACATGGAGACTTAGGAGCTGAGATTTGAGTCCTTATTTTATTCCCTCCTTAAAAATGGTGCAGGGGCTTGTGATGTAAATCTATGGGGTGGAGTCCCAGCAGAGAGACATTAGGCCATATTTCCTAATTAAAGGTGGTGCTAGTAAGATGAATCCTAGGGATGTGCATTTATCCTAGGCCAAGTTTTCTCAGGCAGTCGGTCCAGTCTAACCAGTTTGCTCAACAGTATTCAATATACACTGATAATGCAATGTTACATTTTAAATTATTTAACTCCCAGGCTACTGTTACTTTCTAGGCTGCCAGCCAAATGCTTGGGAAGGCTGTGTGATATATAAAAACTGTAGTCTCCAAAGGATTAGAAGATCGACTGCGTATTATTTTGTTTTTTAACTTTTGCAGCAGTCAGTGTTAGGTGTGGTGTTGCTTGCTCCTCACTCATGTTTCCTTCCTTGCCTTCTGCTGTCCTTCCAATATCAGTCTTTTTGCCATAAACACAAACAGGTGAGACTTTGAGTCCTTTGGGGGACTGGGAAACACACCCTTGCTCTAGCTACTTGAAAGTCAACAAAGATATTAAAATATTAGGGGATGGATAGACTCTCTTTGTGCATTCATCTCTTCAGTATTCTCACCCCCTCACTTGATGCTGACTCCAATATGAGAGCCTTGACATAACTGAATAATAGCTGGTCTGGAATTATCAAAACTCTACAAAAAACCGTGAGACAAAAATAGGGGGAAGGCAGTGTCTGTTTTGATTTCAGAAGTCTTCCCTGTTCTCGCCAGATCCCTATCTTTATGTAGAAACTTTGTTAACCCTTCGTTTCTTCCTGGCAAGCTAATTAATATTTTTATGACTTTTTTGTTGGTACAAAACTGAATTTATATATCAAATGGAGATTGAGGTTATCTTTTTTCCCCTCTCTCCACCAAGACTTTGTTCCACTTCATTTCAGCCACTTTAATCACTTCAATTTTCAGTTCTGAAATGCAAAATTTTTCTTTTCCTCTGAGCTAGCTATAAGGGTGTGGTCTCAGCCTACTTCCTAGGGAGCCTGGTGTACTCATCCCACAGTAGCCACCATAACTGGCAATAATAAGCCTATTGGCCAAAGATAATAATGGATCACAGAGATTGAGTTGACCATGTGTCCTCAGAGGATGGTTGAATCAAGTCAGAGCTGAGGCATGAAGGGTGATTGGGAGGAGGGGGCAGGGCAAATGTGCTGGAAATTGACACTAATTTGCACCCACTTGTAAGGATTTTCAAGATGGCATCTATCAGTGTTTAAATTCACTACAAATCTAGTTGTACTGAAAGGGGAGTAATAGCCAGGAGGGCTTCTGTGTCTTACCCGTTCATGCGCCTCTTCCTATGTGAAATTAAAATATAGAGCAAGGATACCCAGAATAAAATTTGAAAAATGCAGCTCATGGCCACTTCTCCTGTTAAGGAAGGAAGGGCAACCCATGGAGACAAATGATTGTAACAGGCCCAGAGCCTAAGTCTGTTGTTCTGCACTGTTGGCTTTGGGAATGCCGTGGTGTGTGTTGCTCTTGCTTAGGTCGCGCACAACTCCTATAAGATTGTCTTTGGGTTCCTGGTAACTTCAGCGTGAGGACCAGCTAGCTCAACTGCAGGTTTTTACTGCCACTGAGCTCAATCTTTAATCTTTTAAGTCCTTTGAAATTTTTTAAAAATAAAAGCAATTATGTAAAAAGGCTGCCCTTTGCATCTGGCAAGCTGCTAGTGTGGCCCCTGGTGTCATAGAGTCTGGATGCCCATGCTATAAAGTGAGGGGATGAGATGCCCCCCTCTTTCCCAGGGTGTGTTACCATGGATTGGAAGGGGGAGGACTAGTGCATGATCTGTGACAGAGTGGATGTTCTGAAATAAAATAACTTTCCACGGCATTTTGGCTATCTTGGATACATGTGTAGAGAACGCCTTGCCTCCTTTCTCTGTTTATTCCCTATGCCAGGAAAATGGAAAACTTACTCTAAGCACCCATTATAGATCATAGTTATTAAATCTAGCATTTTTGTAGCACTTGTCTTGAAGGGCCTTAACATGCTTTAGAGAAGGCTCACTTGCCCCTCACTGATTTGCAGTTCCACCCCCCACCCACCCTTTCTATCTCAGAATGATCAACCATCTGTTATGAGAGCAAGGATGAAGACATTGGGACACTGTTGCCCTGGCAGACTCCCTAGGAGAATGACTCCTTTTTAGGGAGTCGTGCCTCCTTCAGTTTCTCCAAAGTGGCAGTGAAAGCTCACACCCCTGGGCGGGCGTGTGCCTCTGCTGTTTAAGGTGGTTTCACATGCTTCAGCAAGAGCTTTCTCTCTTTTGAGCTTAATTTTTCAGTTCTGACTCTCACCCTTATCGATTCGTCTCTCTACATGCCACTTCTGTATTCTTCTCTCTGCCAGCTGCAACTGTGAGCTAAGGGTTATCCTAGTACAATAGCACAATAGGGAAGGCCTCTTGTCACTGGCCCATGGGGTACTTGGTTCATTGCTGTACCCCACTGCAATAGTGTTGGACATGAAAAAATGCCATATTTTGACAGACAAATTACACCAATCTGCCATCCACCTGACTCTGGGACACTATAATTAGGTATAGAAACTGTCCCGTAAGCCTAACTTTCATTAGAAGTACCTGTGATTTGAGAGCTAAGCTTACTTGGGGAATTTAAAGGAATATTGGTTTTCTATGGTCTGTAGATTTTTTTTTTTTTTTTTTAAAAACAGTGATTAAAAAGGGAGTTGCAATTTTAAAGGTTTCCCAGTTTTTGGTTTTTTGACAGCCTAGTTTCAGTGAAGGAAAGAAAATGACGAAGACCAAGCCTTTATTTGGAGCTGACTGGTGCTTTTATAGAAGCAGATTGTTTTGTGCAACCTGCCCCAATGAAGTCTACTTGCAATTTGACCCTCAGACACACTGTCCCATCTACAGTACTCAAACTATTACAGGAAAACATGGCTTGGAAAGCCTGAAGCTTGCCACATTTTTGGAACTGAACACTTGGCATCCAAGCATAATGGCTGTCTCTGCACTTTTAATAATTGGCTGCAGTACCTGGGAGCAAGTCTCTAGTGCAGGTCTGGCTGAGCTGGTGCCGTCTACAATGACTTCTTCCCAGCAGGAACAGAAAGCCACAAGCATCCTGGTTACACCTATTCAACCACTCTTCCTAACTCATCCCATAATGCAGTGCTTTGTATCTGGAAATTATCCCAAGCCCTGCTCCTATGAGATGGCACTAGAGGATGATGGTTGCTTCCAGAATCTCAGAATGCACTGGTTCAACAGTTGTAAAGTGCACTGTATGTGGACGTGCTAGTTGAGCAGTTGCAGGAATGAGATGTAACCAGTTCATGCAGTGCAGTGTCCTGGCAAGTTTCCTTGCTTAGTGTAGTAAGGTTATTGTGTCCCTGACCCTGTCACTCTACTGGATTTCCTTCATGAGCGTTGTTAGGCGTTGCCTTCCACACTTTCCCAAGCAGTAACTCCGCCCCCAGAAAGAGTGAGCTGCTCAAAGTGAGACACTCTGTGACCACTCACTATATTGCAGAGATGAAAAAGAACTGTTGCCAACAATTGGCTTAAATCAGTAAGTATTACAGTCTCTCATTGGTGGGATAAATAGTCTTTGGCTATGGACCAATTAAGAAAATAAGAGTTGAGTGTATCTTCTCAGGTTCCTCAAAATTACCAGAACTGAGCTCTGGTGAATCTTAAGAAGAGAAAATTCCAAAGCCAAGGGCCTTCCATCAGAAATGGCTTGCAGCTTGCCTCCTGGAGTTCAGCCTTGAAGACAACCTCCTGATGAAGTGCAGTTGCTGCTGCAGTGGGACATAGAGCCAGAGGTGATAGCCAAGTCCTGGGCCACTGAGAGTTTTGTAGATAATCAACATCTTGAATCACACCGCAAAATGGATGAGCAGCTAGCACAGAATATGGAGCAAAGGAGCTGGGTTAATTAAGGTGGGCTGCTCTTATTTAAGAGGTGAGTAGCTGTTTTCTGTACTAATTCAAGCTTCCACATGCTCAAGTGTAGCCCTGAGAGTATAACTGACTTTATTGTTTAATTAGTTTATTTTTGCTTTTTAATTGCATAGACACAAGTGGTACAAACTGTGCTTTCAACATTGTGATTGAGGGTAGATCTATGCAGGGATAAAAGACCTGCAGCAGGGCTGGCTGGCCTGGGTCAGCTGACTCAGGCTCATGGGGTTTATGCTGCAAGGCTAAAAATTGCTGTGTAGATGTTCAGGCTTGGGCTAGAGGCTGAACTCAGAGACCCTTCCCTTCACAGGATCCCACAGCAATTTTTCATTCCAGAGCCTGAGCCCATGTCAGCTGATCCAGGCCAGCCACAGGATATTTTTAATCACTGTAAACATTCCCTATGTAAATTAGGATATATGGCATGGAGGAATGGGACACAGAGTATTTCAGCTTCAGGTCTTAGATTCCAGTCTAACTTCTTTGTGCTGGAAGATCATGACTTTGGAACATTTGAGCATTGATCTGAAATGAATGGTTGGGTGTATCAGTCCCATTCCTGCTGGCATCTCTGCTCACATTACAAAACCACATCACTGACACTAATAGACCTTGCTGACAGTTTCAGGAGGAAGACAAGGACTTAATGGGCCATGAAGACTGAACTTCTCTTTCATCCTTCAGGTGGGGTTCTTCCCTCAGGAGGCACCCATCCAGCTCAGGTGGGAGGTGTGTGGGAAAGACAATGTTGGGAGAAGCTGTTCATACTCAGTATATGATAGTTGTGGCCTCGGAGTGAAATGGAAGCAGGCTTACTTTTAAAAAAATTTCTGTTAATTTTGGCTTCACTGTTCTGTAGCTTAGTCTGAGGCCGGAGGAGAGACATACCTGACCTATTAAGAGGATGATTGTCAAGAGAGAAAAATGTGGAACCATGTGACAAATATTTGTGCCTACACATTTGACCACCTCACTTGCCCTCTGCCTACTAATCTGTTTCTTTCGGGTTTACTAGCACATCCCAAACCAACTGCCTTTATAACAAAACCAAACAGTCCACTGGAGTAGTTTCTTCTCCCCCAAGTAATAAAAATGCCTATTTCTTAGCATTTTTCATCAGTAGATTCCAAAGCGCTTCACATTTATTTTCACACCATCCCTATGAGGTAGGGAAGAAATGGGCAACTGAGGCAGAGTGGATATGTTGACACTGCAGTAAAAGACCTGTAGTATGGCCACGGCTGGCACAGGTTAGCTGACTTAGGCTCCTGGGGCTAAAACCAGCAATGCAGATGTTCAGGTTCTGAAGCCCCATGAGGTGGGTGGGTCTCAGAGCCTAGGCTCCAGCCTAGGTGTCTATGCTGCAGTTTTTAACTCCATAACCTGAGTCCTGCGAGCCCAAGTCAGTTAACCTGGGGTCAGATTCATTGCCACAGGTTTTTTTTATTGCAATATTGATGTACCTAGAGAGGCTAAGAAACTTACCCAAGGTCATGGGAGGGACAGAAATCGAACCCACATCTTAGGCCAGTGCTCTAACCTCTGTACCATCCTTCCTTTCTCAAATGGACAGTTTCCCTCCCAAAATTATCCAGGCCTGTAGCCTGTGAAGGGCAAGATTCAAGGATCTCAGGGTGAGCCAGGAAAATATTTTCTAGATCTTAGTGTCAAGACTTCACACTAATATTTCATGGTTGCAAAGGTCTACAAGTGAGAGATTTGTGCCCTTTCACATGGAACCCAGCACTCCTAGCTCTGAAAGGGCTCTTAAAGTCTAGACTTTTTTAGGTAACAAAAGTTATTTCTGAGGTTTTACTTGTATTGAAATTTCTGTCCTTCAGCCCTGTACAGCTGGGCTCATTATAATGGAGGCCCCTTACTCTGCAGCTAGAGGGATACAAGAAATAATCCCAACATCATTTTAAAATGGTATTAAAATAGTTTTTCTATAACATATATGGCATATACCAAATCAGACAGCAGGATGTAACCGTTTTATTACTATTCGTCTGAGTGATCTACATTACTAACAAGTGTCAAAGGCAGAAGTGAGTTATGTGGACATCCCAACCATGCTCATAAAATCTTCACACTGCACCATTGTAATGATCTTGAGGGTTCATTAAAGAACAAACTATTGAATGAGTAAGGAATAGAACTTTAATAACACAAACAGGACTGCTTCCCAGGTGTGCAGCAGGGAGCAGCCCTGTTAGATCTGATGTAGGGCACATCTCCCAATTCACTCAACACTGTCCCATGCTAGAGAGGATCTCTAAATCACAATCTTCTACAAGCATATCTCTACGTCTTTCCTCCTAAGGAAAATAAGTTAACCCTTAGATACATATAAAAGCTATCTGATGCATGCACTAACATCTAATAACATAACTATCTAATAAGGCATGCATTATACAATTCCATAAAGTCAATGTGTCAACTACCTAGAGAGGAGAGGTAATGAGCACATCACTCTCAAATGAGTCTTTACCACCCACTTTCCTCAAATATCCTAGCAAGTCTCTATAAGTCTTTCCGGACGTCTGATCAGATCTTCTCACTACCAGCCCTTCATTCGAGTTTGAGTTCTCTCATTCCCTGACAGTTTTCTTCACTATGTGTTGATGATACCAGCTGAGTCAGAGGAAATATGCTGGAATCAACCTCAACTTTCACAGTGCTGGAACTCTCTAGGATAACTCTTAGAGCCCATCAATTACGTCGAAATGTGTGCCCTTTGGTCTGTCTGCACCACATAAGACTGTGGATGCAGCTGTTCTGTAATGGTACCCTTTTGGCCTCAAGGTGTGACTCATCACCTGAGTTGAGATGGGAGATCATGGGCCTGTCTGTCAAAATAATATTTATGTTCCCACTTCTGATTTTCTTTCATATTCTGAATGGTGGCATTCTGAGATCGCAGCAAGTTATCATTAATAAGTAAATTAGATCTGATCCTTCTTCCCACCAGTCCGTTTGATTGGGGGTAATTTGGACTGGAGGTTTCATGATGAAAATCCCAATCTGAGGCAAACTGCCTAAATTCAGTGCTGGAAAATTGTGGCCTGTTTATCGCTAAAGACCTCATCTGGAAGTCCATGTCTGGAAAAAATTCCTTTCATGCCAGTGATTACTGACTTATTGCTAGTATAATTCAGTGTGCAAATTTCTGGATACAGTGAGTAATAATCAGTGACTATTAAATAATTCTTTGAATGCCAGGTAAATAAATCAGCACCTACTTTCTCCTAAGGCCTTTGTGGAACAGCATGGGATCTCAGTAGCTCTGCCTGTTGGCATGGCTTGTATTTCAAACATGAAAAGTATTTTCTTACCACAGTAGTGATGTCATGATTGATCTGTGGACAATATAGAACCTCTAGCATTCATTCTTTGCACTTCTCAATTTTTAAATGACCCTCAGATCTTCTGTAGCATTTCTTTTTGGCAGCTCAGTGGAATTATGACCTTATTGCCCTTGAAAATCACTCCATCTATCACAGTCAATTCATGTCTACAGTTCCAATAGTCTCTTATATTTAGACACCAACTGCTTATTACTTTAGGCCACCCTTTAATTATCACTTTTTAAGGATTCCCAATGATTCATCTTTCTGTCTCCTCTCTTATTCGTTGCAGTCTCCTGTTAGCTATGGGAATCTATCTCACAATCATATCTACGTAGGCTTGCACTTCTGTCTCCAGTGTCTTCTCAGTACCGTGGGTGCCACTGAACTGGAAAATGCATCTGTTGTGAACATAAATTTACCAGGCATGTAGGTTACCAGCAAATTATACTTCTGCAACTTTATCATCATTCTTTGAATCCTTAAGATACAGTCATTTAGTGGTTTGTTAAATAATGCAGTCGGGCTTGTGATCCATTTTGACTTCCACTGTCTGTCCATAAATATACTGATTGAATCTCTCACAGGCAAACAAGATTCTTAAAAGCTCCTTCTCAATGTATGCATATTTAGTTTCTGCATCAGTCAATGATTTAGATGCATATGCCACTGATTGCCAGCAATCCTCAGGCTTCTGTAAAATCACTGCACACAACCGAGACTGTGATGCATCTGCTGATATCTTAAGAGGCCTTCCTGGTTCACAGAACTTCAATACTGGTTCTTATATCAGGTGTTGTTTTAAACCTTCCTGTGATTCCTCCTGTGTAACACCCCAATGCCATTCATTTTTGTCCTCTAGGAGTTGTTTCTGCACTGCTGCTTTGACAGAAAGACTGGTATAAATTTTCCAAGATAATTAACCATTCCTAGGAACCGTTGGACATCTTTCTTTGACTGAGGATGTGGCATCATTTCAGTGGCTGAAATCTTCTTATCAGGTTTTACAACTTCATGGGAAATAATGTCCCTTACAAAAGTCAGTTCTCTAACTCCTAAGACACATTTGTCCTTATTTAGTTTGAGGTTTGCCGCTCTAGTTACATCCAGGACTTGCTGTGGTCGACGATCATGATCCTATTTTGTTGAGCCCCACATGATGATGTCATCGATTCGGGTGTCCACACCATTAATATATTCATAGATCATGTGTGGTGCTGAAGCGATACTGAAGGGTAAGCGTAAAAATCTGTATCTTCTAAATGGAGTATTAAATGTGAATAATTTTGAGCTTTCCTCCATTAATTTTAGCTGCCAAAACCCTGAAGATGCATCCAATTTACTGAAATATTGAACGTTTGCAAACTGAGCCATAATTTCTTCTTTGGTTGGTAGTCTGAAATGTTCTCTTTGTATAGCCTTGTTGAGGTCCTTGGGATCTAAGCATATGTGTAGCTGGCTGATGCTTTTTTCTGTGATGACTAGGGAGCTCACCCATTCTGTTGGCTCCTCTACTTTTTGTATTGCATACATTGCTTCCATCCTTGCAAGCTCAGCCTTGAGTTTATCATGAAGTGCAAATGACACCTTTCTACATGAATGAATAACTGGAGGGACCTGCTTGTTTATCCGGATTGTATGTTCACCCTGCGAGCAACCCAATCCCTGGAACAGGTCCTGATGTTCCTGAAAGAGTGCCTCATAGCCAGGTGCAGTATAATTTTGTAGTGAGAGCATCCTTTTTACCAGATTGAGTTTCTCACATGCAGCCAGGCCCTAAATTGGTGTCACTTCCTGTGGCACCACAATGAAAGGGAGCCTGTATATGGTGGTGTTATGGTTAACGCTAGCGAAGCATTGCCCGTGTACTGATATTTTTGTTCCAGAGCACTCAGTTACTTTTATGGTTTTTTTCAGTCTCATAATCTCGTGCAGAGAGAATATTAACCTGAACTCCTATGTCCAGTTTCAGTGGAATGACTGTCCCATTCACTGTCAGAGGCAGTATCCAGTCCTTCATATCAGGCTTGCTTGATCCTAGTACATCTATAAAACAGACCTCAGTCACATTGTCAGTAACTAAATGCATTTGACTTTTCTGCCTTTGGGATCTGCAGCACTTTCAAAATGATTGTTTCCCACAGTTATGACAGTTTCCCATAGGCAAGACACTGTTTGGGGCCCTGTCGTGATCCACATTTACCACATTACCACACCCTGTGTAAACTCAAATTTTCCCTTTAGCAGAGGTTGATTCCACATTGTGATTTGAACCATTCTGGCTATATGGTGCTTTCCTTAGTGCATGGATGACCCCTTCTGGTGAATTCAGCTGTTTTACTTATGTTTTTACTGTTTCAGTGGCCCTAGATACTTGGAGAGCTTCATTCAAAGTTAACTGCCCCAACCGGAGCAGTCTCTCTCTTAGCATATTGTCTGTAATACCATAAATGACATTACATATGTCTGTGATCAGAGACTCTGTCAAGCCACCAAAGTTACAGGTTTTATTGAGTTTCCTTAACTCTGTGATATGACTGACATATTACTATGGTGTCATCTGGTTTCTGCATGCATATAAAAAATCTATGCCTCTCAAAAGTCACATTCCTTTTTGGCATTCAATAGTCCTCAAATTTAGTCAGTATTATATTTAAATTCATGCTTTCACCTTCCTCAAACTCAGTCGTTATAAACATCCAGTGCTCCTCCCCAGCAGCATGTAAAAATACAGATGATTTTAGGTTTTCATCTTTATTCTGTTCCCCAATGGCAAATACAACAGAACTCGCTGCTTAAACTTTATCCAGTTCTCTGCAACGTTTCCTGACTGTTTGCAGAGTGGAAGGAGATTGTAAAACATCCATTCTTAAAGCTTTCACTTACTTGCTGAAGGCTTCCCTTGTTTGTCTTTCTTTTCAGATATCCTATGTATTTGTCTGTGTTTTCAGTTGCAAACACAGGAGTTTTCCTCCAAATCCTTTTCATTTCTGAATTCATTCCTCACTTCTGAAGACATGAAATGATCTTGAGGATTCATTAAAAACAAACTATTGAATGAGTAAGGAATAGAACTGTAATAATACAGAAAGGAGTGATTTCCATGTGTGCAGCTGGAAGCAGCCATGTTAGATCTGATGTAGGACACAACCATCAGGTATTATGATCTTAAAAAAGTAAAAGGTTTGAAACAAGTTGATCAAGTAAAGTTGTAGGGCAGTGAACATCTGGAATGCTTCTCCTTTATGTAGGAAGTGTCCAACAAGAAGCAAGAGTGAAAAAAATGGCTTGGTTTACAAAATTCAAACTTCTCATGCTCTTAATCTTTCCTAAATACTAATGCAGAGGGCAGTTTTGAACAATATCATGCTAAAACCCAAAAGTCAGATTGTCTGTTTCAATATCACTGGTTCCAATAATTAACTATGGCTTACATCTGTCTGTTAGTGCTAATCTAAGTTTCCTTTAAAAAAAAATTCTAGCCAGATTCTACAGAATATAAATAGAGTCTTGGGGCCAAAAGGAGCACAATTGGTATGTTTTTTAAAATGAAGCTACTTGTTCATAATCCCTGGTGACTCATGCCTACAGTCTAGGTCTTGTCTGCCACTTCATCCCCTGCTTATCAATCTTCACATCCCCTTGTATTGATAGATTCTTCAGCTCTCTAAAGGGATGACGAGGCAGTAATACCCTTCCTGCTAGCCACCTGATTATAATGGGTCCAATGCTACAAGGTGCTGCATGCCCGTGGTGCTCAGCACCTTGCAGGATCAGGACCTACAGTGGCAACAGCAATACTGCCAACCCCCTGTGTTTAAAAAAAAAAAAAAAAAAAAAAAAGACCAAAGATACATGAAAAAAGATGAGAAATTAGCAATCCATGATTGTCATGGGACACTCAGGGAATCTGCAGGGCCACACTGCTTCAAGATTTGGAACGCTCAGTCACCTCCCCAGCCCATTTAAATGAAGGGGGAGTGATGGTTGGTAGAGGCAGCATATCAGGTCTGGTCTACACTTACCTTCAAATTCAGTGGCAGTTGACAGGAGTTACGTAAGCTACGCAGAGTACCTTGCGTAACTCCCATTGACTTTGTAACGCCTCTTCTACGCAGCATCTTCACTGCACAGCGCCACTTGAGGGGATAGTTTTAACATGTCGGTGTCGACTTCCCGATTGATTGAGCGGGTCTTCGCTGACCACTCAATTGGTCCAGTTAGATCGATCTGACAGTGGCAAATTTGCTGCCATTAGTGAAGATGTACCCGCAGCAAAACACAGCACAGCTTGATAGGAATGGCACCCTAGCCTTATAAACACGTTTGCCTTCAACCTCTGGATTTATTTGGTCCAGGGTATAGTTATTACTTCAGATGCAGGAACCACCCCTCATGTTATCCAAACTACTTATTATTATTTGTAAGCTCCTGACAGTTTACAGTACCAATACTAAGGGCCTGTGATATGAGAAGAGGAAATGAGTAAATCAAGCAGCAGCTGTAGCAATACAGCATGCCATCTAACCATGCTTTGGACTGAAACGACACTTTGGTTAAAAAATTAGTGTGATACAAAATTAAGGCAGCACGTAAAAATGGATTGACAATGGGCTAACTGGAAGGTGTCAAAGTGTAATTGTGACCAGGGAATCATCATCCAGCAGGAGTTTTTCTATAGGGTCCTGCAGGGATCGGTTCTTGGCCCTACACTATTTAATATTTTTACCAATGACCTAGAGAAAAATATGATCACTGAAAATGTTTGCAGATGACACACAGATTGGGAGAGTGGTAAATAATGAAGAGGACAGCCCACTGTTACAGAGCAATTGGGATCACTTGGTAAGCTGGGCACAAGCAAAGAGTATGCATTTTAATAAGCTAAATGTATACATCTAGGTACCAAGAATGTAGACCATACTTACAAGATGGGGGGTCCTCTACCCTGGGAAGCAGTGACTGAAAAAGATTTGGGAGTCATGGTGGATAATCAACTGCACATAAGATGCTGTGGCCAAAAAGGCTAATGGGATCCTGGGATGCATAAAGGGGAATCTCGAGTAGGAGAAGAGAGGTTATTTTACCTCTGTATTTGGCACTGGTTGATAAATTGGAGAGGGTTCAGAGAAGGACTACAGGATTAGAAAACATGATTTATATTAGTAGACTTAATGAGCTCAATCTACAGAAAGTTAAGGGGTAACTTGATTACAGTCTGTAAATACCTACATGGGGAACAAATATTTGATAATGGTCTCTTCACTCTAGCAGACAAAGGTAGAATATGATCCATATTCTGAAAGTTGAAACTGGACACATTTAGACTGGAAATAAGGCATTAGGGTAAGAGTAAAGGTAATTAACCACTGGAGCAATTTGCCAAGGATTATGGTGGATTCTCCATCAGTGACAATTTTAAAATCAAGATTGGATATTTTTCTAAAAGATCTGCTCTTATTCAAAAGGAATTACATGAGAGAATTTCTGTGGTCCGTGTGGTGCTGGCCGTCCGACTAGAAGATGATCACAATGGTCCCTTTTGGCCTTGGAATATATAAACTCCATTGTTTAGACTTGCATGGTGTTTTTGTACCTTTTCACCTCCTCAGCATCTGTTTGAGTTATTTTTGACTCTTAGTCATTACAAGTAAATAAAATTCCATTTATTTCCACCAAAAGAAGGAAATTGTAAGCCAGGAAAATACAAAACCCCCTCATTTGCTAAATGTTATTTGCTGTCAGTTGTGGCTTTGCTAAGGAAACTCATGTTTGGGCTAGATGTGTAAAGTTAAAAGGCCCTTCCCACTAAGAAACTTGCACAACTTTTTGCTTGTGTCAGTTGATTACCAAATGGCTAATATGGAAAACTAAAACATTTTGAGATCTATGGATTGTGGGCTATCAAAAAGTGTATTGCACATCCAGGTCAGTTCAACCTGGAAAAATTTAGGTGGACAACCAGGATTGTTTCTTTATCTATAAGAATTGAACTTTAATCTATAAATGTAATTTATTTATTTATTTACTTTAATGTTGAAATTATATTAACATAACAGAATCAAAATGTAGGGCAGTGAGTGGGTGGTTAAGCAATGGATGATTTATGAAAGGAGTTGTGGGTATAGCTAATATCTGATGAATTAATCCAAAATGACGTAGTTGCAGCATGTGGCTAACTTTTATTTATTTGTAGATGATAAAAAATCATTATGTTTATGGTGTGATCCTTAATTTTATATATATTTCCTAGTCGATCTAGTGATAAATTGGAAAGTCCTGATCCTGAAAAGCAAGCCATGAGGGCTGACTGAGACTTCAGAAGAAAAGATACATCTGATATCTCTGAATGTTCATATTGAGTGTCATAGAAGGAATTGATGACAATTGAGCATTAAGAGGATTTGGCTTGACCTATACTGTTTTACTGTATTTTCCCTAGAAATTGGGAAGGAGTTTTCCAGCTAATGTCAAGTTTAGTGTAAAAGTGCTCTTTCAGATCCCCTTTCAGGAAGCCTTACACTGTCAGAACTCCTATTGGTTTCAGTGAAAGCATTGCCCCCAGACTAAGGAATGGTAAACACATTATTTCCTGCTTCAGGAGGGGATTTGCGGGGAAATCATATCATGGATATTCCCCTCCTTTGCCCTGTCCCAGCAAAAATCACTGCCAGTTCTGCCCCCAGACACACTTGGCAGATTCCCCATGGATCCAAAATAATTCTGAGGCATCTACAGAAAACCACGTGACACTTTCTTGGGGCACGCAGAATGATGGGTAACCTTCTTACCCCTGTGTTTGCAAAAGAGACTTTTTGGCAGTAGCCTCAGTGACAGCTAGCCACCCTAGACAAACTTCTCAAGAATCTGCCAGCCTTTACTTTGCCTTGCAGGTAGCACTTGGTGCACCCCAGCCCCCTCACCCTATTGACTAGCCTTTCTACCTGTGGTATCCAGCCCCTTTCATTGGACACTCTCAGTAATTACCACATCAGCTCCCTCCAAAGAAACCCTGTACACACCAGCTTACTTGATTCAACAAAGAATTCACACTTACAATAAAAGAAAGAAAATCTTATTAACAAAGACTGAGATTCAAGTGATACTGAATAAAGGTAATAGAAACAGATATGGTTACAAATAAAATAAAAGGATAACATGTTTCTATAAAATTGAACATAACTTTAACAGGTTAAAATCTTTGTCTTAAGTTAAAGCACCTAAAGTGTTCTCCCAGATTCACTAGCTACATTGCCAGGATCCAGCTTTCATGGATATGAAAATCATTCTTCTTTTTGCTCCCTCAATGATGCACCACTCAGGGATTTCTTTTCCTGCTTCTTATGGTCGAGACAACCTTTGCACTGTATCCCTTTGAGGTGTATCCCCAGAGGAAGTTCTTCTCCCCAGCTGTTTGTTCTTCAGTGTGCTGACTTATATTGTCTTTCTCTTTCTCCTGTTAACTTGCTTTTCCTATTGACTTACTATGCAAATAAAGCTTGCTTTGTGTTGACTTACACTATGCTCAATTGATATCTGAGACTTAGGCAGACAGGTAAATCAACATTCCTTTGTCTGGAAAAACTTGTTCATCTACCTTGCCTGGTTACAGAGTTTAAACATAGTTATGTAGTATAAGACAGATATACAACTTCTTGAATAATGCCCATACATACATTTTCCCAAGTTTACGATGACCACTATGATACACATTTTCATTTGACATCCTACATGATGTCGTTTATCAATAAATACTGTAACTGCAATGTGTTAGGGGTATGAGTTTGTCAGGCCTGATAGGAGTTGCTGTTACATGATAGTGAACTCTGCCAGTTGGCACAGGGGATTCTTAAGGTCACGCAAAGCCTTCTGCTTGGGGGCTCTGGGGCCCAAATCCTCAAAGGAATTTAGATATTTAGCCCCCACTGAAATAATTGAGAGCTAGATCCCTTAATCTCTTTGAAGATCTGGGTTTGTGTCTCCACATTGGTTCTGCCACTTTCCTCCTTCCCTCTATGGTCCCCACTAACAGAGCTGCACGGCTGAAGATTCTCCCTGGCTGCAGCTGCCCCTTAGGATAGCGCTCAAAGGAAAAGAAGTCTTGTGTTATATATATATATATATTTTCCTGTGTGGCTGGAAGAAGGAAGATGTGCATACCACTCTGACACACCCAGTTAACTTTCCACCGTCTCACCCCATGTGCAGACCCTGAACATCATACCTATTTACAATCTGTATAATGTGTGTGTTAAGGTCTCATTGCCTGATGTTGGTATATTCAAATGAATGACATGAGTAGTGATTGGCATTTTTTTCTGTGTGTGTATTGGTTTAAAGGGAAAAAATTACTTTTTTTACTTTGTAATATTATTGAAATGCCAATGCAGGCTTTGCGGTGAGGTGAATGGAGTGTGAGGGGTGACTTCCCAGCTGATGCTTATTATGTGGCCAGAGAGTTTTCTGCACTGATGTTATCAAGGCAGCAGCACATCATGTCCTATTGTTATTATCATTGATGATTTGTATTAGTGTAGCACCTTGGAGCCCCAGTCATGGGCCATTGTGCTTGGCACTGTGCGAACACAGAAGAAAAATAACTTGTATCCCAAATCTCTCCTTGGGCAAAAGATAAATAAAAAACCCCAACACTTTAATGTAAAGCTTAGAATTAGTTGGACACTGTGGGCTGTAGTAAAAATTGCAGGGATTCTAAAATCATGGGATGTGCAGTTTTTGTGCCCATCAGTTTTTCTTATGTTCTTGGCTTCTGGCAGATTGAGCATGTGAACGTATCTCAACAATACAAATTTCCCTCATACATAGAGTCATAGCTGCAGCCCCTCATCCTGGTACTACTAGGCCAGTAAAGAAGCTGGGGCAGTTCTCCCTGCTCTGAGGTCCTACAATGAGTTCCTCTGTCTGTGGGTTCATGTAGGAGCATGTTTTATCTCTGCATTTCTAAGGTGCCCTTCACAGTAACACTTAGTCAAAATACTGTAGCTGTTCACATTTTAGCAGGTGTTCACTGACCGTGCACATCAATTATTTGTTTATAATTGTATAAACCTTTTTATTGTAAAAATGATGTCTTCCAAACTTACTAGGCTTGACCTCACTGTATATGAACCACATACCTAGTAAGGAGTCGCTGTTCTGAAGTTTTTGAATTAATGGTGAGACAAGACTCTTGCATTTCTCATCTTAGAAAACAACCAAAGGCTTTTTACTTAAAGGGGGGAAAAATCTTTTGTCTGATATGAATTATCCCTACAAAGGAGAAATGTTCAGCAAGTTCTGTGCAAAGGCAAATGGGTGGTTTATAATGGAACTCAGTATATCTTATTTATAGAAGCATATAATGAATGATGGTGTGTTATAGTCATCTAGGAAACTGGGAAATAACTTTGAAGTTAACCAAAGGGTGGGTTTTGAGGGGGTTTTTTTGGTTGCTTGTTTTTTAGCTGGGGAGAGATGGAAGATTTCTCTCTGGAACCTTTCACCAGTACAAATTCCACACAAAGAGAAGAAAGCCAGGTAGATTAAAAAACAGGCTAGTCTGGGTGAAGTTCCTTATTGTGCATGTCATGTCTGCTTGTATGATTCTTTCTCAGATGTACAGTGATTCCTTTCATAGAAATCAATAATTATCTTTTCAAGGGGAAGGATAGGGTATTTATTTCCCCTTGATTTTGCTATAATGAAAGCTTAACAATCACCTTTTTATTTTCACTTAAAAGGGTAGGCATGGAGTCAAGGTGGGGGTATGTGAAAACCTTCCCCTCAGCCAATCCCCATGCTGCACTGATGTCCACCCACATGCCCATCCAATCGCTCCATTTGGCTTCTTTGAAAGCCAGTGCCTCCCCTCAGTTCTGTACTGAAGCTCATATCAATTAGCTAGCTCCTTGACGCATTTCTCTGAACAGTCGTCATGGATCACTGAACTGCTATTGTGATGTCTTCTGAGATGGAGGGCATTTCCCCCTCCAATGACTCAAAATGTTATTTTGCTCTTAAAAGAAAATAATCCCTTGTATACATGGTATCTTTCTACTCAGCAGAGCTGTTCCTATTGTGCATTCAGATTAATTTATGCTGACTTTTAGTGATGATTAGGTTGTACTGCTTTTCTTGTTCTTAGCTGGCTCTGCAGGTCTGTGTGGGAGCTGGACTCTATTTATTGTTGCAAACTCAAGAAAACTAAGTTCCAGAGAATTACAGCTGTGCAAACACCATAAAGGCTGTGAACTTCCACAAATGTTGCTAAGGCTGTAACTGGAAAACAAGAAGGCTGCTGCCAGAAGACGCTGAGGACCCAAGTTTGTCCTGCCAAACCTTTATTCTTGATAATGAAGCCTGAGCAGCCAAAAACCCAGCTTGGCTCCCAGAGCCCATGCTGAGTTTCCAAGGTCATCAGCAGAGAAAAACATCTCCTAACTGTAACTGACTACACCTGAGGCAGTGAGGGGAAAAAAGTGGAATCCCATGTTGTCATTAACTGGTCAGTGACTTTCCACAGTAAACCTGCACTTTTACAACTTAATCGAACTGGATGATCTGCGACTATCAATGCTAGTCCATTTGGTCTCTAAGCAAAGGGAAAGGACACTATTGTGTCAGTATGAAACAGTGGGGAGATGAGGGAAGATTTTGTTTTCTTGTCTGTCAAAAATCCCCTCTCCACCCTGTCCAGTCAGAGAGTGTATGTCACTTATGGGGAGTGGGGGGAAATTCTCATTCCTTGAATTTTTTCCTGATTGGTTCAAGTAACAAAGTACATGTCTACCCAGCAAAAAACCACAAAAAAAAAAAAACAACCCACCACTCATGGCACCAAGCCTCAGAGCCCAGGTCAGTTGTCTTGGGCTTGTGTTACAAGGCTAAAACTAGCACCATAGATATTCAGGTTCAGAATGGAGCCCAGTCTCTGAAACCCTGTGAGGGCAGATGGGTTTGGACCCCAGGCTGAGCCTGAGCCCAAACATCTACACAGCTGTTTTTACCTGGTAACATGAGCCCAAGTTGGTTTACCTGGACTCTGAGATTCGCTGAGGTGTAGACATACCTCAACAAGGCAAAGTGGGCTGGGGCAATAAGGAGTTGGACAGTTCAGGACCACACATAACCTCTCTATTGACTGTACCCCAAGGCAGCAGGAACCAAAAGTTGTAGTTAATATAATGATGCTGAGATGCCCCACTCGGGATTATGGGTCCCTTACACACACATTGACAAAGCTGGCCCTTGTCCCAAGTAAATTATAAATATATGATGAAAGACAACAGCTGCATAGGACAGACAGGGAAGGGAAGACGAGGTGAAAAGATCACCATTTCAGGGAGTGGCAGCCGCTCCAGAATCCCTGCCTACTCATTTGATATGAACTGCTGCCTGTGAAATGATGGTGGGAGTTCTAGCCTAACCACAAGAATCCAAGCCACAAATTATGTCACTGGGGCTCCAAACTGAAATGCCAGGGCTACATGGGAGGTGCTGCAGGGCAGGAAAGAGCACCAGGGGAGGGGGACAGGTCTGTTACAGACAGGGGATGGGCTCAAGTGAGGGCACTGGGGGGGGCTCAATTGGCACAGCAGGGGAGGGGCTGCAGGGAAGGAATGAGGGGCATTGGAGGCAGGGCTGGCACAGTAAAGGGGCTGTGAAGTGAGCAAGGGGCACAGGGGCATGGTGGGCACAGCAAGAAGAGGATCCATGGGGGGCAGTGGGGAGCCAGGGCTGGCATGGCTGGAGGATGGGCTGTAGGGGAGTGGGGGCAGAGCTCGCACAATGGGGAAGGGGCAGCAGGAGATGAGGGGATGGGATTGACATGGCTTGGAGATAGGAAGTGAGGGACTGGGGGGTGGGAATGTGGGAGAATGGGGAACAGGGCTGGCACAGAGGGAAAGGGGTTGTGGGGAAGAAAGGGAAAGAAGGGGCAGGGCTGGCATGGCCTGGGGAGGGACCCTGGGAGAGTGTGGGGGGAGGGTACGGAGGGGCAGCAGGGGAGGGAGGGGAAAGCTGACAGTGCATGCTGGGGAGTGGGGGGTAGGACTGGCAAGGCACAGGGAAGGACTGGGGGGTAAAGGCTGGCACTCTGGGGGAGTGAGGGGCTGAGAGCAGGTAGGGCTGGCATGGCAGGGGGATGGGCCATGGGGGAAAGAGGGGCAGGGCTGTCAGGGCAGAGGAAAGGGCTGTAGGAGTGTGAGGGCTTCTGGGGGGCAGGGCTGACACAGGAGGAACGGGGCAGTAAGGGGTAAGGCCACAAAGTGGGGGGCTGGGACTGGCAAGGCAGGGACTCTGGGGGGCGGGGCTGGCACAGCAGGGGGAGGGGCAGCGGGAGGAAAGTTGGCACAGCAGGGGGAGGGGAAGTGGGGAGCAGGGCTGGCACGGGGGGGAGAGGGAGGGGCGCGCGTTCAAGCCACCGGCCTCCTCCCCCTTCACATTCAGGGTTTTCAGTTGCAGGCCGGAGACGCGCAGGCAGCCCGCGTGCCGCCGCCGCCCCCCCCCCTTGAATACCCGCCACGCTTCCCAGACAGTTGGCTGTGGCGACTGCAGCTTGCGTCTACTTCTCTCTCCCTAGCCAATAGCAGCTCACAGCGCACGTGAACACCCGGTACCAGCCAATCAGCGCTTTACAAGGCCACGTGGTGTTCCCCGTGCCGCCTGCGCGCGGAGCCCGCCGTTTGTCGGCTGCCAGGTCAAATTCAAAGGGCGCAGCCCAACCCCCAAAGCGCGCCGGGGAGGCCCCGCCCGCGATTGTTTCTGCGTGACGTACATTCGTGTCATAGAATGCGCGCGCGCGGATTGTGTGCCGTGTAGTCCTTTACGGTCGTAATCCTTCCGCCGAGACTGAGCGTTCGTTCGCATCGCTAGTTCCCCTCCCGCCCAACCGACCGTTGCCGCGGGCGAGACCAAGCGAATCGCGCGTCTCGGCACCGAAAGTCTTTAGTCGGTGACTGAGGGGAAAGTAGCGGAGCCACGGGTGACGCCCGGCATTTGTGAGCACGCGGCGCCGCTGAACCTGGCGGAAGAATACAGCGTTACCGGATCTTATTTTGGGGGGAGGGGGGAAGGTCGGTATATAAACGGGAGCGCGGGGGCGCCGACTTCTCATTGTCTGTCGGTCCAGAGTGCTTTGAGTGTTGGGTGTGAGGGCGGCTAGGACCGGACCTGACCCGACCCGGCGCAGCCTCCCCGCCGCCGCCATGGCTTGGTGAGGGCGGCAGGGCCAGCAGCGGCATCGGCCAGTGCAGCGGGCGCAGCAACAGCAGCGGCGTCCTCGGCCTATCCCCGGCGTCTGCAGCCATGGCGTGAGTATCAGGCTGCGGGCAGGGCCCGGCTCCCTCTTCCCCCCCAGCGGGAACGATCTCGCCGAGCCCGGAGGGGCATTAGTGAGTCGAAACGGCCTCCACCGGTCCTCCCCCTTGTTGGCAAATGGTTTATCTCTTCCCCCCCCCCCGAAAGAGGGGTGAGAATGGCGTGAAGGAATTGGTCTGTCCCGAAGGGGGGGTCCCCTTGAGACGTTCCGGAATTCCAGCGTTCCATGGCGCGGCTCCGTCCCCTGTTCACGAGCGAGCGCGTTGCAGGGAAAGACCATATCGGGGTGCGTGAAGTCCTGCGACTTCTGGACGAAACCATTCCCCACCGACAGGACTGGGGCTGCCCGAGGGTGGGGTGGATTCTCCCTACACAGCAATCCTCTGAGCCCCAGACGCTCATTGATCCTCTGGAGCCCTTTGCGCTGAGTCTCTGGAGACGCGGGTCCCAAGGACTCTGCTCTCAGGGGGGTGCCCAGGCTGAACTCTCAGCTGCAGGCTGCTTATTCAGCTTCTACCAAGGTTTCTAGGCTAAGTCCCAAGTTATCCTTAAATGTCCTCGTTCTATCTTTACAGCAGCCTTTTCTTTCCCTCCTCACTGGCTGTGAATCCAGGCTATTTAATGCCTCTTTGCTCCTGGGGTTTTTGGGCAGTCACTAATCTTGTTAGTGGCCAGCTGCTCTGAGTAGCCCTAGTGGAAACGTGGCAGTGTACAAAATGGCTGCCTATTTATAGAGTGGGGAGGATGTACACACAAGCAAGATCATGAAATGGCTGCAGCTGTTGGCATACGCACAATTCCAGCTATGCAACATGAGTCACAGTGGATTGATGGGCGGGGCTCTTGCAAGAGATGTGACCATATTTGGTCATGAGGAAACTTCAATAGCCCTTTTGTTGAGCCTTTACAGTTTGAGCACCATCTCACTTGGTTACTAGGTTAACCCTACAACACAGGGCAGAGTTCTGAAACAGGCCAGAGGGGGTCAAAATGCAAAGAATGTGGTTCACAGGAAAACTCAGTACTTGGAAATTAAGAGGACAACCCCAGTTTGTTTAGTGTTCTGTAACATGGTTTTTATAATGGAATTTGTTTTATTGAAAGTAATCTTTTTATACCCATAGAGCACATTCAATATTTAAGTTAAATCAAACACACATGGCTGCTTCTGCTATAACAAATGATCTTTTATCTTTGCTCCAGGTTTTTCAAAGCACGTCACAGCAGCATTGCTGTAACTGACAAAGACACCTTCTACTCATCTTCATTCTTTAACAAAAAAGCATTAAAACTTGACCAGGATGAGCCTCTTGAACAACGAGATGTTGTTGGGGGATTTACTGTCCCCCTTCAACCAGTCGTGTTTGGTGGCTGAAGAAAGCCTGGGACTTCTAGATGACTACCTGGAGGTGGCCAAGCCCCTCAGTTCGCATGGGTTCTCCAGTGACAAGGCTAAGGCAGTCTCCTCTGATTGGCTGGCTGTGGATAGTTTGGGCAAAAACACAGAAAACAGCCAGGGTAAGGCATTGCTTCATTCACTCAACGAAACATTAGTTTGGGTCTGTGTAGACTAGTGTGTGTTCTCATCACGCGTTCTATCAGGAAGCATCTGCATATTGCTTAACATTCTGCCATAGTAGTTAGCCAGTGAGCTGTTTGAATAGATCAAACAGCATGTGTTTAGATAATCAGGAGCATCTCCCTCCATGGTCCACATGTGAGTCAGAATCCTTTACTTCGGTGAAGAGGCCCACAAGATGAAATGTTGCTGTCACTTACTTTCACTTAGCTCTTTGGGGTCTCTCCCCAAACCCTTCAATTCTATGTAGCACTTGGTGTCAGAGAAATGGAATGTCAGAAGTCACTATCAGGGTTACTTTTTAATGTACACTAGACCCGTGCAACCCAATGACAAGTTTCAGGTGTGAAAATAACCAGACTCCCTTGGTGTCAGATTGGTGCAGCATCCTGCTCCTGCCAGGTGCCTCACATGTTGCAGGTGCTAGTGGATGGCAGGAGTGGAGCCATGAAGCTGATGTGTGCAGGCACTGACTCCCCTGGGCATGAGGCAGTGGTGCTGCTGGGTTGGGTCAGAAAACAACTTGACCCTCTCAGGGTCAGGTGGGATTGGATCCAATCTGGGTCAGGCCTAAAAATTAGGCCTGAGCAGACCTCTAC
Source organism: Mesoclemmys tuberculata (assembly GCA_007922155.1). Taxonomy (NCBI): domain Eukaryota; kingdom Metazoa; phylum Chordata; order Testudines; family Chelidae; genus Mesoclemmys; species Mesoclemmys tuberculata. The sequence goes on along the minus strand of ML675616.1, from coordinate 82,765,598 downwards.
AGAATACTTGGAAGTGATGGCAGAAGAGTCTGCTGCAAGTACTAGATTGGTCAAATTGGCCTGTGAAAAAGTTTAGCAACTGGAGGGAATATATGGAGAAAAAAATATATGCAAAATACTTGGCATTCAGAGGTGTGAGTTTACATGTGTGTGGCTGTTACACTTTTGTGGTAATTAAATTTCTCTGTGTTGCAGAGGATGCCTTCTCTGGCATGGATTGGATGGTGGAGAAGATGGATCTGAAGGAATTTGACTTTGATGCCCTGTTAGGTATAGATGACCTGGAAGCCACCGTCTCTCCAGACGAGCTCATGGCCACGTTGGAAGACTCGTGTGATCTCCTATTAGACCCTCCTACCCAGGAAATTCATGACAAAGAACCTCCACTGATAACTGACCCAATCATCCATCACCCAGAATCTCCAATTGGAGTAGATCAGGTGGCCTCACTCACCCCCCTTTTGTCTCTTCCACTTTCCCCAGAGTCCCTGACTTCATCTCCAGATGATTCTTTTAGTTTAGATGTAGGCAGTGAAGTCGATGTTCTGGAAGGAGACAGAAAGCCAGAAGCCACCACTTTCCTGGTGGTGGTGTTCCCCAAGTTTGAGAAAGAGGAGGAAGCCCATTCTGATAATGATAGTGGAATATGCATGAGTCCAGAGTCCTACCTGGGGACACCCCAGCACAGTCCAATCACCTCTGTGGGCTCTCCCAATGACAGCCAGTTTCCCACAGACCCCATTTGTGGTTCTGTGCAGCCCAAACCATACGATCGTCCTGCAGAGAAAGTAGTGTCAGCAAAGGTGAAGGGAGAAAAGAGAGTTGATAAGAAACTGAAGAAAATGGAGCAGAATAAAACAGCTGCCACACGTTACCGGCAGAAGAAGAGGGCAGAACAGGAGGCCCTGTCTGGGGAGTGCAGAGAGCTAGAGCAGAAGAATGAGGCACTAAAGGAGAAGGCAGATTCCCTGAGCAAGGAAATCCAGTATTTGAAAGATTTGATTGAAGAGGTCCGCAAGGCCAAGGGCAAAAGAGCTAAAGTCCCTGTGTAGGGTAGTCAGAGTAGAAGTTTATATGCATGTACATAGAGCTTGGTGCTAAAAGCTGTGTATTACTGCCTAATAAATTATTTTATAGTAAGTTGGCTTTTTTGTGTGCATGGGTATGGGTGCACTTGAAACACATCACCAGTTTTTCTCACTATCCGGTTATCTTCATAATCAGACTTTGGTCTTGGACTTCTAGCTAATAGAATGGCGATACTATGCAGTGTTCAAAGTATCAGGTATTTAAAATAAACTTGCTGCCCCTGCATTCTGTCCTGCTCCTGGTGTAGAATTCAGGTAATGCAAGCAAACTGGGATAGGGGTTTGGATGGAGGACAAATGTGTTCTAATTTTGGAAAACCCAGAATGCTATAACTTTTCAAATACGTTTCACTGCTTGGCACTGTTTCCAGTCCTTTGGCCCTTAATCTTTGATTCATCTAGCTTGTGACCTATGCCAACCCTGAATTAGTTTGTGTTGGGTGGCTTGGCCTTAAAGTACACACACCACGCAATAATAGCTCCCATAGAAACCTCCCATTCTGGCATCCCCTGTTCAGCAAACTCGGGCATAAATGCAGTGTAAGTCCATTCTTCACTGATACTTTCACTAGATATCAACTGATCCTTGACAATGTGAATGTACTGTTTTTAAAAAGTTTGAGGCTTTAGTATGGCTTTCTGTTTCTATGATTGCGTTTGCAGCAACAGAGAAACTGACTAACTCAAATATGCAAAAGGTAGTGGTGTTTCCCCCTAACTTTTGACAGTTGACACTGTCCATTTAAAACACCAGGCAACTTAACTTCATGTGTTTATTTTTGGAATTAAGAGGATCTGTTAGGCTGCCATGTTTAAAGCTATTCCTAGTATCTGTAGGGCCCCAATTTAAGCTAGCTTTGGTTTATTGATTTATAAACATTCATCAGGCTGTTGATGTGACAGTTTGTGCACTTAGGTTAATCTTCAGGTTAGTTGTACCTAAAATGTGCTTTTATTCAGCGGCTGTGGCGCATTTATTTGTTACTGGCATTTGAGGAATCATTAATAGGTGGCAGTATCTTCAATTGCAGTAACCTGCTTTGCTACAGTGTACAGCTGTTGATACAAACTACATGTTTGGTGTTTTGTTTTAAACTGGCAAGCAAAACCTGACCAAGGCACTGAGGAGTGTGGAGGTAAGCCTTGTCCCACTTGACCGAAGGGCTAAAATGGAAAAACAGTATTGGTTTGAGTCTTCCTTGATGTATAAATTTTACTAGGTGGCACCAGGAGCCTTACCCATTTTTTGTACTATGGCCATAGAAGCAGCTGTATCCACTTCAGAGAGTAACAAATAGGCTACTGCTTTTCCACCTTCATAAGAGAGTTGGACGACTTGTTTCTTGCTGTAGTGAACATTTTTGTCATGGGCATTTACTATGACTTACTAAAAGAACAGCTAATTTTGGCTTGATATACTGGAATGCTGAATTTTTGAGCTTCAATGTTCCCTTTCAGACCACTTTAAAACCTTTAGAGCTAATTCTAAACAACCTATGGCACTCTTCAAAGAATGATGGTGGTAAAGTACTCTGGCCAAATTACAGGTTGGTAATTGCCTGCCAAAAATTATGTTCATATGAAAGATAATCAAACTATTGCTGGAACAGAATGATTGCTGCATATAAACCCATACATATCTAAAATGATAGGTCTTATACAGCATGAAAGATTTTATGACCATGTACTAACAAGGCACTGCAACAAGACAGTCTATGCCCCAACAAGCCTAAAATCTTAACAGTAAATATTGGGGAAACCAATGGCATAACTTGCTACTGTATATATTTTAGGTATTACATCTGCTCATGCAGTTTTCAAGTGGCTATGTTAGAGACTTGCATCACCTTAGAATGGGTAGAGTAAATGGTACATTTATTTGAGGTGGGGGAGTGCACCCAAAAACAAATGTAAATGTACACTTTTCAGTGCACAGTTGGTACAACTTACATGTTTTCCTAATGTGGGTGAAATAAGGCTGCATTTTTCTTAGCCTAAAATTAACAAGCAATGAAGTGTAGAAGTGACCCATTTCTTGAACATAGCTTTGCTGTAACCTATGTTAAGGAAAAAGCATTAGTAAATGTGCATGGAGGAGTTAGAAAGTTAGGGGACTCTTACATCTGGATCACCACTTCCCACCTAGGGCTCATAATACACAAAACTCTTTACTTCCCTAGAGAGTATTATGGGCAGAGGCTCATCAGGAGGCAGCTGCTGAGGTGTCATCTAGGGCTGGGGCAATCATTCTAGATGAAGGGAAGAAGCTTGCTCCAGGGCAGATGTGTTTAAAACTGAATACACAAGGATCTCAAGGAGCCACCTGTCTTGTGAGTGGGTCAGTGTGTATTCCCTGGCTGTATCGTACCAGACTAACTTTCAGGAGTTAGCTAGGACACCTCCAAAAGGTTACCTAGGGATTTACTTTGGGGATTTTTTCACTGTCTTTCTAGGGACTTAGGTCCCAACCATAACAGTAAAAATCAAAGTAGCTAACACATTGCTTGTTCTGGTTTGTGACTTCCAGTTGTTCATGTTTCAGCAGAGGGGAGAGGTAGCCTCATTTTGAGAGCTCAGTCCTAGATCCTACTAGAAGGGTGTCCAGAAAGTTTGTCACACTTGCTGCGGCATGGTTTGGTGAGGTTTTTATTACAGAATATCCTGCTAGTCTAACCCTCCATTCAACTAATTCCAGAGACCATCCTTCCTAGAAAATTTTGGGGATATGTGGCTCTTCTGTCCTAGAGTGGATTCTGCTATTATGTCTTGCTTAAGAAAGTCAGACAGCCATGCAGCATCTAATGCTGGCTCTAAAACGCCCCTAGGTAAGAAAGGGGAATCTTGCTAAAAAGTTTCATGATAAACCCGGGTCAGTTATATGCCCTATCCAGGTTCTTGCTGCAGTCCCTGGCCTGAATGACATGGGCCAGGATTCCTTCAGTCTTTCCACAAACATCCTCACAGCAGCTCCCTACAGGTTTGTTGAACTTTATGATTTTGAGCACATGGAGGGTGGGAAAAAAGCAAGTTCCTAAGGGGGTCTGTTTCTTGGGGTGAAGTCTGGATTTAGCCAGCTCTGACTTGTCAGGCAACAAGTTTATTTTCCTGAGCTGGCTTTCCAGTAAAGAGATCTAAGAGTTGGTTAGAAAATGAAGAACAAATTAAAAGAAAGTTTTGAATAGACCCTTTTATTTCACCTTATTCAAATGAAATCTAACAAATGCTATTGAAACAGTTCATAGACTCTAAGGTTAGAAGGGACCAATATGATCATTTAGTCTGATCTGCACAATGCATGCCACAGAACCTCATCCACCCCTGTAATAAACCTCTAACCTATGAGTGAGTTATTAAAGTCCTCAAATCATGGCTTAAAGACTTTAAGGTACAGAGAATCCACCATTAAGTGAGCCGTGCCCCATGCTAGAGGAAGGCGAAAACCCCTTAGAGCCTTTGCCAATCTGCCTTGGGGGGACATTCCAAATATGGTACTACTGTTTTGTTTTTGTTTGGTTTTTTTGGTTACCCAACCATGTTTTTACATGAAAAATCCCAGTTTTTCTTAAATGAAATATTTGAATAATTATTTTGATTTAAAATGTTGCACATTTTTTGTGAAAAATGAGAAAGCAAACAAATGTTGGGGGGTAATGGGGAAGGATTTACTTGTGATTCTTTGTTTCTGGCAATGGTGGCACAGGACCCTTCTGTTTCACTCTGACCTGGTGAACCAGTTCTTTAAAAACTCAAATTCGGAATGGAATCCTTTAGGTCATCTGCTAATGAGGGATCAAGTTATTCCTGAAATTGTTGAAGCTAAGGATGCTTACGAACACATCTTCATCATTCACGCTAGCCAGAAGTTCTTGAAGGTTGCATAAGATAGTTGCCATTTTCTCTTTAGTGCTTTTTTATGTGAGCTGGAAGGCTGTGTTGGTTGTCCAGGTTTTTTTGCATAATTTCATATTTGAATGATTGGCTTATTTAGGCGCGTATGGGACTGGGCCAACTAAGTGGTACAGGAAATGATAAAATAAGCTTCCTGATTCCATCCATCCCCCCAGCTCCAGGCAGACTATACCGTATCTCAGGTGGACGCTGTTTGGGTCAGGTTGCAGTCACTGGATGCTCACAAAGTACAGGAAACATTGTTTCGAAAGGAAATTGAAGTGCAGGCATTCCAGGTGGGCTTCTTAGTAGTTTGAAAGCTAATCAAGGAAAAGCATGTCCTTGTAAAGAGTGATTGCACAATGGAAGTCCTGTACTACCAGAATGCTGAAGGACATTCTTTCATTCCCCTGGGTTTGAGATGATCTTTGTTTCAACAGGGGCTTATTGTTCAGTGTCACCTTCACTGCACAGCAGACTGGCTTTGCTGATCCAATTTTTTAGACAGTGTGGTTCATAAAGATGGGGTCCTTGAGTAGGACCCAAAGAAATGGGGAATCTTCCCTGTAACTGCTCTCTTACCAACAAGTGTTCTATTTTTTGGCAGCAGGTACCCAGACTAGCAAGACTAGTCAGGTTCCATGCTTGCTTTTTCCTGGAATGTCCTCCTTGGTGTGTGGTTTTCCTCTTGGTGCTCATGTGGAAGATTCTGAAGAAAACTGCTTGTCATAGGGACTCCCTTAATCCTAGATGCCTGATACTGGCAAGCTTGGTATGTGGACATGCTGATGCTTTTCCAAGGGATAAGAAGTCCTTTGTTCTTATGCCAAGATCTTTGCCAGCAGGGTCTCATAACTTTCTCAGGCCCTGATACCCAAATTTCTCAGCCTGGTTTGCAATAAGACACTCTTAAAGGAGTTGTGCATTTCTGCTAAGGTGGCCCAGACACTGCTACACTCACAGCAAAAATGACTTACCTCTCTTGCTTTCTGTCATGTGGGTGCTTCTATTCCAGCTGATGCAGGTAAGAGAGTTCCTCTCCCTCCCCAGCTAGATGGACCAGAATAACATCCATCTTTGATGTCAAAGTAGAAAGTTTTCATTAGAGGCCTAGTTTCTGACCCACTCAGTTTTCTTGTTACTGTGTTAAAGAATCTGTTAGGGGGACTAGGAGATCCTCTTGTCTGGTGTCACAATAATTGAAGTACATCCTTCATTTAGCTCCCCACTGTCTTTGAGGAGTCTAATACTTGTTCTCAGGTTATACAAATCTCTGCTTCATAGCTTTGAAGGTAGTTCCTGAGTAATGCTAACCTTGGGGAAGGGAATGGAATGGAAGAGCTCCCAGCACTTGCCTGTAGTCTTCCCTATTAGCAACAAGGATGACCTTTGCATTTATCCCTGTTTTTGCTATCCTCCTTTCATCTGATCCATACATCTAAGTATCTGTCCCGTCTAACCCAGGAAGGGAAATGCCTGGCACACCTTGGACGTCAGAAGGGCCCTCAAGGGTAATTATATGCACCAGGAGCCTTCAGGTGAAATGGATACCCCTTTTCCAGCTCTTCCAGGGTTTGAGGAAAGGCTTCATCATGTTCAGAGACATCCTAGTCAAATGGATCAGGTCTGGTACCAGAAGGCTTACAAGGCCATAAAACTTCTCTGCCAGCAATACTTAAAACTCATTATGCTGGAGTTATCTCCTAGACCAGAGATGGGAGGTGACCATAACAGAGGCCTGTACAGCTGTCACCCTATGGAAAAACACCCAAGAAAGGGAGATAACATGAAACTTGGCTGAAGAAGAAAATGGAGCCTGGTGCTCCCTATACGCTTTCACAGACACTACTGAATAGGGTCACAGCCTTTGCTTTTCATATGAAAAGCTCTGCAGTCAGAAGAATAGGTGAGAAGGGGTCAGGATCCATTTCTCCCCACTCCCTCACCCAGAGGCTCCCGCTTCTTACTCAGCCAAGTTTCATGTTATCTCCTTTCCTTGGGTGTTTTCCATAGGGTGTACAGCCTCTGCAATGTCAGCCTAGCTACAGAAAGGTAAATCATATTGCCACTGTATCTTCTAATTCAATGGTTCTCAGACTTTTTAAATGGAACCCCCCTCCCCCCAGTGGACTTTTGTCTAACAATTGCCCTTCCCCTGAATCAGGCCCCCTAACCCCCTTCTGAAGGGGGGGGGGGGCCTTTCAGAAAAAAATGGCGGGGGGGCTTTCCGCACTGTTGGCCATTTTTTTTTTCTGAAAGGGGTGGGTTGGGGTAAGGGGGCGCACGATTGTTAGGAGGGCGCTTCCTGTGCTGTAAGCCCTAACAGTCGTGCCTGCCTTCCCTCAAACCTCCCGCTTTCAGGGGGAAAAAAAAAGGGCCTACGGCACAGGAAGCATGGCAGCAGCAATGCAGGGAGCAGCGAGCACCAGAGTGGCACGGGAAGCAGGGACAGCAGCTGCGGCAGCAGCACAGGGATCGTGTGCAGCAGGGGGCTGCTGCTGCTGCAGGAGGTGGATGGTGGTGGCTGCTTCCATCTCCAGGGAGGATGGAGCTGGACCGGCTCTGTCTCCTGCTCTGCACCTCCTCCCATGATCCATCTCGCACCCCCTCGGGGGGGGGGGCCTGCCCCCACTGTTCTAATTTGCTTTCCATGACTCAGTGGAGACCACCGAGATTCCTATCATGGTAGACTTTGATGAGAGATTCTTTTCTGGTAGGTAGAAAAGGCTAATAGATTTCTTTCAGATAAAAAGGACTCAAACTGGAGAGACAGAAGAAGGAGCCCCAGATAGCGGGAAAATCCTTGATGCAGCCTGGTCAGCATCGTCTCAGAGCAAGAGAGGATCCAGAATCTGCACAATCTCAACTGAGCTACAGAAAACACATTAGCTGGTAAGTGAGGCTATAAAATGATTTTAGAGTTAACCCACATAAGAGGGAGTCAAATGCTGTCATGGCATGTGAATAAACTTCTTCCTATGTTCCTGTAGCAGCTCTTATAGAACAGAGCCAGATATGTTTTATGCACAAGGAAGAGTGTAACATAAGAACCTATATAGATCAGAAATATTCCAATTTCCTACCACTGAAATGCAATCATCCAGGAATAGGAAGACCAGAACTGCAGACTGCGACAGGGAACAGCATGACACTTCCACTTCTATATTCCCCCCCTTCTCTCAGGAAAACAACATTTTTCTTTAAAAGAAGTGTAGAAAAAACTATCTCTGACTGCGCCTGTAAGCTTCTGTTGTCAAACAGGTCATCAAGCTGATGCTCTGGCTACCTCATGGGGTCATATTTTAATTACACATGTAATTTTCAAGAAATAATTCTTAATGATTTAGTCATTTTTTAAAACAGTATCAGCAGATAAGACAGTTTTGTCTCCCGCTGGAATTCCGTGCCACTGTGTGATACAGAATTTGCACATATCCACTCCACACCCACCCTCCATCCCTGCTGTCGGAATCGGCAGAAAGAAGGGATTGAGGGTGTGTGGGGCCGGCAGCGCCCTATGTATCGCGGCATGAGCGCGGCACTCCAGCGGGCGCCGGAGCTGGCCCCACAGAGTCTGCTAAGGGAAAAAAGTCCGGGAACCATGCACGAGGGCGTGCACTCACCAAGGGGAATGGATATGAGCAACCCATCTCAAACAACAACAGGCACTGGCAAGTAACCATCTTTTTACTGTTTACATAGAGGGCACGTCCTATAGAATCATAGAAGATTAGAGTTGGAAGGAACCTCCAACCCCGCGCTCAAAGCAGGACCAACTTCAACTAAATCATCCCAGTCAAGACTTTGTCAAGCCGGGCCTTAAAAACCTCTAAGGATGGAGATTCCACCACCTCCCTAGATAACTCATTCTACTCGTAGTGCTTCACCACCTTCCTGGTGAAAATGTTTTTCCTAATATCCAACCTAGACTTCACCCACTGCAACTTGAGACCATTGCTCCTGGTTCTGTCATTTGCCACTACTGAAAACAGCCTAGCTCCATCCTTTCTGAAATCCTCCCCTTTCAGGTAATTGAAGGCCCCTATCAAATCCCCCTTCACTCCTCTTCTGCAGACTAAATAAGCCCAGTTCCCTCAGCCGCTCATAAGTCATGTGCCCCAGTCCCCTAATCATTTTAATTGCCCTCCGCTGGACTCTCTCCTATGCCCAACAATAGGGAAGTAGGGAAGTAGCATGAGTTCCCTGTTGCACTATGTGAATACCAGTCTCTGTGTATGTTTGGCAGGATCAGAGATTTTCCAGTGTCAGTGCAATTACAATAATTATGAATTCTGGATTGACGTGTCTCTTGGCTTAGAGGATTTCTCTGAGTTTCAGTGAGGGGATGGAGGGAACAACATAGCTGGCTCAAAGAAGGTACTGTGTGGGCAGGTGCAATCTTCACATAACTCTCCTCATGCACTTCAAGCCAGAGGGGGGCATCCCTGCATATTCCACTCCTGTTCCATTGGGTAAGTGTAACTCAACTATTCCTATGCATAGCTCATGACAATACAGACACGAGTCTCCTGCAAATCTGTGCTGACCATTTGTCCTCTTTCTGTTACTATTGCATGCCAACAACTTCCTCTTCAGTCTCTTTTTAGATCCAGGTGCTTGTAGTTGTTTTAAATACAAATAGAAAAGCAAAGCATCACCAAAGGAGCCACCCTCTTTTGCTGTCCTGAGAAAACAGCTGTGCTCCTGCACCTTGTATGTAAGCCCAAATCCCCAGCTGCAGCTTTGCAGAGTGAAAGGGTGATAAAATCTGAATAGACTCTTGGCAAGAAGCCCAGAAATAGCAGCAAGGGCATGCTGTCCTTCTCCCTCTTAGTGCCACTGAGCTGGGCTAACCAGCAGGATAAGGCAGGATATTCTGGTCATACTATTTCAGGCACAAGCCCAAGCCCCTTCCCCTGCTCTCATCCCAGCACAATCTTCTGTCTACTCTCCAAAAAGCAGTCAAGGTGCTTCTTGGGCAAACATATCCTTTGCCTCACTCATGTTTCCTGATACCTTATGCCACATCTAGTCACTTTTATGTGATTTGGTTCTACCTAACTTCCTGGTTCACCTTACCTTCTCCATTTTGAACAGTCCGCTTTTCCCATAACCACTAGGTAAGAGTTCTCCAACTGATTACCAATTGCTTCCCTAGGTCTGAAAACTTTTATTAGGGCAACATTTATTTTCCAGTGAAAATAAACCCAATCATTTAATCCTGCAGACTTGGTAACCATCTGCATTGTTCTCCAGTGTACACTATTCAGCATTACTATCTTCCTGTGTGCACCAACTTTTTATTAGCAAGTCACGGTGCCTGGATTCAGGCTGCTTTGGAGACTTTTTCTCCTTCTGCGCCATCTTTGCAGTAGAGAACAACTTATAGATTCTCCCTAAATTCGATTTCTAGTGTAGGCAGTGTTCTTGGATCTAGAATATGCTTCCTCTCTTGGACCAACAAAGCTTGACTGAGTGCATGCTTCGAGGCCCAGCTGCTCAGTCTGGCCTTTTGTGACTGTGTGTGTGTGTGGGTGTGAGATTTCTGTGGATTAGGGAATTCTATTTTAAGTTGATTAATCAAAATGTTGCTTTTAAATGCACCCATGCCAAGCCTTTAGGAGATCATAAAACAGCTAGCTTTACAGATGACTTCCAGCGAGCGTTTTAAATGGTCACACACTCACTCGCGAAGCAGTGGTCAATCACTTCACATTTCACCTTCCTGAATGTTCCTCACACATCACACCATTTTTTAAAGAGGGTAAGTGGGCTTCTTGCTGATGAAAAATGTCAAGTTAACCTATGGGGATATGGCAGTCCTCTAATTATCACCAGTCAGTGCAGCATAGGTCTCAGCAATGTAAGCTTCCTCCATATGCTGTCTGCTACACTGGTGTGACTCACTTCTGAGCAGGAAGTATTGAGAGTGTGACCTAGAGAAGGGGGGAGTCACCGTCACATACCATTTAAGCATTGTTCTCTGAAATGATGAATTAACCAGTCAGCGAGAGAGGTAGTGTAGCTCAGGCCAACAGTCCATCTAGCCCACTGTCCTATCTTTGCCAGTAGCCAATATCAGATGATTCAGAGAAAGATGCACCTATGGAATAACCGTCCCACCAGGGAAGCATTTTCCTATGCTGCTCAGTTAGTGGTTGGCTTATGCCTTGAAGCAGGAATTTATATCCCTCCTATTTATTCTAACTGGCGATATCCATATCAATATCTAATCTTTGATTCCACTAAATTCTTAGGCCAAGATCTCAAAGCTATTAGGCCACCAAAGTTCCACTGAGTTCAGTCAGAGGTAGATGCATAAACAGCTTTGAGGATTTGGGGCCTACCTCATTATGTAGCAGCTAATTCATTGGGTAAGTACGCATTAGGTAAAAATAATTCCCTTTCTTCTTAAATTTGACGACTTTGATTGTCCTTGTCTAGTATTATGAGATTTGGTGGGGGGGTGGGGGAGAGGAGAGAAGCACCTGATTTAACTTTGCTGTATCATTAATTACTCAGGCTGCTATCATGTCCTCTCTGACTTCAGTAGGTCCATCTTCCATGGACTTTCAGTGAGCCTCAGCCCCTTCTGAAAAGGGGACTTCGGTGCTTTTGAAAGTTTCACTACTAGTCTTTTCAATTGCTCTAGACCTAGTGCTATTTTCATCACCTCTCTCTACCTGTTGTTTCTGCTATATCATTTTAGAGATAAGGAGACAGAATGAGAAGTAGCCTAGGCGAGGGTTTCCCACTGTTTTATATAATGGCATATAGTCTCTCTTTAAACTATTCCTTATGCATCCTAATATTGGTTGCTGCTCCTTGAAGAGGCTTTTGCTCAGCAGTTTGGAGTCTTAATGTATAAATTTAACTCAGCAGTGTTTGAGTAGTTCAGTACACACTGTCTTGTGTGTCTCAACACTAACTCTACCAGTTTGCTTCCCATTGGTGTTATAGAGGGAGTGTAAACCACACCCTGGTTTTATGGACCTGATTCACAAGAGGCTACCCTGTCACTCCTCTGCCAGAAGTAGACCAAGGCCATACTCAAGCTCATTATTTACATTTATATTAAAGCTGCTGCTACCTCTTTCTCCTCCCTGTGGGTGGGGAAGTTGTATGGGAGATGGCAACCCTCCAGGTTTTCTATATTTTCTGCTGCAGCATAGTCCGCCAATGCTGCAGACCTGGGATCAGAGCCAGGAATGCCACCACGAGTTCCTCCAACTTACTGTACTCACCCTACAGCAGTAGGAAGGATTCTAATGTAGGAGCTCACAGCCAGAGAATGTGCACTGACAGGATCAGCTGTACCAGGCTGCAGAGTTTTAGATTAGATTTAGAACCTTTCCCTTCTGCTTCTATCAGGGGAAGCCAAGTGGAAATAGCTATTTAAAAGTAAAAGCACCAGTATCACTCCTTGCACTCTAAAAATCCTTCCTCCCTTTCTTGTGAAACACAGCTTTGCCTGTAAGTGATGGCCGAGTGAAGCAACAGGCTGTTCCAACCCTGCTTTCTCAATGCCCCACAACTGTCTTTCACTATCATTTGCACATTTAATGTATTCTATACAAAGAAGTCTCTTGTGGCTCCACACTCCACTCCCCAAAATGCTGTTCCTTCAGCTTACAGATGGTGAGAAGCGGCCTACTGGGACAGGGAAGAGGACTCACTGGCCAGCTGTGCCTAAGTGTCATGTGGGGCTGGGCTATGCTCTTCCACTTGATATAACCAAGCCTGAACAGGCCTTCACACTTGTTTGGGGACTGAGCTCAGCTAATACAGGTAGAAACAGCATATTTAGTTGGAATATGTAAATACATGTTTAAACAGTTCTTAGCATGTCTCATAGTTACCAGGGCTAGCTCTACTTCTGTTCTCTTCCTGGTATGAGTGCAGTCAGGTGTCAGGCCTCATGACTTCACCTCTCCTGGGGAGCATTTCCATAATTTTCACCCAAGACTTAGTCTAGGAGTGGATCACTTCTGCTTGCCCAGCAGGTCCAACTGGGTTTAGCACTTGTGGTTCTTTCCTTCTGGAGTCCGACCAGCAGCATACACAGTCACCAAACAAGCTTCTTAAAACAATACCTCAGTTTTAATAGTAGGAACAAATAATTTAGAAGGATTTTAAACCAGCTAACAGTCTTTCCATCCCCATTACTTTCCATCCCCAATGGCAGCCTAGAAAAACCTAACTCCTTCAGCCTCCCAAGTGGCTACCTATGTCAGGTCGGTGCCCTCATGCAACCACCTCCTTTCTTGCGAGGAAGCCCCTTTTTAAACTGCCAGACTTGTTCTTTGGTATTCCCAAAGCTGGGCCCCTCTGGACAAAACTAATTTTGCAGGTTGGCTGGAAAGGGAATAAAAAGCCCTCAAATATAACCATCTGGGTATCATCTCTTAACCCTTAAGTCTTTGCTTGCTGAGAAGTAAAGGTCTGCCCAGGCCTAATTTTCAAGCCCCCACAACCCAACCCTACTTTCTAAACTTGAGACAGTGCCACTGCTTCCTGCCCAGAATAGTTGTGTCCCATCAGGTTGTTCAGTCCTCTGGAGGGGCAGCTTATTTCAAGCCATTCTTTCACTTCCTGCTTGTTTTTCCTTTCAGTTCCTATTAAATTAATATTCATATAGTTAAACACCCCGATAACCATGTCAACATGCAAAATTCACGAGTTACAAAGCAGCTCCACTACTGTCACAATATGTATGACAAGTTTATTTTAAACAAGATGGAAAATTAAAAATGACTCTCTAAACTTACGCTGGCCAACTTCTTGAAATAAATTTAAACAGTTACATAGGGAGAAGCCACTCATCTCTGTATACATTTCATTGCTTCTGCACCAAGAACACTCACAAAATAAGGGAACTGGCTCTTGAACTACTCTAGTCTGTCGAGAGAGGAAGTGGGTAACTGAGAAATCCCCTTTCATGTTCTCTTACACAAGTTCCAAGAAACATGTACAATAAGGAACATGAATTCTCAGAATTAACTATTTTAATCACTACAGCTGCCTTTTTTAATAACAGCTTGACTTCCCAAACTTTGCAGTTCTGAGAAACCCTCCCCCACACCCTACATGACAAGCATGCAGGCAAGTGGGTGATAGAACACAGCCATGAGGAAAGGAGCAACAAGAAAAAATTTGGGGATTGCAATGAGAAGGAAAGAAAAGTGTAGTGGGCTCCTCTTACAAACAAAGAGACATGTCAGCTCAGCCAGGCTACTTTACAAGGAGGCAATTATTCACTTAATTGACATTTGGGCGCCCCCCCCCCCTTTTTTTTTTTTTTTGCACTCAGCCTTTATTCCTTTGTTTTCAAGAGAACAAGGGAAATCCTTTCTGGGGGTTCAGGGCAGAAGCAGATGGCAGTAAAGTCATCACCTCCAGAAACACATTAGCATAGGATTGGCACAGTGGATGAATGTCTCTGAAACATCAACTGCCCCACCTGCTGGCCAGGCTGTATGTGGCAACATCCAAATTATTTTCTGGTAAGAAAAAATTGCCTCCCTTGACCCGGCATCACAATACCAGCCAAAGGTTCTGAATAATATGTTGCCTTCACCTTCGCAAGCTGGTGTTTGCAAGGCAGGGAAGAGTGGGTATTCTCAGGGGAAGAGGCAGATATCCAGACCTAGCAGTTTTGTGACAGAGGAGCTGTTAGCTGGGTTGATACTAGGGCCAGCTGTACGACAGACACACCATCCCTATGTGGCTGGTATCCTGATTTAACGGGCTTGAGTGTAAGCTACAAGCTGTATGGTGAACTACTTGCCTGAAAAAGGAGATTTGTGGGAGGGAAGGCTGGGAGGAGTCGAATACAGAAGGGTTATTTCACTTCCACTCAGAGCCCTCTGAAGTAGAAAGGAGTAGAAAATAGCCACATATTAACATGGAGCACAGAGGCCTTTCACACAGTCCCAAGTCAGCCTAAACTGAATCGTGCTTGAATGACCTGTTTAACTTCTGCCAACCCCACCTATTGTAATAATCATTCCACCCAGAGGTAAACATGGGTAGTCTCTACCATAGTGATTATTGATCAAGCACCCTAAGCGTACATGGCATTTTACAAGTAGAAAAAAGTCAAGGTCCTTGCATGATGGAGATCATAACCTGAACAGAGGTTTAAATACTACTCACATCTCCTTCCTAGAACATCCTTCCTTTTTTTTTTTAAAATCATTTGTTTCAGCTGCTCCACAATTCAGCTCTAAATCATCTCCGGTGCTTTCCTTAATGACACCTGCCCTTAAACTGGCTTTGCTAGACCAGATGGCTAGCAGGATCCTGCCTAAGAGAAACAGTTTGCATCTGGCTTGGATGAAGAGTCTGCTCTACTGCAACTGAGCATGAGTGAGGTGCTAGCTAGAAGTGGGCACTTAAAGGAAACATGATGCACCCTAACAACATGATCTTCCTGGCTGCTTTTGAGTCTACAGCATCACATCCCATGCTAGCGACTAAAAAATGGTGTACCGGTATGTGAAGTCAACAAATGTTTAGATGTCACGACTGTTGCAAGACAAGAGGCAACACCACACTCCCGTGGTCTCCCACCCAAAGCAGGAGGTCCGGGTCAGTCTTGTGCAGTTTTGGAAAACCAGGACCTGCAAGAGTTCTCATCACGTGGATCCAGCTCGCCCAAAGTACTCTCTCTCAAACTTCTGGAAGTCTTCCTCCGTGAAGACCGTGCCTTCAGATTTCTTCTTTGGCTTCCCTGGGGGACGGTCTCTAGATTTCCTGCCCCTATTCTGGGCAAGAACCTTCAAACAACAGGAAGAAAAGATTATTACAGCCCTTGCTAATCCAGTTCCAGATACAGTATAAACTGCTGTGCCAGTAATTCTCATCCCAACCTGCAGTAACCCCCTGCTATTTCAATCCTGGCAATGTAGAGAATTATAAGATATATGTTTACTAGGGCTAACAAAAACTTGTTTGGGGCAGCAGCTGACTCCACTTGGGTTTTTGGGACTAACGTCAAAGACAATTTCAGCTCTTTTGCTGCTGACAACTTTGAAGCCGAACCAACTGCTAGGGCTGAAGTTCATCACACATTTTGTTAAAAAGAAGAACGGGTTATTTACAGCATCCCTTTTGTCCACTTAGTTCTCTGGCCTTTGATTTTCTTGAAGCTCCCAGGCATGGCTTCATCTATTTGAAGACAAACCACAGGACAAATTCCCAGGTGTATGGGAAGTACTACCCCAGCCGCTATGATCTGTTTCTCAGTTACTGGCCAGCTGCCTGTGGCAGAACAGGTTTCTCTGCTGAACAGTCATTGTAGGCTCTAGGACAACTCAACAGTGACGGGGAAAGCATAGTCTAATGGGCTGGAGAGAGGAAGATAGTTCTGTGTTCTCAACCTGGATCCAACACCTTTGCTTTAGTTTCTCCCTCTGCAACGTTAGGCTGATATGTCCCTCCCTTAGAGGAGTATATAGTGACTAGTATATAGGACACTATATATCCTGAATTAGATAAATGCCATCAACCCAATACACTTCTGTACTTTTTTTGAACAATTTCATTGGAACAACAGCTATAAGAGAAACAGAGCAAAACATTTTCTTTCCCCACAGTTTACTTTTTATATCTGATAGACTGTGGTCAGTTGCCTTAGCTTCCCCAGTTGTATGGGTCTTTAACAAATTAACAGGGGAGAGAAATATTTTAAGTGATGGGAGGAAAAGCCAAAAGGGGCACCAGATGTAGCACTTGGAATTAGCTTTTTAAAAATTGTCAACTTGACACATACTCATTGATTCTATTAAAGGGAGATATGGAGGACTGCAGACATAATGAAATAGAGGTTTGAATAAGTAGGGAAGAACTGGGGAACAGATGGGTCAGAAAGAGAACTTTTACTGAAGAGAGTAAGGGGCACATATTGAAGAGAAAGGAAAACATGGACAAACAAATGAGTATTCAGAGAATGAATCCAACATGAAACAACAAAAAGGATCACCTAACAGACAGATTACCCAATAAGAGACAACTTTTAAATTAATGTTCTTTAATTTTATTGTACTTTCTTTGTAGGCATTACTCTTTTTACAGGAAAAAGATGGATAGTATTTTAAGCATTTACCATATTAATATTGCCAGCTACCCTGAATTCTATCAACAGCAGAAAAATGGAATGACCCAGAATTCTCCAAAAATCACAAGCTCCGGCAGAAGAATGCCTAGTATTTGGCCCTACTGTAGCCAGTTAGACTCCACTTATATAACTGAAGATTCTACCGGATACCCCAAAATCCACATTTTTCTGTACAGTTAGTTACATTTAGGAAAAGCGGCCCCATTAAAATCATCTTGCTGGATCCTCCCAAAAATCCAAAGGCTGGCCCTGGTTTATGTGATCATTATAGACCATTTTGGGAGCTGGAGGTGATGTAAGTTATTTCATAAGCATACCCAAAAATTCGAAGGTTGCCATTAGCTACAATCTAATTTATTTTTTAAATTAATCTGTTCTTCAGGTGTTCATCAGTCTCCAAGGCAAAGGACCTGTTGGAGCCACTTCCCCTTTAGATGTGTTCTAGGGCAGGGACTCCCAAACAGTGGGCCACAGTCCCAGGTGCTCTGCCTGCACATGGGTGGAGCTTGGGGAGGGGAATGACATGAGGGGTGTTGCCCCCCACTTTGGGGGGCACCATTTAAAGGTTCAGCTGCCTCCCCAAACAGCTCGAGTTTTGTGCCCCCCACCTGCAGCCATCACGTCTGACTGGGAAGCAGAAAGCAACAAGGAGTTCCATGCTAGGAGCTGGCCATCAGCCACCCCGCTGGCAGAGCGGGGGTTGGTGACTGCCCCCGCCTGGGGGAGCCCAGCACCCCCAGCAGGCAACAGAGAGCAAAATAGAAACATTGGACAGAACGTGAGAAGGGGCTGGCTTTGAGAGGCAGCAGCTCCCAGGGCAACTGGAGGAGTCTGGATGGTTCATGGCTATTCCTGCTTTGAGCTGCTGCACCATGCAATACATGGCTGTTGGGCCCCCTGGAGTATCAGCCCTGTTGTGGCCCTCCCCCCCCCGCAAGGGACTGGGGCTTCTTTTCGGCACTGGCAGCCCCTGAGCCCTTCCCTTGTTCCTGTAAAGGGAGTGTCTGTGAGGTGTCCAGGCTGCCAAGTGATGAGCTCCAGGCACTCAGGAGGCTGCTGAGGTGGAGGATGTTGGCAGAGGCTGGCTGTGGCACCTGCCTGGCCCCTTCGCCCTCTTGCTAGTCCTGGTCCTTGCTGAGGTGAGAGGCCGTGCACACCCTACAGTGCCTCTCTCCCTGAAGGATGCGTGGCAGCGCAGGCTACCAGCTTGGCACCCCAGGCTACCGGCTTGGCACCCCTTGCCTGATTTCCCATTACATCAGCCTGAGGGGACAATGGCTCACCTGCCTGGTGGGCGAGAGCACTATCAAACTGTATATGCTGATGTAATGAAAATTAATAATTTTCCTCAAGAAATATTAATGGTGAGCCACAGTACTGATTGCAGCTGCACAGGTGGAGCTCAGGGAGAAAGTTTGGGAACCCCTGTTCTAGGGAACAAAAGACAATCTTGCCTGCTGTGTGATGGTTTTGTCTGCCGTGAAGCAGCCCTTTGTCATGTACTGTAAGTTCTTCTTCAAGTGATCCACAGCCTGGTGCTTCCGATACTCCTCTGGGACAGGGCAGAAAGCAACAAAACATCTCTGTAAGTGTGTGCTGTATAAATAAATGAAGAACACAGGGAACCAGGTGGGGGGCAGCGCAACCTGGCTAGGACATGACACTTGCTGGGGTGTGTGTCCGTCTGCATCCAAACGCCATCGTAAGAGTCACGGGGACATGCTGTCCAGGAGTCGAAGCACAAACCAACGCGCTACACCCATGATCACGCCCCGCATGCTGCAGCGAGGCACAAGAGGTTCCTGTGGAGCCCCTGTCCGGCAGCGGGAAGGGCTAGGACGGGTGGAAGCAGGGGATGGGTGGGTCACCTGCCCAGCATGCAACAACAGGCCACTCCTCCAACCCCGCCAGCAGCTCCTCCAGGGGAAGGGCTGATGGAGGCTCCCCCAGTGACCCCGGCCCAGCCTGGGGCGGCTGTTTTCAGAGGAGCTGGTTGGTTCCTGGTGCAAGCCCCGCCCCGCCCCGCCCCCACACCGGCAAGGCGGAGCGCGCGGCTGGGGGAGGGTGTCTCACCGATCGCCGACTTGGTGACTTTGCCCTTGACCGTGTTCCTCTCCCTGCCGGGCCCCCGCGCCGTCTTCCTCCTCTTCGGGGGCTTCGGCGCCCGCTCCCGGGGACTGCTGAGCCCAGGCTGGTGCCCTGCGGGGAAGGGGAGGGGAGCCGTTAACGGGGCCAACCGCGCCCGCGAAGGATCTGAGCCCGCCAGGCCCCGCCCCGGCCCCGGCCCGGCCCGGCCCGGCCCCGCTCACCCGCCGCCTCCACCAGCTCCAGCCCCTTCCGCAGCAACGCGGCCGACATGGCACCGCCGCTTGACGCCGCGCTCCTCTCGGCCCACGTGGAGCCAGCAACTTCTGCTTCCGGCCCCCCGCTACCACACTTCCGGCCATGCTGCTGTTACGCCACTTCCGCCTTCTGCCCCCGGCCGTCGCACTTCCGGCTTCTGGGCTCGAAAAGTCAAATGGCCTCCGCCCCTGTTCCCGCACATGCGCAGAGGCACCTCGGGATGAGCTGGGGCCCCGCCCCTCCACGTGCTGCGGGGTGGGCGTGGCAGCCACGTCCCCGCCCCCCCCGGGGACCTGCCGGCTGGGTTCGCCCATGCGGTTGGGGGAGGGGGGCGCGCAGTAGTGGCAGGGTGTCGCTTGCTTGCCCGTGGCCCCGCCTCCCAGCCCGGCCTGCGCAGGGCGGTGGCTGCAGAGGCCAGTCCGTGCGGCACGTGAGCCCTCGTGTCCTGCTGGCCTCGTGCTGCGGGGCCTGCTGCAGGGACGGGGGTCTTGCTAAGCAGCAGCTGCTGGGTCCCTCAGCGCGCCTGCCTGCCCCCAGCTTGTCTGTCTGCTCTGCCCTGCAGCCACAACACGGTCACGCAGCCTCGTCAGCCCGGGCCGGGTCTGGGGTCCTTGGTGCAGAGCCACACAGTGCGGCTGGGGGGCTGCCCCAGGGGCGATAAGATCGATGGTGCCCGTAGCAGCCGGGGTCACGGTTCTACAGAGCAAGCCCCACAAGTGGGTCAGAGAACGCTAGAGTCGGACGGGACCTCAGGAGCTATCTAGTCCAACACCCTGCTCAAAGCAGGGCTATCAGCTAAATCATCCTGGTGAGGGTTTTGTCAAGCCGCAGCTGAAAAACCTCTAAAGATGGAGATGCCACTGTAACCCGTCCGTGCCCAGGGTAGCCCACTGATAATGCCAGGGTCAGGGCAGGCTGCAAAAGGAGAGCAAATTCTCCCAGCACTGGTGGGTGACACCACAGTCAGACTTCCCAACCAGCCACAAACAGTGCTTCTGATTCCCCCACACTGGTTATCAAGAAGCCACTTTGCAAATACACACAGCCCCCTTTACTGCATTTCAGTCTCTGGCTCCCAAACTGACACTAGGTCCAGTAAAGAGACCAGTTGCTTTAACTCTATGCTCTTTACTAAAAGATTCACTCTGATCCCAAAGGATCAGCCACAGTACCAGTTCACTATAAGTTTGGATCTTACCCAAAATACCACGCTGCCAGCCAATCCTTTAGTAACTAAAACTAAAGGTTTATTAATAGAAGAAAAACAAACAGTAAGAGAAGTGTTAAAGGCTTAAAGCAATCAGATACATACAGATGATTTAAAAGTCCATATACATCAGGTTTCTAGAACAATTGTGGAGTTGCAGGCTTGTATGGTTCCTCTGGTATACATCCAGTACCTGGATGGGTCTAAGTCCTTCA
Source organism: Mesoclemmys tuberculata (assembly GCA_007922155.1). Lineage (NCBI taxonomy): Eukaryota > Metazoa > Chordata > Testudines > Chelidae > Mesoclemmys > Mesoclemmys tuberculata. Next base: position 82,744,739 of record ML675616.1, on the reverse strand, counting down.
GTTCAGTTGCAAAGTGTGTTAATCCAGAGGTGTGTCCGCAGCTGGACAGGAACCAGGACACCAGGCGAAGACGAAGACAAAATGGTTTCTGTGGTTTGATCTTATATACCCTCTGTCACTGGCCATGTGGCTTGTGGAATTTTACAGGAACCAAAATGGAGTCCAGAGTCACATGGGCCAATCCTGGTGACTCTTCAGGTATGCCTTTAGTTTCTTCCTGGGCCTTTGGCTTCTGTAAAGGTCTTGATGGGCCATTAAGCGGGCTATTGTCCTGTGGCCTCTCTGTCTGGGGTGTGTCTTCTACAGCACAGTTTGAAATACAGGGATATCAAAGATCTCCATAACTTTCCTTACACATATTACACATGAACACAAATATTACCATCTTATTCAGCATATTATAACCTTTCTAACAGTACCTGACATGGTATGTCTTACATGAATCACTACGATTTTGACATATTAATGTTACATAACACAAATGCCCCCCCCCCTCTAATGCAGCCCGCGTGACAGCCACCACCTCCCTAGGTAACCCATTCCAGTGCTTCACCACCCTCCTAGTGAAAAACTTTCCTAATGTCCAGCCTAGACCTCCCACAGTGCAACTTGTTCTGTCATCTGCCACCACTGAAAACAGCCTCGCTCTGTCCTCCCTGGAACCCCCTTTCAGGTAGTTAAAGGCTGCTATCAAATCCCCCCTCATTCTTCTCTTCTGCAGACTAAACAAACCTAGTTCTTTCAGCTTCTCCTCATAAGTCTTGTGCTCCAGCCCCCTAATAATTTTTGTTGCCCTCTGCTAGACTCTCTCCAACTTGTCCACATCCTTTTTGTAGTGGGGGACCCAAAACTGGACACAATACTCCAAATGCAGCCTCACCAATGCTGAATAGAGGGGAATAATCACTTCCCACGATCTGCTGGTAATTCTCTTACTAATGCAGACCAACATGCTATTAGCCTTCTTGGCAACCAGGGCACACTGCTGACTCATATCCAGCTTCTTATCCACCATAACCCCCAGATCCTTTTCTGCAGAACTGCTGCCTAGCTTGTCGGTCCCCAGTCTGTGGCAGTGCATGGGATTCTTCCGTCCTAAGTGCAGGACTCTGCACTTGTCCTTGTTGAACCTCATCAGATTTATTTTGGCCAAATCCTCCAATTTGTCTCGGTCACTCTGTATCCTATCCCTATCTTATTCCTACCTTTTTAGGTATCACCATTCCCCCTAGCTTAGTGTCATCTGCAAACTTGCTGAGGATCGACACCATCCTCCAGATCATCCCAGTCTGACTCCTGGGGTGCAGAATATTACCTGGCCAAAAGTTACATTTCTGATTGATTATTATTTTACTCGTTCCCGTAACATCCCCTCACAGAGACTTGGTGTTAGAGTCTTTTCAACTGAATCCGCATTTGCAAAGCTGGTCACAAGATAATTCGATTTCAGCCAGTGCTGGTAGCAAGAGATGACATGGGAGAGGTTTATGCTCCCTAGACAACTGTGCTCTCCAGGCCCCACAGAAAGAAAGCTACACAAGGAGTTTGCTTCTATTGTTTTTCCTGGCGCTGCTACCTAGTGGTGGCTGGTAACAATAACATCTTATTCAGAGGCATTATTCATTTCCCACAATTTCGCCTGCAGATGTCACTCACTTTCCACCTTTCCCCTTGATTGCCAGAACTCACCAATTCCCATCTCATTGGGTATTTTCCATCCTCCTTTCTGCCTATCAGCCAGCTCAATGGTGCAGGTATTTTTTCCTGGGTAGTCTTTGTTCAGTTTTCACTCATACTCAAAGGATGGGAAATGTCACCTGTATCCTAGTCATTTTACATCCCACCTTTCTATCTGATTTCCCTATTATAGCTCATCAGCGCTACTCCTGGGTTGTCTTAGAGGAATAGATCATTTAGTGAGCAGTGCAAAGCACTTCCTTTGCTTCTCTCAACCCCCAGGGCTGCATTGTTCCCACTGGTTTGGGCTTGTTTAATGAGCATTCAGGAGTCAGGCTGGCTGAAGAGAAGGCACTGCACTTTCATTAACTGCATGAGCACTCGGCTTCGTTTGAGCCTGCTCAGGCTTCTGGAATGTTTTAGTGCATAATGGACACGCTGAGAGGCCTGCCATTAGCACAGCCAGTCCCATGTGAAATTTAGCTTGACATTCCCTCCTGCCCCCGGGTTTAGCTTTGTTAACTCCCACAGCACTGAAGTAACCTCTCAGCGTGATCAACAAACGTTGTAGCATTTTCTAAGTCAGGTCATAGTTACTAGTTTATTTTTTATTTCAGTCCAGTGCATACTATCTGGAAGCTTTTCTCCAGGCATGTAGGTTAATGTTCCTCTTGACTATGTTCTGGCTCGTCCCTGTTCATAGGTCCCTGTACTTGTCAACCTTAGCAACGCTGCTGTCTATAATGATTCTCCCATGGTTCCTGTCATGCGTCTGCAATCACTGACATTTTCTCATGAACTTTTCTGTGCCTCAGAGAATCAAGTTTATGCCTAATTTCCCGATAGCAAAGAATATGATTTTGTCAGCAGTTCCCTTAAAAGTGTATTGCTTGATCATCTGTAAATTTTGAATTCATTTTGCTAGTTTATCATCCCCTTAAACCACTGTAGATTTACTATGCATCCATAGGATACATCTGCACTGCAATAAGAGGCCTGCAGTGCAGCTGCAGCTGGCCCAGGTGAGCTAACTTGGGCTTGCAGGGCTCTGACTGCAGGGTTAAAAACTGCATTGTAGGCATTCAGGCTCGGGCTGGAGCCCAGGCTCTGAAGCCCCGTTATGTGTGTGGGTCTCTGAGATTAAGTACCGTGGGCTTTTTATGTATTGCAATGTAGACATATCCGTAGATTCATAGATTTTTAAGACCAGAAGGGACCATTAGCTCATCTAGTCTGACCACAGGCCATAGAATTTCTCCCAGTTACCCCCCTGTATTGAGCCCAAACACCTGTGTTTGACTAACACATATATTCCAGAAAGGCATCCAGTTTTGATCTGAAGATATCAAGAGATGAAGAATCTGCCACTGACCTTAGGAGTCTATTCCTATGATTAATCACTCTCCTTCCTGATAAAAATGTGCCTTAGTTCATTGTGGAGTGTATATTTCAACAGTTATTTTGTTTTATCCAAATCAGCATTTATGCCACCTTTTCTCAGTTTAAATACTACCCAGATAGCTTCTTGTTGGACCAGTTTACTTTTTAAAGTTTGGTGTTAGGGGTCTTTGTTTTTGTTGTTTGCAAAAATTGCTCAGAATTTAATTATGTTCTTTATATTCCCCAACTCATATTAGAATTGCATCCAGTATAATTCACCACCTTGTCAACCCTTCAACAATCTGTGCAATTGCTCTCTGAAATGTTTCTGGGGCAGAATGAAAATGGAATGGTACTCATTTAAATGTAAGTCCAAATAAGTCACTAGCTTATAGATTGACTCATCTAACTTTACTGCAAAAAATGCACGTCTTGCATCTCATACTGAGACTTATCTTTTCTTCTGAGAGGCTTGCTGTCCATCAGCAGCTTTCATGGGGGGGGCATGGCTCAGTGTTCATGTTTCGCTCCTTGTCAGTACCCAACCTGGACCAGGGAAGCTTATGGTCCAACCAATGGACCAAATTAGGTGACAAATCCTGGTCACATGCCACCTGAGGCATGTTGTGCACACACTAAGAAGAAGCAGCTTTCATCCGCTAATGTTCACATTTTATGGCTTTATTTAAATCATATAACTCAATGCATGTCCATACTTTATTTGGCCTTTTAACTGCAGTGTCAGAATTGACCCACCTTACAGGTTTATCTAACTTTTCAATAACTCCTAGCTTTTCCATGTTATCAGGTTAATTTTCTGATTTATTTCTTAGGGCAAATGGAAGGTTTTCCTGGTGGATGGATTGCTGAAGTTTCAGATTTGTCTGTAATCTGGTAATGTGGTACTTTCCATCCAACTAATCTAGGTCTTGAAAGTATTTGAGAATTCTTCTATTATACTGCCTGTGTCCTCTATGTGATACTGTGCCATTTGCAGCAAACATCTTCTTAAGTAACTTTCATGGTGACACAAGTTTTTAGTCTTATAGCAGGGTGTCAGTGTCTCTCATTTCTGCGACTTCATCACAGGTCTCATGATATTTTGGTGTTTTCTTCAAGCCCCAGCTCTTGGAGTTAGGTGATTATCTGGGATCCCAGAAATCCGTTTGCCATGGAAATATGCGGAATTTGTGTTTTTACAAAGAATCTTTAGTTTTTACATTTTGTGAAAAAATAAAAACATAGACAGTTTATCAGATCTAATTGGGACTGGGGCCAGATCAGATCATTAAAAATTCAGATAATCAGGAGAACGGGTGGGGTTCTGGCTGTCAGATTAAAAATTGTAAATATAGCAATAAAATGTGATCAACTGATATCTATATATATTGTGCCTAGGGAAACTAAAGTTTACTGTTTCATTTTTATCATGGAAAAACATGGATTTTTGTGTTTCTTTATTGGAGAATTTTGGTTTTTTTATCATGGAAAACTAGGATCCCTGGTGTACATGAGAATCTCTGCTTTCATTTTTTAAAAAAGGCAGTTTCTAGCCCTCATAGTTGTGGAGAAAAGCAGGAAGATGTGGTCCAATTACAAAAAGAAAGTCAAATGAAAAGACCCCCAAATTTACTATTTTTTAAAATTAATTGTTTAAAGCCAATCTTATAATGTTTTGTGTTTGTGCTTGACTCTTGAATTTTGGGGTTGGCAATACTGCTGGATATATCCACATTTATTTTTCAGAAAGTCAGGAATATGGATGTTTAAATCAAGTTGTTGATACTGATACATTATGTGCAGAATATGAAATATGGTTTGCTTTAGATAGCAGCACCATTTTATTAACACAATACCATGCCTTTCCATTGGAGTACCATTGTGTTATGAGCACACAGCCAACTCTGTCCTTATTAATATTTAGGTGTATTTGCCAACCTGACACAGTTTGTGCTGAAGTCAATCTGCCTACAAAGAGCTATGGATCACTGACTGCTTTGCTGTTCTCCAAGCGTGCAAGCATTCTGGCCTTTTAACTGTGTGACATGTCTTTGAAAAAGGACCTTTCCTCCCACTGAATATGAACAAATGCTGAGCAATTCTTTGGTTCGTGCTATTGAACACATATAGTGTCGAATTAGTTCTGCTTATTAGAAAGCCTTTTATTCTGGTTTTGATTGTTTTGTTCTATTTCATTTCTATTTTCAAAGTGACACCACCTGGATTAAGTGCTACCCATTCTGTAGCAAGCCACTGAATCTGCATTTCACTATGTCATTGCTTCTACAAATGTCTATGGCTCAGGTTAAAATTAAATCCACTTTCCATTGTGCTAGATGCTTTACATACATGTAATAAGAGACAGTCCCTGCCCTGAAGCGCATGCAGTCTAAACAGACAAGACAGATCAAGGGTAGAAGTAAGGGAGTAATATTATCCCTATTTGTGTGGGCACAGAGATTAAGTGACTCATCCAGGGTGTCTGTGACAGAGTTGGGACCAGAACCCAGCTCTCCTGTGTTCAAGTCCAGTGCCTTAAACCACACAATCAGTCTCTTTATCTAAGTGCAGTGGTGTTGCTAGAAACAAGGATCACAGAAAAGCTCTGGTGTAACCACACAGGACCAACTGCTTTGTCAGTAGTAACCCAGAAATGATACAGAGTCAGCACCACTTCCAAGTGAAATGAGACTTCTAGACTTCACTCTCAAAGTGCCTTCCAGAGCATCTCTAGTCTTCACTTCAGAAACACTTATAAATATTGAAAAGCCCGATGAGGCCTAACTTTTTTCACTTTAGTGGCTAACAGGGCAGACTACTTGAACCTCCCAGCTTGCTGAAGTGTTTATTCTGCCTCATAGTTGTCTGGATCTCTATTAATACACTGAAGTTCTTTCTTTTCTTTAAGTCAGCGGGAGTTTAGCCATTGACTTAGTGGGGTCAGGATTTTACCCTTTGATTTCTAGGCCTTGTTCTTTTTTCTTCTCTGGATTTCAGACTGTCCTTTCTCCTTTTCTTTCCTTTGGCTTTAGACTAGTCTCTCTGGCTTTAGATTTGGCCCTTTTCCTTCCACTCATCTGTGGCTTTTGACTTAACCTTCTCCTTCTTCCCTTTATTTTGTTTGACTTTATTTTTCTGGCTGTCCACATTCACTTGTTCAGAACTCTGGACAATCCTGTCACAGTCTGAGAGACTCATCGCTGAAAACATTCCAGCATTGAAGACATGCTGAATAGGTGTCAATTAAAGCAGGGACTTCCAAAGAGGGTACTGACTGCATTTAATGGGGTAGCTTCTTTTGCATGAGGGATTTGCCAGAAGCCTGTCCAGGCACCTTGCTTTGAGTTTATTTTGGTGTCTGATGATAACCAGAGTCTGATCAGCTCAGGGAAGGCTGTATCTTAAATGGAGATGATGATCCCTGCTCTCCTATATAAAGAGCTGTGGTCTGCGCAGCTGACAAATGTGCTGTTAGAGCTGAGGGCTATTACGTGCTTTCATTGGGTGGCGTGAGGCCAGTTATTGCTAAACGGGGCCACTTTCAGATCAGCAAAAGGCTCCATATCGAGTTCCTAAGCCCTGTGCCCATCTGGACCATGCATAGGCCTTGGACTAATCCAGGCTTTACAGGCAAGTCCCAGCTTGGGGCCTGAGACGGCTGCTGCTCCAAATTGAGATAACGACGCCACCCTGCTACCACTAGGGGCCACTGCGCAGAGCCGGGTGCCAGAGGGGCAGCTGGTGCTGCTCACAGTTCTGCCTGGCCCAGCTGCTCCTTCCTCCTTGCTGCAGCCACCCCCCAGCTGTGTGGGTGCAGAGCAGAGAGTCGGTGCTGCTGCGCCTGCCTGCTGAGCGCAGCGCCGGCAGCAGCCTGTCCTCCCAGCGCTGCTGCAGTGACTGAAGGTGGGTCATGCCTCCCCCCGCCAGGCTTGGGAGACGGGCCTTGGGCGAATCGTTAGGGGAGTGTCCTCCCAGCCTGGTGCAGATGGCCCTGGGAGTGAGGCCTGCCCTGGCCTGCACTGCAGGGGGCTGGCAGTGGTCTGAAAAAAGTGGGGGTCTGGCATAACCTGGGATGACTCTAAGTTTTGCTAAGATGGTGCTTCAAGTGCAGCCTTCAGCAACCCACCCGATTATTGCCAGGTCTGGGACCTCTGGCAACTCCCCCCCCCACATTTAAGCACTGAGGGAGGGCAGGGAAGCAGGAGAGTTCCCCCACCGCCCCCGCAAGAGGCCAAGACCCAGTAACACTGGGGGAGACTCTCTGGGTCAGGGGTCTGAAGGGAGAGGCAGGGTTATGGGTTTAAGGGATGAAGCTTATCCCAAGCCCACACTCTGAAGTTGTCCCATTGCCGCAGTGTTGCCCAGGGGCTATCATCTGTGAGCCCCTAGCAGTTAGCGTCCCTGTTTAAATAACCTCAGCTCCCTCAGAATGTGAGCCCGCTGCTTGGGGCAACGGACAAGTCATTCAGACGCTGGACGTTATAGTTAATAACTCCCAATAACCGCCTTGCTGCCTTATTCGCCTTGGTAGGTACAGTGTGAAGTGAGCTCTCACGAGCGGTAACTTCCCACCTCTGTTTTCTTTGAAGGTGAAGAAAGAAATTATGGATTAAAGGGTGGAGGGGAGAGGGGTGCCAGGGCAGGGGGGAAATCCCAAACTGGAAACTTTTGATCTGGACTTGTTCATGGTGCTGTTACTCCTTCATCGCTAGATGTCACTGTGAGGCAGGATTTCCATCTCGCCTCTCAGCATAAGCCAGGCTGCTGTTAAAACTGAGGGTCCATCTCAAGACAGAGCCTTACTGAGAACAGAGGGGGACGGTAGGAGATGAATTGGCTTCTTTTGGGTTTTGTTCATTCCTCTCTGTGTTGTGTGTATCATCAGTAAGGTATTGCACGGAGGGAGAAGTGGGATCTTGTCTCTCTTTGTGGGTTCCTGATCCTGCCTTTTGTAAATGCCCCAGAATATTGTCTGGGTCTTGAACCAGCCAGCCCGTCCTACAGCAGCAGCAGCTTCCTCTCAGTAGTGCCCACCTTGGAGCACAGAGGTGGGAGCTTCCTTTTAGCAGAGCCCATTCCATATCAGTTCTTGCATAGAGTCCCTAGGTAATGCTCAGCCCTGGATCCCTGCTCCCACCTGTTGTACAATGGACTTACATGAATTGCCCCTCCCACACCCACACACGCAGCATGCTACACTTATTGCAAAAGGCAGTGGAGCTTTGCCCTGCTCGTCCAGGCTCTGAGAGACCTTCCAGGGGCCCTGATTCTAGGGTAGAGTGCTGGGAAGGGAGCAGAAGAACTGCAGGACGGGAGGTGTGTCTGCGCTTAGCAGGCTCTGGCCTGCCTTGTGCCCACCACTCTCCTATGCTGCTGCATTGCTGGAATCACTAGCTGAAAGCAGAGCCAAGTCATAAGCGTTGCGCTTTGTCTCTATTACCAAACAGACAGTGTATGATTAGCAAGATGGAGCATGCGGACCCAAACAAGCATTTAGAGTCTGTCATGCGCACATGGAAGGGAGGGTATCCAGTTAAATGGACAATGGGCTACCTGCGACGAGGAGCAGAAGCCGGTGGGGATATGAGGCGTACCCCACATCTGTACATTTCACTTTCCAAACACAGCATATAATCTCCCTCCCTGTCTGTTTTTGCCATTCTTTCTCCCTCCCTCTGGCTTTTTCATTCTCTTCTTTCTTCATTCCTCTCTCTCTGCCCATCTCTCTACTTCCTTCTGTCCCTTGTTTTCCTTTTCTGATTCCCTCTCTCCTGATTTGTCCTCTCTCTGCCTCTCACTCCTTCCACTGGGGTCAGCCTTCAGCACAAACTATTTGGAGTCTCTCCTTTTTTGGGGGGGTGGGGAGAGAGCTGGGATCCTTTGCTCAGTCAGCAGCTCAAGCCTGGCTTGGTCTTTCCTCTCTGGTACTGAAACTGGGGTGGAAGAAAATTCGTCACCTGTTCTACCCTTCCAGCAGCTTGAAACACCAAAGATCCTAAGGCCAGCCTTCCTCTTTCTCTTGCCTTCCCTCTGTACTTTTCTTCCTCTCCCTCTTTCCTTAGCAGTTTGTTACTGCCAAGTAACACTCTGACCTTCTTTCTTCCTACATGAAAAAAAGGCAGATAGGTTGTGCAGAAGATAAGTAGGAGAACAGAGATGCCGCCTCTTCCCCTGTCCCTCTCTGACTGGGATGCCTCTTATTCATAACCCTGAGTTTCCTGTCTCCACAGCTCCCCTGTTGGTCTCCCTCTTCCCAGGTTGGGAGATGGACCCCATGGCCACTTT
>ML675616.1:82627325-82735387 GCA_007922155.1 Mesoclemmys tuberculata | reverse complement strand
CATGTGTGTTGTCTGCACATGTAACTGTTTGCACACGGCTGTCCATGTATGTAGATGTGTACATCAAGGGAGGAGAGAGGTATGGAAGAGCCAGGAAGTGAACCTCCAGCACTATGTCCTGCCCGGCCCCTGTGACTGGGGAAGGACACTGTCAAGATGCCTGCACCCTGCAGATCCTAGGGCTGCAGCTGGACTTGTCTCTGGTGCTCGCTGCACAGTTCCGGGAGAATGCCAGCTGGGAGGCAGGCTATGACTCTGCCTGATCAAATGCCAGGGCGCATTAACGTTCACTCCGTCACAGCACAGCCCGATTAATGCTGGATTCCAGCGAATGGAGGAGGGCAGAGAGGTTAAATGGGGTCAGCAGCTGTGCAGGTGGTGGCAGGAGGGCTCTCCCTGCATAGCCCGGATGGGTAACACTTGAAACCTTACCTAGGGGGAACCCTCAGCTGCTTAAGACTCTCCCCTCAGTAAGCAGTGCTGCCATGAAAATCTCCCTCTGTGGTCTGCACTAGTGCTTTGCTGACACCAACAGAGCCGGGACTGGACCGCTCTGGGCATAGGGTACGGAGTCTCTCACCCCTTCCAGGAGGGCCTGAGGTGAGATGCTGAGGAACGGGGGACCACATCACTTTGGGGATTCAAATGAGTGCCGAGGGGAAGGGGAGAGTAGCGTGGTGCATAGAGGAGGAGACGTCAGGATGAGCCCTGCGGGGCCGTATGGCCGCGGATGCAGAGCTAATTGGCAGAGCGGGCATTACCACTTAGCAAATGGTCAGGAGCCTTGGGCATCAGGCAGACAGGAAGCTGCAGCTGGTGGGACAGTGGTTGGAATGGTTTAGCAGCCTTTTGGGAAGATTTCCATAGGAATGAGGGGGAGGGCACAGATCCAGAGGGAAAGTGTCCTGGGGAGGTGCATATGCTTCATCTACTCTGTGTACGCGCGCGCGTGCATGAAATATAAACCCCTTTGCAGCAATGCCCCATCAGTACCAGCTGAGGGCTGAGCAGTGTGAGCTTCCTCACAGCAGTGCCTTGTGTCTGTGCCACCCAGGCATCTGCTTTTAACGCCCAGTTCTCACGTGCTTTGCATTGCTTGGGCATTTTTGGGGGCTAACAAAATCCTGACTATTTCACTCTTCCGGAGTCCTAGCATCATTCCTCTCTGCCCCCAACGCCCCAATGGTTCTGCTCCTTCCCTGTGCCCACAGAACAAGCTACCTCTGTCAAGCATTGCCAGGCTGTGGCACTCCCCTCTTTAGGGAATAGCTAACAGATTAATTAGCACTTTACAATTAGTGTCATGTGCTTTGCTGGGACATCCAAGCCAGATCTGATGAGCCAGCTGTGCACTGGTTACCATCCACCCTCTTGCTCCCTGCAGTCCCTGGGGTATGTGGGAGGAGGTGCGGGGGAGGGTTTTCAGATGTTGGGGTTCATCGGGGCCTGGATGCTGCTGCACTTGTGTTCTGGGCCATTCCTCTCTCAGTCTGGGCATCCTCTCCGATTCGCTCTCCCCCTCCCACCTGGCCATCCTGTCACTTTCCAATTGAAAAGCCAAATGAAATTTCCAGGCAGTTTGCAGCCTTTATGATTCACTTGTTTGTTTTTCTCCCTTTCTGTCTCTCTCTCTCCCATTTTTTTTTATTTTTAATTTATTTCTATCTTTCTGTCTATTCACTCCAGCCAGCTGCCTGCTTTGAATTTAGTTTGCACCCAGGGCAGGAGAAATTCATTTTCCGCTTTCCTATTTTATACAGTGTTGTTGTTTTTTGTTTCTGTCTTCAGAAGTAAATGGAGATGTCGTGGAGATGTGTGCTTTATTTCACCTCATACTGCTCCTTCTTAACTACTGCCATGCTGCTGAAAACATCTGGTGATAGCTACCCACTGTCTTTTCCTTATCCTGGCAGGTTAGGGGAACCCAGTGACAATACCTGGCCACAAAGTGTCAGTGCAGGGAGTGTTAGCATTAGGAAGCTTGAGGTGCGTCAGGGCCTTGAAGGGCTGCAGAGGATCATCCCCCATTGTCTAGCCTCATGGGGGGCACCGAGGTGAGGGAACGCCTGGTGTGGATTTGATGCTGGGGTGGAAGTACGCTTTGTGCCTGAGCTGGGGCATGTTCTGGCGGGGAGGGATCTCATGCTGTGGGTTGGGTGCTGCGTGGGTGAGGAGGTGTATGCTGTGTTGGAGCTGTGATGGGCACGTGCGTAGCAAAGTGCACCATGATTAGGCCCTTTTGGTGCACCCTGGCAAGGAAGCTCATGCTATGGCTGAGCCATACTTATAGACTTTAAGGTCAGAAAGGGGCATCGTGGTCACTGTGCTGTACCGTGGCGAGCCATGCCACCAGGGTTGGGGGAGGAAGCTCACGCCGTGGCTGAGCCGTGCCGTGCCACCAGGGCTGAGCCGTGATGGGAACCACGAGGAGGAAATTCTTGCCATGGGTGAGCTATGGTGGGGCACGAGGGGCGTAAATTCGTGCTGTGGGTGAACCAAGCTGTGACATTGGAGCAAGGCAGCTCACACAGAGACTGGACCAAGGGCTGAGGCGGTGCACTGCACAGCTAGATCCTGAAAGGGCGTGCGTGCAGCTTGCCCTGGGCGCGCTGCTGATCTGTGTTTATAGCACTGACTTGTACTTTAGGAAAGACGTACAACTTTCAGTTCCGGAGAACTGAACTGGACGCAACTTCCCAACTCAGGTGGCCCAAAGATGGATGGGTATTGTGTGGGTGCGTGTTGCTCACTTGCATGGCATATTTCTGTAATGTGGTGTGTGTGTGTGTGTGTGTGTTACCTCTTAGAAAGGAAGAATCGTTTATCTCAGCATTCTAATTGTGTCCCATTAAAATGCAAATTTGGGCTTATGCATTGAAATTGTCAGTAACATTGCCATGGCAACTGGAGTTTGAGGGTGGGGAATTGGAAGAGGTGGGACTGTGCATCTCTCCTCAGACTCCCTTTTGAATAAGTCCAGGTAACTGCAATCTTCAGATCCAAACAGTGCCTGCCAGTGAATGCTGGGGCAGTGCTAAAGTTCTCCTGGTAATAGTGGAGTCGCCATACGGGATCAAGCCACTGATCCAGATAGTCCAGTGGACCAAATCTAGCAACAACCAGTTCTGGTCCTTGAGAGGATGGCGAACCCCTCCCATTCTCCCCCCACTAAAGCAGCTAGCCAGGTGGGCAGAACTCTGTGGGGAGGGGAAAATCCTTACTGAACCCCCCAGGCTTCCACCCTGAAGTGCGAGGTTCCAGCACCCTAATCAGAGGGAATAGATACTTTTACAACGCTTTACAACCTCCCCTTTCAAACTGCCAGCCAGACTATCTTCCCCGGTGACCTCCTGCAGCAGTGAGTTCCACACGCTGACGATATGTGTGAAGTGAGTACAGTGTTTCCTTTGATCATTTCTCAGTGCATTGCTCTCTCGCTTTGTTCTTGGGTAATGGGGCAGGCTGAAAAGGTGCTGCTGATTGGTTCTCGATGGGACCCTCATCCTGTCAAACATTGCAGTTGGATCTCCTCTAGTGTGTCCCCCTTCCAGCTTCACAGAGATCCAGGCCCTGCGTGAAAGTTGTGATTGTTGAGGGATCTGGGGCGGGGGAGGGGAATGCAAAGAGCAGTGAGATGTGAGTAAAGCACTGTACGATAAAATAAAAAATTGTGCATCTCCGTGTTGGTTGTTGACTGAAAATCTAATAATTTTGATGGCCAATGAAGTGTGAAGGGTTGATTCATAAATAGGTCCTTTGTGCCACCCCAGTTGCCTATGCGATGTCTCCCCCGCCCCGGTGAAGGGGCTCAGAAGCACTGTGGTGCTGGGATTTGATCTCTGTTTTCTTCTGTGACCCAAGAAATCTACTTTCCTCATAAATGTGTAAGTAAAAAAATAACGTGTCGTAGATGATCCAGTGAGGGTTTGCACTGTGGGAGCAGGGCTCATTGACTTGACTTGACTTGGCTGGGGCAAGTTATTGTCTACAGAGTCCTTCATGGAATGGGGCAAAGGGATCCCGGGTTCAGGAGGGGCAGATCTGGAGTCAAGCATTGCCATGCGCGCCAGTTTCTCCGTTTAGGAGAGACAGTCCCCTTCCCACTCCATGCCTCTAGAACACTGTCCTGTTCTCCTACACGGCAGTGGAATTAAAAGCGGTGTCCCCATTTCCCTCCATGGCTGCCCCAGTGTGTAGATTTCCAGTCAGGGCAGGTATATGTGCTGCCTTCTGAGGTGAAGAGCTGACACTTTTCTGTCTCCTAGAGCGAGCAGTGGCCTGCTCCCCCAGTGGCTGGACTAACATTTAAGACCCACTGTGGAGGCCCCTCCCCCTCTATCTTGAGAGAGTCACATTTATGCTAAGTGTGTCCAGGGTGATATGGGTGGTGTGAGCAAGGGCCTGGAACCAAAAGAGACAGGGATGCATGCCACCCTCAGATCAGCCAAGCCACTGCGTTGGAGGGACAGTATCCCCAAAGGGTGAACCCTGGCTGTAAATGGGGCATGAGAGAAAGAAAGACCTTTAGCATCCTAGCTGCCTCCAGGACAAGATGGAAAGCAGGTGGGGGAGGAATGGTGTATAAAGAGAATCTGCTAGTTGGTATTACTGTGGCACATGAACACCTGAGGCTGGCACCTGTGACTGACACCCTAAAGGAAACAGAAGCAGGGTAGTGGCCAGGGAAATGCCTGCATCAGTCTTGGTGGGAGGGGTGGCGTCTTGCCAGATCCATTACTGTTATAATGGATTTGATTAATTGAGCAGCAGGGGAACCCATAAAAAAGGAAAAGAAAAGTATCAGGGATTTGTGGTCTAGAGGAAGGGCTCTGCTCAGGTGTTTAAAATAAGCTACATTCTAAAGGGAATTTGCCAATAGATGCTTGAAAGCAGGAGACAAGGGTTCAGGGAGGGAGAGAATGTGGGACAAGGAACAGGAGAGAAGGGGAAAGAGGAAGAGAAAAGAAAAAGATGGAGAAAGAGAAGTGAACGGCAGCACAGGGAAAAGAAACCTGTCAGACACCCCCACCTCTCTTTCCCATTCTAATTCCCCATGCATCAACCTGCTGACCTTCTCTTTACTCTGGTGATGAGCCAGGCATGTCCAGCATGGAACCTCTGCCCGGCATTATTGCTCATGAATCCAAGCTCTCTCTTGCCACCCTTTTCTTTGAGATGGCGCGCTTGTGACATATTCTTTTCTCTGCATCACACAGAGGTGTAACAGAGATTTCATTTCTCACCTGGCTGGGTTTCACCGAGAGTGAAGGTTTAACCATTTGATGCCTGAAACAAGAGGGGGCTGTAATCGAAGGAATAATTGTTACCCACACAATTTACGGCTCCCATCCCCCTACCCTCTTTTTTGGGTACTTAGGAAGTAAGGGACCCAATTCTACCCCTCTGTGGGCTCCGGGCTAACAATCGTTTCCAGTGGACTCAGGGCTAATACCCATTCTGGGTGGACTCACAGGTCCGTGGGGCCTTTTACCAATGAAAGAGCCTTACAAAGTAATATCCTTAACCATTTATTAACAGTTACCAAAACAGAAAACACACGCTAAGCATGCAATGCTCACCGCTCCCAATAAGACAGACAAACTTTTCTTGATGGCCAGTTAAGATTAGATCATCCGGGTTTCCAGCTTCTGCATGGGATGATCAGCAGGGTGTTGAGGTCTGGCAGGCAGCTCTGATCTTGGGCTGTGTTCCAGAGTTAGGTTCCTAAGAACTTCCTTTTGGACCCCAGTTTAAATAGTTAAAACTTGGATCCTACTGAGCTACACCTTAACCAATCATTTTCAACTAAAGTACTACAAAACAGTATTTTTCACCAATCCTAGCCCATTACGAAACAAATTCTTTAACCCCATCATACCTCACCACCTTAGTTGATTTAAATCTTGCAGAATTAGGTGTGCAACAGACAGAAACAATTAAAGGATTGGACAGAGACCATACAGACAAACAATAGAGAAGTAGGACCAGAAAGACAAAACAATAGAAGTGTAGATTTCACCATCACAGCTGTTGAGAAGTGATTCCTTGTCAGACAGGATGCTAGCAAACCAAGTTTTCTTTAAACACCCTAAGATCTGTTTCTTTATCTGGTGATGGGTGGGTGGATGGGATGGGAAATCTGGTGGGTTTCAGTAGGACAGGAGGGCCTTCTTTATAGCCTGGCATTACATTGTTTTGATGCAAATTCGAGGGAACGTGAGGATGCGACTCTCTGCAGTTTAGCTCACGGGGATGGCAGGGATGTGTAGACATAATTTAGCTAGCTTGGGTACCAGTAGCAGTGAAGCTGCGCCAGCATGGCCTGCAACACAGGCAGCAGACGCCCCCCAGGGTACGCATATGGGTGGCCAGCCTGTGCTGCTGCGGCTTTTCTGCTGTTGGTACTCGTGCTGGCTACCTCAAAGCTGGCTTGGGTACGTCTACATGTGCCGCAGTCACCCCTTGGAATAGTGTAGACGTCCCCTATGTGGGAAAACGGGAGCAGGGGAGAGAGGAAAGGGGGGCTCAGGAGATTGGGAATGGGGGGGGGGGGCTTAGGAGCATTCACCGTGAGGCCGTTTGTTCCCTGTGAAATGGGTCGGTCCATTCCCTGCTAGGCAGACGCTCATATCACAAAATGCATTGGATTGAGTCCCCTTGCTGTCGACCTTAGCAGACAGGCCAAGAACTTAATTGGCTTGGACCCCAGCTCCCCACACAGCCTGACAGTGACCCTTCCAGATGAGGGCCGTGAGGCTCCTTCCATCAGCGTGGCATTCCCGTCACTCCTTCTCCCCTCAGACTAAACCTGGAGCAGACGCTGCCTGTTATTACCTTCCTATGGCAGATCTACCTTGCTGGCTTGGTGTGTGGAGCTGTGGGTTTTGCCCGTGATCCCCTCTCTCAGACATACTCAAAGTCCTTAGACATGCCTCTCGGGGCATGTTGACTCTCACTTGGCTTGTTTGTCTAGGACATGGGTGAGAGCATGTGTTGACCTGTGACCTGCCAGCCCACTTGGCCATGTGGAGGTAGCCAAGGTGTGGAGACCTGGCTTTGAGCCTAGATAATCTTGCACGCTGTTGGACTGCTGACCACAGCTAGTCTTAGCCGCATAGCCCCATGCCGCATGTGAACGTTGATGCAGAGTGCCCGCTCACGCCTCTCCTTGCTGCCAGAAACTAGTCACTCACTGGCTGCTTTGCGGACACCCTTCAGGCAGCTCTCGCAAAAGTTGTAAGACCGGCTCCGCTTCAGAGATTCAGATTTTGAGCCTGGCGTTTCCCTCGCCACTTTCAGTGACTCTAAAAAAGCCCTAAGAGAATATTCAGCACCTGCTTGGAGCTCAGCAGCGGATATGGCTGTGCACACATGCAGGTGTGTGTGTTTGCATGCAGCAGAGGGAATGACTCACTAGGCCCTTTCCTCATTTTCAGACCCCCCAGACTGCCTCAGATTCCCTGTCAGGGCACATTTCCGCTGGCAGGTCTGCTTGATTCCAGGGACACAACCAGGCTGTTGGCGGAGAACGATTGGGAAGGCGGGGAGTGGCAGAGGAGGAGCCGGTCCCCTAGTATTTGACCTGTCCCCAACCCTGGTAGCAGCCGCAGTGTTATCAGGAGCGTGGGATAAGAGCCCTGTGTGCTCCTCTGGCTGGGGGAGATGGATGTGCAGAGAGAGCTGCTCTGCCATGCGTGGATGGTAAAGGGAATGAGCACCAGGCAGTGCAGAGCGTTGCAAAGGCTGTCATGCCTCTGCTCCTCCTTGAGCACGGTCTGGAGGAAGAAGATTGGTCAGAACCTAGAGGAGTCGCACAAATAAGCCTGTCCACCTTCACCATCTCCCATGCAGCCTATTTCCGGCTTTTCTAATTGAACCTTGATTGACGCGGCCTCGTTTTCATGCAGAGTCTCCTGTGTAACTAAATCATTAGTGTAAATTAAATTTCTATTATTTTTTAAATCAGCAAAAATAGCGCTGTTTAATTGACAGCAGTTATTTCCAGAGTTATAGTAATGAAGCAAATGGGAAGTGTTCTGACTGCTGGTTAAAATCGCTGGCGAGGGGGGAAAGGAACCCAGCTGACCCTGTATGTGATGTTGAACAGGCTGACAGCTGCTGGTGGCTGTGAGGGCATGATAGACCTACCTGGGATAGTTCCTACCTGGGCAGTTCTCATGGGGGCCAGAAGTGATCTGCCCTGCCCCTTCCTGACAAATGCCTTGCCACACCGCAGGGGCTGGCTGCAAGCTTTCAGTCATGGTATGAGGTGCGGGCAGCTGGACCTTGTGAGGGAGGGGATAAAAAAGAGGAGTGTGCACTCTAGGAGAGGCCTTTGCATCCGGGGAGAATCTCACCCCCCCCTAGACCTTGGCTGATGAGGACTGTGTGTCTCTGGCTTAGTGGGAGATGCAAAGGCCACTATTAGGACTTCTGGAAGTGAGTAACATGGTGGCTTTGTGGTGTGTTCTTGCAGGGGGCTCTGCTAAGAATGGGGCTGCTTTTTGGGTCACAGAAGTACGCTGATCCTGGCTACCCCATGGGATGGGCACAGGGGTCCTTGGAAGACCTTATTGTTATGGAAAACTGGCTAGAAAGCAAACAATCCTGTGAATATCTTTGATGGTATGTCTACCAGGATGGAGAACAGGTGTGTCTGCCCAAAGCTACAAACCATTCAGCGATTCCCCTTCCCTCAAACTAGCAGGACGGGATCAGTCAGGCACCAAACCTGTCCTGTGTTTGATCAAACCACAGAAACCCTGGCAACAGCATCGCCTCTGGGTTCACTATTCTTCCTCTGTGCCATGCTGCCTGTCTCTGGGAAATGCTGCCCGTGACCTCAGCCGTCATACCTGGGTCAGCCGCACAGGGCAGGAACACCTGGGGCCCCCTCTTTGCTAGTGACACATTCTGACAGGTAGTCAGGACTCATTGTATCTCTAAGAGACCAGGAGAATAAGCTTGCGTCTGAATCCCAGGTGCAGAGAGGGCCTGCTTGTCACAGGCAATTCAGATACTGCACTGCTTGGCAATGTGATTTTCATTGTACTATTCATCTCTCCTTCCCTTCACTCTTCTCTCCCCCTCCTCCTTCTTTGGTCCTGAGCCACCTCATAGCAGAGAATGGCTATCATGCTAAACTACACGGTGTTTTGGGAATGAGCACAGAGATCAAGGACCAAATTATGCCATGTAGGCACTAGCCCGGGTTGGAGACAGTGGGCCCAATCCTTGTCCAAGATCCCTGGAGTGTAAGGCTGCACTATCACAAAGAATGGTGTAGTTTGCTCCCTTTTGCATGGGAGCAGGAGCTCCAGGGAACACAGAGGGAGCAATTCTGGTGCTCACCCTAATGCAAGGGCTGGGATTATCCTTGGTGTTTGTGGCAGTGCTTGGGGCTTGAAATCTAGACCTCTGGACCTAAAAACATGAACCCATAGTGCTTGAGTGCAAGGAGCCGCCCTGTTATGCAGAAGGCAGCAGTAGCCTCTTGTGTGGCCCCTTCATAAGAAGGCGGCAAAGAGTCATCCTGGGTTATTGTGGGCTACACATTGGGTGATCAGAGGGGGTGAGGCTTCCTGCTGCCCCATCAATCTTCTCAAGAACTCAGCGGGACAGTCTGTTCCTCATAGAAGGATTGTTCTGGGAACTTCAAACTCCTTCTGCCAGGGACCAAAATCTAAATTTGAAGCCATGTACAGAGAGGGAGTGCTATTGCACATGGTCACTGGCAACATTCAGCTGTTCTAACCTCCATCATACTTCTGCTTCTTCCAGTGAATCTCAAGTGACCTGTTGCCTCCTTGGAGTTACAGAAGTACTGCTTGAGACTAGTTGCAGGATTGGCGGTAATATGATGTCTCAGAGAGAGTCACGGTGACTTGGGAAGCCGGCAGATGAGGTTTGGAAATGTACGGAGTTAATCACAGATGGGATGAATTTGACTTAATATGTTCTGTCTCAAAAATCTGTCTAATGTATCAGATTTCTAACATGCCCTTCACTATAGTATTTAGCACAAGAAGTTGTTTTTAAGAGCTAGGTTCTGAACACATGCCTGATGATCCCCTTTCCTAGGGGGCATTCTAACAGGAAGTGATGTTGTCACATAGTTGGAGCTAAGGAACCGGGGCTCAGGAATATTCCGGTTTCTAATTGCAGTTACTGACTTGTGCGACCTCTGTCAGATGAGAATAACTGGAATCAGGCGTGCTTCTTGCCTTTGGTAGGATAAGGCAGGGGCCCACTGGGCTGGAAAACTGCAGACATTTGGCTTTGGAGACTACCGGCATTTGGGCAGATCCAGAGCAGCACCCTTATTTTGACATGAAGACTATGGAAAGCTTTGCAAAGCTTTGCAGCCTGGGATCCCAGGGTATTTCCATTTCAGCACCACGTATCCGGACAGCTCCTCAGAGATCATCTCTGCCTGTCCGGGTGGGAAGGTCTATCGTAAACATTTGATACGCCATTTTTTTAAAGAGCTTTTTATTTGCATGATAGCACTCTTTCTGTAATAAAAAGCCTTGAATGCCCACGTTACTGGGAGGGCATGTGCTGGGGTGAATCTGGCTAACAGCAGTATTAATGCAATGGTTATTGATGGGGTGAGTGGTGTGAAGGGCCACATTATGGGCAGGGGGAGTGTTAGAATGGGCTGGGCAAGGCTAGATTATTGGAGGACTGCATTTAGGGGAGGGCCATTTTATCTATGGAGCATGTTCCAATGGAATAGTTGACTGTGGTTTTTACCTGAGGGGAATCAAGTGGCCCGTCCAGATTCACACACAATGACTTAGTTGCAGACACTGTGCTAGGGTGGTTAGGACTGTGCTGGATGCTCTGTACAAAGGGCATTGTTCCAGAGGTTTGACGGTAAAACCAGGGTCAGATTAAGGCAGGAGGCTGTGATTATCTGGATCTGGGCCTGGAGTATGGAGGAGGCATCGGAATTTGAGAAGGCGGAGGACTGGACTCTAAGAAGACCCCACTCACTTACGTTGCCATTGCATATATTCTCACTGCCCATCTGTCTGGATCTGCATTGAGTTAAGAGGTCTGTGCTCAGCTCCCCTTACTGGGAGTCCATCTGGGTTCTTGCAGGGATGAAAGGTTGTCTGGAGGGGTGAAATTCTTGGTGTCCTGAAATGTTGGTGTTTCAATCCACCCTTGGGACTACTGGGTCTCCCTGACCCCTTTGTGTCTCAGTTTGGTTTTCTCCTGACCATGACTTGTTTGACTTTGTGAGGAAGTCTGTCATTCTCCTCCCCTGCAGCAGGATAATCTTTCTCATTAATAATGAGACAGATAAAAGGGCAGAAAACGACAAGTGGAATGCTTCTCTGACACCTCTGATGGAGTGGGTGCGCTGAATCTCCAGGATGGAGAGCCTTCAGCTCCCAAGGGGTTGCAAAAGATACCACAACCTTGATGGAAATGGACAGCCCCTGCCTAAATCAACGACAGTGCAGTACGCATAATGTGGGCAGTGATGGATGGATGTCCCTGGGAGAGAGGCGAGAGACACTGGCATGGTGAAATGACAGGAGGCTTCAGGGACAGTCATAGTTACAGGGTGACCTCTTCTCTCTTATTTAGAGAAGACTTTGTGAAGGGCAGGAATCCTTTTAGTCCCATTATTGGCACTGCCAGGCCTGAGAGCAAAGTGCAAGGGACAGATATAAAAGTCCCACAGCTGAATGGCTTCTGAGAGGGAGAGTGGGTTGGCCATGAACATGGAGCAAAAAAAAAAAAGAAAGCAGTGAATCAACCCTGAGTAAAAGGGAGAGACACAACCCTCCAGGCTCTTACAGATAGGTCTTAAAACAGGCATCATGGTCTAGTGTAGGGGTTCTCAGACTCTTCCCTAGCGTGGACACATCTAAATAGAGATGGCCTTGTGGCCACCTCCTTTCCCATCTGTGATTGGACAGACCACCTCCCCTTCTGTGGGCAATATGGAAAAACATCCAGCAGTTGCTTACCTGGAAAATGAAGATTAGGAAAGTATTAACTGTATCCGTAGCTTCTTTCAATGCAGTGCAGCAGCTGGTTGTGCAGAGGAGAGCTGGCAACATGTAACTCTGCTGCTCTTTGTGGAATGCCAGCCTGTGCTCTGTGGACCACAGTTTGGGAACCACTGGTCTAGGGAACTGAACATAGGGTTAGGAGCCAGGAACTACTCAGCCATCGATTGACTGTGTAACCTCAGGCAGGTCACTTCCTCTGTGCCTCCCTTTCCCCATCTGTGAAGTGGATCTGCCTGCTTGGCCTGCTCAGAGGGATATTGTGAGGGTCCCCTAATGTTCGTAACCTGCCTTGAAAATGTAACTCCCCTTAAGGGCAAAGGGTTTGCTATCTCATTGGAATGGATGCAGCTTAGGAGAAGATCATTAAGGAAGGCTGGTGGGAAAGCTTTAATCTGGTATCGGAGTCCAAGGGCATTAGCTTTGGAGATAAAGGCCTGTGGGTTATGAAAATGCAGGGCTACAACACCAGATGCGTATGATGGAGACTCTGGGGACTCTCTCATAGCAATGCCCTGTCAGTGCCAGCTGGGATTTGTGCTGAGGGCAAGGGCATGCTTCCACCAGAGAGGGGCAGTGGGTGCTTGTCCCTCCGCATCTTTACAAAGACTCTTTATGCAGTTGGTGCATGGTCCTGGATACCCAGCGTGTATGCCTTTAAGGATTTTACATCTCCAATCAGTCAGTCAGTCCCTCTGCCATGTGGTTCCATAAACAGGGATAAACAGTAATTAGTATGGTAAGTGGCTTGGCCTTGTGTTTTCTGGTTACAGTATCATGGTAATTATTTCCGGCTCCCTGCCTGAATACTTGTGCTGCCTGCTTTCGTGCTCCACACATCCTTGCCAGCCTGATGATCACTGGACGCATTAGAATTGGCAATTGCTTTTTGCTGTGTCTCCTATTCACTCATGGGGGGGAGGGGAAGGAGAAGGAGAGGCCAGTGGCCTCAGCCCATTTCCTTGTGGTGATCTGGGATGACTGAGGGAGGGTAGCTTTCTTCAGGCAGTCCTTTCTCCAAGTACCTTAACGGGCAGGTCATGTGTCTATGCTGGGTTAACACAGGGGAGCCTCTGCCCAGGGACTTCGGTTGGCCTGACATTCAGAGCCATTGTAAAATATGGCAAGAGAAATTCCCAGTGGAGACCTATTTAGTGCAACTCCTACTAGTGTGGCCCATGGACAAGGGGCTCATGCTCCTGTTTTAGCTTACTTGGTACTGCTCCAGATTTAGCAGAAGGACTGGTTCTGCAACTGGAGTTCAGCAAACGAGAGGCTTCGTTGGTGTGTGTGAGCTGGGTGGATGGAGGGCAGACTCCGCTCATCGATGTCCTCCAACGTCTACCCACCAGGCAGCACAGTAGAGATCACCTTGCTAAAATACCACCTGGCTTCTTCACTCTTTCCTGAACCCTAGCCCCGATCAGATGTCCTTGTTAGCAAGTAGGGGGACCAACTGGGGTGATTAAACGAGGGAAAAATGGATGGTGGGAATAAGGAAGGGGAAAAGGGAGGGTGGGGGCAAGACTGTTTCTGAAGTAGAAAGATTTGTAAGAGAGCAGCCAAACCTGGGAGAATAAGGCTCGTATGTGGGATGTGCCGCCCCCGAAACTCTCCACTATTCGAGGCAGTCTCTCTTTCACTCCTGCTGCTCCATCCCCCCATTCACAGTCCTCCTCAGAGCTCTTGAATCAGGTCCCCTCTGTGAAACCCACTTCACAGCCTCAGAAATGCAACCCCATGCTCTGGGTGTCCCTAAACCTCTGACTGCCAAATACTAGGACCAGACAACAGGGGATGGATCATGCGATGATTGCCCAGTTCTGTTCATTCCCTCTGAAGCACCTGGCATTGGCCATAGTGGGAAGTAGGACCATTCTTAAGTTCTTATTTTTAATCTGTAGCTTTTGATGCGTGCACCTTGGGCAGGTATTAATGCTGTGAGTGGAGGGTAAGCTCGGTGTAAACATATGGCGTTGTGGTATTCCAGAAAAATTAGATTCTCTCATTCTGAGAGCAGCAAACCTCCCCTTTATTTGATCCAGAGAGAGCTTTTCTCTGCTAGTCTCAGACTGCATAGGGTTGCTCACCAAAATACCTATGCTCTTCTCCATTCCCTCCAGACCCCTTTCCTCTCATACCTCTTCCTATCTGCCAGTTTGCCTCTTGTCTCCTTCACTGCATCCTCCGGCTTTGTCTAAGCTCCCTTTTCGTGTGCCACCACAATCCATTCATCCACCTTCCCCACCACTATGGTCTTCCTTGCTGCCATCCTGCCTTCCCATCTCATTCTTCCTCCCATTTATCCACCCGCCCCACTTATCCCTCATCTGAGTCTCAGTCTTCAGTCGCTGCTCTCTGCTATCCCAAAATTCGCTCCACTCCTGCTCCACAGTCGATCTCAATATTTTCCAGTAAATGACCCAAACGTTTCCCATTTTCTTCCTCATCCCTGACTGCAAACCTTCTCACTTTCATCCCCATCCCTTCTGAGACCTTGCCTGCCTTGCACAGGCATCTCTTGTCGAATTAGCCCCCTCAACAAAAAAATCCCCTCTTGTCCATGGCCTCACAGTCTGGCCCAACCCCTTGGACACCTCCTCCTCGAACAGTCCCATTTGCCGGGGTCCTGGTAGAGGAGGCTGAGTCATACCAAGACTGACTTCAATTTCTCCACTTTCTCTTCTGAACCTGGCTTGTCTCCTTAGCAGCTCACATGCCACTTCCAGTCTTAGATTTTCTGTGCTTCCCCTTCTCAGATCTTGGGCCTTCTTTCCTTCCCCAGTGCTAATGATTCTTTTCCCCACACCCCAGCTTCCCCTTCAGCTCTGATTCCATAGTTTTATTCACTTTATCTCTCACCTATACCTGTGGCTCTCTATACTTTGTATCTCAATACTAGCAAACCTTCTCCCCTTGCCTTCTGTCCTCTTTTATTCATGATTTCAACTACAGGGATGCTCGGCTGGTTATGTTGGACCACACAGCACTGTGGCACCATGGCAGAAAATTACATCCTCTCAAGCATCTTGGCCCCACTACACAGGCAATGTAGGACCTTTGCAGCACTGATGGATTCATTGGCAAGCCTAAGGGCCAGCCCTTATTTGCATCTAAATTTACAGTAGTTGACTCAGGATTTTAATTAGAGATAAATGCACCCTGCTATTATTTTTTATTTATAGAGTTCTGTAAATGTACCCAAAGCTCTCCGAGACATCCCAGAAAACAAACTATGCCTCGCAGGGGAAGGCGTGTCGGTGAGAAGATTGCTGCTGCTTCTTGTAAGCCAGTTTCTTGATGTCTGGTTTTACATTTTGAGGTGGCTCCACTCATTTGGGAAGGGAGATGAGAATCCGTTCAGTGGCAGAGGCTGTGGGTTTTGTTGTGTATTTTTTATTTCATCACCAGTGGGTACAGAATTTTTTATTTTGTATTTTCTTTTTTTCCTTTAATCCCGATCCCCCTGCTTCCCATTCCTGAATAAATCCTTCTTAACAGACATGCCCCATTTTCACTCCTGTGACATAATTGTGGGTACGGGTCATTTGTTAGGTGAGCGAAATCATTCGGTAGGCTTCCTTCATGAAATGTGGAGCCGAGAGGGTTAGGTTCTGTAAGACAATTCATTCTAGTTGCATCTTGGCTTTAGCTTAAGCCAAAATGGGTCTGCAAAGGACCTGAACTTTTTGTCTCCTAGGAACGTCTCTGAGCTGCGGATCAAACGGATTATGAAGCTTCTTTGAACTATTCTGCATAGGGGCAACTCCCCCACTTGTATTACTTGAGCACTGTACTCCAGCTGGCCGTAGAAAGCTTGCAGCTGCAGGCAAAGCCCTCTGCTCCCATCATTCTTCTAACAGGTGCAAACACAAAGCTCCCATCCTTTCCACCCCTCTGGCAGCTGCAGAGAGGCTTCTGCTCCTCTGACAGCTGCAAATAAAGACACACACCCCTACATCTCTGCTCTCTTGTCAGCTGAGAACAGAAGTCTCCACCACCCTCTGAAATTTAATATTTATCTGT
The DNA here is from genome assembly GCA_007922155.1 of Mesoclemmys tuberculata. NCBI lineage: Eukaryota > Metazoa > Chordata > Testudines > Chelidae > Mesoclemmys > Mesoclemmys tuberculata. The sequence continues at coordinate 82,719,332 of ML675616.1, read as the reverse complement.
ATTAAAATAATATTTTCTCAGCTGTTGAATGTCAGGCTGTGTGGAGTGGCTCAAAAGCATGAGTACTGATCTCAGGGCAGACTGTTAAGAACCAGGGCACAAACTCCAAATTGGTTGTGAGTTCTATATTTAAGTTTCGCCAACCAATTCTCAAGTGTAAACTCCTCAGGCACTACAACGGCCTTAACATGGAGTCACAGACAGTCCCATTTGGTATCCCAGTCTGTCTTGCCACCTAGGCAAACTTGCCTTTGGGATGGATGGTTCCTTACACCAAGGATCACAGCAATATTCAGGTTACTCTCAGTCCCAAAGGACCAGTCACTTACCCCTGCTCAATTGCACCTTAGATCTCACACGACAGATAATGCTCGTAGCCAATCCTATAATAAAGTATATACAGACGCAGTAATAGGAAAAGGAAATAAGAGAATTATCTTATTAAAGGTTAAAGCAGGTAAATGTACATACACACATGAATGACAATCTTAAGTTTCCAAAGTAACAGAAACTTCTATGATAAGTTAAGCGTTATGTGTCCTTTAGGGCCAACCAAGGCTACACACTGGGAATCTTTTATTTATGCCTAGTAATCTTGTCCCCCAGAGTCCAAGCAGCTTAAAGACAGAGTTCCTCCTCGTTAGGGGTTTTTATTCCCTTCCCCGTTCTGCTTTGAGCTGCAAACTCAGCTGATGGGAGAAATTCACTTGCAAGACTCATCCTCATGGGTGATGGACTGAACAGCAAAGTCTTTTGTCTTCTTCAATGTTCCGCTCTACTCTGTCTGATGTCGATGGGCCTTCCTTGTCCGCTAGGACATAACACCTTCTGTTGGAGATCAGCATGATACGCTAGTTAACGTCTCTCACCTGGCTGGTGGCACAGTTATAGAGGCTTACAATGCAAACACTCAAATATTACCTAATTATACGGACTACAGATGTTGCATGTGAGATTACTGCAGGCAGCAATTTACAAGCATTCCATAAAGTCTAAACAGGTTCTTGTAATTCTAATACCTTTTTTAACACTACTGACACACCAGCGAGCCAAACTGATTTCAGCCATGTATTTGTCAGTATTCGACTGAGGCGGTGGACCTTGGCATGACCTGGCACCTGGTGTGCTGGCATCGTATTGAGGTTCATGCAGCGTGGTGAGCTTTGCAGCTAGCTACAGAACACGCCTTCCCTGAGCTTCCTAGTGTCAAGTTTCCTGAGTCCTGTCCAGTGCCCTCTTCTCTGGAGCATGCTGCCAATCTTCGGGGTGCCGTTTGCATGCAAATCATGCAGTGTGTGGTTTACGTGTACAGCGAGTGCATGATGACGTGTGTCTATATGTGCATACAGGCGGCTGTGTGTGTGTGTGAGAGAGAATGGAAGAAATGAATACACACTTTCTTTCCCTCTCTCTGGTCCCAGCAGGTTTCAGAGCAGCTGTCCTAGCTGCCCTGCTGTATTTCACACTCAAGTGGCATCCACGTGGCAGCCTGGGGGGGGAGCATGAGGGTCACTGGAGGGAGGTGCTGAAGATGCTATGAGGCATCCAGAGAGGGAGACTGTGTCCCATGCAGCATCGGCAGCTGGCTAGCCTGCATCAGCTGCGTTCCCGTTGCTTGCCTTCCACAGACAGCTCTGCAATTTGGGCATTGAGTGTCCCCCGGCCAGCCCCCCTTTGTGGACCTATGTCTCAAACAGGGAGCCATGCCCACCATGCATGCAGCTTTCTTGCTGCCACTGGCACAGAGGGAACAAAGAGGCTTGAAGATCTAATTTGCATAGGCAAATCAGTGCTCATTGGAGGATTATGGCTGTCCCAGAGGAGCAGGGGGCTGAGGGGGTGTGTCTGTTCTATGCTTTCCACTCACTTCTGGCAATTCTTCCTGTGGCAAACACTGGTGGCAGGAGTATTACGATGGAGGAGAGAAGTGGTGGCCCCCTACCCTCTCCAGTACTTAGCTTCATTCTCATGGGCAGCACATGCCAATATTCTGGGCCTCCCAAGTGGGGAGAGGGGGTACAGGCAGGCTGGTAGTTAGGAGTGGCTTTATGAACGGGTCTCTCCTCTGCATAATCGATGGGGCCACTCCTTCCCCCCACCAATCCAGTACTGGGCGCATGCCCCACATGTTACTGTGTGTCTCCAACTGAGAAGCCTCAGCAAGGTTCCTTGGGGGGAAGCAGAAGGGCTAAAGTACAGGCCTCCGGTGAGTGATTTAGTGCAGCTCTCCCTCCTGCTACAAGCAGCATGAGCTCTCCCCACTGCTCTCCAGCTCCGCTGAGCAGCCCAACAGCCTCCCGCCCTCGGCTGGCGCCCCTTCTGTTACAATCATCTTTAACTGCAGCCTCGCCCTGGCCGTGGCTGGTAGGATCCACACTGCATGGGTCTCAGCAAGGAGCTACGCGCTCTCTCTGCTGTCCAGGAGAGTCTTGGGTCATCTATGTGAACTGGTGTGAGGCAGGCACTTTGCATCAAGTCCTTAGGCTGATGCGGAGTGATGGAGCAGAAGGGGTGAGCAGCGGGGAGGGAAAGAGAGGCTGAATTGGCGTGATGGCAGTGCTGTGGGGAGGGGAGATGGACACTGGGACTATAAACAGCACCAACGTCTTCTTAATAACACTGAACCCTCTCCTCTCGCTAACCTTGTATTTTATCAACTGCTCTGTGATCTTTTTTATACCAGAAAAATGTCCACCCCCCTCAGGCTGCTATAGCTCAAGTTTAGTCTCTGGTATTTATATCTTCTTGTCTCTTCTCGGTTCCTTCGTACTTGGAAAACCTGCCCAAGCGGGCTGTGGGGGACAGAAGAATTTAGGAACGAAGGGGCTGCCACATTGGAGCAGTCCATCTGCTCCAGTCTCTTCCCTCTAGAAGCAGCCAGTGCTTGTTGCTTCAGCCAAAGGCAAAAGCACCTAAACTAATAATGCACCTGGCCAATTGTGCCATGCTATGCATGGCAGGAAACTCCTTCCTGTCCCCCACCTTACATCCTGAGACTGGATTTACCCTTATTACTTTAGCCTACGTACCTACCCATCTTATCAGTAGCCATGAGATGGCTATGGGGGATGGAGGGGCCATCGCAGTGAAGCTGGAGTGACCTATTGAGTAGAGCCTCTGGAGAACCTTAGGTTCTAGTCCCAGCTCTGCTGGTAGGTGACTTTGGGAAAGTCACCTCACCATTTATCCACCTGTAAAAGGGGGATAATGATCTTTGCCTCCTTTATAAAATGCTTTGGGATGTACGGATGCAAAGTGTTGTATCAGAACCATAGGTGCTGGAACTAGGGGTGCTGCCACACCCCTTGGCTTGTAGTGGTTTCTGTAATATGCAGGGTTTACAGTTTGGTTCAGTGCACCCCCACCATACAAATTGTTCCGGCCCCACTGATCAGAACGGGGATAGATGGAGCTGCTAGCCTTGTTGAAGTATCAAAAGGACCTGCATGAGGATCTATTTCAACAAAGCTGCATAAGAAAAATAGGTGGACATCCCCTGAAACAAAAACTGCTCCTCAGACCATGGACTGAATACACTGAGAGGAATTTGCCCTCGGAGGGGGATCAACATGTTGAATTGTTTGCTGCAGATGAAGCACTGGGGGGGGAAGGGGGGGCAAAAAGAATCACCTCTGAATCACCACTGAAATGTTCTGCTCTTCCCCACCCCTCCAACCTCCCTTTGGTGCAAGGAGCAGGGGTCATCCCGCATAATCCAGCGGCTGCAGGGAGCAGGTGAGCTTTGATCCTTTGTGTTTTCCGCCTGTTTTTAATAAATAGAGCTGCAGGTTCCTTCTTGGTGCCCCTGCTACTGCATTTCCCATTAATCACTGCTAAATGTTACTGCTTCTTTACTTCACAAGCATTCACACTTCTTTTCCTCTTGTGGGGCAGTGCAAGGAGGACGGTCCGGTCATTCAGCATTTCAGACACCCAAATAAAGTCCTCTCTTGGGGCCAAATTCTGGTGTTTTCAGTAGGGCTGCTCTGTTGCAAATAAGAGCAGAGTCTGGGCCTAAATCATCTCTTTTCTGGGCAAAATAATCCTACATTTTGCTATCTCTTGTCATCGTATGTTGGTCCGAACAAACCTCTAGCCATCACTGCATCCACTCTCTGGACGTTTCCAATTTCTTTTCTATCTTTCCTGAAGCAAAATTTGACCTCGTGCTTGCTAGATCAGATCAGAGTGTACAAATCTACTGCATGCTGGAGCAATTAGATCTTCATTGCTGTGGGTATTATCCCCCCTTTTATTACAACCAGCTTTCTGCTTGCTTTCCGAACAGCTGGTGCACACTGTACATGCATCTTCACTGAGCTGCCCACGGTGGTACTTGGCTACGTTTCCTCCAGGGATCCTGTGGCTTCAAAGCCAGTTGAATCACTGAGATTGGGATTGCTGGGATAAAGCAGCAGCGTGGAATATGGCTAAGAGAGTCCCCTAAGTGTTACAGTCTCAGGCCCAGATTTGGCTGAGCTCCATGTGTCAAGTAGGGTTTGTGATTCCGTCTCGCTCCTGCTCCTCTTTAGGAGGAAACATGCCTGAGTAGAGATACCGATCCAGTCACCCCTGGAGGTGCCCCTCCAGCCCAGACGTCCTTCCACTCCATTCTCTAGAATCCTTGCTGATTAGCCAATCAACTATCCCCCCCCCCAGCATCTCCCCACCCCCCCTCTGACCTGCTCCTAACTCTGGGGGGCAGGCTGAGGCTGCCTGACAAAACCAGGAGAGCTGAGCTAGACCAAGAGGATAGTGATTCACCTCAGGGCTGCTGACCCAAGTCCAGACAAAGCGTACTACAGTCGTGGGCACTTTGGAATACATAAATAGCTGAGGTCAGCTGAGATAGACCCTCTGTAAATGAAGCACCAGCATTTCTTGCAGGTAGATGATTAGGATGCCATAGCCAGCGCCCCCACATTTTCCTTGTGTGCGTGTGGAGGTGACGGGTCACAAGCAGTGGTGTTTTAAAATAAGAACTGCCTGATTTCTGTGCTTGACAGCCAGCCGCAAAGCTCATTCTCAGATGCTGCTGGAAACTGGGGAAGGGGAGTGTGTGATGGGGGCCTAGTGGGGGAGGTAAGAGGAGATGGGCTTCGGGCAGTGTGACAAATAGATATCCAGACAAACTGTAGCGCCTGCTTGTGCAGATGAGTGTGTGGCAGTGGGTTTACGGAGTGGAACCATCAGAGGATGAGGATGGAAGATTTTGACCCAATTGCAAATGGAGGAAAGACACAGCCAATGAGGCTGGCAGATGGGTTGGGAGAAAGAGAGTCGGTCTCCTTAGATCCATGGGTGTGCCTTGGGCAAAATATCTCCTCCTCGGTGCCAATGGTTTTATCAGCTGGCTGCTCGCAGTGCATGGCCCCTGAGCAGGGCTCCAGGGGGTACTGATTACATGCACACACCTCTGATGGGCTGCAAAAGCAGCTTGAGAACATGCAGGAAAAAGAGGCGGGGATAATTAGAGAGGGACCCAACTCAAAGCCCTGGATCCAAACCCCACTGGATCTTGGGGGAAGGGCGGGGCCAGATGCCACCTGTGCCATTTAGGATTATTTCTAGAGATGGGCTTATCATGGGGTCATGTGGACATCGGGTCCCTGTCTACCCCCTTTCCTTTGTAAACTCTGAAATCCTGATCCTTCTTCAAGAGAGTGAGCTGTGGACTAAATTGAATTCCACTCCTTGGAGACGTCTTCCTGGGGAACACAAACACGCTCGTTACTGTCTCTCTCGCTCTCTTCCTCTCCCTGCTTCTGTCTTCAGAACGAGCTCACTGTTCATAAATCGTCTTTGTCTCCTGGCTGGAGAACTGGCTGCTATGGACTCCGACCTCCCCTTTGGGGGCAGGAGTTCCCCTTTTCCTGAGCCCTCTCTCTCTTTTGCTAGATGGGTACATTTCTTGTCTTGGTCATGCTTCCATTTGAGCTGAAGTGTGAGGGACTGTTTAAACCTCACCCTTTCCACTCACCTCCACCCATATGGGAACGTGGAGAGTCCCATGGCATGAAGATATTGCTGATTCACACTGGGGTACGTACAGTCTGAATCAGGCCTTCAGGACTGGCCTGTGTCCTGCCTGCTATGCCAGTCTTGCCCTGTCACTGCAAAACACACAGCACTCAGCCCTGACTTGCAGCATCTCATGCTAATCCAGTTTGGGCTACCAGTTGGGCATCTGGAATTCCTGCCTCCCAGGACTCAGTTGCAGCGAGGGGATCCTTTGAGAGGCTGCAGCTGGGAAAGACAAGGGCTAGGTGGTGTCATAGATTAGCTGAGTGCCCTGCTGATATTTCACTGGGACTGGGATTTAGAGGGGGAGGTTGACACAGAAGTGGCTGAATGTCTAGTCCCGGTTGATACCCAGCCTTTCACCCCTGGACATCTGTTTGCAAAATGGAGACTATGGCAGATCACAAGTGAAATGAAATTGATGAGGTCTCATCACAATCCTTGGTTGAATTAGTTCATATTACAAAGCCTACAAATAATTTGTCTTGATGGTCAATCCCCATTTTGGGAGCCCCAAGGAGGGGACTGCCTGTCCAATAGTAGGTGATGTTGCGGGTCATGTTTGAAGTGTATTGGTAGAACTAGGTGTGCAGGACCTAGACTTGTGTGAGGACAGAGGCGCTCGTGGTTATCCCAGCCCTGGAATAGTAGAGGTGCTTCAGGTCAGAACATAGATGCCGCAGAGAGCTATGTGGAGATTCATGCCTGGAATAGCAGAGCTGCTGCAGATCAGGAATGAAGGGTGTACAGGCCCCACGTCTGGAATAGCAGGGGAGGCTGAAAGTCTGCGTAGAGCTGCATTGGCAGATCCATGTGGAGAGCCCAGGTCAGAACAGCGGCACTGAATCATTCTCTACAAATCCTCTGCTTGTTTGACTGTAAACCAGGGAAGCGGGCGGGCATGTGTTTCTTCAATTTCCCACAACAAAGCAAGTATAAAGGGGATTAGGAAGGCAATGGTGGGGGAAGAGAGAGGGATTTTGAAGGCAGGGGGAACATTAAGATTGAAGGAAATAGAATGCAGATTGAAGTTGTCGGACCAGAACAGAAGAACTTCTCAGTCTATATATTTAGCTCAGTGAGGTGTATAAACAGAAACCTGCAGCCAGCACAGTTGCTTCCCCCCAGTAGAGTGAGTCATCGTCCCTTAGATCTAAAGTTAGGTTCACATCGCAGCTTACATTCTCTCTCCCATTTTATTTTTTGCTTTCTATTTTGAAGGGTGTGGGGAAAAACGGAGCCCTGTCTCCTGGAAGCAGCAAACACAAATTGCAGTGGCATTAACAGCTCGGCCAGTCCACACCTGGGTGCTGTACGCACAAGCTACCCAGGCATAGGGCTATGCTGCATCCTGACCTTTAGCAGTTGAGAGTGGGTGGTCAGGGCCGCTGGCTAAGCTGTCCACACAGCAGAGGAGACTCAATGGGGCTGATGTGCTCTGCATAACTGTGTCACTACCAAGCGGGCAGGGTGGGCCATCCCTGATAGGCGCAAGGGAGTCTGGGTTTCTGTAGTGACTGGTGATGGTAAATGGGACGTGGGCCATCTTCATACAAGGAGGGGGCTCTCTTGCTCTGGGGATGACAGAATCTGCCCCTGGCGACAGAGGCAGGGAGCATGGCTAGGGTCTGCCTCTGAAGTCATTGGCAGAGGGAGGCAGGGCTCAGCTAGGACTTGGCCCAGAGGTGGGAAGGGGACTTGGCCTGAGTAAGAACTTGCCCTTGTGTCAGAGGCAGGGATTTGCCAAGAGCACCTCCTAGCTGAGCCAAGCACAGCTTGGCCCCCCCATGTGGCTTAGCCTTTCATTTCGCTGTTGGCCGGGTCCCAACTGCCTGTTGAGTTTGTGAGTTGGCCAGAAAATGCATTTAATCTCGCAGTGGCTACTGTCTGGCTGCTGAAAACTGAGACATTGCTTGGCCGTGGCGTGCTGACGCTTGCTATGCAAATCGCCAGCGCAGGTGACTGCAGGGAGGCGGGGGCAGCTCACAGTCCTGCCAGTGGGAGACTATTGACCTGAGGCCTCTTCACTTCTATTAGAATCTTCCTTCCCTGCTTGTCCCCCACCACCTGGGCCCCCCTCTGAAGCTGTTTGCAGTCGAATCGCCATGGCTGGTAATTGCCCCCTTTAAGTGAAATCAATAGCAGTCATTGAAGTCCATTTCCAGGAGGGTTTCCAGCGCTCGGGGCTCTTTAGAACTGTAATATAGACCTGTGCCTTTGTCAGCAAGTGTGGTTGGCACAAGTGATGAAAGGGAAGTCGCTGTATTGTTCCTCTCAAAAACAACAGAGCCAGCGAGGGGGAGGAGGGACCCACAGAGAAGGCTCCAGATATGTGTGTAGCATCAGACCCACCTCTAATCTGATCCCTGTGCTGGAACCAGGATAAGAAGGAGCCCCTGTTCCCTCCTGTGACCAAAGGTTAAACTCTTTGAAAGAGCTCCAGTAAATTAAGAAGCCCTGTGAGTCCAGGCCACGAGAAAGAACTGCCTCTTTTCAGGTGTTTGCTCCATTGGTTGTGGAGGGTGTAATCAGACCATGAGCACAGCCCCCCTCCCTGAGGACTTGGCTACAGCTGTCTGGTGTCTTATGTCATCTGATGTGCTCGGTGTGGCTGACGAGCATGCAGAAATCCTCCTCCAAGGTTGCAGTCCCTGAGGATCCCAGGGTGAATTTGTGTCCGAGGAAGGAGCAAAACTGACCCTTGTTTGTTCTTGTCACCAGCTCCAGCCTGTGAGGGGATGAATCAGACCTCTTCATTTTCCCAGTCTGCCCCTTCCCGCCCAGCGCTTTGTGGATTTTTTCTAGTTTGGAGGGTTTGTTTGAAAGGCAGAGTTTGAAATGTCAGCCTAACCCTCATGGTGTAGGGTCTTTTGGAAGCCGTGTAAACTTAGCCACCTGCTCATCTTGTCTGTCCCGCCTCCCTTTCCTGCGTTCCTTCTGTCTTCTTTTACAGTTCTTTTTCTTTCGTCTCTCACTCTACTCTCCCTGTAACCCTTTTTTTTTCTCAGTCTCGCCTTCTCCCTCTGCCTGCTGCCCTCCTCCTCCTCCTCTCTCTCTCTCATTGATATTCATGTATGAATAAATTCAATTGCATTTTCCCTTTTCCCCCTGAAGGGGCTTGTTGGTGAATTGTAGACATTTGAAATCATAGAACACTCCCAACATATCATTTGTGGGATGGAACTGAAACCCTTCTCCCGCCAGTAAGGAAATAACGGAAAAGCTTTTGGTGAAAGGGGGAAAGCTGAGGGGTGTATGAGGAATGAGGAGGAACCCAGGTGCCAGGGGATCAAGCAGGTGAGTCAAATGGACTGTAAAGCTATGAGGATATAGAGGTTCAACCAGCCTTTCAATTGTGTATAGGAGTGGCTGGTGTGTGTATGGGGCAGTATGAGGAGGAGGGATGTGTCTGTGGTGTCCTGAGGGCTTGCCATATGCCTGTTTATATGAAGTGTGTGTGTGTAGGGCTAGTGAGGGCCTTTTATGCTTGTTCATGTAGTGTGTGTTGTCAGTTATGTGTATGCTATCCTGTATATGCTTGTGTATAGGGAGGGAAGGAATCTTTTGTAGTTAGTGCATAGGACTGGGAGCTGGGCTTAACTCCTAGCTCTGTCACAAACTCCCTGTGTGATGTTGGGTGAGTTTCTATGGGTCCCGTTCTGTGAGATATTGAGTACTGAATGGAGGTGCTCAGTATGTCACAGCCACAGCCCTTTTCTTCCCAAGAAGATCCAGTCCCTTCATTTCCCCGCCCTTCAGTTTCTCCACCTGTCAGTGGGGTGAAGAAGGATTAACTCATTAGCATTTGTAAAGCCCATTGCTAAAAATTTAGAAGTGTGAAGTATATTTTGGACATCTAAAAATTGGCTGAAACTAGAGCTAAGTGGATTGCCATTCCAAGGACTCAAAACGTTCATCTGTATGCTTTGGCATCTAACTTGGCCAGCTTTTGACACAATTAGGCAGCTCTTGTAATATGCTGAAAATTCAGCTGTGTCTTGGGACATGGCTGGGGCCACATCCAGAGTCATGTTAAAATGTTGAGATTGGCATTTCCGAAAATAGGGTTCAGTCTACATTTTGAGATGCTCACTGGTGTTGGAAAGGTTTTGCCCCCAGAATATTGTATTAGGTAACTTAAAAAAACCCACTTTTTCCAGGTGCTGGAGAGAGTCCAGAGAAGCCAACATGGTAAATTTATAGAACAGACAGATTATTTGACAACGAGCAGCTCAGAGTTATGCATGTTTAGCTTGAAATAAAAGATCGCATTCTGATTTGTGGGTAACCAAAAGGAGCATGCAAGGATTCAGGATGACTGTGGTAGTGGAAGCTCTAGAAGGAAAGAGCCAGACGGCATATGAGGAAAGGCTATTTGTCGAAGTGTTAATAATAATAGAGTAATAACTGGATATTTATATGGCACCAATCCTCCAGAGCTGTTGACTGACTTTGTTTCCAGTCCTGCATTTCTTGCTCACCCTAAACACTCATTGACTTGAGTGGGAGAACTGCATTTGTCTTCTGTGGGAGAATGGAAAGATCCGGCCCTTAATATAACACAATAATGTTATGCTGAAAGTTGCTAGGGGCTGCCTTCAGAGCTGTCTCGCATCCAAAGGCAATTGCAGGCCTCATGACAGCCAATGGGTGTTCCAAGCGCTGTCCTTCAGGCTCAACAGGCGCAACCAACCCTCTTTATGGAGCAAAAGTGTCTGGGGGGCTACGGGCCAAGGCACTAGGGCCATTTGGCAGGTCAGAGCTCAGTGTGTGGACTGGGGGGATTCCCTTGTTGCAGACTGTCTCTGTTGCAGGCAGAAAGCCGGGAGAAGGAATTGAGTGATTCTGGGAGGAAGCAAATGGACAGAGCTTCTCGGGCACAGAGTTTGCTGGGATGGCAGGCACGGAGATTTCTGAACAAGGAACCTGGCTAGTATTTGCTTCCACTATGTTCAGGGAAACGGGACTTTGTGTTCATTTTTTTGTTATCAAACAAGATTACACCAAGAATATACCTGACTCTCATATGATCTATTTCTCATCCTCATGTAAACAACCCTTCAAGTCCATGATCTTTGGCTAACTCCTCAGGTCAATGCTGAAGCCATGATATTCATAAATACTTAGCACTTACATTCAGGGTCATTTTAGCCACCACTAAAGCATAGTCCGCTCTGAAGTGCAAGACGGCAGTTGTTTGACAGTGCACAGCCACACTGTGAAACAACTAAGAGCAGGAAGAAAAGAAGATTAGATCCAATGTTAAAACCAGAGAAAGGATTTTAAGGAAGCAGAATGTAACTGGAAATTGGTCAGGATTCTAGGGTTAATGCCCCTACCCTTGTGAGAAGTTCCAGCAGATTTTTAATGACTTTAAGTCGTCATTTGTCTTCATGTATAAAAGAGGGCATTGCAGCACCCTATAGTGACAGCTCTCATACTGTGATCTCGCATTTAGCCACTTGCAACCGTTGATCCTCCTCAGGTGTGCTCTAGAGTCCTGTTCTGCTGCAATTCCTAGATTGCACCATGGGGAATTCACATGACTATATATATGCTGCAAGGACAAATGCTACCAGCGAGACTTACAACCCCCTGAACCACTGCAAGCACCCTCCAGCCTGAGAACTGCTGACTTGGAGAGAGTTAGAGAGACGGTGTTATCAGCTCTGATTTCCCCCCCATTGGCTCCAGGACTGTGCAGAGCCCCAGGGCCTCCCTGCACAGATCCGACTGGGGCCATAATTCCACACACAGGCTCTTAGCAAAGACAAAACCTGACACTAGCGGTATAACCTCCCGCCTGCTGTAATTAAAGGTGGCTGATTTCATTCAGTGCCAGGGGCTGTCCCCATCTGCCATGAAATCCCAATGGAAACTTAAAAGGAGAAAAAATGTACATACTGTAGGACCTATTTATCTTACTGCACAAGAGGTTGACCACAAAGCCAGGTTAAGTTATTTCCTGGCTCCCAGGCAGCCTATGCAGGTGGGGGACCCGGGCCTACCACTACAAACAACAGAGAGGATCCTCAGCTGGTCTAAACCAACCTTGCGCCATTGTCTGCAGCTGAATGACGCTACTTTACAGCTGAGGACCTGGTCCCTGTCATTTCCCCCCCAGCTTCACAAACACAGCGGGGAATTAATCTGCAGTGAGTTGTTTCCATCCCTGTAGTTACGGTAACAGGTGTGTGTGTGTATGTGTGTGTGGGGGGGATGACCTGGATTTGAGGGAAGGGCTTTTAGGTCTCCTTGTTTATTACACCTCAGGGGGAATGGTAATTTCCTTACCTGCTTGGCTTGTGACCTGTGGAGGGATGCACATACACAACAGACCAGAGGAAAAGGTGCAAGCAGTGTGAAGCCAGTGTCAGAACAGAGTAGAGAGGAAGCACTGGCTAAAGGCAGGGGGGAGAACAGCTGTCCTGAGCCCCACATTGTGTGTGTGTGTGTATTTCTCCCTTTCTCTGATGCTTCTAAAATTTTCACTGTGTGTCTGTAATTGTAGGTTTCCCCTAAAGACATTTGGTGTCACTGTAAGGATAGTATTTCTCTTTCTCTCTGCCTGTACAGTTATTCTGTCTCTCTCTGTGCCACTCACTCTGTAAGCCTTTGGTGAACATACCATAAGACACAGGGGGAGAGAGATTGAGAGAGAGACCGATAGAAACCACACACAAATCTCTTCTCCTAGCTTTCCCACCATGGAGTAGCTAAACTTCCCTTGCCACCTTCCACCCCTTCCTGATTATGTTGCCCCTCTGGTCTTTTTTTTTTTTTTTTTTAAGGAAGCTCTCTTCACTCCTTGCCCCTCCATCCCTACCTGCCTGGGGGAAAAGAAAAACACACCACCCCAGCTCTCTGCCTCCAAGGGAGAGATTGTTTTAGCTCTCACTCTGAAGCCTCAGACTCCAGCCTGAACCGACACCTTTTCTGAACATGTATTTTTCTTTTAAACCATCTCTTTCCTGCACACGCTCAATGCTCACAGCTATGGATCTAACACAACTCCCTGATTCTTGCCTGCAGGTTTTCTGCTCCCAATCGCTCAGCTGATCCTGATCTTCTTCTTTTTTGGGGGGAGCAGGGTGTGTGTGTACGTGGGGGGCTGTGTCGGGAATTTTTCAAAGCTTCTTTTTTTAAAATTTTACTTCTTTGACCTGGACTTTCCCCTTTGGAGATTTCTGTTCCATGAAAAGGTAGGTGGGAAACAGGCACACCTGGCTAACCTAATGTCCTACTCTCTTTTAAAAAACATTTAAAAATAGAAAACTTGAACCCCAAACCCTCTCCACCTTTAGCAGATCTGTTCTCTTTAGTATCCGTTTCCTCTTTAAAATGAGTAAAGGCTTACCATAGATGTCTGTAATGTTAGCAATTCCACCTTTCCAAAAAGGAAAGTTATTTCTCTGTGTGTGTGTGTGTGTCACTGCCTCTGTTTACCCAAAAAGTAGTAATAATTTATCTTGTCTGGGGGGAGAATATGAATCCAGTAGTATATATGGGCAATTGTTATAGAGAATGTGTTTGTCGCACACATACGGAATCTATTTATTTATTTATATATGTCTATAAATACTCTACAATGGGTGTATGAATAATCCAAGGGTATTAATCATGGATTTTTTTTTTGGAGGGTGATATGAAGGGGGGTTAGAAAATCTCCCCTCTGGAGAGCTGACTGTCTGAGACTGTATATATTTAACTTTTGTTAAGCTGACTTACTGCGAAAGGTGGACTTCGGGGTATCTCAGCTTTTTTCATTGGCAAAGCAAGAGCTGGGTCTTGGGTTTGGGTTTAAAAAAATCTTTCTTCATTTTGCTTATTGTTATTGCATTTAAATTGTGTGTGCAGCCCCTTAAAGTGTCGTGGAGGGACTGAAGGATGGGATGCACTTTACACATAAAATTTATCTTCTCTGTATTTGGGGGAGAAAGACAATTTTTTAAAAGGAGAACCAGGTATATCGTAAGACATTGATGACTGGCAAATATTTGGCATGTCCATGTCCCCACCAGTATTATGTTTTCATAACACTCAAGTGCATTCTGTTTGCTTCGTGGTAGTAGCAGTTGGGTGAAAAGTACCAGAGGCTTTAAAAAATATCACTCCAGTGCAAATTATTACAAAGCAAATGGAAAATGTCAGAAAGCAGAACTTGCCTTGCATTTTCTCTCAGTTAGAAGGGGACAATTTCTTGGTGATCTGGGGGTCTGTCAGCGGATCTGTTTCTCTGTCACCTTGTATCATGCTGCATTCATTGTCTGTTGTTTCTATGTGCTATTGCAGGGTTGTGGGTCTCTTTAAATTCTGGCTGATGATTGTTTGTTTGATAGCTTGGGGGGTGTCTCTTACCTGCACCCCCACATTAACATTTTAACCCCAAAATGTGAACCTGTCTTAAGCTGGGGCAGGAAATACACAAGCCAATAATATTCATGACCCCCCCCTGTAAAGAAACTTAACCTGCAACACGTAGGGAGCAGAGGAGGGGAACAGCGATTTTTTTCAGGTTTCCTAAGTCATCTCGGCACCCCCCACAAGCGCTTCCACGTATCTTGAGTCTTGGTAGGAGCGCTGATGCAGGCAAGGGACAGCTTTCGTACACGCTGGTGAGGGGTTGTGCAGCTGGGCTTGTGGGTTCCTTTTTCTCCATTAAATACGGTGATTTTCATGGGATTCATATCAAACATACATTGTTGGCTTAATACGAAACCCATTCTCTCCCCTCAAGGGAAATCTGCTATGTCGTCACATTCCTTTTCTGGGGGCGCGGGGGCTGGTACACGCTCATGCCACCCACACATGCCTGTACCCGACTGGCTTTGGAAGAACTGTCTCCCTCCCCCCCCACTTCAGAAAGGAGGCAGCAGTTATCCAGGCCCTGCATGTGCATGTGTGTGCTGGTGGAAAGACTGGGAAGGGCAGATGTCTCTGAAAGGTGTGTGCATGAGCACTTGCCAGATCAACACATGAGTAAACCCAGACACCTGTTGTGCTGTGAGATTTCCAGGGGTTTATCACATAAGCTATGGGGTGTCCATGGCAGGTCCTTTCCAGGTCCCACTTCTGCCTTCTGGAGCTTGGTTCCTTCTGAAGATGCTTAAAAACATGCAACTGTGTGCGCACTAGCCTCCTCCTTTTTTCTGAAGTCTCCCACCATGGCTACACCTCTGCCAGTGACCCTGGCAGCGGGGGGCCCTTAGTGTACACAAAGCCACGGTCAGAGGCGGGGGAAGCACGAATAAGGTCTGGTGCTGGCTTGTGAAGTAATGATCAGCTGTTGGCTCGCTTGTTGTGTTTTTGGATGGGTCAGCGTGGTGGATTTCAGCAGTTGTGAAATGAGAAAGGCCAGTAAGGCGGCCCAGGGTCTAGCAGTGTATATGTGGCCGGGTTAGCTTCCTCCATGCAGGTCTGTCAGCGTATCTCCTCTGCTATCACTAGCATCCTCTGCTATTCCAGCCCTGGGTCTTCCTACATGCATCAATGCATCTCAGTCCTGATCTGCAGCTTTCCTGCTATTCCAGTCCTGGCCTCCCTCTCTCTCCATAGCTCTACCAATGTACTTTGAGCCTCACTGCATTATCCTCTGCTAATCCAGATTTGGAGATTCCATGCATCTCTGATCAAGGCAACTCAATCCTGACTTACAGCCCTCCCTGCTTTTACAGCCCTCTCCTATCCGGTCCAATCAATGCAATTTATGCAGTGCATACAAACAAGACTACTATGGATTGGGCTGAGTCCACGTCCCTTGTGCCTTTGGAGAAGGTTGGAATTCCAGTTTCCACTGCAAACAAGCTTCATTTGCTTTAAAATAAAATCTTTACATCACTTTGTTCATTTTTCTCACATAAAGGAAACAAAAACTCTGAAATTAGAAACCTTGAGAAATGGACATGTGATTGGAAGGATTCTTTTAAAACAGCTAGCCACCGGTCTGAGGTATAGCCGTGATCTCGCAATCTAATCCACTCAGGTGGACGTTTGGGCCTGCACAGAGCTGTACTGCAATCAGTGGATCTGTGAATGGGGGCAGGGATCTGCCAGAGCAGATTAGATTGCAGGATCAGGGCCATAGTAATTTGGTGACTTGGGTTCCCCATCTGTAAAATGGGGATAAACTTACTTTCTTTGTGAAGTGCTTTGAGATCTACAGATGAAAATTGCTAAATGAGTTACGTTTAGTATTAAGATTGAAGGTTTCTTCACATTTATATGCCCTAATATAAGCTAATTAAATTTATTCAAATAACTTTAAAAATGCCTAGCCTAAAGCTGTCGGCACCCACACTGGGATATAAAAATACATCAGACCAATCAAAAATATGATTAACCTACTGAGCCATAACCCAGAAAGTATAAATTAACCAGCCATTTTGGAAATAAACTCCCTTGCCCTCCCTGTACCCTTCTCATGAGCACTGCAGCATGCCCTGAAGAGCAATTTGGGACTAGAACATCTCCCAGAAAATGCCCTGCCACCACCAGCCCATTAGACCCAGGGGGCTGATAGCCCTGCAGTTGTGTGACATGGGGAGAGAAGAGGGGTCTCAGGTAGGCAGGTCTCAAACCATTCAGGGCTTCATAGGTCAAACCCAGCCCCTCCAACGGCACCCCGAAGCGACTAGTGAATGAGTACAGCTGCAGTGTGCTCTCAGTGTGAAGAACTGCCTAATGCGTGAGCAGCCGCATTCTGTACCAGCTTACGTTTCCGAACGGTCTTGAGGTGGAGCCCCGTGTGGAGAGCTCTGCAGCAGCCTGGTCGCCACACGACAAAGGCACGGATCACAATAACGAGGGGTGCGTCCCAAAGGAAAGGCCTCACCCTTCTTTCCAAGCACAGATGGCAAAAGGCAATCTTGGCAACCGCTGCTACCTGATTGTCACAAAACCCCTGGCACCTGAAACGTGCAGCCAGCCACAGGGCACACACCAAATCCCACCCCATCACGCAACCTTAACTCTGGCCGCAGCAAAGGGAACACACCTCCTCCACAGACTTCTGTGTCCCAGCAATGACTAGAGTGTTAATGCCACCCTCCTGTCCTTTCACGGGGAAATAAAGTGGCATGTTTGTGTGTGTGAGGTAGCGGAACTGAGGGCATGCAATGCAAGAGGTTGGATATGCTGGCCATGCAGGATTGGCACTTGTAAGCATGTTTGTATGATGTAATCTAGGGGCATTATGAATGTGAGGTATATGAAGTCTGCCTTCACTGGCAGTTTCCTTGATTGCCCGGTGGAGAGTTGTATTCCAGCACCTCTAGGTCTTAGCAAAGACATTTTCCCCCCCAGTTTAAATAAGTGCATAGTAGTGACATTGAGAGTTGTTCTTTCGGGGATGAAATTCGCCCCAGGACAGAGAGCCTATCCCTACGTACGCCCTATGTGGAAGGGATTGAGGTGGCACATAGGAATTTGCAGAGAGATGAATTTCACCCATGGCTAGGTATCATCAGCATTGTTGTTCTCCCTGGGTTCCTATCTTGCATCATCATCCCCATCCGGCTGTCTCCCTCTCCCATATTCCCCTGCAGTGACCTGTTCCCAGCTCCCCACTAATGATCCCATTGACATTGTCCTCATACCCCACACAGTGACAGCCTGGGACTTGCTTTGCCCATAGTGCAGCCTACAACGGGTAACTGTATTTCTGTATAGCAGTGTTTGCCCAGTGAATGTGGAGGGGAGATAGGGGGGCGGGGTGGGGAGTGGGGATGGCAGGGAACGTGGGGCTATGGGGTTGAATGGGGCATGGGGGAGGATGAGTGGAGGAGGAATGGAAGATGTGGGGCTATGTGTAGTTGGGGAGGAGAGCAGTCTCCCCTTCTCACACCAGAGCGGGGCAGGGAGAGGGCGAGGCTTGAAGATTAAGGTCCTTCAGGAGTGGAGCTACTAGCTTTGCTCCTGAAGCAGATTGTCCTTTTTGGGACCCCTCTTGGTCACCACCCGGGAGGTATGGCTGTCTGGAGACCATTTCTGGAGCCACATTGTGGATGGAGGCCGTCACTGATTGTAGGGTTTGTATGTGAGTCATGGACGTCTCCTGCTGCCCTCCAAATCCTCTCTCTTCCCTTTGCCCCTACATCTCTGAAAGTCCTACCATGCCTACCCACCCACACTGCTTTATTTCCTTTGTGCCTCCCCAGGAGGCCAGGGAACGGGGGGTTGGACAGTGGGGTGGTATGGTGGTTAGTGGGGTTGTGGGGAGTGGAATGGAGTCACAGTGTGTGCAGTGGGTTGGTGGTTTGGGGTGGGTTTTCTGACCACTTCTAGTCTCCAGCACAGCTAACCTACCTCCCTGACTCACCAATTCTGCTTACGCAGAGGTCCGGTGGTGCCTGGGGAGCTGGCTGGGCACCAGGGGGTGGGTCTGGGTTGAGACTGGGGAAGAGATGGGTCTCTGGGGAGAGGAATGCGACAGAGCAGGTTCATTGGGGGAGGGGCGTGTCAATGGGAGTTTGGAGACAAGGGTGACAAGGGAGACTTTGGGAAGGCAGGAGGAGTTGAGGACATGTGAGGGGCTTGGCAGGGAAGAGCGGGTGGGTGGTGGCGGGAGCCTGTTCTTTCTGCTGAGGAATTAGCACTGGAGGGTCCCCTCGGCACAGTTACCTCAGGTACCTGGCCTACTGAGGCAGCTGCCCTGGCTTCTCCGAATGGGCCCAACCCGACAAAGCTCTACTTACGAGTAGTCTGTTCGGATGCGAGTAGCCCCCATGTTTCCAGAAGCCTTCTTACGAGTATGGATTACTCACCCGAGTAAGCGTTTACAGCCTCAAGCCTGATATCATTTAATCTAATTTGCACCCTATGGGGTGTTAGATTTTTTTTTTGGAGCACCTATATCTCCAGGGGCCCACCACCAATTTGCCGGGCCCTGCCCATTCTTGGTGATTCCCAGTCAGGCTGTGAAATCATGTACGGAGACTAGCTGAGCTGTAGGGGTGGAGGAAGTCCTGTCTGCCCTCTCTGGAGGTGCTGTGAGCCCCCATGGAGGTGGGGCAGGTGGTCTCCCTCAGTGATGGGTCTGGCAAGAGGACCTCAGGAGCAAAGCTAGTAGCTCTGCTCCCGAAGGACCTTTTGGCTGTTGCTGTTACGGCTCGGCTCGGGAGTGAATGCTGCGAAACTACAACACGCCCCCTTCTGGAGGCAGAGCACATTAGCCCTTTAGGATGGATCCAGGCAGGGAAGATGCAAGAGTGAATGTGGGGGAATGGAGGGCAGGGCTGGTGCTTTTCCTCACAGGAGCTTGGAATGGACTTCCCAAGTGGGAGAACCCTTGGGGCAAAATGATTTCTGGTGTAACTACACTGACTTCAAAAGCAGAGCTCTTGGGGGGAATGATATAAGAGGGGGGGACACAGACATACCTGTCATTTCAGGAATGAGGGATGGCAGGATCACAGCTTTCTAGTTCTAACTTAGTGCTAGTGGAGACCAGTAGATTGGCATCTGCCCTGGGGACCGATATTTCCTATTGACCCACTCAGCAGGTACAGCAAGGGCAATGGCAATCCAAGCTTCCTCCCTGCCCTCCCAGCACACACATCACTTCACCAGACACTAGGAAATAGAAAGAACGTCACCATTAGTGACAGCTGAGATTGGAGGCCAGAAAAACAGCAGGGAATGGAAACTGAGTTAATGGGGGTCAGCAACTAGACCCCACGACCTTCCTCACAGCTTGAAAAACATAACTGCCTTCCCCTCTTCATGGGTGGTATTGTGTTGAGTACCGTGTTATAAAGGCTAAAGGAAAAAGCTCAGGCTTAAAATATTCAGCTTCCCCTTGCCTTCCAGTATTCAAGATCCTGGCCTAAGGCATGTGGGAAGAGAGCTCCAACCCCTCCCTTCCTGGATATTCACAAGATTGCTTTCTTCATCATCCTCATCATCATTTGGTCCCATCATATTTAACAACTTCGTTAATGATCTGGAAGAGGGAGTAAACAGCCCATTAATGACATTTTCCAATGATAATAAATTGGGAGATTTTCACATGCTAGCGAGGACAGAGAAGTACTACAAAGAGAACCAGAGAGATTAGAAACATGGGCAGAAAATAACATAATGAGATTCATTTTAGAAAAATGCAAGGTAATGCATATGGGGGAATGTAATCTGAAACATGTGGTACAAATGCCTACATAGAGAGAGCATAGAGATTCAAGGGGTTGGGGGGCAGGGTCCTGGGAAGAGTGGAATAAGACCAAAGTGTGACAGTAGATGGCAAATTAGATGTGAGCTTGCACTGCAATAAGGCAGCAAAAAAGACAAGTCGAATTTTGGGCTGCAGACACAATCATAGTTATTCTATGTGGCTGTGATGTGATTCCCTCCTGGAATAGCATATTCAGTTCTTGGCACTGCATTATCAGAAAGATCTTGGCAAATTAGAGTGATATCAGTGATGAACAATGCAAATGACCAGCGGGCTGGAGAGATTAATTTGTGAGGAAAGATAAATAGTTAAATGTGTGTAGCTTGGCTAAGTGATGATTTAAGTGAAAGGACATGATGAGACTCCTCTACTAATGTGAAAGGTGTAAACCCCAATGAGGGGGAGGAATTATTGTGAGTGGTACCAGGGGGTGAAATTGAGAGTAATAGGATGAAATTAAGAGAGAAAAACCATAGGTGGCTTTTTAGGAAGAACTTGCTGACAGAGAGGTCTATTAGAATGTAGAGTTATCTCAAAAAGAAAGTCCTGGAACCCTCATCATTGAAATTAGACTGGGCAGAGGACTAAAAATGTTCTGAGGAGAACAAATGTGCATTATCAGGGGATAGACTAAGTGAGACCTGCTAGTTCTTCTCCATCTCTCTATCACACTCAGATTTTCATTCTGAGCACTGCAGAGTGAAGACTTTGCCATAGGGACCCTCCCTTGCCCCAGATATCCCAAGCCCAAACATGACAGTGATGACCCCTTGTTCACACTGCCTCTTCTTCCCTCTGGCTTTTCATAAAGCACTCATCATCTTTCCATCCCACTAGCAAAGGGCAGCATTGCCCTTTACTGCCCATTGAGTTCCACGGCATCTTTTTCACGCTCCGCATCCCCCTCACCCATCTCCTGATCTTGGCCTGATTCAGGTTATCCTGCCTAGAACTCCTGGTGCAACAGTTAGATTTTGCATGAGAGCAGAAGTCTTCTGTGGAGGATGGATTCCCCTCTCCTTTCCCTAAGGCTGGTGAAAGCCTGTCTGCTTAGAGCTCTGAGCAAATGAGAGTCCCCAAAGTAGTGAGGGTGAGAAGGAAGAGTCTGTCGAGCCCTTGATTGGCCCAGGTTACTAACATGTAGGGAAATAAGGTGCATCCATCACCCAGTTGTTTATCTGAAGGGAAATGATCAGTAGGCATTTAAACAGCCTGATCACATGGAGGACCCTAGGCCTTGCATAGTCCACTAATGTTGTTTCAGGGAACACCACACACTCCTCTTCTTTCCCAATACTCTGGTATTTGTTTCACGTACAAACAGTGGATTAGTTTCTGCTGAGTCCTACACACCCTCCCCTCCCCTCGCCTCGCAGTGGAAGGTACCCCAAGGCAAGAAGTATTGGGGGTGGGAGGGAAGAGACTTCAGGGTTCTTGCCTCATTTGTATTATATTAACTCCTGTGTACCCTTCCCTAGCCTCTTGAGGTCTGCTCCAATTGAAGAGATTGGTGTGAGATAGCTAGCCAGGTGTGGGAAATCTAAACAGGGCCGATGCCTGTCCCTTACAGATATCCACACACAGACATGCACACGTATGGATCTGCGGGTGCATGCAGACATGCACACAGACACGCGTGCGCAGACATCGTCTGACAAGTACATGGATGCAGACGCATACACAAAATGAACAGAGACACAGAGACGTACAACTTATTATGCTACTGAAATTGAGTAAAATGTCAAATACGCACAGACGAATGCATCAAAGGTAACACAACTAACACATACGTGGGTATAGAAACAAACAAATAGAAACACAGGGCTCAGTCACGTGCAACAGACACACACACACACTCACCAAATGGATTTACCCACATACATTCATAAATATACCACACGTGTACTTAGGCATGCTCATGTTCATGTGTACCCAGTGAGAATATTCACAGAGTGACACACAAACAGACGCTTACAGGCATGCACAGGAATTCACACACACACATGCATGGAGAGGCACACATATCATTCATGGGCATGCACTCCACAGATGATGGATTAATTTAATTCTCGCTGCCAAAGAATTGCCCCCTGCAATTTCAGCTGGAGAAGTTATCTTTCTCTTCCCCCTCTCAGAACAGTGGTGCACAGTGTTACAGGTACAGAATGACTGCTGCATTTCATGCCAGAGGTGGCTGCATTTTAGTAGCAGGTGAGCGATCCTGATAGATGGTCGACAAAGAACGAGTGTCCCCTCGGGATGAAAGGTACTATACAAATGTAAAGCTGTTTGAACAGATCTGGAAGAAATTTAATTTCCCCCTTATCTCAGTCTCATGACTCAGAATTTTGTATGTGAGCAGTTTACAATGAGGTGGGTAGGGAGAACATCCGGGCTCGGGCGGGGGGGGGAGGGGAGGGGGAGAAGAGGGGTCTGGAGCTGAGGTGAGGATAGTTGTGAGGTACCATATATGCAGACAGAAAGGGAAGTGCACAGATACAGAAGCACACACATGCACAACTGTCCACATGCGTACATACTGACAGACACGCAGACGTGCATAATCAACCACGCAGACACCCCAGCCAGGGGGCAAAGCAGAGGCCCATATTCGCATACTGATTCTGTTAGTCCTCTGGAATGGACTCTGGGTACAGCATCACTTCCCTGTTGGACCTTTCTCTGGTCAGTGAGAATGGTTTATAACATGTGGGGAGGAAAGAGAGAGGGAAGAGTGAGCTCTTCAGCTGTCTTCAGGTATGTTCCCTTTCTCCCCTGGCTTTAAAGGGTCCCTCTCCAATTAGACCACTGTAGCTACCTGTATCGTCTTTGAGCCCACTGGCTTTCTAAAAGAATCCAGGCTCGGGTTAGGTGGTCTAGTCTCCTCCACTGGCCTGTCATCTCTGGGCCGGCACTTAGGAGGCATCATGGCTCACCACATACTCCTCACTGGGGAGGTGGTGTGAACAATGTCTGCAGTGTGCCTGCTGTTTCACGGCATCTTGGTCTTTCATTACACATGTGCCAAGGACCTGGTGTTAGCAATCCTGAAATCTTAGTTCCCCCCACCCCTGCATCGTGCAGCACTGGGGGGTCAGTCTGTCACACTGGAGGCCGTGAAATGATACAGGTCTTCACGATGAAGACACCCCCTGAGTCCCCGCTTCTACTGAATCCCTCCTCCTCTTCTCCAGGTGCTTTCTTCTGCTCATTACGCTTGCAGCTTTTCTTGCCATTTGAGATCAGCTTCCCCCGGAGGAATCAAAATCCGCTCTCCAGTCTTCTCACAGCAAAACCAGGGGCTTTTGAAAAGGGAATGGGATGAGCCAAAGGCCAGCAGCTACTCCTGGCAGGCAAGCTAATGAGCTTTCTCTGTGCTAGTGTGTGTGTGTGTGTGTATGCACTGTCCAAGCCCATATGTGTGTACTAGACAGAGAGAGAGAGAGAGAGAGAGAGGCTGTGGGGCTGAACTTGCTGGCTCACGGGGATATACATGCTGGGGACAGATGTAACAGTTCTGAGACCTGGCTACAAGGAAGGTTTTGGGTGCAAACTGTGTGGAAAAGGGGAGAGAGAGAGAGCAGGTTGGCAGTTCCCTTTGAGACCACAAATGTCCCCCCATGGAAGAAGGCACAGGATTGTCAGTCTTGCCCCTCCCATGCATGAGTGACTGATTTGTTTTATTTTATTTTGTTTAAAGGAATGTTTTCATACATTTCTGTGCACTTGGTGGCAAAGGAGAGATGTTTGTCGAAAAGCTGCTGTGTCCCTCCCAGTGCCATTTGCCTGGTACTAATCCTTCACCAACATTTGAAACGTTCCGGGACGTTCTAAAACACTGGTTTTCAACCTATGCAGGCTAAGGGCAAAGGGAGGTTGCCAGCAGTTTTCTGACTCTGCTTCCATTCTCTGTATCTGGTGTCCTGCTGAAGTGCGTTGGCTCAGTGACTCATGTCTGGTACTTCTGTAAGACACCAGCATGGCCCTATGGTACCAGTTTTTCTGTGGCACCTCTTGTGAAGTGCATCACACGGACTGGCCCAAAGGAATCCTGCTGCGTCAGAGAGGGGACCAGTTGTGAGTGGCCCATGGAGTGGAGAGGCTGAGGACCAAGTCCTAGAAGGTTCTGAGCTGCACGACATTCTACTCTAGAACGCTCTCTGTGGTACTAGCATCATTTCGGGTACCGCAGGGATGAGTTTTACGATGGGTGGTGTCACAGGCTGGCTGGACCCTTAAAATGGAGCAGGTCCAGAGCCCCTGTGCTTGAACAGCACCTGGGGCTATAAAGGGCTGAGCTGACAGTAAGGAAGGGGAAGTAGGAGCAGCAGGGAGTTCCCTGGGAAAGGCTGCCAGAATCCCTTGGGGAGGGGATGCCGTGGGAGCCTGCTGGGGGAAGAGTGCCTCCAGGGCATTGGGGGATGGGGCTCAGCTAAACAGAACAAGGAAGAATCCTGCCATAGGCTCTGAAGCAGAAGGGACTAGGCAAGGCAAAGGAGAAAATCCCCTGGAAGCTGTATGGGCCGAGGAGCTGGTTTTGTGGTTTGCCTATATTTGGAAAATAAAGCTGTGCCTGGAAAGCGACTCTGTTGTGGCAGTGGGTCCTTCGCGGGCTGGGGACGAGTCAGCACCTCAGAGATGGGTAGGAAGATATGGCAGACAAGAAGCTGTACTCTATCCAGGGAGCAGTCGTGAGGGGGCTGGTCCAAAGTTATTATGTCAGCGAGCTCTCCCAGGAGGGGTTCACCCCTTAATGAGACAGACGTGGGTTTTTTTACATTTTTGATGATAGGTCTGTCCTGCCAACACCAGCTTACTGGAGACGCCCGTCCTGTCTTGCCCTAGCAAAGGCTAGGTATTTGTTTAGGATGAAGGGGCGGGGGGGTGAGGAGGAACCTCTGTCTCTGCCTGTCTTCTGATACCGCACCCATCACCATGATCATATGAGCACCTGCAGAAAGGGAAGCCTGGGGTCGTCCTGGAGGTGAGTTCTAGAACTTTCCAGTCCTCCCCTACCTTTCTCAAAGTGTCTTTCAGCCAGAAAATAATCATCCCCTCAACATGCTCTACTGTGCATGTACGCATGTGCGTGTACAGAGTTCCTTCCCCTCTCTTAGCACTGCAGTGTAACAACTTGGGCTGAAGTGCATTAGCCAACCTGCCCCAGCCACACTAGCCGGTGGTGTCACAGGAGGAGAAGTGAGAACTGCAGGGGCAATTTTAAGAAGGCAGAATGTCATGTAACGGGAGCTGGAATTTGTCCAGGACACTGGGGTTTACACCCCTACTTCTACAAAATGGGCCATGGAACCCTGCAGGACCACAGCGAGGTGTGGCAGAGTTCTCTTTGGGTTGGTTTTTAATTGCAGTGGTTTTAATAGTGATTTTTATTTTTAAGATTTGTTTACAATGTTTAGCCATTTTACAGTTGCTGGAAGTTCTGGGTGGGAGGAGGGAGGGTTGGGGTTAGGGCAGTGCTGACAGCACAGCTTTGGGGGAGGCCACCCAGCACTGACACCAAAAATGCCTAGGACACACAGGCACAAGGTGCAGGGGAGACAGTGGTCCTGGCCTAGTGGAGCAGAGACCCTGGCTAGGATTGCAAGGAGGATGACAAACGCCCAGCCATAGGGTGTGGCTGAACAGTCTCTGCCCAGGGAAGGAGCCATTCAGCACTGGGGCGGCCTCCCCAGCAGCTGGGGGATTGTTCTCCTCGCAGTCATGGTTGGGGGGGGCGGGAGTCTTTGCTCTGCCCTGTCAGGACTGTAGCCTTTCCCGTACCTTGCACATGCAGGGATTGGGTGACGCCAGCCCTGGAGTAATGCAGGGAGCCCTCTGCAGCCTTGTTGTCGCGGCCCTACTCCCATGACAGTGGGGTTGAAGAGGGCTCCAGGCGCTGCTGCAGGGCCAGTGACACCCGATCCTTGCAGGCGCAATGGGGGCAGGATGGGGGCGAGGCTGGGCTCCCACCAACTGTTGCCGATCGATATTATTTTCCTCAGTTTCTGTGTCAGCTGAAGTTGATGTTTACTGACACCTGTTGATTTAAATCGGATCCTGCTGCACTGAAACAAAAGTGCTTATGACCATGGGTTCATCTGAAAGCTGTCTCTGACCCCAGAACCCTTCCTCCCACTCTATATAGGAGTATCAGGATTGGCACTGAATAAAAGCATAACTTCCTGACTCGCTCGCACCACTTCGGTTTCCCTCGTCAGTCTCTTTACGAAGCGTGCTAAGCCTGACCCTGATTAACATATGAGATGTCTTGTGATCACAGCCTATGGGTGACAGGGAAGGAT
This sequence comes from Mesoclemmys tuberculata, assembly GCA_007922155.1. Taxonomy (NCBI): domain Eukaryota; kingdom Metazoa; phylum Chordata; order Testudines; family Chelidae; genus Mesoclemmys; species Mesoclemmys tuberculata. The sequence goes on along the minus strand of ML675616.1, from coordinate 82,692,842 downwards.
TTTATCTGAACAAGGGAGTGAGTGTTCCTAAGACCTCCAACAAGGCAGCTGTCAAACAAGGGATGCCTTTAGCTTTGGAGCTCCCAAAAGGGCTAATCTGGTTCTGCATCCATATCACCTCTAATGAGTCATTCCAGGCGGCACAAATTGGAGCAGATAATCCACTCGTGATGCAGCTATTCCCCTGGTTTTTGTTCAATCTGCAGTGAATTGCCAGACCATGGCCTGCCCCGACCAGCCTGCCCTCTGAGCCATGGGCTGTTTGTCTGCCTAAGTGCCATAGGGAGAAGGGCCTTCCAGAGCCCTTTCCTCATCACGACAGACCCCAATTGTGTCTGGCAGCCGTGGGAAGGCAAAGAGACCCGGAATGTTTAAGCAGAAAATACAGGGATATGCTGATGAGATTGTTTCCCTCTTCCTTTGTTGTGTTGCATTGTTAATTCTGAAGCACTGTACGTTGCATTTTGGAATTGTCGTACCCTCGTCAGTACAGCCACTCTGAGCATTGTAATAAGTCATTCCTCCTGGCTGTTCTCACTGCCCTTTCTCCTCTGTGTTGTTAATGGGATAGATGCTGTGCTCAGGCATAGCATGTTAATAGGCAGTGACAGAAACTCAGATCAGAATGGGCAATGAGGAATGGGTGATGGAGGGAGTATGGGGTGCCAACAGAGCGTTCAGAATTAAGTAACTGATAGAAGTGAAAATGTAATTGCTTGGTCAGGGGGCACGGAGGAGGAATACTGCTTTGGCTATTGGGATTTTAAAAAATAATCCCAAAGCTAGTGGTCTGGCAGGAGGCAGGATTATTTTTTCCCTCGTGGCTGCAGATATTGAGTGTAATGAATTTGAGGGGTCTCAGTCATGTTCTTAGGGGATGTTGTGTCTGCTCCATACGTCTTCTGTGTTGGATATTCTCTGCTCAGAAGTGACCCCAAGCCTGAAATAGCAGCGGGTATTGTGGCTAAGGGCTGAAGAGTGCATGGGGTGGGGTAAGGATTGCTGTGCTACGGGTCAAGATTGAGCTACATAAACAAAGTTTAGGACTGGAATACTAGGATGCTGAAGGTCAGTAGTGCAGAATATGGACCGTGCCGTGTGGGTAAAAGGGGTTCCTGGACTGATACAGCAGGGGGTGCTGCAAGTCAAGATTGAGCGGTCTGCGGGCTCTAACGCTAGAACAAGATCTGCTCATGAAGGAAGAGAAATCAGTGAACTGGCAAGTCTGCAAAGCCAACATACAGCCTTAGAGTGAAGACCGGATTAAGAGGAGATAAGCTCCATGCTTTGGATCTGGGTGACTGATAAGTCCTGTGCTGCTGACAACTGGCGCTTTTTCGAAGGATGGGGTTTTTTAATGCTTGGTATAAGCAAGTATGTGTAACATGCATATTCCGGATACACGGATAAGAGGATGAAAGATACACGACATTCCCGCAGAGCAGCAGCGCAAGCCTTCAGACCATGCACTTTTCCTAACGTCATAAACATAATAAAGTCCTATGCCAGTGCCATTTGTGGAATGTTTAACTCCCATCACCCTCTCAAGAGCTCCCCCACCCCGACCAAAATAATATACCAAAATCTGGCCCTATATTTTCCCAGTGAGGCCACCTTTAAGCATGTCCCTCAGCAAAGGGACATTGTTAAATGCACAGTATTCTTTAGTGCTCTGTCTCCCCACCTCCACCTGGTGTGGCTGTGAGATAGAACATTCTGTATTTCCTAGGCCCATCCATGCGCCATTTCCTTTTATTCGAATAATTATGGTGTATTTGGTAATGCTTCTATTGCTGCAGTATATGAGCGCTCTAGCTGCTCATATTTAACTTCCATTTATTCCTAGTATCATGATATCGCCGAGAGGCCCCAAGCAAGTATCTTGGCCCAATGTGCCAGGAACAGAGATACACAGAGCCAAAAAACAGTCCCTGCCCCAAAGAGCTACAGTCTAAGAAAGATGAATTGCATCATTAATTCAAAGTTTTCCTTGTTGCATGTTTCCAGAGGAATTTATTTAATCTATGTGGCCCTCATCACTGTAGTATCCGAGCATCTGTAAGCAGAGCGGCTAAGGGACGAATGTATTGGTCATTCCGAACATCCGTATATCCCCTAGGTTATTTATTGCTATTATTTCATTGCTTATTTTCAAGTACCCAAAACTGTGCTGGGGTGTCTCAGAGAAACAAGCAAAGCACTGTCCCTGCCCCCAGGTGGGGGCAATCTTAGTTCAGTACAACAGCGCGTGTGAGTGGGATATACAGACAGATGGGGAGAAAGGGAGAGGCAAGATAGGTGACCTTAAGGAGACCACATTTTAACCCAGAGAGGCATGTGCCCATCTTGCTGATTCTGCTGCCTTTTCTGTTGTCATTGTTCCATCTTTCTCCTCTCCCCTCACTTCTTGTGGGAGAAGCTGAAGAGTGTTTTCAGAGGGATTTGGATGTGGGGAGGCAGATGGTTTAGAGAAGGTGCTCTACTCCCATGAGACAATGTGGAAGAAGGTATAGAGACACCTGAGAAAGAAGGAAACGGAAGGGGTATCGCTGACTGAACAGAAAGGCGGAGGGGTGGGGGGGAAATGCGTCAGGATGCCAGCTCTGAAGTGTAGGCAGGGGCAGCACGATGTGGGGCCGAGAAGGTGCCTGAACTTGGTCTGAAGCATAGTGTGGAGCCGGCCCAGTGACTCAAGTGCAAGGGCAACTTCGTTAAGTGGCAGGTGGGAAAGATGATTTTGGTCAGACTGTTGGGTGGGGGGAGGGGAAGCGATAATATCTGAAGGTCCAAAAGAAGGAGTTCTCAGGAGACAACCTTGGCATGGACGAGCTAGTGGTAGCCTGCCAAGGGTGGAGGCAAGTTGGGAGAGAGCATGTGAAGGTCCTGCTACCATTGTTCATGCTGCACCTGTCCTGGGGATAAAAGGCTGTAGTACACCAACCGACTTTAATGAACTGAAGAGGGGGAGTTCTGTTTATAATCCATGTGGCCTAAAGTGAGACCTTTACAGGACTGCCAATCCAGTGCCAGTCACCCACCCTAAATTCCTTTTAAAAACAAAGTTGCGCTATGCGTTTGGGTGCCAAGTCTCCCTTCATGTGTGTCGTTTTCCTCCCCAGGAGTTCTCATTTTATGCCAGCATGGCCGAATATGTCACCCACCCCTCCTCAGCTTGGCACGCAAGCAGCCAGCCCCCTCACACCTCTGCCCTCTGCCCTTTGGAGCTCATGGATCTGGGAGTTACAGAGCAGCAGATGCCATTGGAGCAGCCGCCGCCATCCCTGGAGCTGGGCGATGAGGAGGATATCGACTCGCCGCCAGATCCTGACGTGCCCTATCCAGACTTGGCGCCTGTGGTGTTCTTTTGCTTGAAACAGACCACCAGCCCTCGCAACTGGTGCATCAAAATGGTGTGTAATCCATATCCTTTTAGAGCTGCATGTTCTCTCTTGGTTCCATTCTGCCCTTCCCCTCCCCCTGCCCTCGCAGGGCACCTGAAAGGTAAGAGATGAGGTTTTGTACATATTTAACACATCGCTTTGTTCCTTGCTTACATTTACAGAGAACCTCAGCTGTTGCAATGTGTGATCAAAAGGAGCTGCTTAGGAAAGGGAGAACTTCAGAGAAAGCAAGTGTCGGCCAGATTTACACAGATAGGGACAGGGGCCGGAGGAAGAGAGGGGGCAGACTTTTCAAAATGTATTCCACCACCTTCTCATTACCGAGTCAGTGGTGATGGGATGGTTTGAAGATAGGGGTACTCACAGCTCTGGCTGGCTTATCACGAGGTCTTTATTTCACTGACGGATGTTTATTCATCTAACAGTACTGTACACACCATGAACTCAGCCTCTCCTTAGAGACAGAGCTGCAGTTCCTGGTTCTCAGTTACAGGACAGGGCCACCAGAATGGCCATCATCTTGCTAGCTAGTGAGCATAAAGTAGCTACTGAGTATCTTGTCGTGGGGACATCTCCTCTAGATTCCTGACCAGGATCTAAGAAGAGCCTACTCCAGAGAATCCATTGCAGGTTTGACTCTGATGCATCCTGGAACAGGACTTAGGGAGTTTAGGAGTGCTGTGTGGATACCCGTGAAATGTAGATATGATCAGCAAATCTTGCCATCACACATCTCACTACTGAATCTCAGAGCCTTGATTTAAGGAGCTGGTAGTACCAGAACAATAAGCAACAACTGGTCACAATTAACTGGTGATAACTCCCCCAGGAAATAACATTGTTGAGAGATTGACTTTTCCCCTGACTTTCTATACCGGTACAACATGTAAAAGGGGGTTTATTAGATCAGGGTACCTTGTAAGGTCCAGGGATTGGAGGAGATGAAACAGCATACAAAAAGCTGATCACTGAAGGTTTATTCAGAACTCTTCTGGCTGGAAATCTCATGAGATTGGAGTTTCTCCTGAAGATTTCCAAAGCTTCCCTGGTTTATGGCTGAGTGGGAAATATCCATTTCTTGTTATGCTATTTCAGTGGATTTGCTTCCAAGTTAAATTGAGAAGCTAAGAGATGCAGCAAAAACTTACAAAAATATTGCTGAGAGATTTTCAGCCTCAAGAACCTGATCCTGAATGAAGCCTATAGGTGCTGCCAATGATAATTAATAATAAAGAATTAGGAGGTTGGGTTTGGTTTGAAATTTAGGCAAATAGTTGTGGTTCCGAGTTGAGTTCTCTGTGATGATGGTTCAGAAACAGCCAAGTGTGATGGGTCAGAAGTTCTTAGGAAGGTTCTGATTTTCAAATTCTAGGTGATCATTGTAATTTTGGGCAGAGGTTTTGGGCAGAGGTTTAGGTGTCCCATTTTACTGAAAATTCCTTAAAGCATTGAGACCTGATGTTATTCGTTTTGTGTCCCCTAGCACTCACTAATCTCCTGATGCCCTGTGTCCACATACAGGGGGCTCAGAGTAAAATTATAGAGATGCAATTGTTAGCTCATGGTTTGATGCAGGGTATGGGAGAAAAATGATGGACCAGACTTAAGTTTGAAATGAAGCTTCCTCTTTCAGTTTAAGATGAGGTTTGATTTTTGAGGGGAAATGTCTGTATGCATTTGGGGCAAAGGTTCAGGCCTGAGTTATCTGAGTTTTGTGTACAAGTTTGTCTTAGAGATGATTGAATTATGATATTCAAGTTTAAGTTTTGTCATCAGTTTGTCCTTCTTTCGTGTTTGAATATTACTCTGATTAAATGCTGCCATAGAGCATGCGACCATCAGATACAGAAAATGGCCTGTGCAACACTGGGGCTGGAGAAGGGAAGGGGAAACTCTTTGGGATGGCTGTGGTGGCTCTCCACCCTCCAGGTTACCATGGGATGTGTTATGTGGCAAAGGCTGGGGAATCTTGCTATGTTCGGAAACAATTAAAAGGAATATTTCAATGCAACTTTTTCACCTAAATGAATTCCACTGTGTTAGGAAAGAGTTGGAAAACGTTGTTTTGAAAATATTGTGCTCCTTTTTCTCCATTTATTTTCTTTATTTCCCTGCCCTTCATTCTTGGCTGCTAAGGGATGTTTATATGGAAATCAGATCATGGCTTCTTCAAAGCTCCCGTGCTTGACTGCTGCTTCCCAACCGGAGGTTAAGCGTGCAGCTATAGCACCTGTTACCACATCAGCTCTTCCAGGGCAGGCAGAGAGAAGCCTGTCATTGTTTGGGTGGTAGAACCTAAGGAAAGCCCAGGTACTGCAAAAATTGGTTGTGGTGATTAAATGGGAGGTGCTCTTCTGTTTGACTTTCTGCTTGTCAAATACTGCACCGTAGTTAAGGAAGGAAGCTGAGCTATGGAAGTGCTGACAGATGAAACTTAAAACCGTCCTGGCCATTAGATCACATGACACTTTTTGCAAGAATAAGGGCTTACTCACCCTGGTTCCAATTTGGGTAATCATATTCCATCTATTTAAAAATTCCTCCTGCAGAATAGTCTTCCTGTCCTGAATGGTGTGGCAGTCTTGCGGTGTACTATTACATAGTTTCTCAACCTGTGGTACAGGGTACGCAAGACACAGGCAGGGAGTACGTGGCAAAAAACCCACTGGAGGCAGGCGAGCAGCAGCCGCCGACTTCTGGGGAAGTCAAGTGGCAATTGCCTGCTTCCTGCCCGTTCCCAGCTGGCAGGCAGGCGGCCCACACAGTGTGATTTGCCCCAGGCCTGCACCCTCCAAGGGACAGCCATGGGGAGCATTGCTATCCACTCTGGTGGGCCGCTTATGCCTGCTCAGACCTCACAAATTCCCACCTGTGTGAGGAGAACACCATGTGACCCTGCCATCAAGCCATAGTGATTAGCTGGTGTTGACCTTTGCTCCTATATGGAGGAAGGGGGGGAGGAAGGAGGGGAGAAACAGCAGGGGGTTTTGTGATCTGCCACAGCCACACAGCACTGCAGAACTCTCCTGCTTTACCAGAAATACAGTCGTCCCGCGGTAAAGGGGAAACGATTGTATTTCTCAGAGTGGAAAATTGAGTGATGGGGTGCTAATTAAAATGTTTAGAAGTTAGGGGGTATTTTCTACTTAAAAGGTTAAGAAACACTGTACTATTAAACAACAGTCACAGTCCATTGCTGCAGTTCAGCGATGAGAGAAGTAGCCTGTGTATATATGCACACAAAGTTTTAAATCATTTCTGGGTGCAAGGCACTACATCAATGTGAGATGTTATTGCAAAAGCTGTAGACATTAATTCCATTTAAAGAAGTGGATTACATTGCTAAACATAAAAGTTCGGACCTATAAACACAGAAAGAGAATATCAATCACTCCCCTTGCTCAAACGTGGCATGTAAACTGCTCTCCTTGTCATTATACTGTGTGCTGAAAAGGAGCCTGTTGCTTTAAGTTTAGGAGCTGATCAAACATTTTCAGGGCAATTTTGTATACAGTAAGAACTGATGTCTGAATCGTGCTGCGTTTTTGGTGAGCAAACAGGTTTTTTTATTCTAATTAAATTTGTTAGACACAGGTAACTGCTGTGTAATCAACTGGGTTCAACACGCAGAACATACATTGGGCCTAGTCCAACTCGCACTGAAGTTAGGGGAAAGACTCTTGTTGTTCGACTATGGGAGTTTGGATCAGGCCCATGCAGTGCATCCTCATACAACCAGTATGTCCCATTTGAAATGCTAGCATTCCCACACTACTGGTGCCTGCAGGTTGCAGCAGCAATGGGTCAAAAGGGTTAATAACTATGCATTGACTTTGGAAATGACAGAGTTTATGAATAATTGAAGTTTTAAGTTAAAGGCACATTATCAGCTTAGTCATATATTTCTTTTAAAAAATTGTTGTCCAAATTCCTTACATATAACACCAGGGATTATTAAAACTGAAGTAATTTGAGAATTTGCTTTTCCACTGTTTCTGCTATTTGTTGCACTTTTTGCATCCTCTTAGATTGGGCAAAGTAAACAGGCTAGTCAGTTTCACTTTTGGATGGCGGATGGTGAAACACTATAGGAAATTGCTTATTTATTTAAAAAATATGCTTCCCTTGGAATTAAAAGAAAAAATCCTGAGTATTGATTGTAGAATTTTTAAATACTTTCTTGTACAAAACCTAAACTCTGGGCCAAATTTGACTTAAGAAAGGTCAAAGTTAACCTTAAAAAAATGTCTGAGAAAGTGAAAAGTGTTTCAAAATCAAGTGTATGGTTTTTATCATAAGCTAAAATGCCTGACATTTTTTAGACTAATTAGTAACAACTTACAGGTTACAGAGTGTCATCCAGAAGGATTCCAATGCTCTTTATAAACTGTGGCTAGATCCTATGACAAAATGCACGTTGGTTTACCTTTGCATCTACATGAGGCTCCAGTGATTTCAGGAGGGCTCTGTGAAGGCATTAGGGTCATGCCCATGGATCCAAGTGTAGGATCGGGAGCTATATATTTAATTTGTCCTTCAAAAAGAAGAAGAAACTCCTTCCAGGAGGTCCATAAACCCTAGACCTCCTCTTGCTCAAGTGTCGATATTATAGATGTGATAGCAAGCGCAAGAATGAGCGTGCCATTAAAAAAAATCAATACCAAAATGTGGAAGTAACAAGAGATGATCTGCAGTTCACTGCTCCAGCCTTTTGCTTTTTGATACTCACCAGTCCCTTTCCTTCATCTGTACACTGGCCATTTGGGCTTCAGTCTTGCTTCCACTGAAGTCAATGACAAATTTCCAGTTGATTTCAATGGTGCAGGATCAGGCAGTCAGGCCTCAGCGGTGCAAAAACTTACACCCATGTGTAACCTTATGCATTTAAAGCCAGATCCTCAGCTGGTATAAAGTCATGTAGATGCAGTAAAAACATAGGCACAGCCACGCTGCGTCAGACCAATAGTCCATCTCGCCTGGTGTCCTGTGTTTGACAGTGGTCAGTACCAGAACTTCAAGGGGAGTGTACCGAACAGGGCAATTTTGGAGAAGTCCACCACATCTTCCCCTCCTGGCTTCTGGTAGTCAGCGGTTTAGGATTACCTGGAATATGGGGTTACAGCCCTGACCATCTTGGCTAATAGCCATTGGTGGATCTGTCCTCCATGAACTTATTAGTCCTTTTTTTGAACCCAGTTATCCTTTTGGCCATCACAACGTCCCATGTCCGTGAGTTCCACAGGTTAATTGTGCGTTGTGTGAAAAAATATTTTCTCATTTGTATTAGACCTGCTGCCTATTAATTTCATCGGGTGACCCCTGTTTTTTGTATTGTGTATTGTATTGGATTTTGTATTGAAGCCAATGGAGCTATGATCACATACACTTGCTGAGGACCAGGTGGATTTTATTTACATCAGTGCAATTTAAGTCACTGATTTTAATCATGATTTAAATCAGCAAGCCAAAAACCTTGATTTAAATAGTCAGTTTTAATTGTGTTTTGCATTTGTACTTTTTAGTTATTTTCCTGAAGAAAGATTGATTCTTATTGATTAGTATCCATTAAAACATGTTGCTTTGCAAATAAATATAGCCTTTACACTAAATTTGGTGCTTCTCCTTGCTAAACAGGGGGATATACTATATCTGAACACATTTATTTAAGCATCTATATAACTTAACAAATGTTTATTCTGATTCTTAATTTTTACTTTTTTATTATGTTAGAAAATGGTGAATGATGCATTTCTTATTTACTAGATGATTAATTTCCTACTTGTTATTTGTGCCCAACTCCATTTGGATGGAAATTTGAATTCAGTTACAAATGCACAAAAATAGCATTTTAATTTTTTAAATTAAATAAAAACTAACTTAAATGTGAGGAATACATAAGAAAAAAGTTTATAAATAGTTTATCAAACTATATTTTGCATTTAAAACTGATTCATTAAACAAAGGAAGTATTATCTGTAGTTAATGAATGGAACTGATTGTTTCTGGTTACCATGTATTTTAGCACTAGTAGATCTCATTCTCTCACACCTACGTTTTTATTCAGAGACTAAAAGAAAACAAGCTTTCCTGCTTTTTTCAACTACAGACCACTTTCTTAACTTTGAATGAACCAGTCATTGAACTGAGTTAGTTGAATAAATTGAAATGAAGAAAATATTCCCTGTGAACCTGCAGAAGAGGCTGTTTCTGACAGCTGTTTTACCATGTCTATAAACTCTGGTTTCAGGTGTTTAGCCAGTAACTTCTACCAGTTCTGTGGTCTGACTTTCTTCAAAAACCAGGAGCAAATATGTACTGCTTAATATTCTTTTTATATTTCATTTAAATGATTGCAATAGGTTGTAATACGTTTAGGCCTTAACATAAATTGTCAGTTTTAAATTTAATTTTCAGTAGGTTCATAAATCTGTATTTATTTTAAAATTTAAAATTAAAAAAAAAGAGAAGAAATTCATTCATTTTTATCTACCCTGCTGAGTACTTTAGATCTTAAATTTTACGATTCTCAGGGTGGGGACCTTTTTGTCTTATGTGTCTGTAAAGTTCCTAGTGCATTTTTGATGCTATATAAATATGATTATTTATATAGCATGTGCTTAGAGCTGCTGGGATGAGAGTTGGACATATTCACAATGTAAGTAGGGTTGTGCCTGGTCCATACCAGGGTGGGAGACTCTAAGGAAAATCTATGGACTTATTCTCTACTGCCTCCTGCTATATGTAGTCATTTACACCTGAGCACAGGCAGTGTAAAATACGAATAGATCAGAAGGGTAGTGTTTTACGTGCACTTTGCCCATGTATGACTACAAAATGAGCAGGGCACTGGAGAATCAGTCATCTAGGGAGCAGAAGAAAGTGGTAAGTGTGATTTGGTAGTTGGCACTTTTCTATGTGAGTCAGTACTTAACGAATATTCTAGCATGCTGTACTGGGCACTGCACTGCTTGAGGTTGTGCTACCTTTCAGATGAGGTGTAAAACTGAGGTCCTGACCAGTCGGTGCTCCTGAAAGCGCCTCTATCATCTTTCACCAGAATAGGGGTACTCTAGCTGATATCCTGGTCAAATTCAAACTTGGGCAATTATATCTGTTTGACTAAAATCCCCTCTGCAGCTACAGTTAGCATACTGTATTTTTGACTTCCTTAAAGTGTTGCTCTGTTCTTCCACACAGCAGCTGGGTGTATTTCGTTAATGAAGGAATAACTTGACATTTTGGGTCTTGAAATAAGACTTGGCATCTTTTTTAAAGCCTCAGCTCTTGGAATCCTCTGATTATGTAAGACTTATGTATGTAAGAATCTGTGTTCATTGAAAAAAGTGAGTTTCTAGCACTCCTGATTGTGGGGAAAAGGTTGAAAATCTGACAAGAGTGTACCTTAATTGCTCAAAACCCCAAAGTCTCAGGGTTTTAAGCTAATCTCATAGTTTTTGGGGCCAGTCTCATGTCAACGTGAGGATGACAATATTGACTCCTGTATGCATAGTGTGTAAAGAATTTCGGGGTGGAAGGACCCTAAAGAAATGTGTAGTGTTATGATCCAATTTTTTCACAGATCTGTCCCATCTTTTCCTGCAAATCTAACTTGCAAGATGGGTAAAGAATCTGACACTTGTTTGAGGTCTTAAAATACCATGCCTCTGTAGAGTTTTAGGTAATCATCCATGTATTAGGACTGTGCCTTTATGAACGGATTGCCTCAGTGAACTGTCAAGCAAAAGTATAACTTGCTGTTGCTTAGAAAGCTCTGTGGATGATCTCTAATCACTGAACAGAGCAGATATCCCTTTGCCACAGAATCAGCAAGTATGAGACAAAATTTTCGCTATAAGAAGTTATGTGATCTCTCGCCTGCTTTTCATTGTGTGCTAAATCATAACTTCATAGTCATTTTTTTGCATCATTCATAAAGCTGGTAAAAAATTCATAGAAACTGGCCAGCCAGCCTGGTTTCCTACCAGCCCACTCATCTCCCTAGATCCATGGTTCTCCACAACCCATCTTGTGGGCTGCCTAGACTCCACGGGATCACTGGGTCCCCTGCAACCTGCCTGATGGGCTTCCTGGTTCTCTGGCTGGAGCATATTTTGTTTAGGAAACAATGAAACTTTCCCACTGTGGGAAAGTTTTGGTGTCTTTGAAAAGAAATCTTGTGGCATTTCAGTTCTGTGAAATATTGAGTTTTTGGCTTTTTGTTCCAAATTAGATTGAAACAATGTCCCAAAACTTGAAATGTTCAGTGGGCTGGCAATTCTGTTTCCCAGCCAAGTCTAGTCAGTAGGCAAACATGCACGTTTCCAGAGGAGTACTGTGCCCTCTAGGGCTACGTCTACACTGATGGCGGCAGAGTCACCGCCGTCAGATCGACTTATCTGGATCGACTGAGCGGTCACTGAAGACCCGCTCAGTCGATCCAGACATCGACATACTAAAACCACCTCCTCAAGTGGCGTAGCGCTGTGTTGATGTTGATGGGAATGTGGTTCCCATCGGCACAGTGCAGTGAAGACAGCGCGCAGAAGAGAAGCACAGGAGTTGACGGGAATTACTCAAGTCCTTTGTGTAACTCCCATCGACTGCCACCGAATTGCCGAGGTCAGTGCAGACCAAGCCTAGACCACACACAACTAGGTGGGAAGGAAACTTGCTCTGTGACTCCAGTGAAGAGAGAATGTTGTTTGTGTGGCTGGCTGATGGGCAAGTTTACAATGGGAAGTTCAGAGGGATTGTTTGTGGAGACAGATGCAGCATAAGTCAGGCTCAGATATGATGGTTAGGAGCACGCAAGGGATTGAGATGTTGCACGTTCAAAGGGAATTTGTGTGCTTGTTAGCCATACGAAACTGTCTGTCTGGGTGGTGTATATGGTTTGCAGGTTGGCGCTGTGTGCCCAAGCGTGAATGCTGAAACATGATTGTTGTTCGCCTCCTTCCGACCCCTGGCTTGTTCTTTATGCTCACGTAGTGAGAAACCCAAGACCATAATTCTGAAATGAAACAGTGCTCCTGTGGCAATTAAATGAACACTGATGATTTCTGGCTCCCCAAATTTGAAGTCTTGCGTGATTGACAAGGTCACAAGGAAACCAGAAATAAGTTTCAGCACGTCTACACTGCCTTCCATCCAAGGGCTTCGAAGCGCCTCACAGACGTAAGTGAATTAAGCCTCAGAATCTTGGAGATGAAAATATCATCCCCATGTTTGAGGGGGGATCTGAGGCACTGAGTTTAAGTGACTTGACCCTGCTCAGAAGGGAGTTGGTGGCAGAGTGGAAAATGGCACTTGGATCTCCTGACTTGCCGTTCTGTACGGTAACCGCTAGCCTGAACCATGCTGCTTAGGGCTATGATTCTGCCATCCTTATTTGTGCTGAGTAGTACCTTACTCTATTAGTATCCCATGACAAGGTACTGGGCACTACTTAGCGTGAGTGAGAGGGGGAGAATTAGACCTTAGCAATGAGCTAATCTCAAAAGGTTCAGAGATGTGGTTAGTTTAGAATATAAGCTTGTTGGACCTGGCACCCCAATCCTGATCAATACCTTAATACGAATTAACAACAATGTGTCTGGAAACTGAACCGAGTTTCTTTTGCTTTAAAAAAATGGAGCCTGGAACTCTCACAAGACTATGCTCTTCACTCTGTCCTGCAGTACAGCGCCCTCTGTTTCTGTCTGAGATACAGAAGCGTGGAGGACTGGGGGAAGCAGGCAAGGAGAGAACAGGGAGTCTCAGGGCCAGATCGTCAGCTGGCTTAAATCAGTGCAGCTCTGTTAAAGTTAACAGAGCTACACCTTGTACACCAGCTGAGGATCTGGACCTTCACTCTTCAGGCCATCATGGAGCTGCTGGGTCTGTTCTGTATCACATATTAGCCAATGGATGCAACATCCTTAGTGCCAGGCCAGAAGGGAAGCACAAAGTTGGCTGGGTAGGGGAAAGGGACACCCCCCCCAGTGATGCAAGGAAGTTAATACAGCCTGCTTCTGATTATCTACAAGGGGCAGTGAGAGTTTGGAGATGGGGGTCCCTTCCCATCTTCCATTAGTAAAATAAGTTATTAAAACAAAATGAACACTGAAAATCGTTCTGGAGCATATTGTGTGCATTCATTGGAACATATTTTTGCTGCAGAGCTAAGAGCCATTTGATCTGTGTTAGGTGTAGTGAAAAAGATTCAGTTCCCCTTTTTAAAACCTCTCCTAAAACATAAGAGCAGGATTTGTGTGGGAGCAGGGAAAAGGGCTGGGACCCATCTGGGCCTAGAATAGCCCATCTGAAAATGCCAAGGTCAAGGCAGTGCCCTTTATTGCATTTCAGTCTCTGGCCCCCAATTAGAAACTAGGTCCAGTAAAAAGTTACTAAAACTCTATTACCTTTATCATAGATGTTCTCCAGATCCCCAAAAGGTCAGCCACACATTACCAGACCAAATATAAGTTTGGATCTTACCCAAAATACCACGTTGCCAGCCAATCCTTTAGTAACTAAACTAAAGATTTATTAAAAAGGAAAGAAACAAATAAAGAGAGAGATGTTAAAGGAGCAAAGCAATCAGATACATACAAATGACTTCCAAGTCCATATATATCAGATTCTTAGCAGAATTGTGGAGTTTGCAGGCTTGTACAGTTCTTCTGGTGCACATCTGGTACCTGGATGGGTCTCAGTCCTTCGTTTCACAGCTTCAGTTGTTGATGAGTTGATCTAAAGGTAGGAAGCAGGAATGATGACAAGGTGGAGATTGTGCAGGGTCATTTTATAGTTTCTGCCATGAAACTTGTATTTCCTTTGTCCCAAACACAGCCCCATAGCACATGGCATGGAAAAGCCTCAGAGTCCCCTGTCCATACTGACGTGTTCTTACATGTCCTGGTGACTCTGAAGGTTTAGCCCTTAGGTTCTTTCACTGGATTCATTGTACATTTGAGTTCTCTTGATGGGGCAGTAAGCAGGCTTAGTGCTGCCATCCAGTCTGGGGCGTCACCCAGAAACACAGCACAAGTTTGAAATTCAAATGTATCATACATGTTTAGAACTTAGAGTACAAAACTGATACATACATATCAATATGTTTATCACTCTTAGCGAATCATGTCTTTTCCATTGGTACCTTGCATGGCATATCCTATACGATATTTATTGTAATTCTGTAATATTGGTATCAGTAATATTATAAATGGTCATTCCTAATCCAGACAGGGTCCCAAGGACTCGCAAGGAAATCTAAAGGGCAACACATTTATTCATTTCATGTTTTCAGGATGTAGAAAGCACTCTGATCAGACACTACAATTGCATGTATGGTAATAAGAACGTGAATTAAATAATGTAATTACCAACTAGCAAATTGACCGAGTGTCCATGAAAGGACTCCAGATCCCTCCCCTCCAAACCAAAGCTCAGAACAGGTAGAAGCCTTTGTAAATATGTGGGGCTTGCAGTGTGTCCTGGAGATACAAACCTGGGCTTTGTCAAACCGAATGGGGACTGATTAGCAAAGTCAAGGGCGTTCCACAGAAAATGGCCTGTCTCCAGTCCCGAGATCCTTAAAATGAGGGGCTGCTTGAGCACCCCAGGGGACTTCAAATCCAGAGCTAGAAGAGGAGGAGAGAGAGTGTCTACAAAGTACCTGCCCTCAGCCCAGAAAGGGCTTTATAGCTAAAGGGCTGGGTCACCATATTTCCCAAAGGGACACCGGGACACCGGGTGGAGTTGGCCTGTGTCCCACCACCTGGGGCTGACAGCCCCCTGAATGTTCCTCCATGCCCCCCTATGGGGGCGTGCCCCAGTTTTTTGGGCAAAACTGGGCATTTGGCCTGTTTGTTCTTGCCAATGGCTCATCAGTTGGGATGTCTGGGGCAGGGCTTAAACAGGGGATGGTCCCAGCCAACACAGGATGTATACTCACCCTACATAGGTCAAATCCATCACCAGGACGCTAACTGAAACCTGCTGCAGGCTCCAGAGCAATGTAATGCAGTCCATGGAATATGGTCCAGGTGTGAGGTTTCTAAGTGGTCTATAGGTGTCACCTCCAGCAGTGTGTGCAGTAGAGGAGATGAAGGCATAGCTAACCACTGTGTTCTGCGTCTTCTGCTTGTTCTTGGCCAGGAGGTTGTAACAGATGAGATAAATGCACTCTTGCCTAATGCTGCTACTTGGCCAATCAAAAGCAGTTTCTGAACTAATACCACTTCTCAGTTGCTAACCCAAGCAGCCAAATTCCCTCTCTCAAGGGGACAGACAACTCAATTTTCTCTGTGTTCTCCACCCAACCAGTCAGCATCTCCTCCACACAAGGCAGGTGTGGGGATCATTGATGAGAAGAGAGGAGGGATTGCTTAAGAGGTGGATTCAAAGGAAGGGAGGGACGTTGTGTGGTGAATGGGGTCAGGGAAAGTTTTCCAGACATTGAGAGCAGCACGGTAGATGGCATTAACCAAGACTGGGAAAAGGAAACAAAGAGAAGTAAAAGGAGATGACCAGGTTGTCCAGAAGGGGTGGGAGTTAGGAGTTTATATAGGGGTTGTAAATGAAGAGATGGAGCTTGAGTATGATGTCACAGGAAACCTGAAGCCAATGGGGGGGGGAGTAGGGAGGAGTTTTAGAAGCAGGGAGAAGTGTTCTTGGAGCAGAAGGAACCAGACCACATAACCACCAGTTTGTCATTCCTTGTCGGGCTTAGCAGACATGTCAATAAAACCTTGTGATCGATGGTATCAAAGGCAGCTGATATAAGAGAATCAGCATGGATGCTTGATCTATTGCCATCATCAGTCAAAGAAATAAGGAGCCAAGTAACATGGCAGTAATCCTCCTTGTATATCCAGCTATTCCTTAGAGTTACTACCTGGGAAGGTCATCAAGAGGCTGGATAATTGTCAGACTCATAAACTTTAAGGCCAGAAGGGACCATCTAGTCTGAACTCCTGCAGGCCACAGAACCTCACCCACCCACTCCTTTCATTGACCCATAACTTCTGACTGAGTTACTGAAGTCCTAAAAATCATGATTTAAAGACTTCAAGTTACAGAGAATCTACCATTTACACTAGTTTAAAGCTGCAAGTGACCCGTGCTGCAGAGGAAGGCAAAAACCCCCCAGTATCTCTGCCAATCTGACCTGGAGGGAAAATTCCTTTCTGACCCCAGATATGGCAGTCAGTTAGACCCTGAGCATGTGGGCAAGACCCACCAGCCAGACACCTGGGAAAGAATTCTCTAGTAACTCAGAGTCCTCCCCATCTAGTGTCGCATGACTGATCATTGGAGATGTTTGCTGCTAGCAGTCGCAGATCTTCTACATGCCATTGTAGGCAGTCTCATCATACCATTCCCTCCATAAACTTATCAAGCTCAGTCTTGAAACAAGTTAAGTTTCTTGCCTGCACTGCTACCCTTTGAAGGTCATTCCAGAACTTCACTTCTCTGATGGTTAGAAACCTTCTTCTAATTTCAAGCCTAAAGTTGTTGATGGTCAGTTTATATCCATTTGTTCTTGTGTTAACATTGGCGTTTAATTTAAATAACTCCTCTCCCTCCCTGGTATTTATCCCTCCGGTGTATTTATAGAGAGCAATCATATCTCCTCTCAGCCTTCCTTTGGTTAGGCTAAACAAGCCAAGCTCTTTGAGTATCCTCTCATAAGGCAGGTTTTCCATTCCTCGGATCACCCTAGTAGCCCTTCTCTGCACCTGTTTCATCTTTCTTAAGCATGGGAGACCAGAATTGCACCCAGTATTCCAGATGTGGTCTCACCAATACCTTGCATAATGGTACTAATACTTATCTGTCTATCCTGGAAATACCTCGCCTGATGCATCCTAGGACTGCATTAGCCTTTTTTCATGTCCACATCACAGTGGTGGCTCATAGTCATCCTGTGATCAGCCAATACACCCAGGTCTTTATCTTCCTCTGTCACTTCCAACTGATACATCTCCAGTTTATAGCAAAAATTTGTTTTGTTGGTACCTAAATGCATGGCCTTGCACTTTGCACTGTTAAATTTCATCCCATTTCTATTACTCCAGTTTTCAAGGTCATCCAGATCTTCTTGTATGATATTGCAGTTCTCCTCCATATTGGCAATGCCTCCCAACTTTGTGTCATGCACAAATGTTGTTAGCACGCTCCCACTTTTTGTGCCAAGGTCAGTAATAAAAATGTTACATAGGATTGGTCCCAAGACTGATCCCTGAGGAGCGCCACTAGTATGACCCATTGTAGTCTCCTTTTTAACCCGTTCCTTCTCCACCTTTCGAGTCTCATATTAATCCCCGTCTTCTCCATCTTAACTAATAATTCCCCATGTGGAACTGTATCAAATGCATTCCTGAAATCTAGGTAGATTAGATCTACTGCAGTTCCTTTGTCTAATTGTAATGGCATTGACTACTGATAACACTTGCAGTTATGGATCTTTGATTTGGGATGGAGACATGGCTGGTTTGATGTAGAGCAGGTGGGGTGTATGGCTGAGCTCAGTTCACAGCTAGTTCCTGGACTGGCAGCCTGCAGCATTGTTGCTCGTCCTTGTATCTCTTTACCCAGCCTCTTTTAGTGGAGGGCTCCCCACCCTGTTTGCGCTTGTCTCCCCTCACAGGTGGCATGGATGGGAATTTGGACTGTGTGGTTGTTGGAGGTAGGAGCCTCACTGAGCATGTGAGCGTGGCAATAGCAGTTGTGTTTCACATGCATGAGTAAGGGTTTGAGTCCAGAGGGAGGGCTAGGCTGAAGAGAGCGTGGAGGTCTTAGCCCAGTCTTAACAGAAGCCCAGCCCATTCCTCTCCCCAAATCTTCCACCCAGTGATTGAGTCAGACAGTCTGGATTAAGTAAGGAAAATGATTCCCCTGGGGCAGGTTGGAGGGTATTCAGTGCAGTAATGTGGGTTACCATCTGTCCCCAGAGACAATAGTGCCATTTACATTTATATGCAGCAATTCATCCAGGGGGAAAAAATCTGTCTTCATCTGTGATACAATAATGCTCTGTTCATCGTTGTCTTCTCTTCCTTTAGCTCTCTGTTGCCTTGCCCTCCAGTTCTCTCTCTGTCTCGCCTCCAGTCTCTTTCCATCCTCTCTGCCTTTCTGGCTTGAATGTGGAAGGGCTAAGTCTAATTACTGCTTTTCCTCTCTTTTGTTTGACCGTCGGGGTTTGACTCAGAACCCACAATTCTCAGTGGCATCAGAACTCAGCCTGTCTCGGGAATAGCTTCACCACCCCCCTCGCTCTTCCCCTGTCCTCCTTTCTGTCTGGGTCTGTCATTTTCTGTCTCCTTTTTTCCCCTCTTCCCTCTTTGTCTCTCTCTGCTTTTACTGCTTGCTGTCTGTCTCTCTCAGCACAGGCACCCTAGGAGGCAAGTTCATACACTAATAGTCAATCTTTCTATAGAGCACCCTTCGTATCCAGTACAACAGCAGCAGCAAAAACCCTTCCTGGGGAGAGACAGTCATGAGCTAAAGAGAAAAGGGAAGATTTTAAGGCAGGATTTAAGCACAGGACATGACTCATTGGCACAGAGGGATGGAAAGGGGAGAGAGTTCCCGAGAGATGAGAAAGCCTAAGTGAAAGAATGGCAGCCTATTCTCCGCACCCACCCCAACTGCGGCGAGTCACGGAGAGGGAATTGGAAGGTTGGGGTGGGAGGATGGCTGGGGTGCCAGTGAATGGGGAAGAAGATTGGGAGGAAAGGTAAATGAGGAAGGAGAAAGGGTGGGGGATAAGAATAGGAAGCATGATGGAGGGAGGGGTGAGATGAATATGAAGCTGGTGAAATTCTATGGTATGGATTCTTTAAATGGTTTGACTAAAATCTGAACAAGACCTCCCTTTGCCTAATATTTGTACGGACTTTTATTGGGGGGGAAAGGGAGAGGGCTACATTTTCTTAACCACTATTCTATTTTTTTTTTAAAACCCACAACTTTCTATATCTCCGTGCTCCCCAGAAGCATAAATACTGAGATACTGCACACACTCCAGGCTCTTTTGTAACAAGGAATTACTGGACATTGTGGGAGAGAGCCTGATCTTGCAGAGCTTTCGCTCCCACAGAGCTTCAGGGACTAAATGGGGCTAAGCCACATTGGGACAAGGCCAGCTTCGGTGTAAGCCTGATGAATTCAGTGGAGTTACACTGGCGTTGAAATTGTCAGTGTGCAAAGCGCGGAGCGGAGAGAAAGGAGATGAAAAGAAAACACACTGTAAAATATTAACCTCCCTGTTTAAATAGGCAGCTCATAACAAACAGCAGCTGTTCAGTTTTATGGGTTGGAGGAGGCAGTTCAATATTTCAGGGTGGGGAAATAGTTTTCTTTTTTTAAATCCAATAGTGAGAGACTCTAAAGTCCCTGAAAATTCTGAGGTCCAAAATCTCTCCTCCTTCCTCCCTTTTGTGTGTGAATACCTTATAATCTCAGTATTATACACTTGGCTAACTGGGTTATCTGCACCATCTGCAATCTCTCTCTCTCTCTCTCTCTCTCTCTCTCTCTCTCTCTCTCTCTCACACACACACACACACACACACACACACACACACACACACCCTTCCCTGCACCCCACACTCCGCTTCGTAGGAAAGAATTTAATACTCTAGTGCTGTGGTGAGGTCTCATACAAATACGACTTCATTATTTTTGGCAAAATGTACAACAGATCATTTACCAGTCTGTTAGGAAGCATTGTTATCAATAATTAAAGCCAAACCACATTTGTTAAATAAATGAACAAAGTATATTGTGTCGTGCATGATCCTTTTTTTATTTGATTGTCTTTGTTCACTTATTCGGTAATTTGCAACATGAATTTACTCTCAGTAGGTCTCCTGGCCATATGCGTGAATCAGCAAGGTTCTACTTTGCGTGTGTGTGTATAATCCGTATACATAGTGACTGGCTGCAAGAACAAACAGCAGTAAAATATTGCCTAAGGGAAGACGCCATTGTCAGACTGTGTGTTGCCCAAAGTGGAAGGCTGAATTCACTATTTCAGAATGAAGGATGCTCTTTTTGCCTCCGGGTGATTATTTTGCTTGCCATTATCTTCAGAGCCAATTGCTACTCATCTTACTAATGTAACAAGATATTTCCCCCCTGAAGTTTGTCCGGTTTATTTGCTGTGGGGAAAGTTCCAGTGTCTTCTTTCCAGGTAGCAGGAGTGATCTTCAGGGGGAAAAGGTCGGGCTTTTGAGCTGTCTTTGAAGATGGGCATGCATTTAGGTGAGGCAGAGGTGCAAACTCTCTCTGGATGGCTCACTCTTTCCAATACGAGCAGTCACTGCAGTCTTTCATTCCTCCCTTCCCTTCGCATTTCTCTCTCTCTCTCTCTCTTCCTCCTGCTCCTGGCTCCATCTCTCTTCTTATTTCAGCATTGCATAGGTCTTGCTCTCTCTCCCCCATGCACTACTGACTTCCTGATATGTACTGTTTCCTTCTTGTGAGGGCAGTGGTGCATAGTGACTTGTGCATTGGACCATGTATTATCTAGTGGGATCTGTGGTGCAATCCCACAGGTTAATAAATCTATATATATTTAAAAAATAGTACAACGCTGCCCAGTTTTCATGGTATTATAGGCAAGGCTGATAGCACTACCTGTTGTTAAGGATGTCCAACACTGCTCATTATAAAACCCTTTTTTCAGTTGCTTATAACTTTGCCAAACTTTAACCAGTTGGACTGACGTTTTCCATGCTTGATGTCTGTCTCAGACTAAATTTCGTGGCAAAGGTTCTGCCAGGATGGCTCAGCCATTTCTTAGAACCAAATGAGGGAAAAATAAGTTTGTCCCATGTTAAAAGTTAGTGACCTTTTCTTTGAGAAGTTTTTGTACCCCTGTGCTTTGGAGCAGAGATGTAAAATTTGGCAGTGGGTGGCCTTTTTGTTGGGGATGTGCCTTTTGCCTTCTCTGTGAAAATCTGCCCCAATCTGGCCAAGTTATAAGACTTTGAAAACTCTGTTTGCACATGCACAGTAGAGTCTTCTTCAGACCTGTAGCCTCTAAATTCCCTGAAGTTTCTGTTCGCACTGAGTATGTGCCAGCCAGTGGGGGCTGAGCAGAACTTCCCCTGCAATTGCAGGTCTGGGCCAGGGCAGGGCCAAGCACCAGAACTGAGAGCAAGGAAGCCGGTCTCTCCAGAGCTCTCAGTGGCTGCCCTAGTGGGCACAGGCAGCGTGAAAGAAGGATGGGGGACGGGGGAGTTGAAGGAGGCCGGGAGGGAGAGACTGGAACAGGAGGCTGGTCTGGGGAGGGAAAGAGAAACTGAAACTAAAAGTTGTGTGGGAGACTGAGACAAGGAGTGGGAGATGAGGGAGACTGGGACTGGCTGGACAAGGGCACCTGGAGCTGGAGAAGACTGGGACTCACCAGGAAAAGAGACTGGGACTGGGAGTTGGGTAGAGAAATGGAAGTGGAGACTGAGATCGAATGAGGAGCTGGACAAGGAGCTGTCAGAAAAAGCAGCATGCATGTTGGCAATAACTGGCCTGTTGTAATGGACCTGGTCTGAATGGGGGATCTTAGAGCTAAGCTCCCGTCTAAACTCCCGCTAAACTCCCGTCTAACCCATAGGTGTGTCGCTTTGGCAGCATTGGCACACTGACAGAGAGCAATATGCAAGAAGATTGCAGAGGAACTGGCCTTGTGCCAACCCTACTTATACCTGGTATTTCCTTTGTTAGTTGTATCTACCTCTTATCTCTCATCCTAGATTAAAAGCTCTTTTATGGCAGTGGTCTTTTCATTATTTTAACTAATAGAACATGCGTGCGCACACACACAGGGCCGCGCATACTGGTGCCCACATCCACACAAACAACAATAATGACTAATTAATAATAATAATAATAATAATTAATGGTGTCTAGAAAAGGACTTCCTTCTGCACTGCTCATGACCCAGAGCTTTCCACAAGCACAAAATTCGTTGTAGCCCTCCACAAAGTCAGTGAGGTGCTGTTATTTATTTAACATGCGTTTCCAACTCATTGTGATGAGATGCACATCTTTTAAATATCCAATAGCTTTTTAAACTTTTGAAATCTATTTCACACTTTGCAGCATGCCTGTAATAATGCATTTTCTGGATCGTGCAGCAGATGTCTAGAGAAATTGTATATTTTCTTCCATATGGATTATCATTTTACCAAAAAATAAAATAGGATTCAGCACACTTCAATTTTCTGAGGGATCACAGCAGGGCTTCTCCATCTGGGTATGAGACATGAATCTGGAGAGGGATGGGGGGGGACTGCCATGCCTACGCCACAACATGCAAATACACCCTTCCCCCACCTCTTTGGGTGCAGAGGGACCCTGCCTGTAGTAGAACGTGCAGTTCTGCTGTCTAAGAAGGGGGCAGGATGTGGGAAATCCATCCTGAGGATGTGTGCTCCCTGCAGCCCAGCTCCATGGAATTTTTTTCCACCTTGCACTGGAGATATGGAAGCCTAGCCAGTCAGTCTACACGCCCTATTGACTATTCCCCTGACAGACGGATGAAGCAGTTCATAGGCTGCTCCAACACTAAGCTAAAGTATCTCTGCTGCTGCTCCACACCTTGGAGTGGGGGAAGGATTCTTCCTCCGCAGCCTCTAAGAACTCTGAGTACATAGCCCAGCTGCTCGAGATGGGGACTGGGCTGGGTCTCCAAACAGAGTGCATGATTGGCTTCCAAATGGGTTAACGTACAGTGGTGCGCCAGTCCTCTTCTCACCCTCTTTTTTCCTCAGGCCTTCATTACAGGCAGGGCACAATGTCCAGGGAAAAATGCTGAGTTATCCTTCCCTAGATCAGCCATTATTTTATGTATCTCAATCCTGCTACCTCATACACTTTCCCTTTCCAGGAAATGAAACAGTCCTAGTCTTTGGTCCCATCTTTTATAGAGGCTTTGTGCTTCCTGTCACCTTGGTGACGCTAATCATTTCCATTGTCTTTTGCGGGGTTCGTTCTCTCTTGTCTTTGTCTAATATAATGAGATGACTCAAACAGACACAACATTCAGAGCAAAGCACCTTCCATCCATTTTATTTGTGGCATTGGGGGAAGGGAAGGAGCATGCAGAGCAGATGAGAACCCAGTCTCCATGCAAATGTCTCCTCTTTGCCATAACGAATGCAGATAAATACCAGATATGTCTAAAACTGTAAGTGCACAAGGTGATTGCCACAGTTTCCCCGTGTGGTGGTGGTTGGTGCCCCAGCCCCAAATTCTCAAGATGGTCCAAGATTTTTTTTCCCCACAGGTCTGTCCATGAGTCTGAGTTAAAGGGCTGTTAACTAGCCCTGGATTTATTTCAGGCCTCATGGCATCGATTGTGTGTGTGTGTCTTGGTGTGGCAATACAGGATGGTGCTGTGTAGGGGCAGGCACACGCTGTAGTTCTATTGGCAGCATTTCCTAAGGGGCAAAAAGCTGGAGCGCTGCAACAAGCTTGTCCTCTGTGGTATGGTAGGAGAAGCAGCTAGTGCCACGGCATCTCATTATTTTTTTACAAAATTAGGCAGGAGTAAAAGAGAGAATGGGATGAAATATCTGCCACGTGGAGCCAGTGAAACGAGCAGTTAATTGGTTTAAGGTTGTCCCTACGGACATGTGTGGTCCCACCCACTTGCTCTCCTCAAAGGGCAGACAGGGGTGTCTGTGTGGTAGCCATCAATCATAGCAGGATAGCACTGGAGTGACTTCCCCTGACTGCTCAGTCTATTTTGATGCCCCTCAACTGAGATTAAGCAGATTAGTGTCACAAGTTTGAGATTTCTGTAGGGCTGTGTACCATAACCTATGGAATTTTCCACCGTTGTTGTAGAGGTAGGTAAGTAGGACCCCAAGTGGCCTGATTACTATTTGTTGATGTATGAAAAGACTTTCATACGTATTGGGGTGCTTTATGGAAAAACGGAGAATAAGAATAAAATGTCCAATTAAAAGTGACTGGAAAAAAGTCTGAGGCCAAATTCATGCTAGATGTAACTAACTGATTTCAGTGGAGTTGCACCAGGGATTAATTTGGCCTCTTGAATGAATGACTTTGAAATATTGGTTCTTTCTACCAAATAGTAGCTAAGTGTATTCATTTTACGTATAGGCATTGCTATTACGCTCAGCATTGTATTATTGTATTGGAGTGCCTAAGGGCACTACGGATAATATCCTCTATTTGGAAATGC
This sequence comes from Mesoclemmys tuberculata, assembly GCA_007922155.1. Taxonomy (NCBI): domain Eukaryota; kingdom Metazoa; phylum Chordata; order Testudines; family Chelidae; genus Mesoclemmys; species Mesoclemmys tuberculata. Next base: position 82,668,242 of record ML675616.1, on the reverse strand, counting down.
ACATGAGCCTTAGAGACATCCTAAGAAGATTGTCATGTCTAGATCACAAGTCCCACATGGGGGCACGGACTCAGATTAAATCAGACTCAGATTAAAATGGACAAGTATAATGGAGCTGGGCATCACTGTGGACAGCTCAATAAAAACCTCTGCTCATTGTGCAGCAGTGGTCAAAAAAGCAAGCAAAATGTCAGGCTGCATAAAGAAGGGGATGGAGAATAATACAGCAAATATAATAATGCTGATATGTAAATCAGCAGTTTGCTCTTAGTTCTGGTCTCCCCATTTCAAAAGAGGTACACCAGGAACAGAGGGAGTTCAGAGATAGGTGATGAAAAGGACCAGAGATTGGGAAAAATTTATATATGAGATGGAAAAAATAAAGACTCTTTCATTTAGAGAAGAATTAATAAGAGGGGACATGATAGAAGTATAGAAAATAATGGATGATAGAGAGAAGGTAGGTAAGATGCTCCAATTTACCTTCTTTCATAATAAAAGAATAAGGACATTAAATCAATGTGAAAGGCAAATTAAAGGAAAATTAAAACAGATAAATGGAAACACTTAGTTTCTTAGCATACAGTTAATTTGGAATTCACTGCCACCAAGATATCATTGAGGCCAAGAATTTAAGATACAAAACTGGATGAGATGTTTATATGGCTAATGAAAACACCCCCAGTTACATTAGATAGGAAAAAACTCAACATTTGTGTATAAGCATTCCTGCTTCAGGACATAAGCCAACCACTAATTGAGGTAGGAGAAAACTGTAGGCATGTTAGCCTGTAATTGTCCACAAGGGGATCCACTGTACCTTCCCTGCACAGCATATAGCATTAGTTGCTGTCAGAGACTTACCTTGGTTAGAGGGATCATTGGTTTCTCCTGGTATGGAGATTTGTATGGAGAGAAAAGAATTTAAACCATGTGGTAAAGTTAATGGGTAATCAGTGCAAAAAGTCTTAAAACCAGGGTGTCACATGATCTTCATGAGACTGAGAAAATTAAACAGCTGTTGCATTTTGTTTCAGCTGAAGACAAATGGCAGGATGAACTGCTAAAGGACTCAAGTAGCATGATTCTGAGAGGTGCTTGGGCATCTGCAACTCCCATTGAAATCAGGGGGAGTTTAGCAGGTGATCAGGCCTCTACAGAGCAGTAATCCAACTGTGAAATCACATGGCTAGGGAGGGTTACTACCTGGCTGGTATTTGACTAGCCTGGCTGGGTGTTTTTTTTAATGGATTTGCCAGTTGCCAGAAAAAGAATTTCATCTGCTGGATTTTTTTATGTGGGTCTAAAGATTTGCGTTATGATCACAAGACACTGGGATATCTAATGCTAAAAGATTCTGTGTCCAGCTAAAGATGCTGTGATATTGCTGTTAAAAATAAGAAATTGCTGGAAATGGCAAAATCAAGAAGCAAATACAAATTCAAGAAATAGACTCAATGGATTTTCTTTAGGTATAAAATTCCAAAATGTTCACATTCAACTATATAGTTAAAATGTAGAATCAATGCAGTTTGGGGAAAAAAAATCTTAATGAAGATGGACGCAAACAAAGCAGCTTGGAGAAACATGACCAAGGTAAGAAAATGTTATCAATCTTATCTATATGTGTTATCTCTCTATACTATAAGTGGCTGTTGAAGGTATGGGTAGGTGTGGAATTAGCTTGTGGTTGGGGTTGCAGTGGGCTTGCTTTGTGGGGGCATGGCGGTCAGGTTTTTTGCATTTCAGAGGTGGTAATCCTAGCAAAGACTAATGTTGTAGCAATGGAAATGGTTATAGCTTCATGACTCTACTGTGGTATTACATAATGTATTGCGACTTGACTTCGTTAAACAGCTACTAAGGGAGAAGAGAGGCAAGTCAGTCTAAAAGTAACATCCACATTGGTGAAGGCAGGTGCTGGGGACCTTGACAATTTGGCTAAGGGCTGACTTCCTAGTTAGGGAGTGTTTCAATTTCACAGATTCAAGGGAGGTGGGAAGAAAAAGTAACAGGAATTGTTTGGAATCCATGATGATTTGATTGGACATCAGTGATAGGTTGAACTTCAAAAGATTTGGAGGTTCAGTTTAGGTAAGTGCTCAAAAGTTTGAGCCAGTTCCTCAGCTGGTGTAAATATACATAGTTCCATTGACTTTAACAGAGAACGCTGATTAACCCCAGCTGAGGGGCTGGTTCTTTATGCTTTGTCAAACCTCTTGGGTCTGTCAAACTGAGCTACATATCTCATAAGAGGGAACAGGCATTGTCTTGCAAGATTTCCCGAACTTCTTGATTTCAGTCAGGCCAGAAATACATGAGGACAGCCTTTTTTTCATGGTGTTTTGACAGTTCTGGTTTGGAACCAGGCATTTAAAGAATAGTTGGATTATTTGGATTTAAGTCTTGGTTTGGCTCAGTTTGTACTCTAGATCCAAATTGATTTGCTAATCCACAATGGATATGCATCCTCTCTCTTCCCCCTTCAGCCCCCCACCTTACATACTTGAAGGGGGAGTAGTTGGCAAGTCATGCCATTTCTCTGCATTTAGTATGCCATGGGGATGGGTGAAGTCCCAGAACACTAGAGAAGGGCACATGTAGCACCTGCCTTTTTAAAAAAAGGAACAGAGAGGACCTGGGGAGTTAGAGACCAGTCAGCCTAACTTCAGTGCTTCGAAAATATCGGAATGAATTATTAAACAATCAGTTTGTAAACACCTAGAGATAACAGGGTTATAAGGAATGCCAGCATGGATTTGTCAAGAACAAATCATGCCAAACTTGCCTAATTTCCTTCTTCGACAGGATAACTGACCTAGTGAATGGGGTGAAGCAGCAGACATGATATATCTCTATTTCAGTCCCACCTGACATTCTCATCAGTAAGCTAGGGAAATGTGGTCTAGAGGAAATTACTATAAGGTGGGTGCACAATTGGCTGAAAGACTGTACTCAGAGAATAGTTATCAATGATTCACTCTCAAAATGGGAGGGTATATCTAGTGGGATTCCATAGGGGTCAGTCTTGGGTCCGGTACTAATAAATATTTTCATTAATGACTTGGATAATGGAGTGTAGCGTATGCATATAAAATTTGCAATTTGGGAAGGACTGCAAGTGCTTTGGTGGCACCAAATTCAAATTCAAAATGACAAATGGGAGAATTGGTCTGAATTCAACAAGATGACATTCAAGAAAGATGTGCACTTTAGGAAAGGGAAAAAGCAAATCTTACAATTGCAAAATGGGGAATAACTGCTGGAAAGGATCTCTGGGGGTCATAGTGTTTCACAAATTAAATCTGAGTTAACAATAGGACACCGTTTTGAAAAAAACTGTTATCATTCTGGGGTGTTGGGATGGGGTGCCCATCCCCTACCAGCCCTGAGCGAGTTAATGTGGGCCAGGAGGGCTCAATTAACTTTAGATGCTGCAATCCCTGGTTCCCCTCCAGGTGATCATTTCTAATGGCAGATGAAGCCCAGCTAAGGGAGGAGCCAGGCTAGCATTACAAAGCTAGGAAGTGAGAGCAGAAAAGGACTTTCTGGAGGAGTCTGCAGTCACTCCCTACAGGCAGAGGGAGTTGACCAGTGATTAGGAGGAGATCCAGGGGGAGAGTAAACCCCAGGGTCCTGCCCTGCCTTGCCCTGGACTAGGGAGTCTTACAAGAGGCCTAGAAGGTTGAAGAGACCATGGGAAACAGAAGAATCTACTATAGTAAACCAAAGACAGGCAAGAAGATGGAGAAGTGGGGTGGGAAGGCACTCTAGGAAACAGCAGCAGCATCTGAGGCTGAGCAGACCCAGTTTAATAGTCATTGAGTTCCTGGGGTGGAAGCAGGAGTTGCAAGTGGGCCTGCATTTCCCTACCAGCCACTGGCACAGTGGCAGTGGACTAGGAGCTGGAACAGAAGATTGTCTGAGATGGCATATGGACAGCTTGTCGGATGGGACGTAGTTACCCTGGAAGTGGGGTGGACTGTACAGTGATCTGGTTGGAGGGTTGAGCCCTGAAGAGGGAGTACCCTGGGTCATGGAGAGGGAGAGGGGCCACAGCGTGAGCAACCAAGAGAAGGGGGCATGAGATGGGAGGAGAGCTAATTCCCAGCCCCAGGGAGGTACCCCTGTGATGCATGGACATCCTTAAGTGGTGTATTGGCAGGAATGTCCTATGTAAGACAAGGGAGGTAGTTATCCCCCTGCACGGGGCAGTGGTGAGGCCTCCATGTCCAGTTCTAGGTGCCACACTTTAGGAACAATGTGGAATAATTGGAGAATGTCCAGAGGAGGGCAGCAAAAATGATAAAAGGTTTAGTTTTGAGAAGAGAAGACCGAGAGGGGACCTGACGACAATCTTCAAATACATTTAGGGCTGTTAGAAAGCGGACAGAGTGCTCATGTGTTCTCCACGTTCACTGAAGGTAGGACAAGATGCAATGGGCTTAATCAGCAAGGGAGATTTAGATCAGTGAGTTTTTCTTGAGATCCAGCTGTAAGGATAGTTAAGCACAGGGACAGGCTTCCAAGGAGGGTTGTGGACTCTGTGTCACAGATGGTTTTTAAGACCAGGTTGGACAAACACCTGTCAGGGATGATCTAGGTTTACTTGGTCCTGCCTCAGCAAAGGGGGCTGGACTTGGTGGCTTCTCAAGATCCCTTCCAGCCCTACAATTCTCTGTCTGTCAGGAAAAGGGTATAAAGCAAAGTAGCTTTTCCTTCTCCTTCGATAGTGAGGAGGTGTCTAACTTCCATCAGGACCTTGTGCTTAGCTAGAGGCTGCTGCTTGCGCTGGCCAGGGCACTGTTGTGAGGCAGTTCATGCTGCTGAAGTCACTGGCTGGGCTCTGACAGCTCAAAGCTGCATGGGAGCACCCAATTCAGGTATTTCTTTCTCCATCAGAGGGAGAAGCGCAGCACTTTAGACAGGACTGTCAGGGATGGTGGTAGATAGAGTGGAATATGGAGAGGGCTGAGGAACAGGAAGGGAGGCCGTGTAATAAAAAGAGACAGCACATTAGCACTGCTCTAAGTTGGTGTGTCTTTAAAACCTGATGACTTGCCAGAGTGTGTGTCTGGCTGTGAGCTCCCCTGTCACTTCTGTAATCCCATTCAGGCAAAGAAGAATGATTGATTAAAAACAAAGCAGAATGAAACCACACCATTCCTCACGGTATCTTGCCTCCCAGGGCACACGCCCCCAGGCACCCTGGGCATCTGCCCGACTCACTTCCCAGTACTCCACAGGCTGGGTAGCAATGGTGCCTTCAGCCCCAGAGGGTGTGTGCTGTTCCTTGGGGCGCTCTTGCAGGAGCGTGGAGGAGGGGGCTGTCTACAACACAACTTTGGTTTAGATTAAAATGGGGGGAAGAGGGAGAAGGGACATCTTGGTGGAGACACGGGCTGATTCTGTCCCTGTTAAAGGCATAATAACTTCCACAGACATAAATGGAAGCAGAACTGGGCCAATGTCATGTCCAGCATCATTTAACATCCTTAATGATCTAGAAGAGGGAAGATAACAGCGTAGTAACGGGAAATTTCAAAAGATCCTGAGCTGTGAGATGTCGGGAGGACAAGGGGACGAGAGAACTTAGAAACAAAGGGGAGAGACAAAATGAGAACTTAATTTTACTTCTCATGAGTCTTAATTCTTGGGCTTTCTGTGTGTCCTTCCCATCATCTCTCACTACGACTAGCACTCACTGGCATGGCGTCTTTGCTGACTTCCAATTCAGCTTCTAATTCACTTAAATTGTTTTCCTTATTTTCTGAGCTCTATGGTCTCATTCCAACAGGCCGCTTTGCCCTCATCGCCACTTTCTCCAAAGGCACGCTCATGCCACTGCTCCAGTCCCGGCTCCGTCTTGCTCCCCGTCTTCCCACCATTGCTCTGTGGATGTAGCTCTCTGTGTGATGAAGGCGTCCCTGCATGTCCAGAATGAATCACCACGATGCACTACCCACAGCTACTCCACCAGCGTTGCCGTACTGTGCCAATCTATCTATTACTCACTGCCTAGCTACCATCACCTGTCTCTGCTTCCGATCCTCTTCCCCCACCCCCTTTCCAGTAAGGAAAGTGGATGAGGAGAGCGATGAGTTGCATTTAGGAGATCAGAGTGGTGAATAATAAGAAATGAGGGTGAGGAGGGAGGAGGAAGTTTGAGATAAAGGAAGGGGGAAAACAAGGTGGATTAAATTCTCCTGCTACTTGCAGCTGTGCAATCCCACTAAAGTCAGGAGCCCTCCAAGGTAATGCACTGTGACGCTAATTCTCGGATGAAAGTGAGCAGAGTCTCCACTTGTTTTGTAACATATTTGATTACAGAAAAGGAACCCAGAGGCATACATGGGCCCAGTCCCAATTCCATGACAGGCAGTGGAAAGGCTCCCATTGATTTTTAACAGGATTTGACTTGGAGTAACTTTCCCTTTCTTCCCTAAAAGGTGAGAGAGTATTTAAATTAACCCAATAGCCTTTCACTTGGGGATGATGGGGCTCCAGTCCAGCCTGATATTATCACCCAAATGACCCACTGCAGCCAGAGACTCTCCTCCCATTCATAGCTTTTACCAATGCCACTCACTCCTGCTCTGCAGCAACTGCTGGCTCCTCGCCCAGCCCTGCCATGGCCCCTCACTCCTGCCCTCTTTGCCCCTTGAGCCCCTGTTTAATTCCAGCAATGAATTAACAAGTGTGAGCAATATTAACGCAGATGTCATGCCTCATTTTCCTTTCAAAACAAACCAAAAAAAAGGCAGATGGGGGACTTGATAAAGGAAAGTGTGGCCATAGAGAAAGGGGAGGAAGAGATTCAATTAAGAAGAGGCAAAATAAAAGGGAGAGGGAAACTGAGAGAAAGAAAAGATGGGAGGGAGAGAATGGAGGTGAAACAGAGGAAGGGGGAGAAATTCGATCTTGGAAACTGTTCCTACTTCTTGCAGGGCATGATTCCTCTGATGGAGAATGAGAGGGGGAAGGGGGGTAAGGAAAGAAGGGGAAATAGGAGACAGAAAGGAAAAAGTATGAGAGAGTGATGGGAGGAAGAGAGAGGAGAGTACTTATTGGAAATCAGGGAGAGGGAAATAAGAACAGGGGCAATGGAGAGATTTGTCCAGCAGGAGTCTCACCCAGTGCAGCATAACAGAGTTACCTTGTGCTGTCAGCCAAACCCCAGTGTGTATCACCAGCTGTCGACAGCCCGGCAGAGCACTAAGTGGTGCCATTCACAGCTGCTGTTCTGCTGGTATAGGGGGCAGAGCGGGGAACTGTCTTTTTTGCACTGGAGTCTGAGGTGCCATTTTTTGCTGACAGCCTTTCCTGGGCCCTTCCCAGGCCTGAATCCCCACTCCCCTCTCCAGCCTGTCTTCCTCCCTGCACATCTGGCAGTATGGCAAATGACTTGCTGTCTCTTTCCATGCCTGCTTACACAAAGGAGCCTGCCTGCCACTCCCGGGTATCTGCCACATGCCAACAAGCTGAGCCAGGCAGGTAAGATTTCTCTGGTGGCTGCATAGCAAGGCTCAGCAGGTGCAGCCCTTTCTGCAGGAAGGGGCCTGGAGGCCATTGTATCGATTGAGGGGTCAGCAGGCCATGGTGCGTGTGTGGGTGTGGTGTGGTGGTGAGTCAGCGGGCTGCATGTAATAGGTAAGATGCTCCATTAAAAGTGTCTCAGCAGCAGTGAGGTGCAAGAGGAGAAGGAAGGAGAGCAGATGTATTTTGACAGCTAGTGGAAAAGTTTAAAAATAAAAAGTGGCTGTAATCGCCCTGTCTCTCAGGGCTGGTCTACACTTAAAACTCCACAGCGGCACAGCTACGCCACTGCAGTGCTTCAGTGTAGACACTACCTGTGCAGGGCAGGTATTCCACCTCCCTAAGAAGCAGTAGCTAGGTTGACAGAAGAATTCTAGTGGTATCTATTGGGGGACATAGGTCGGCTTAACTACACTGCTCAGGGGTATGGATTTTTCACACCCCTGAGCAACATAGTTATGCTGACCTAATTTTCTAGTGTAAACCAGACCTCAGGCTCTATTTTCTTGCCTCTTCTTTTCTCCTCACTAGGGACTACTGGCTGCTTGTAGTGGGAGTGGGTGGGGTGGAGAGGAAAGCTGATGTGGGGATAATCCCATTATGCCAGACACAAAGGATAGATTTTTTTTTTCAGCTGCTGTAAATTCTCTTTGCCTGCTTTATTTCTCTCATCTCTCTCTCCTTTCTCCTAATGGATGAGATCCATTTTACCTTCATAAATTCTTGGCAACTCAGGCCCTCACTTTCCCTTCCTAGTGCTGGGACAGGATCTCTCTCTAGCCCTTTTCTTTTGCACGCTTTTCTTCTCACTCACTCCTTTTCCATCTGGTTATGAGCACAGGGCATCACTGACCCTGTCTGTTCTTCTGTTTTCTTTCTTCCCAATCTGTTTCTTGTCTGTTTAGATTGGAGGCTCTTTGAAGCAGATACAGTCTCCCCCCTATGTTTGTCCAGTGCTCAGCACAACAGGGCCCTGATCTAGGTTTGATGCCTCTAGGTGCTACTGTAATGCAACTAAGTAATCATAACTGAAGGAATTTTTCTCCTAACCCGCCATGTACGCTGGAAGCAAAGCTCTCTGAAGCTCTAGTCTGGGAACAGATTTTGGGTTAAATTCACCAAAGAGCTATGCCAGCGCAGACTGTGGTGTAAACCTTTGGTGGTAGAAAGCTCATGAAGAAAGAGCCTGCAGTCGTATAAGACACCCACCAGAAGACTTTAGGCAAGTTGGATGCAATGTGAAAGTGGGTTTTGTTGACTTCGGTGGGGCTGTGGCCAGTCACCTGGAGGGTGTGCTTGCTTAGGTTATATCTTCATTGGCACTGGGGATATAATTTGGAGCTCAGCGGGCATGTCCACTCACTAGCTCTGATCAAGCTAGCATGCTACAAAGAGAAGTGGCGGGATGGGCTAGCCACTCAAGTATGTACCCAGGGTCTCAGACAGGATCGTACTCTGCGATATCCCCTCCCACTGTGCACGTTGCTGTGATTACACTTGATCAGAGCTAGCGCAGTATGTCGACCTGAGCTGGAAATTATGCCTCCAGCTCTGGTGTAGACATCCCTAGGGGCATTCTCTGCCAGCTGTGGGCCTCTCAGCCCTGGTTGAAAGTAATGGCAAAGGATGGCAGTGCAAATGTTGCCTCCTCTTGCCTCCCCACTGGGGCTTGGGTTCCTCATGAAGCTCACCCTCTCCTCTCTGCACCAGTGGGTTGTGAACAAAGACTTAGCAAATTGTGTAATTACAAATAAATAAATAGAATCAGTTCTCCAAAAATGTTGTAACAATTAAAAGTACTTTAAATTAGCCCCTAGCCAGACAAAACTTGTGGCTCTTATGGCAAAAGTCACTGGATGTGTTTAATGCACTGAAACACAACCCGACAGGTTTATTTCAGCATAATTCACATATTGACACTGCACTTACAGGTGATGAATAGTGAATCTTGTTCTTGCTTTTGTGACCTTCTTTTGTGTGTGATGTTTCTCTCCCCAGCATTCACAAATATACCCTCAAACCACTCTTGATCTTTTCTCATGCTAAGAGGATGGAATTGTCTGTTCTTCCTGTTAACTCATTTGAGAGCTGTGGGTGGAAGGTTAGAAGATTTTTGGAATAATTTAGAGTGTATTTGAGATGGTTCGTAGAGCAATGGATCCTGGGTCACCAATCTGTAGCTGCTTGTACTGACTTATCTGTCTGTCTGGCATCAGTGTAAAATGGCTTGGCAGCCACAACACAAGCTCATATTGAGTTGAGAAGTTTTATTGCATTGAAGAAGACTGCCTGACATGCCTGCAGGAAAAATGTAAACGCTCTGAGCACAAGTTAATCGAAATAAGGAAATAAAAATAAAGTAAATCAAAAGTTGCATCCTGTTAGAAGACAAAATGTTCATAATGAAGTAATGTTCTTCATTACGAGAGAGGACATCTGAGTAATCTAAGTGGGAATTTTCAAAGGGGCTCCCCACCTTGAAAATTCCAGCCCTAGTATTTTGAGCAGTCAGGAAGTCTCATGTTGTGCTATTTGGGTTCCTGTTACAAAAATTGTAGCACAAAAATTAGTTCAGGCTATCGATTGACTGTTGCTATATATTAAAATATGACTTATATCCTTAGCCTTTAATATAATTTAGATTTGGTAGAGTTGTCATATAATCATTGTGGATAATGTAACCTGTTTATCTGTTGCCTGTGTCTGTGTTTTATTACCATATATGGGAAACTAAGCTGTTGTTTTGCCAAAGGAATGTATAGGGGAGTGGGCAGGCTGCCAGCGCCCTTGGGGCGTCGAGTGATTGGTTCACAACAGAACATGATGTGGCTGCTCCTAAATGGTGTAAGATAATGTATGCATGATGTAAACTGCTTGGCAACACGCCCGCAATAAAAGCTCCCCGTGTGCTGAACGCGGGGTTGATTCACCACAAGAAGTTGTCGGACTCGTCACTTCAGGATTCGGACTCCGTGAATGACCCCATTGTGGTAAACCAATTACCACAATTGACCTTTCATGATACAAAAGAGCTCTCTGCCATGCAGTTTCTTCAGAAGTTATGAGGGCTGTAACATATCTGTATTCTGCGAAAATAGTGTGTAGGGCAAATATGGCCGTTCCTACATCCTGGTATTTATCTATCTATCTATCTACCTTTCTATCGTCATGCAGGAAGACTGAAACAAATGAATTTCTGTAGCTTCCCTGCAACGTCCTTCACCTCCTTGATTTCTCCCATTGACTCTCTCTCAGAAGCTGTGCTTCTGATAGTCTTAAAGAATTTTTGTTATTGGCTCTTTAAATTTCCTCTTAGCCCTCCTAATTTTCATGAGGCATTTTACGTTCAGTAGTATTTGCTCCTTTCCTTTGGCATCACTTGGGCCAAATTTCCACTTCTTGAAGGGTACCTTCTTGGACCTTGCCATTATCCGTGTTCTCATATCTTTTATTGTTGGTTTGTTTATTGAGGGGCATGCAGGCCTTCTCTTCCTCTAATATGCTTTGCTGAATCTAAGGGTTTAATATTGATGAACTTTTGTCTTTAGATTCTGGTACATTCCCTCCCATAGAGGTGTGGCGCTTAACTAATTGTCACTAATATGTTAGTGGCTCAGCTTCTCCTTGAGCCCACTCCTGTGTTTTAGGACTATCTCAAGAGTAGCCTCTCTTCTCAGTGTTCCAGAACTAGCCTTTTCCAATTGTTCATGGTGTTCTCAAACCTGCATTGTTTCTTTTTAACTCTTAAAATAGAGACTCAGACTTATTGAGGTCAAGAGTTTCCCATCTAGTCACAATTCCAATCTATTCCAGTTACCGGATGCTTGAAAGAGAACCCCTTTTGTGTTTCCTCTCCATTGAGTGTATGGTGCTGCTTTGGTCTTCTCCCTTTGGCTGTCAAATCACAACTCCAAAAGGGGATTAGGTCATTACAGTTGTTGGAGATGTTATTTTCTTCAACAAGTTCCTCCTCTCACCAACTAGTGGCTTCTTTTTCATCAAGTTAGTTGTTTATGCATTTTATGCCTGTTTCCCTTAGACCTACTGCAGATTTAGGACCTACTGCTTGGTTTTCTAGGGTCACAGATAGTTACCAAGACTAATCCTAAAATAAATGCTGCAAGAATGAAGTGGATTGGCAAAACTGGATCCAAGATTAGAATTGTGGGAGGTTCTAACGGCCAGGTTGAGGGGAATGGGCAGAGCTATGCATGGATCTCCAAGAAGTGATGCTGGTGGGGATTGAGGGCCATTTGCAGAGCTCTTTGGGGGTTGCAGGAATGAACCAGGTGGGAGAATGGTGCTGCTGATCTGAAGTGGCTTGAATCATCACAGCTATGTGGGGGAAGCTTGCAGAGCCTTGGTCTGCCTCTGAACAGCACTCTCTGTGGCTCACTGACAAGCACCAACAGCAATGCAGCGTTCCAAGACAACGGGATAACAAAGAATATGGAGGAAAATATCACCAGTGAACATTCGTCACCTCCCCTGCCCCCATCAACGGAAGCAGAAGTAGAACCTGGAAGGTAGGAAGAAAAATTTGTGAAACAACAATATGATTCATACAGTGCAACATAACAGCATCACAGAAAGATGTCAACAAGCATCAGCAGGAATTCCTAGAAGGAGAATCTAAATGATTAATGGACCAGAGAGATTAAAATAATGAAATATGTCTTTCATGGCTAAATGATGATGACAAGGCATGTGGCAAACATTCTCCTGTAACCTGAAAGGTGTAAATACAAGGGAAGGAGGAGGAACCCAAAGAGTAGGGAATGAAATTGACCAAGGAGCAAATGTCACGTGAAACATTTCCTTCATGTGGGATCTATGAGTTTGTGGAACAGTCTTTCAAGGAACAGATGCCTGCTCACTTGAGGTCTATTGAAGGTGGACTAGACAAAGCACTGGAGAATATAATATGAAATAAAAAGTATGCATTGGCCAGCAGTTAATGGGACAAAATGTGACCTCACCTAATTGGCCTTTTCCATCTCTCATCTGTGATGCTGGCTGTAACTGCGCCACCTTCGTGTTATTTTTGGGCACTGGGGCTGGTGCTTAGACAAACAAGAAGCAATGGGTTTTAACACCAATACAGTTGTCGCTTGAGCATGGCATGGGAAGAAGGTGGGATGTCCTACTGAGATTCCCACCTGGCATAAGACCAGGTGGGACACCAGAGTGGGAGAGGGGCATGTAAGAGGGGAGCTGGACATAGTGTTTTTCAGAGAGGGAGGTTTGTAGACTTGTCTGTTTGATGCACATACGATTTTTCTCCTCTCACCATCTCAAAATCTCTGCCTTCTATGCTAGTAAAAAGCTCCTGTGTTTGTTTTGCTCCAAAATACACTTTTCCTTCTGTCTTAGGCACCTTGGTTCTTATCCAACTTTTCAATCACCTTGATATCTCAGCCTAATGATTATGCCTGTGTCTATCTCGCGCATCTCTTTTCTTCTCTTCTGTGGGGTGCTCTCTCCTCCCATATCTTCCTCCTCCTCTCCCTCTGACCCTGGATTCCTCACTGGCATACTGCAGCTCGAGCTGACGTTTTTACATGGCATCTTCTGCATGAGCGAAGGCAAGGATGCCGTGTCTTTTGAGCAATGGAAGTAGATACAGCTGGTGCCCCGAGCATCTCCTGTGTGTGCAGTGGGGGATTCAGATGTCTAGTTTACCAGGAACAGAACCTTTGAGTTGGTTTTGTAGGCCGGTGTTGCCTAGAACTGCTTTGATTTTCTATATAACTAACAGGGCAGCGCTGGAAGGTCTGCATACTGTACATTTATACCAGAAGGGAACCTGTTAGACTTGTCTTTCAGCCTAGTGGCCAGATGGCCCTATCATGTCCTGCTTTCCTGTTGCTTGAAACCTTCCCTGATCCCTTGGGACATGTACTCCCCATGCAACCCACCTCCTCTCTGCTGGCTCCCAGGTTTGGGTTGAAGCAGAGTCCTGGAAGTCAGGAAGGGAACTAGTGGGGAGTCAAATCAAATGATGAGAGGCAGGGAATCATGATGGATGGGTGTGAGAAACACTGTCTGAGGCAGAAAGATTTGCAGGAGATCAGCAAACTGGAAGGGTCTGTTGTTGTCAAGGGAGAGGGAAAGATGATCAGCTGGGAGAGAGCTGGAGTATTTGAGGAAGATGGAGGCAACCCCTGTGGTAGGGCCATACCCTGAATATCATGTGGCACTTCAGTGACACACAGCAGCCTAGATCTGGCTAAGCAGCCAGCTAATCCAGCTGTGGATTGTGGTGGCTTTGCTTCACCCATGGAGTACAGAGCAGCCAGAATATACAGACTAGGGGTCAGATTCACTTGTACAATGCTTTGGGGAGCCCTGGGTAAACGAAGCCAGGACGACTCTGAACAAAACCAAGATGTTTCAAAAAGCTGCTGTGATCTGCTAAGACCCTAGTCCCTGCTAGGGAGAGGAGCATCAGGACGCTTGCTGATTGGGCCTTATGGTATTGATGAACTGACCTCCATTCCATGGTGTGGCAAAGTAGCTCCTGGCTTTCGGGATGCGTAGTAATACAGAATGGTCAGATGCAAATCACTCTCACAAGAGCCTGAGTTCTTGACAGCAAGTGTGTGGTGGAGGGATGATTCATTCGTGTTCCATTTTGGTGGCACCATTTCTTGTGGTGCGCTCCCTTCCCTTCCAATCAGTGTCTCGTACTGGATGTCAGACTAATTGTATGTGTGTATGTCTCTGTTCCTCTGAAAGCTGAACTAAGAGAGTTGCTCCTTGAGTAAGAATTAGACTGATTTAATGTGTGTGTGTGTGTGTGTGTACATGCACATTGCTGCCCCTTACTGAACGTCTTTATCAGTTTGTTGTAGTCTTTCCCTCCAGTGTCTGGCTGTGCTGCTATTACTGATAGCTAATGGTAGTACTCCTTCAGCTCCCTGGGTAGAGGCTTTCATTTTATAGCCTTAGGTTGGGAGTTTCTCTGGTGCAGCTTGTCAGCAGGTGATGGTGCTGTTGGTGAGGAGATATTTGGATGTGTGCCCACATCATCTCTTTTTAAACATGGGGGGGGGCTTTCTTTAGCACTCTTCTCACCCCCCCACAACTTTGTTCTGTGGGTATCTGTCCTCTGACTCAGTCCTCTCTATCATTCACCGTGGCAGAAAAAGGAATCCCACTGTGTTCAGGGCTTATAAAACTGAAAGGGAAATTGGAAATGTTTCAGCTTTTTGTATATTTCAAATGTTCCTTGCAGCTTACAGTGCTAGACATAGTGGATCCTACTACTTAAAGATGTTTCTTGCCTTCGATCCAAGGCACAGTGCTGTCCTTGGCACCTTCCTTCTAATTTTATGTTTTCCTTGGTGTATAGTTACCTCATATCTACAGCTTTACTCAACTTTATCCTAACTATCTCACTTGCTGTTTGTCTTCCAGTTTTGTTCATGCCTTGAAACCAACCCAGTCACCTGAAGCTATGGCAACCCAGTGACACTTAGTTGTCTTCTAGTGTTGGGTGAATCTTTCTAGTTTTGTTTGTTCAGTTCAGACAAAAGTCAAGGGGCCAAATTCTGGTCCCACTGATGTCCCATGGCAGAGCTCCAGTTGGCCTAATTGAGGCCAGATAAAGAATCTGGATGTTCATTTTTGGTTTGGAAATGAAGGCTGTAAATGTCACGAGAACAGGCTTTTTCTGCCAGGGTAGTGTTTCTGGTCTTTAGTGGTTCAGTCTACGTTAGAAATACCAGAATGTTTCAATAGTCATGGTATTTCAGTCTTTCCACTTCCATCAAAATCAGGATGTGCACATGCGTGCTCACACACGTACATCTGAAAAATAGAGATAATAATGCTAAACTGTCCCATGTGAGATTTAATTAAGGCTTCTAAAGCACTTAAAGAACGCTGGCTAAAAGGGGCTATTAAAATGCAAGGCATTACTCTATATTACACACACACAAAGCTATATTAAACGAACATTATTAAGATTGTGAAGTTAAGCACTCAAAAGTTACAAAAAGCCAGAATTGATGTTGCCTGTGCAACTTTAATTCAGCCACCTAGTTCGTAAGCATTAGGATACAGTCTTTAATTACATGATCACGTTTTTTTTTCCCACAGGATCCCTGCCTCATTCAGTGCACAGAATGGACTGTGCTCACTTAATGAGCAACTATTCAATATTTTGTTTTCTCTTTCTTGGTCAGTGGAAACAGTGAGAGTGAGTGGCCCCATGCCCTATTTACTGCACGCTATTTGACCCCCTGCTCTGAAGACAGAATAATTGATTTCCTCATGGGCTCTTCTGTGATGCTCATCGGTCTAGTCTGAGCGCTTCACAAACATTGATTCATTCATTTTCACAACACTCCTGTGAGATGAAGGGGGTATTATTACTGCAAGTTACAGATGGAGAATTGAGGCACAGACAGCTTAAAATAAAGATATATGATGCTGCTATATATTCTATAGCACGTAGTTATGTTCAGAGCACACTTTCCATTGACTTCTATCGCAGCTCTGAGTGCTTAGCACTTCTGCAAGTCAGACCTCAGGATCTCAAGCCACTCAGCCTAACTGTGTGTTCTGCATTTTCTGGGCATGTCCGCACAGCAGCTGGGAGGTATAATTCCCAGAGAAGGTAGACATACACACTAGCTCTGCTCGAGCTGGTGTCTAAAAATAGTAGTGTGGCCATGGCAGCATGGGTGGTGGCTCAGGTTAGTTCCTTGAGTATGTATCCAAGGCATCTGTTGGGATTGTATTCAGGAGGCTAGCCTAAGCCACTGCCCTTGTCTCCACAGCCACGCTCCTATTTTTAGTCACTAGCTAGCATGTGTACATCTCTCTGAGCTGGGAATTTGTGACAGTCGGAGTCCAGACACTCCAAGGGGAGAACTGGGGTTTTTGACCTCCAAAGAATAAGCAGTTGAATCAACTGATAGTATGCAATGTTGTTGTACTATAAAAATGTCAGTTAAGGTCTTTTTATGAAAGCTTGTAAAGATTCATAAGTTTAGAACATTATGATCTATAGGGGTGTGTGTGTGAGATACACACACACAGCCTCTCTCTCTCTCTAAGGTTATGAAATTACATATTTGGGTAGAGCACCGTGCTTATAAGCTTTGGCTCCATCTCACAGCAGGACAATGAGTGATCACAGAGGGAGAGAGAGGCCCCTCCCAAGCCAAGTGTTTACCCAGAACCAGCCTCAAGTAAGGTCCATGGTACAACTCAGGAAAAGACAATGAGGGGTCATTAAAATTAATGGAAAGACATTGAGATAGCTAGGGATTTCCCACTTTGAATATCTATAGTGACTGAAGAAAAAATACTGCAAACTCTTTTAAAATGGAATGAGTTTGAAGTGAAATCCACCCAGAAATGGAGGGACAGCATCTAGGTGGGAAGCTGTCCATGAATGCTGGAACCCCCCAAAGGCTAGGGGGTATGCTGGAAAATTGTCCCAAGGCAATAAGTAACTTGTATTAGAAAAGGGATTTTGTCTGATATGGAAGTGTAAAGCCTGAGGCTGCGTCGTTGTTTATTGTCAGTGTAACTTGTATAGGTTTTTTCTCCCTCACGATTTCATCTTTGAATCTGTCGTTTTTCTATTAAATAAGTAGTTGTTTGTTTTTACTCCAAGTTGGTTTCTGTTGTGCAAACGGTGTGGAGTGCAGATGCCAAAGGGAACTGATTACTGGGGGGCTGATTTCCCACCTTCAGGGATGACAAACCAGAGGGGAATGGTCCACGTGTTTGGTTCTTAAGGACTTAGGAAGTATGGATTTGAGGAGAATTAGGATATAGGCTGGTGGTGTCTCTCTGCAAGGAGTAACTAGGCTGATGGGAGCCAGGGTGAGACCGTGTGCTTGTGGGCAGGCAGCTGGTGTCAGGGGATTGAACCATAGGTGCATAGCCTAAAGGCCCCAAGGTTACAGGGCAGGAGATGGCAGAACACCTTACCAGTCTTGGTGGTCTCCAGAACATCACAGAATTACACCTTTTAGCTGTTGTCTTGATGTATCCCAAGTGACCACCTGTGAAAGGTTTGGTTTAAGTGACTTGCCCAGCATCACACAGGACTGTGGCAGAGGCAGGGATAGAATCCAGTTCTCCAGGGCAGCTTACAGCTGTCACCATGAGACCATCCTTTCTCTGCCTGCAGTCCCCTTCTTGTTCATCACACATCTTCCAACTTCTGCAACAAATGAGGCAGGGGTCCTACAGACAACAGTCCTCCTTGACTGCACAACTCTGACTCATCCCCAGAGCAGGGCCATCCTATATACTGAATGAGGCAGTGGTCCTGTGGAAAATGGTTGCACAGGCAGCCTTAATTCTGGCATTTCTTAACTTCTGGGTGCTTGACACCACAACCTCAAGAAATTACATGAACACAAACCACACTGAAATATGATTGGTTTTTAAAAAGCAAACTGGAAAAAACCAAACTGTACCATGTGGCATCATATTGATCTCTGCAAGGGTCATCAGCAGGGTTGGAACCTTCGATCCATTGCACAGTGCTCTGCCACTTGAGCTAACAGAGTTACAGATACCAGTGGTAGGTTGTCAGCCTCTGTGTGGATCAGAAGTAGCGTGGGGTGAGAGAGACATTTTGTAAGTGGGTTTCACAGATATGTGCTGACACCAGAGGAATGGGGAGACTTGGGATTTTTGGGTTCCATGCTAGGGTCTGGAGGGGATGTGCTGGAGTGGGCACAGATTTTTCTGCTCTTTCTCCTATCCCCAAGTTTGACTTCTTCTGCCTTGTTCCCTTCAACCTGTCCAACTCTCTCTTTGGCACCCCTGGCTCCTTGTCCTAGTCTTCAACACTTAGGCTTCTTATCCCAGTCTCCTTGCCCAACTAGTCCCCGCAACTCCCAGTCACAGTTTCTCCCTTTCCTCCAGTCCTAGTCGCACAAGACTCCTTGCTGCAATCTACTCCTTTCCCTTCTCTAGTCCAGATGTTGTCCCCTCTGCATTTGAATCAGGGTCCATCCTCCTCCATGCTGCATGGGTGCTAGGAAGGGGGGAATGAGTCACTGAGAGCACAAGAGACAGGCTTTCTGCTCTCAAGCCTGGAGCAGTTGAAAGCAGCTATTACAGGGAAAGTCCTTCTAGCCCAAATAGCCCTGGGCTGCAGCATACACAGTCACTCTGTGAGAATGACGTATGTACAGTCTGATCACATGTAGGCGATGGAGCATGCTCAGTGAGGACAGAATCTTCAGGGATTTTACCTGCAAAACCCTAACAAGTCTTTGCTGCGCATGTGCATGCTTCCCCTGCGTCCCCCCAAGTCCAATATGGGTGGATTTCATGCGGATAATAAAGGCACATCCCTGACACAAAGAGAACCCTTTTGCCAAATTTCAAGTCCCTGCTCCTAAGGATAAGGCCACTAGAGCAGGTCCAGTGAAATCTCATGATTCTTTTAACCTGGGCTAAACAACGTAAGTTTTCAACTTGCTTTCCGAACCCTCTGACCTGTCTCGGCTGAAATTTTCCATAAAAATTCAGCCTGAGGCAGAAACCAGGCATGGATAATTTCAGCCCAAAGAGGTAAAGTTTGGAAAACTATAAGCAGCTGAAAACAGGACGTTGTAATGGCACATGTTGGCAAGCTCAGTAATAGGCGGGATTGGTGGTGTTGACTATAATTAATTGTGAAGTGTAAAACCCCTAAGAACTGGCCATTTTCTTAGGGTCTTTGAAGGGATCTCCAAGGTTAACTGTGGTAGGGAGATTCTGTAGCTGCTGGGGAAGGGCCATGTAGTGTTTGGTGAGCGCTCAGGCCTGGCCTACACTTACCTCAGCGATTCAGCGGCAGTCGACGGGAGATACCCAAGTGATTTATGTCACTTGTGTATCTCCCATCGCCTTTGCAGCGTCTCCTCCACGCGGTGTCCACACTGCACTGCATCGAAGGGAACAGCGCTCCCTTCAACGCAGCACTACTCCACTTACCAGGGTGGTTTTCCTGCGTCGCTTGCTAGATCGACTGAGCGCATGTACATAGACCGCTCAGTCGATCCAGAGCAGTCGATGTGACGGCAGCAAATTTGCCACCGTCAGTGTATATCCAGCCTCAGTCTCCTTCAGGAGAGAAGGCACAGTTTTTACCAACTGCACAAACACTTAATGCAGTCTGCTCAAACTTCTGGAAACAGCAAGCTCACACTAAATATGCACAGTCAATCCAAGCCATCTCCCTGCTAGCATTACATCATCCAACTGGCATAAGCTATGCCCACACTAGTAATTTATACCTATCCTTGCAAAGTTGGCAAGCCTGGTGCCTGTAATGATTCTGCTGGCACTGTTATGGTTCCTTATCTGTTCCTTGGGGAATCAAGTTTTGGCCTCTTTCTCCTGTGTTAATGGGTATCTGGTTTGTCTCTGTTTTTAAGCCAGTATTAATGATTTCCGTGGTACCTCTGGGGAGTTGTCTCCACAGCAGAGCTGGCCAAAAAACGTGTCTCAAAATTGTTTTTCGATGGAAAATTGAGTTTTTGATTAAAGGAAACTTTTCAGGCAAAGTGTCTGTTTTCTGCAGGAATTTTTTTTGTCAAAACCACCCACCACCCCCACCTACTGCAGTGCCTCCTGGTAGCTGTAACCTGATTGCCTCATGTCTTCATTCTTCTCTATGAGCTGGGCTCCCCAGCTGGACTTAATCTCCCATGATACACCAGGGCCATGAGACTCTCATGATGCACTGTGGCCCCTCCCCAAGACCATGGTGCATTGTGGAAGGTGTCTGACTAGGGCGCGCAGCCTATAGAGGAGAATGGGAGCATTCGCCACCTGAACTGCCAGGAGGCACCATGGCAGCATTTTGCCATCTAAATATTCCCGTTTTTTGTCAAAAATGTACAAGGGGGAACTATTTTCCAGTCAGCTGTTCTCATCGGTATATGATTGAGTCTCTGGTCCGGCTAAGAACTTTATTTGGCTTCCCAGCTGTTATTGTCTATTTTCAGCCATACCCCTTGTCTGGCAGTCAGTCCGAACGATGGGTTAATATAGCACAGTAAAATTTTGGTTTATTTTACCTTTCTTCCAGCTGTATTTGTAAGTCTGGTGTTTAGATAACTGTCTTGTGGGAAGAAAAGTCCTGTTTGTCTAATCATTAGCACCTGTGCTATGGAAGCTAATCCTTCTGTTGATGTATGCCTAAAATCCTACAAGGGGTAGATGTGGGGTTTTTTATTGTCAATTCTAGCTTCCTCTAAGGGATTTTTTTCACCATCTGAATTGCTCTCCCAGATGTTCTGTAACTCGTGTATATCTTGACAAGGAGGTAAATTGTACAAATTAGTGGGTTTTAGTGAAATCCTAAAATTCCATAACTGAAAATTGGACTTCCTTGTTGGTGCTCAGAACCTTGCAGGGAACTATTGTGTCAGCTGTCTGAGCACTCCTTCCAGGGCAGAATTAGATATTCCTTGCTCTTTACCTGCGTTTTCCAATGTATGGATGATGTGTGTATTTTAGGGAGCCATTTTTTCCTAAGTGTTGCTGGAGCAAGCAGTGTCTTCTTTTAGCAAAATGCTGTCCTTACTCACTTCTTCTCTAAATGGCCAATGTGGCCGCAGTTAGCTTCTGTTATATATCTTTGTAAAATCGTTAATTTTGATTTTTGTGAAATAAGGCATTTCTCTGTGTTTGGTTTGAACTTTTGCTAATTTGGACATTGTAAAAGATGCATACCTCACTAAGGGTGAAATCCACTCCTATGCAGAGAGCCAGCATGCGATTTACACATTTTCATCCCATTAAAGCCCTCAAAATAAATAATCAATATTGCTGTCCAGAATAATGTGTCAGGCCTCCAAAATATCACTGCCTTAAAATAATGAGATTTAAGAATAATAAATACATTTTGGATTTTTGTACATGGGTGATTGCAACTATAGCAATATTTGCAATAAAATTGTGACAGTTAGCAACACTGCTGGGAAGCTGGATTTAAGTTCTGTGTAGTTCTTGCATTTGGCTCTCTATAAAGGGATGAATTTCTCCTTATGAATTTCATATTTCTGAATATCACTTTCAGGTGCTGGTGATCTGCTTATTGGCTTGTTGACAGTATCTGCCACATGTGGGTCCTTGCTTGATTTATATTCCACACGGCAATGAAAGCAGATTTCCCCAGTACTTTGCACTGTGGTGTAGTCACTTAGAGTTGTGCAAAGTGGATATATTGAATTACAGGTGAATCTTTGCAGTTTCAGCATCAGATGTTTGGTTCCAGGTGACAATAAGCTTGACTTTCAGTGCATCAGGGAGCAAGCAGTCTGATATTTCTGAACTTGTAATTTTTATTCTGGAATCTCGATTTATTTTAAACACTCCCAGGGTATTGGATGATTGCTTATTGTTGCATATTAAAAGATAGACATAAAATAAATGAAGACAATGGGTGTATTTAAACAATCTTTCAAATAGCTTGTGATCAGCTAAATCTTTCTTTCTCTCTCATTGTGGTGGAATGTAAGACAGCCAAACAGAGTTGCCAGCATCCCTTTCTCAATCTGGATGTAGTTTCTTTTGGCCCTGTTAGAGATCTCAATGCAAATACAACTGGCGGCTGCTCTTGTATTTTCCAGAGGACTACAGAAGGTGCTTTGCTCATACATCTGCTGACAGAGCAACTGACTTAGTTCAATTATACTTTAAAATTGGTGTATTGTTGATCAGTATATTTAACTACCTCTATGCCTGTTTGTCTCTCTAACCAGTGCTAGGCAATGCCATATTCCAGCAATTTCCTTAAAGGCTTATTGACCATAGCTAGATTTGGAATGAATTTTGCCCAGTATTTATCAGTTGCATAAATTTCTCTGGATCCACTTTATATTTTGGCATGGATATTTAATCTATTGCTTTTATTTTGTCATATCCGCCATTGTTACCTTTATTCAATGTAAATCCAATCCCATGCAAATGGCTGGAGGTTTGGGTAGCTTTGGAGGGTGTACCTTATACTTCCCTTTGGCTCTTCAGAATTCCTCATGGAAAGATAAAAGGCTCTATTGTATTTTGGTGCCATCTCTCCCTACTTTGAAGAACTCCTGTTAATGGAGAACATGAGGCCAGCTGGGGAATTTCTGATAGTACAGCTCTGATAGAGCCAGGCACCCAGTAGCAGCCTAGCGTTGAAGAGGGCCTCTCTACAGATGATCTTGGGCTCCTGGGTGGGTTCCTGAAATCAACAGTGCTTGAGAGCTATACCCTTGTTTTCTTCTGTGCAGGGGTAAACCCCATTTCTGTTCTACAGTGGAAAAATGCAGAGGATTCTTCATGGAATTTCCTGTTCTCTAAGCAGATATTTCTGCCTGGGGAGACCATTGGGACCTTAATTATCACTGGTTTTGAAATATTTGCTGTAAACATGTACAGTAGAACCTCAATTATGAACACATTGGGAAATGGAGGTTTTTTGTAACTCTGAACGAAACCTTATGATTGTTCTTTTCAAATGTTTACAACTGAACATTGACTTAATACAGCTTTGAAACTTTACTATGCAGAAGAAAAATGCTGCTTTCCCTTTATTTTAGTAGTTTAACACAGTTCTGTACTGTATTTGCTCTTTTTTGGTCTCTGCTGTTGCCTGAGTGTGTGCTTCTGGTTCCAAATGAGGTGTGTGGTTGACTGGTCAGTTCATAACTCTGAGCAAATACATATAGGTTAAGAGTGTTTGTGTTTGCATACACATGATTATTTAATTTATTTGCATTTACCGAGGAAGCAGTAGACCTGATATATCTTGATTGTAGTAAGGCTTTTGACACAATCCCATCTGGCTTTTTTTTTTGAGAACTTGGGAAATGTGGGGTAGATGAAATTAAGGTAAGGCTGGAAGTCCACATTCAAAGAATAGTTATTAATGATTTACTGTCAGTCTGGAAAGACATATCTAGTGGGGTCCCTCAAGGATCTCTCCTGCATCCAGTACTATTCAATATTCTCATTAATGACTTGAATAATGCAGTGGAGAATACATGTATAAAATTTGTGATGACACCAAACTGGGGAGAGTTGCAAGCACTGTGGAGGACAGGATTGGAATTCAGAATGACCTTAAATTGTAGAATTGGTCTGCAGTCAACAAGATGAAATTCAAAGAAGATAAGTGCAAAGTACTACACTTAAGAAGGGAAAATCACATGTACAAATACACAAGACTAAGTGATAGTATTGCTGAAAAGGACTTGGAGGATTATGATGGATCACAAATTGAATGTGAGTCAACAATGTGATGCAGTTGCAAAAAAAGACTAATATTCTGGTGTGTATTAAGAGGAGTGATGTATGTAAGAAATAGGAGGTAATTGTCCCACTCTGCTCAGCACTGGTGGGGCCTCAACAGGAGTACTATATCCAATTCTTGGCGCCACAGTTTAGGAACGATGTGGACAAATTTGGAGAGAATCCAGAGGAGAACAAAAATTATAGAAGTCTTTAAAAAACCTTATAAGGAAAGCTTAAAAAAAAAAACTGGCCAAGTTTAGTCTTGAAAAAAGACAACTGAAGAAGAGATTTGATAGTCTTCAAATATGTTAAGGGATCTTATAAAGGGGACGGTGATCAGCTGTTTTCCACGACCATGGAAGCTGGGACAAGAAGTAATAGGCTTACTCTGCAGGAATAGAGATTTAGGTCAGATATTAGGAAAAAAATTCTAACTGGAAGGATAGTTAAGCACTAGAACAAACATGGGGCTGGGCTAGATAACCTTTCAAAGTCCCTTTAAAGCCCTGCATTTCTATGGTTCTAAGATATAAAGTGTGTGTGCATATAGCATTTATTTGCCTAATAAATATATATGTCTCCATTTATATTTATTTGCATTCACATATAAGAATGTATCTGCTCATTGTCAAATTGGTCATGGGTTTTAAGTATTTTCTGTAATATATTACATTAGATTTACAGAATGATTTAGGCTTAGATTAAATCTCAGGAAAAACTTCCCAAAGGTAAGAACAGTAGGGCAATAAAACAGACTGCCTAGGGAGTCTGTGGAAGCTCCTTCACTGGAGGTTTACAGAAGGAGGCCGGAGAGCCATCTGTCTTGGATTGTTTAGACACAACAAAATATAAATATACATGACAAAATTCTTATTCTTACATATCAATATATGCCTATTTGGGAGGGCAAATAGTGCTATTTCTTGAGTAAAGATTACAGAAGTTCAGCACACGCACACAAAAAGCATGTGGAGTTCTGTATGTAGTTGATAAGAGTGTGATTATTTATTCAGCTATCCAGGAAATCTGGGGAGGGGGAAAAAGTGAAAGGCACAGCTCCTCATAGAGAAAAGAGAATAAGACCATTCTGGAGTCTGTAGATAAATAGAGAGATTAAACAGAATAAGTGATAAAAAGTTAGAGGTTTTTGGTTTTTTTTTTAAATGACAACACTTTAAATTGATAGACACAGTATCCCAAAAACTGGGTTTCTGAATTAGCTCAAAGTCTGTGGGGAAAATGCTATGTGGTGGCAAGTTTGAGGATTTTTTAATTTTATTTTCTTTGGATGGTTGGGGGCGGGAGGGTGGGGGTGTGTGTGTGTGTGTGTGTGTGTGTGTGTGTGTGTGTGTGTGTGTGTGTGAGAGAGAGAGAGAAAATCAACTTATAAAAAAGGAGTCTAATGGTGGAGAGATCTCTCTCTCTCTCTCTCTCCACAATATACATTTTTAAAATATATACACAGTTTTCTACCCTGTTTGGTGTTTTTTTCCCTCACTCCCTGCAAATCTTGCTTAAGGGCTCAGTTCAACCTATGCTACTCCAGTCTTATGTCACTGTAACTTCATTTAAATCAGCAGAGTCACAGCATTGTAAAACTGGAGTAACCCAGTGGGGAATTGGGCCTTTTTTGTCTTCAATTGTTCCATTTAAGGTAGGGAGCTCAAATTAAAGTATCATCCATTATAAAGTCATCACTTTATAATCCCACAAAGATCAGTGCAGTTACTCTTTGCAATACCTTGAGAGAAGAATGGCCTTTGAGTTCCAACTACAGAAGTGATGTAATTATAGGTGGTTCTACCTTTCCAATAGCCCCAGTTTTTCCATATTATGGAACCATAAGGTTAGAAAGGACCACAAAGGTCATTTAGTCTAACCCCCTGCCAAGATGCAAGATTTGTTATGTCTAAACCATACAAGACAGATGGCTATCCAGCCTCCTTTTGAAAACCTCCAGTGAAGGACCTGCCTAGACAGTATGTTCCATTGTGCTATGGTTCTTACAGTTAGAAGCTTTTCCTGAGATTTAATCTAACTCCACTATGCTGTAGTTTGAACCCACTGCCTCTTGTCCTGCCCTCTGTGGCAAGAGAGAATAACTTTTCTCCATCTTTTTTTATGGCAGCCTTTCAAGTATTGGAAGATGGTTATCGGGTCTCCCCCCCCACTCCCCATCTCCTCTTTTCCAAACTAAACATACCCAGTTTCTTCAGCCTTTGCTTGTAGGGCTTGCATTCCATCCCTTTGATCATCTTTGTCGCTCGCCTCTGGATCCTTTGCAGTTTTTCTACATCCTTTCTATATGTCAGTGACCAAAATTGGACACAGAACTCCAGCTGAGGCATAATCAGCACCAACTGAAAGGGTACAATCACCTCCCGTGACTTCATGCTATACCTATATTAATGCAACCTGCAGCTGCATTTACCTTTTTTGTAACAGCATCACGTTGCTGACTCACGTTGAAGTGATGACCATCACAACTCCCAGGCCCTTCTCAGCAGTGCTACCGCCAAAACAGTTATCCCCCATTATGTGTTTGTGCATTAGTTTTTCTTCCCTAAATGTAGCACCTTACATTTGTCTGGGTTGAATTTCCTTTTGATGTCTGTAGCCCAGTTCTCCAATGTCTCAAATCCCTCTGAATTTTAGCTCTATCCTTCAAAGGAACCTCCCCCTCCAGTTTTGTGTCATCTGCACATTTAATCAGTATGCTCTCTCTTCCTACATCCAGGTTACTAATAAAGATGTTAAATAACATTGGACCCAGAACAGATCCCTGTGGAGCCCCACTTGAGACCTCCCTCCAATCCAACATCATTCCATTAATAGTTACTCTTTGTGGTTGTTTAACCAATTATGTATTCAATTATGTTTATGTATTCAGTTCTGTGAAGGGGATTACTCTGTCTTGTCCATGACAGAGCACATAGGCCTTAACTGAGCACTCGAAAGCACCCACTTACTGGGATTTGGCTGTAGTGGTATCTCAAAAACAGTAATACATCATAAACTAAGTTTCTTCCTCAAGCTTGGCTGTCCCTAGGATTTCCCTTCCAGGGCCAATGCTGTTCTAGCTCCATAGTAACCCCTGACCCAATATCACTCCCACTTCCTTTATATCCTTCTTGGAGCTTATTTTACCCTCCTGCCAGACTCAACAGTAATTACTCTAAATCCTAATGGAGGGTTTTAGCAAATGAGGCTAAAGGCATGTTTACACTGCCAAAAAAGGTGCGTTCTTAACTCTTGTTAGCTAATCCATATTAGCTAATTTGAGTTAAAATAGCACTGAGGTCCTGGTAGCTGGCTTTTAACATAGGTTAATGCCTATAGGGGAGTTGGGATGAACTCAAGCTGCTAACCTGAGATAAAAGCCAAGCTGCAGATATTTAGGCCTAAGACAGGTGGTACGTCTATCTGCATTTGCTATATGGAAAGTTAATATGAAATTATATTGGTTTTTAGGGTGAGTTGTAATAGTTCCTTGCCCTTGGATTTGTACTTTGTTTCCTGGGTAAGAAACAAAATTTGCTTTTGATTTGTGTACATTTTCCTTAGCTAGAGTATTTATTTTCCTTTGGAGTAACATTGCAGTGTTACATTGCAGCTCCAGTAAAAGTGTAAAAGGTACAATTCCACTGTGACTGTTTAGCTGTATTTGCCGACCTGAAGCAGTTTCCACTGCAGTCCCTGTAGCTACAAAGAGATATGGATCACTGCCTTGCTCGTCTCCAAGCACATGGCTATAACGATGCCATATTGAAATATGATTTATTTATTGCCTTTATAGCATAATTGATCAAATGCCTGGCATTTTTGGGGCTCATTCTCAGCTACAGTGCCTGATTGAGCAGCTGCTGAAAGTCAGTGGGGGAATTCTGCTATTGACTTCAATGGGCGTAGATCAGGCTGCTAACATTCCCCTTCAGAATCAGATTTGTTTTGTTTTTGGTTTCCTTCATTTCTAGGGTTTTTGTTCTGTTTTTTCTTTTTTTAGATTTTGTTGCGTTCACTAGCTGCTCATTCTGCATCAGGTCACAGAGTCCAGATCTGCATTTCCCCAGATATACAGCTATCTGTGGTTCAGTTTAAGGTGAATCCAGCTTCCCACGGCAGTCTGTGAGTCTTGAGTCATTTTGTATTCCACGTACAAACTTAATCTTTTAGTGAAAAGTCACAGTTTCTTCAGATTCATATGTTTGAGCTTTAAGTTTTAAATTGGTCACGTGCATCAACTGGTTCATTTTGCCATTGATTGTAAATAACAAACAAATGTCTCTCAGAAATAACCTTTTTTTCCCCCTGTGGTCACGCTGCCTCTACATTTATCTGTACTCTGCCCCGAATAAATTCTTCTTTATTTCCCCCCTCCTGCCATGTAAAAGCAGTGTGTCTGCAACAAGTCCGAGCTCTCCATGTAGACAAATGTCACTGCCTGCGCTGAGGTGCTTTCTCTGCAGCCCCTGTGGCAATTTCAGATTGTTGCTTTAGAATGATGTAATTTTTTGGTTGGTTTCCCTGCAAATCCAGAATAGGTGGAGGAAGTAATTGCTCCATCTTTGGCAAGATATACAGCTTCTTACAACACACACTGGTTAGTAGGCGCTCGGGAATCAGGCTGGTTGGGCAGATTCATTTTAATAAATGCACACGCACTCATCTCAGTCTGAGGTTACTCTGGCTTCTCCGGAGCATACCCCAAACCCCTCTCTGTGCTCTCACTTCCCTTCCTGCTGGGTTCCTTCTCCCACAACATGCAGGGAAGCAGCAGAGGCCAGGGGAGCAGGTAGAAAATGGTAGAAATCTCATGATTTTATCGCAGCTCTGGTGGTTTTGGGATGGGTTTTTTTTAATAGTTGCAAGAAAATATAACGAAAACCTGCCACCTCTCAATTTTTCATTGTTTAAAATAGCTACTACCTCCTGTTACTGTCTGTGGGGTGGAAACCAAGAAGATGGCCTCCATTTCCCTACTGTCTACCTGCATATGGGAGTGAGGCTAACCTTGAAGTTGGCTGCTGTCTCCCACTGTTTTCAATGAGACTGAAGCCATGCCCACAGACAAAATGGCTGCTACTCCAGGACATGGGGACTGTGGGGAGCAGCAGGGACACTGAAAAGTGGATGGGGGAGTGTAATGGGGGAACAGGGCAGTGGCAGAGCTAGTGGGAAAAAGAGTGGATGCCCCCAGCAGACTTTAGGTGTACATGTGGCCCCTTTTCAAGCCAATAGGTATGATTGAAGGTGCCACCACCCATGACACATCATTCCTACCAGCTCCGCCACTGCTCAAACTTGGCTTCACTGTGGGAGCAGGGCAGTGGGGGGAGCTGGAGGCAGATTTAGAGGGCTCAGGGGAATGAGGTCCAGGGGGACGGGCAGGCGGGAGGCTGATGGAGATGGAAGATGGCAGAGATTGGATGGAGGGGTGGAGGTGGGGTAGGAGAGTTATCTCTGAGCAGCCAGGAAAAGGATGTGTTAGTGTCACTGTGGCCAAAAGAGCCGATGAGATCCTGGGATGTATAAACAGGGGACTTTTGAGAAGGAACAGAGAGGTTATTTTATCTCTGTATATTTGGCACTGGTGCAACCAGTGCTAGAATACTGTGTCCAGTTCTGGTGCCCACGATTCAAGAAGGATGCTGATAAACTGAAAAGACTTCAGAGAAGAGCCATTAGAATGATGGAAGGATTAGCAAATATGCCTTATAGCGATAAGCTAAATAAATTGAGCTGCTTGAGTCTAACAAAGAGAAGATTAAGGGGTGACTAGATGACAGTCTGTAAGTACCTACACAGGGAACAAATATTTGATAATGGGTTTTGCACTCTAGCAGAGAAAGGTGTAACATTGTCCAATGGCTGGAAGTTGAAGCTTGACAAATTCTGACCGGAAATAAAGTGTAAATTTTTAACAGTGAGTAATTAACCCGTGGAACAATTTACCAAGGGTGGTGGTGGATTTTCCATCCTCACTGACCATTTAAAAATCGTTATTGGATGCTTTTCCAAAAATTTGCTCTAGGAATTATTTTGGGGAAGGTCTGTGGCCTGAGTTATACAGGAGGTCAGACTAGATGATCAGAATAGTCCCTTCTGGTCTTAGAATCTATATATAATGAGTGAAGAGATTTTTGGCACCTTCAAAAGGAGCCGTCTCAATGACATGAGACGCTCCTCCAATTCCATGATTTAGGGCTGGACATGTGGGCAGAGCTCTGTGTGACAGCCTTCAAACTAAGGGCCCAGATTTGGCCCTGCCACTGAGCCCTGCCTGCAATGCATGGCCCAATAGGAGTAAGAGGGCTTTGGGGCAAGGGAGCGGGAGTCAGGGAAAAGTAGCAATACTTCCATGCCTCCTATTGCCTTGGAACTTCTCCTCTAGTTGATATCTGAGCAGAGGAGAAGCCCTGTGGGGCAGCAAGACAGCAGAGATGGGGAATCAAGATAGTAATAGGAAACGTATGACAGTTCTCTTATCTTAAGGGTGAGGAGAAAGTAAGTGGAGTCTCCTGAGAAGCCTGGGAGAGGCATGCATTTTTGTGTGCATTAAAGGTTGATTTTTCAATGTGAGATTATTCCCCAAAAACAGAAGAGTAGAGGGGAGTTTAAAAGTCAAAAAGCAAAATAAAAAACGGGGGTTTGAAGTTTTTAAAATCTCATGAGTTTTGGGGCTAATCTCTTGATATTTTGGGGTCTGATTCATGATATTTATCTCTTGATATTGGTATTACTGGAAACTTGACACACAGAGCCAAAAGAGGCTTAATGATGGAGATGTGGGCAGAAGGGAGGAGAGAGGAGGCAAGGCAATATTGTGTGAGCGATGGCCTGCTGTGACGGGATCTCCTCT
Organism: Mesoclemmys tuberculata; assembly: GCA_007922155.1. Lineage (NCBI taxonomy): Eukaryota > Metazoa > Chordata > Testudines > Chelidae > Mesoclemmys > Mesoclemmys tuberculata. The sequence goes on along the minus strand of ML675616.1, from coordinate 82,637,596 downwards.
CACGGTGCTGGAGAGGTGTGGGAACATTCATTTAACAGGGGTAAAAGGTATGAAGCTCAGGGAGGGAAGTGAGACTGGAGTGAGAGAGTTGAGGAGAAAGTCAGAAGTCTTGTTTTTTCAGCTTCCAGCTCTTGTCCTTGGATACAAAGGATGAATATATTCTTCCTTAGAATTCAAAAGTCAAACAAAACTTTTCAGATTCCAGCATTTAATAATCACAACATGATTGTTCTTCCCAAAGGGCAACTAGATAGTGTTCTCCAAGGAGAACCCACACTGGCAGGACAGTGATAAAACAGTGGAAATGCTAGGGGACTTCTGAGAAGTAGTTTGGGAATCCACAATCCCACTGATCCCTTTGCCCTAGTTTCTGTGTTGTGTTGATGTCACTGCCATGCTCTGATGTCACTTCCTTTGCTGGGATGAAGTCATTTTCTTTCTTAAAGGGGAAAATGGATGTGTTCTCTTTTCATACCACTTTTCAATTATCTTTTATGTCTTTTCTCCTCAAGCTCTTTTTAATAGGCTTTGACAAATGCCCCCACAAAACCTTCTCTGCTAAATTGACAGGAATGTGGCTGCTTCAGCAGTTGGGCAGGAATGAATAAGATGAGGGGGGGGGAAAACCCTAGTGGCATTATTATTCTTCAAAGAAACAAAAGAATTATTTAAATTTTTTAATCTATGCACCAAAGGAGAACAGAGAAAATAAAAAGCATTAAATTCCACGCTGAGGAAGATACTGACTTGTTCCTCTCACGGTGTATAATCTATAATTAAACCCAGAATAGAGCAATGTGCTAGAGGAGGGAGGTGGGGTACAGGACACAGTGGGAGGGGGCAGGGTTACTCACTTCAGAAACACTAACTCCAGAAATAAGTCGCTCGCTCACTCTCTATGTTTAACAGATGAATTTGGTTTCGTTCTCTTAGTCACATTTTTGGTTTTCCCCTCTCCTTTACCCTCAACCCCCCTCTCTCTCGGATGTATCACCACTGTTGTTATCCATTTATTTATCTGATTATGGGGATGCTTAAAGGGCCCAGCGGCGACTGGGTCACTCACTGTGCTAAGCACTGCAAACATCGAGCCAGGGACAGCCTTCCCTGCACTGTGCAGGGTGCTGTGGGGAGGGGCAGCCCACGGTGGGTCTTATCTCCTCCTGAGCTATTGTTTTACAAGCTCCACTTGCTTCTGTATTTTCACTTTTTCTTCACTCCCTCTTTGTGTCTTAACTTCCTTCCTTTCTCCTCTTCCCAATCCCAATCTATATCTCCTTTTTTGACATTTCTTTTCCCCTCTACTTTTTCTCTCACATTTCCCTCTTTTCCTCAGTCTCCTTTACTATCTTTTCCATCTTCATCTCTTACTCTCATATGCTCCTTTCCCTTCTCTTTTTCTCCTTTACATTCATTCTGACCTGGATTCAGCAAGTACTTGCATGTGCTCAGTTAGGTTAAGCAAATGCTAGTGTGCTTTGTTGAATTTGATGCTTATAGTGGTTTTTTTTGTTGTCACCCACTGTGTACTGGGTGCTTTCCAGACAGAAAAAGGTGCCATACTTGTCCCACTGTGCTCATAGTCTCAGGACAGACAACTAGACAGAGAGCGAAAAGGCGTGAAACAGCTGAATGGTTGTGTTAACAAAAAGGAATCGGGCAAGAAAATTGTACCCTTGATACTTTCCCATTCCTCCTCCTCCTTTTTTTTTTTCTTTTCATGTTCTGCCTTATTCTCTCTCCTGTCCCCTCCTCCCTTTTATTCTACCTGTCCTCTTTGAGTTCCGTTTTTCTAGGGCAGCGTAGTTATATTGTAGCCATAAGGTAAAGGCCAGAAGGCTTACTAAGACAACTGCTTTGCAAGATTGTGAGAAAATTCAGGTTAATTGGATGCAATGAGGTAAAAAATAAGTTAATCTTCCAGTGGGCGTGTGCATGTACGTGCAAAGGAGGCTTGTGCATGGTTTTGGGGTGACCCGCGCGTATCAATCCCAACCCCTCATGAGGCACTAAAATCCACTGTGCGTTTAGGAAAGCGGTGTGTAGCTGGGGCTAGTGATGGGCTTGAAAAAGCAGCTTCTGTTCAGAGAAACTTCTCCCTTGGCTGGCAGGAGAATGTGGCTGATAAATCCTAGAGGAGAAATGGCAGCAGTAGAACTACAGCTAATAAATGAGAGTAAAAGGATCAGAGCATCTGTGCTTAGGGAATGGAGGTGGGGGTGGGGTGATGCCAGCATGAGGGAGGAGAGGAAGGAAAATTCCCTCCAATTACCATTCTTGGTAATGAAGGAATATGGTTAATTTTGCAAGGCCATCAAAGTTATTCAATTGCAGGATGTGGGTTGGTGCTGAATGCCCTTCTGAGTTGGAAGGGACGGGGGAGGCTGAGATGAGATGAGGGGAGGAGGAGGAGGAAAACAGGGCTACCGGTTTGAGAAGGAAAAACTAGCCTTTGTTGGGCTTAAAACATATTCAGTGATTCATCCTGTTCTGCTCTCCTACTAGACTATGTGTTGGAGTGGTGCAGGGCACTTGGCCCTGAGGGGACATGGAATATGTGACGGACTTATCCCTGAGGGTGTTTAGCAACTGAGGGGAGATCAAGTTAGGCTTAGCAATGCACTGAGTGGTTCTGCAGGTGAGCTGGTGGCTTATCCCTCGTGGAGGAGAGCTGCAATTGGGGGAGAGAGCAGCTTCTCATTGCTAGTGATGGGTGGGAATGGCTTGGCTGCTTTGGAGGGGGTCAGGTTAGTGGTCACTTTGTCTTTTCGATAAAACCACACAAGGGAGCTATGTGCAAAAACTGTTAACGTTATGTTTTGGTTGAAAATCGCAACCTACAAAAGTCAGCAAATATCACAATTGTTGTGATACCTTCTGTATAGCAATGTTAACTCAGCCACATTGCAGATGTGGTATTTGAGATCACTGGAGGCCGTTTAAAATGAATGGCTTAACATATATAAGGCAAGATTCATGCCTGGGGTAACTCCATGGACTCGCTGTGCTTGATGCAGCAATCCCTAGGTGAAATTCCATGCTCTGTGCTGTGTAGGTCGGACTGGATGATCACTGTGGCCCCTTCGGTCTTAAAATCTAATAATCTGTATCTGGTCAATTATAGTCAATGTTGCTGTGGGAACCTGATGTTTGGAATCTCTTTACTTTTGTGCCTTTAAATTCAGAATGCTAATACAGTGTGACAGCTATTCCATGCAGACAGTGGAAGTTTGGTTCCGCATGTGCAGCTCTCACCAGCCCCACGTGGCATAGCAGAGCAGTTGTGCTTTTGGTTAGTGAAAATGTGACCTTTTGGTAACAGTTTTATTTGTGTTACTAGTGTGGTATGGTTGTGTGAATTGCAAATTTGCGTTTGAGTTATTTATCTTTGTATTTTAAGAGAATACACCTTAAGTAGGCTGTAAGTGAATGGTAGGGCATTTTTTATGCAGTTTGAATGTGGAGGAAATAGAGTGGAAACTTAGCAAGAGAAGTCGACAGACTATGTGGGAAGCAACCATTCAGAATGGCAGGCTGAGTATCCCTTCATTTGAATTTAGGATTATAAAACATTCATGATTAGGGGTTATGGGAGGATTCTAGAAAGGAAGGGTTTTTGCGCTAGCCTTGGAACTGAGACTGTGGGAACCAGAGGAAACGCCTAAGAAGCTGGACCTGTGGGGCTTGTGCTGTATGCTGACTTGACTTCAAGAAATTAAGAGTAATCCCTCTCTTGAAACTCAGAGGCTGGAGTTGTGGGAACTGTATTGTATACATATCATACCAGTGGAGAGGAGGGAGCTTTTAATGCCTGCAGAGGACCTTGTGTACCCCACCATTAAAAGCGAGGCCTCACATGCCACATGACAGACCTTTACACCTAAATTATATATAGGTGCAACGTGTGCCACATAGTGTGTACCGATGTGGTATATGTGACAGAGCCTCTTGCTTTACAGTCTGCTGTGGCATTGACAAAATTGGGTGAGTGATAAATTGGCCAGTAAAAGGAGCTTTGGCATCAATTTGGGGAAAGTGGGCTACAGGCAGGTGCCGCACTGATACTAGTTGGGAGGAAGGGGGTGTCCAGTAGGAGGAGCAGTGACCATTCGGAATAGAGGTCTACCATGCTAGAGGGAGCAGGGGGAGGTGTGCTGGAGGGGTAGTCTGCCACTGACTCCGAATCATGTTGCTGGGTTAGAATTCTTACAGTAATGGATGATACAGCACTGCACTCCGTCCCACATGCACACTGGGTTGGAACCCTCTGAAGAACTTATTCCATACTCTAAGACATTAGTGTGGAGGGAGGCTCCCCAGTATCGGGGACAATGTGGCACCAACCATTTCCAGGTAGGCAGAGACTAAAGCTTAGTTACTCCATGGGAGTTCAGCTTCGGGCAAACTCCTTCCTGCATCTTCCCCAGCTCCTAAAGTGCTGAGAGAGAGAGCTACACATCCAGCACAAAGGGAGATTCATCTGACACCTCGACAAGAAGGGAGACGACGTGTCTTTGTGTGGCTGCGTGATCACATTGTACATGAAACCTTGGCAGAAGAATTACACACACACACCGTCATCTGTGACCTGCTAACTGCACATGATCTTTTTTAATGCCAGCTATTTACAACAGTCGAAGTGCTGCTTTCTGTGCATGGCCACTTGCTTTTAATTAACCAAGCACACCTGTGTGCTGTAAAATCCTACAGCTACTCAAAGCAGGGGATGGTAAAATTGTTTTATAGGTTTTGCACTGAGTTCTCTTTCTGAAATGAGAAATGGAAGCCAGCGAGAGCTGCCAAGAGCCACAAGTGCTACAGTCCATTTCCCTTGAAGTGGGAAGAGAGGGAAATGGGGGAAACTAGGGGGGCTTTTGCATCATACATTTGTGCTGTTCCATCACTGGTACAAAGCGCTGCTTGTGACAGCAATGGCCAAATTGCTGCAATGCCCATGTCCCATCAGCCTAGAGGGCTCCTCTGGGAGTTGCACTTTGGGGGGCGACACAGACTGTGCCTCCAAAACCATTTCAGTCCAAACACACGCTCTTGCTCCCCACGCTTGAATTTTCCCCATCACATGCATACTCTCTCCCCACGATTACAAGCAGTTTGTCAGATATACTTCTACAATATGATGCCATTTTATTTAGTATCTTTTGTAACAGCTGTATTTCCAAAACACATTAGACTGAGTTACTCAGAATAGCATGCATGTAAAATTAAATAATAGAAAAGGGTAGAGGGAAATGACCAGGCAAAAGCTGGAGAGAGAGAGACAATTTCAGCTGAGATTTTTAATGGTAATGGAACCAAACTGCCTTCTCAGCTCTAGCTGTGGTCCTTCCAGCCAGCAGTGAGACATATTGGCATGGCTGTTGGGGCGGGGGGGCGGAGAAGAAACCTGTATCACTGCTCCCTGTTAAATGAGTTGGAGCGTGAAAATAGGAAGGGAGGGAATTGCCATGCTTCATCAGACCCATGATGGCTCACCTAGTCCAGTATCCTATCTCCGACAGTGACCAACACCTTCTAAACTTTGTTAGAATTAACTGTTATAACTCTGGATAATCTGGTTATACATATACATGTTCACCTCCCTCCCCGACCCTCCTCCGTCCCCACAGTTGAATCTTGCTAGGTTTTTGGTCTCAATGATATCCTGTTGTAATGGGTTCTATAGTTTAAATACACATGGTGTGAAAAATCATATTGATTTTTGAATTTGCCACCTTTTAGCTTCATTGCAGGCCTCCTTGCGCTTGTGTGATGAGACAGGGAGCTTAGAACTCTCGCGCTACCTCTTTGATGCCATTAATTGTTTCATAGGCTTCTGCAACATCCCATTTTAGTTGTCTCCTTTCTAAGGGTAACAATCCCAGTCTTTTACTTCTCCTGTCATTCTCTTGTGTCTCTCTCAGGCCCTTGAGAATTCTCATTGCCATTCTCTGAGCCCCTTTAATTTTGCAATATCCTTTTTGTGATAGGGTAACCAGTATTCAAATGAGGCCGTACCAATGATTTATATAAAAGCATTATAATATTTTTGGACTATTCGCCATCCTATTCCTTGCATAACGCAATTTGCTTTTTTTGACCACATCTTCACAGTGAACAGAGGCTTTCACTGAGCTGTCTACAGCGATACCCAGGTACCTTTCTTGGTTTGGCACATTTAATTTAGAACACTGTAAGGTGCACAAGTAGTTTAACTTTTCTCCTCCAATATGTTTTACTTTGCATTTAATGGCACTAAATTTCATTCACCATTGTTTTGTCCACTCGCTGAGCTGGCTTGTGTCTCTGAAGTTCCTTCCTGGTCCTGACTAATTTAAATCTCTTTGTGTCATATGCAGATTTTGCTACCTCACTGTTCACTCCCCTTCCCAGATTATTAATATATTAAAGAAAACCTAGAACAGAACCTTCAGGCCCCATTAACAATCTGTCATGATGGACATGGACCACTTTAATCCTCTTCTTGCATTGTCTCCTAGCCATTTTTTTTTCTTTTTAAACCAAGCCGGAATTTTGCCTCTCACCCCATAACTACTTAGCTTCTTTAACAGCCTTTTGTGGGGGAGCTTTTCAAAAGCCCTTTGGAAACATAAATGAATTATGTCAACCAGTTCTCCTTTCATCCCCTCCTTTGACACATTTAAAGAATTCTAAGATTAGTGAGACACAATTTTTCTTTGCAGAATCTATGATGGTGTGACCCTATCAGACCATGATCTTCCCGGTGTTCTGTTCTGTTTTTAATGATCATTTCAGCCAGTTTGCCAGAGACCAATGTAAAGCTTACTGGGCTATAATTCCCCGGGTCTCTTCTAGAGACTTTTGTAAACATAAGTACAAAATTTGCTGCTCTGCAATCCTCTGGTACTGTAGCTGTTAATGAGAGATTGCTTTTTGTTAGCAGCTGAGTTACTTCATTCTAAGCTCCTTCAGAACGCTTGGATGTATACAACTTGAGCTTGGTGACTTATTGATTTTTAACTTATCAGTTTGTTCCATCACCTCTTCTTCTGACACCTCAATCTCTGGTAGTATCTCATCTTTATTATCAGAAAAGGGTAGAAAAGAGGTGAGAGGAAATCTTAAAACGGGCAGACTCTAAACTGGATTATGAAATGAAAGGCAAGCCCATGGAGTTGTTTGAATGTAAGAGATGTGGTGGCTATTCTCTGAAATGTGAAGAGTTGGGCAGCAACATTCTGAACTCTAGATCTTGAGGAAGCAACAGAGAATAAAATCAAGCAAGAGGAGATGAAGGTTTGGATGGGCATTTTGAAATGTATTCAGTGGCAGGGTGACTCCTGGGTAAGAGTAATAATTAATACTTACTGGCTGTATAACACTTTCCATCTACCTATCTCAAAGCACTTTAGATGTCTGGCTAATGCTGAAAGAGACCTATAGGTACTAGTGGACAGTAAGTTAGATATGAGGTTGCTAAGCAATATGTGCAATTTTGAGCTGTATACAGAGACACATCAGAGCTGGGAGGTAATCGCCTGTTTCTGTATGGGGCTGGTGCCACCACACCTGGAAGAATCCCTCTGTTCTGCACTCCTCATTACCAGACAAGCTGGAGGGAGTTCAGAGAAGTGAAAATGCTCAGGAGGCTGGAAGGCTCTTTTAATCTTCCTTTCTTTTAAAAAAAGCTAAATACAGATAATTGTTGCTCAACCAAACTAACAGGGAACCAACCTGTGGTGTACTGAGAACTGTTGGAATTGCAAGGGTGTGTGTGTGTGTGTGTGTGAGAGAGAGAGAGAGAGAGAGAGAGAGAGAGAGGTGTGGGGTTGGTTTGCTGCTGGACCTGCTTGCAGGCTAGAGGGCTCTGTAATTAAACATCTGGGAGCAAGCGACATCAAGCCAGGTGGGAGAGAGTTTATGCCTTTGCTTGAGGGAACAGCTTGTTCTGTGTGTTTGTATGTTATCGTTCTGAATTCTAAGACATAAAGTAGTGTTACACTGCAACCTTCCAGCAAGACTATTTATGGCTTTATCTAACTTCTGTGTGTGTGCTGTGAACGTAACAGAAAACTGACAACGAGTAAGGCATTTAAAAAAAGAGGGAGAGAAAAGATAACGGTTATATGACAATATGGACAGTTTCCAATTTAATGAACAAGAGGAAGAGTTTGCAACTTACATCCAGAGATTCGAGCAATAAAAGCCTGCAATATGAAAGGTTAATCTCAAGTAGAGAGAAGGTTTATTTAAAGTAGAGTAAAGGCTAAGGGCTTTTAGGAGAGTAAAGAGATGACATAAAAGATTTTGGCTTGAATATTCTAATGGACTTCCTGATTGTGAGATAAGTCACTGTGGTGGAAATCCTATTGCTTGTGACATTTAAAAGTAGACTGGACAAAAGAAGTAAGCGTGCTGCCTGGAACAATTTTGCATCTGCCCCAGGGAAATGGACTGGATGGTGTAATAGGCCTTTTCTACCTCTAACTTCTGTGTTTCTATTAAAAGAACAGTGGGCCAAGTGTTGAACTGAGGCAGAACATAGGGAATTGTCATATAGGATTAGAACTGAGGTCCATCTAGTTCAGTATGGTGGCCAGCACCAGATGCCTCAGAACACAACAGGCAGGGTTGTAGTCAGAGGTATTGGTGCAAAGGTGAAGTTATCACCAGAGGCAGACAGAGCAATGGAATTGCAACAAGAGGAAATCAGAGAAGACGTCGACAGACCAGCAACAAGAGACACCTGCGTAGATCTCCGGAAGGATGGAATGATTGAGTGGTGAAGGCTGCATTGGAACAGAGGAGAAGGAAGAGGAAAAAAGAAACCTTCATCAGCAGAAAATGAGATCACCAGGCTGCTTCTGTGTTGTGGCTCGGCCGGAACTCAGCTTGAAATCCGTCTGGGATATTGTTCTCTGGAAACAAGAGGGGGTTACTTTCTTGAGCCCTTTCTTGAGAAAGGGGAAGTTAGAAATAGGGTCAGACTAAGAATGCATGTCAGGGGCGAACAGGTGGGTGTAAGAGGAGAGTGAACGTTGGCAGATTTTAAAGAGTTGAGGAGAAAGTAACAGCAGAAAAGAAATGAACAGTTGCAATCGTAGGAGGATGGAGGGAACCAAATTATAGCAGTGGGTAGTGGGGCAAGAGGAACTAGCCATGAAGACTGCTCAAGGGGAAGGAGGAGGAAATAACTGGTTGAGAGGAGTGGAGGGAGTTGTTGGAAGAAGCAATATTACAGTGAATTAAGGTTCTCAGAATGTGTGGTTTTTGTTTTGCTTTTTTGCTGGGACCCTGCTTCGAAAATACTTCAGGCTGTGCCAACTCCCCAACCCCCCCCCCAGGTGATGACAACAGACCCCCCCCATGCTATCCTTAGTGGCATGCATGGGAGCTGACAGCTTGCGAGCCCCTGAGGGGTCACGACCACCAGTCTGAGAACCCCTGAATCTTATATTGAAAGGAAGTGACATGCTCTAGCCATTCAAACACACATGCACGCCAGCTTCAGTTCCATTACATGTACACATACCTCTCTTGTGATATGTATTCGTGAAGTGAGTAGCAGATTAATCAGCAGTAACAGTGCTTTTTAAATTGGCTGCTGATCAATTACAAAAAAATCAGATGCCCTTCCTGGACCACAGGACTCTTTGGCACTGTAAATGGGCCACTCACTGCATGAGTGCTTCCTGGTGGCTAGATCTGGGGATTAGTTCTCGCCCTGTCTGGTGCCCCCCTCTGTCAGTTACTCACACTGTGACCCGTGTGTGTCTCTCTCTCTGACTTGGGGTGCTCCTTCTTCAAGATTCAGCCTTCTGACCAGGTCACTATATAGCTCCAGGGTAACACAGTCCTCACCAAATAAGTTGTCCAGGTGTTGTCTCAAACAGTCTTCCATTCCAAGTCTCCAGGTCCTGTGTCACTTTGCCAGTGGGGGAACTGGACCCACCTGTTGCCCTGGACTCCTTCCTACCGCATCCTCTGTATCTCCTTATCAGAGATTCCTCTGCTCCCGGTAGCTGCTTCACCCTTCTTGGTCTCTTGCAAGACTCTGTGGGAAACTAACAATTCTTCAACACTTCCCTAGTCTGGAAGGACCCCTGGGGCTTCGTCTCCCCCCAGATCTCCTCCTTGTCCTTGGTCAACTCCCTTTCCCTCCAGGAAGTGACTTCCTTCCTGCTCTCACTTACTGATTTATAATCCTATTCCAGCTTCTCCTTCACCGGGGCTTCATTTGCCATTAGACCAATGGTTCTCAACCTATTTACCATTGAGGGCCACATATGCAG
>ML675616.1:82505116-82619375 GCA_007922155.1 Mesoclemmys tuberculata | reverse complement strand
ATAAAGGACCCCGAGGAGCCTCGGGACGCTTCTTTGCCGCACTCCCCATCCTCGCCTGGTTTGTCGTCGCACAAATGTAAGGCTTACTGGTCTGTAATTTCCTGGATCACCCTAAGGCCTTTTTAAAATTTAGGTACAACATTTACTATTCTCCAATCCTCTGGAAAAGTGTCTGCTTTTAATGAGAGATTGCTTTTAGCTCAGCTACTTCATACTAAGTTCCTTTAGAACTCTTTGTGTATATATACAGCCTGGCCCTGGTGACTTATTACTTTATAAGTTATCTGTTTGCTCCTGCACATCATCTTCTTGTCATCTCACTCTACAGGAATATCCCATCTTTGTTACCAAGGACGAACAGGTCCAGGGTAGATATCTACCCGATATTCTCAATGGAGAAGACTGGTACAAATATAATTTAGCTTCTCAGCATTACCTTTATCATCCTTAACTGCTCTCTCTAATTAATCCCTGATGATCCAGTGAACCTACCAATTCTTTTGCAGATATAAAGAGGTTCACTCACTGCTAGGGGCACCTCCTCCTGCCTGCTCTGAGGATCATTTCTTTCCAGGTCCAGCACCCTCCAGCTGCTCACTGCACGTCCTGCCATCTCTCTTTCACTCAGGGTACTCCGGCTTCATGGTGTGGCCCTTCAGCCTGGTTGCTATTGTCCTTCCTTCCCAGGGTAACTAAGTCTTTCCAGACCGGCTGTCTGGTTCATGGCACCAATGCTCCTGTGTCACTTCCCAGCAGCTGGTGGGGGAATCCAGCCCCACCTACGCTGGGTTCCAGTCCAGGGATCCAATAACAGGCAGCGAAGATCTGCACAGTCCTATCCTTGCTGCAGTTTCCCTGGGCCTCTTCCTATCTAGCTCTCTCAGGCGTCCTTTCCCCACAACTCCTTTTGGGTTAATCCTTCTTCTACTGTTAAAACATCAGGGCTTATTCTCCCTCTTGGGTTTTCACACTCACCGTGTCCCCCTCCCCCCTCCTCTCCAGAGGGTGATGCCAGATTCTCCCTGCAGCCCTCTTCTGCTGCAAAGTTTCTGGCTTTATAATCCAGCCTATTCCAGTTCAGCTGAGCCTCTTGTTCAGTTAAGCCTGGTTCTCTGTTTTCTAAATTTTCTAAATATGTGAGAAGCACAAAGCAGCCAGGTACCCTGATTGGCCTCTCAGACCCAGGTTAATCCTTTCAAGGTCCACGTGAGGTGCACACCCTATCACAAGTCTTCTGCTTGTCTGATTGTACTTGTTTTTACACCTTCTGCTATTTTCTCTTTGAACTCCCTTTTGGCCCTTCTCATTTCACTCTTACATACCACCTGCTGTAATTTATTCTCTTATATATTGGCTTCACTGGGGTCCAGTTTTCAAATTTAGAAGGATTTCTCTTTGGCTTGAATAGCCTTTCTGACTTTACCGTTTAATTGTATTGGTTTCCTTCCTTTTGCTCAGTAGTCTGCATGTCTTTTGAGACACTATTATTTTCTTAGCATCATCCAGGTCACCTTTAGGGATTTTGCTTCTTTTACTTTTCAGTTTAGGGCCTTTTTGACTGACTTTCTTATTTTGCTGAAATCTCCCTTACTGAAGTTTCAGTGTCACTTTGTAGTGCCATACCTGCCCGTTGGATATTGGACCTAATTACACTGTGGACCCTATTAACTAGTAGCTCACTTACTGTCACTTCTTGAATTAGCTCCTGCGTGTTACTTAATTTGAAGTCAAGAACAGTCTCTCTTGTGTGCTGTAGAATTAGCTGTTCTAGGAAGCAATAATTTAAAGTATTGAAAACTGTTACATCATTTGTACCGGTTTATAGATGGGTAGTTGAAATCCTTCATTATATATTTTGTTAGATTTTGCTCGGCTTTGATGTCGTTCAAAATTGTGCATTCAATTTCCTTTTCTTGGTATGAAATTTGGTCCTATATTAACATTCTTATAGCTTGGGAATGCTATCCATATTGATTCAGCTTTGTGGTCCTCTTCACTCAGAATTTATATCACTAGATTCAATGGAATCTTTAAGATGCAGAGCTACTTCAGCCTTGTCTGTCTCCTGTAGTTTGCAACCAGGTATTACAGTATCCCACTGTTTTTTGTCATTCCACCCAGTTTCCTCTCTTCACAAAATGATCACTCCATATCTGATCTCTCAGTCCTTGTCCTCAAAGGGAACCTGCACAACACCTTCAGAAGATGATCCTGGGCACTTAAATTCATAACTTTGCTAGCTATTAAAAACATGGACTCAGTAAAGACACTGGATTTCTGGATTATTACAACAATCTGTAACTCCTCAACCTCCCTTTTGTGTCCATGAATGCAGAAGTCATGGACTTCTGCAGAAGACACTTCATCTTGAATGGTCTTTTGTAATGTGTTAACTCCTTATGTTTAATTGGTCCGCTCTTGTATTTAGCTGGTATCCCAGACCTGAAGAAGGGCTCTTTGAAAGCTTCTCTTTCACCAAGAAAAGTTGGTCTAAAACAGGAGTAGTCAATTATATTTTGTCAATGTCCAAATTTCTTGGTCAAGGTCCAGACTCCAGAGAAACGTTTTTCACACTGCAACAACAACGATGATGATAATAAGTAAACTTAAAAAAAAATGTTGTGGGCTGATCAAAAGTGTCTGGAGGTCCAGGTTTCGCTGCAGTCTGCCTATCGATTACCCGAGGCCTAATAAAAGATATTACTTCAGCCACCTTGTCTTATCAAGCTTCTGTCATTCCTATTGTATCTCGAAATTGCCATCTATTTGAAGGAATTTTAATTCATCTAAAAAGCAGCATTGTCTGAGGCTTGGTCTTCAACGTTAGGTCAAAGGTGAAGTCCCACTGCCAGAGTCGGACAGCCCAAACTGTGGCCTGGAGCTCCCTCCCCACCAGGGCAGTGTCCTGTAGTGCATCTCTGGTAGAGGAGGCATAGCGTGGACATGAGCCACTGCAGTAATTACTTGGGTGGCTGTAACTCGGGCCGACTTCATTTTGTAGCCTAGACAAGGCTGAGACACAAAGCTAAACAAGGCAGAAGGCGATGGAGGTTACAGTATATAGCCCTCCTCCGTTGTTTGGGGGATGGTACAGATTGTGACCCAGTAGTTCTTTCCCACCCCTGGTTTCTGTGAGCCAGTCTGAGATGCTCAGATAGGGATTTCTTAGCTGGGCTTTATCAGCCAAATGTTTTACATTTTTATCTGCTGAATTTAATGCATGTGACAGTCAGAGTTGGAGACAGAAATAATGTGAGGAAGGGTGTGTGCTAGTTCAGCACCCCCAATCTTCTCTCCCATACAATGCTGCCTAGGCAGTTCAAAGATGACCTACAAAACCCCTTGTGGTCCTAGTGCTGGTATTACCATACAGCTGTGATCTGCATTTCCCCTCCCTGTTCCAGTCCTGTGCCTATCTCCTTCCTAGTTTTTTCAATGCACTTCATTTATGAGCAGCTGCACCTGTCGTTATTCCAGTCCAGGGATTCCCACATAACAGTGTCACTAAATGTCAGTCCTTCCCTGCAGCAGCCCCTGATATTCTGTTCCTGAGCTGTCCACACACAGCTCTGACACTACATCTCAGACCTGTCTGGCATCACTCCCTGTTCTCTCCCCTCTTCCTCCTTGACTTCGTCACGTTCCCGCTCCTCCTGCTGTGTGGAATGTGCTGGGGCTAAGTCATCACAGGAATGAGAACTATATGGTTGATCTGGGCTTGAAGAAAACCTGTGCACATATTCTTTCTGCTTCTCCCACTCTAGTCCTCACCATTCTTTGAACTAGCTGCTCCTCTGAAGGGAGATCAAGCCTGCAGACGGGAGGAGGCGGGAATTAGTGACTGCCTGGTGAAAGGAATTGCTTCCTGGGGCTTTCTGTGATTTTTTTTTTCCCCCCTGTGTGGGGTCTGGGGCCAGTTTCTTAATCCAGAAGTGAAAGATTGTGTCTTCCCCTTGCTGCAGGGAACAAGATGTTGGAATTTCCCTTTCACAGATTAATCTGGTTACATGGTTCTTTGCATCTTGGATGGTCTCTGTGTCATCTTCCTTTTAGCATGGGAGGTGGGAGAAGAGTAGGTAATACAAGCCACCATAGCTTACAGTGGTTTGCACAAACCTCAGAGAACCAAGAAGGAAAGTAACAGAGAAAAAGGGACATAATCCAGAGAACATCATAATCCAGCTATTTATCATAAGTGTCTCTCAGATGTCTATTGTGGAGGTGTCTAAGGTCTGAGTGGATTGGTCAGAAAATACCGATTTTTTTTTTTTTTTGACAAAATCAAAACATTTCACAAGAACGCTCAGATTTCATAGAAACTTTTCATGAGAAATTAATGAAACATTTCAACCAATCCAGAACACAATATTTTTGGAATATTTAAACATGCAAAACATTTTATTTCAACTTTTTGTCCGGAATCAGAATAAAATGAAATATTGGAATTCCCTGCAGAATGGAAATTCCATTTTTTTTTAAGTGGCTGTAGCTCTGCCATAAATAACAGTAGTTCAGCTCTTTCCAGTTCAGGGCTTTAGGTGGCTCAGATGTGCCAGAGCCAGCAGTAACAGCAGTACATGTTCAAAGTTAATATCCAAATTATTGTGACGTTAGGGTCTCAGGTCAAATTTGATGATATTGCAAATCAAAGCGTATGATCTTTCTAATGGCATATCTTCTACTCCCAAAACTGAGAAGTTTTCTTTGGCTTGAATGTTTAGACAAACACTATCTCCCAGATAAGGTTTTTATTTTAATGAACTCTCGTGCTGATGATAGGTGCTGGACTGACAGTTTTGAAGAACATTGCTTAATGCATTTC
Source organism: Mesoclemmys tuberculata (assembly GCA_007922155.1). Lineage (NCBI taxonomy): Eukaryota > Metazoa > Chordata > Testudines > Chelidae > Mesoclemmys > Mesoclemmys tuberculata. Next base: position 82,614,553 of record ML675616.1, on the reverse strand, counting down.
TGGAAGGTGCTCCAATAATAAGGATGATGGGCATGGTATAAGAACCTGAAAAAATAGAATAGAATCTTTCTTTCAACCTCAGGGCACATACATCAAGGACAGTAGCACAAGCTTCCTATCCACACTGCTATCTTGTCTCAGTCCAGACCTGGAAGATTTCACCTGTAAGGTTGTTCACTGCTCATTTTCTGTGACCCTTTCAATCCTAGGCTTGCTTGGACCCTTTTTCTTGAAGGGATCTGTTGTGCTGGTGGTTTCTGGGGTGTGGACACCTTTCTCACTAGGAAATGGCCCGAGACTGGTCTCATTCCACAATAGGTAAACCTTCAAAAACCTTTAAAACTCTGTGTCCGAGCCACTCCTTCTCTATTTCCAAAGCTAACTTTTTTTCTCTGAGGTTTTATAATCTCTCTTGAATGGATGGGCTCTTTGTTCTTCAAAGCATTCCCTTTGCTCCTTGGATATATTTTAAATACAAAATATTTGATCACAAGTTCATATTGTTACAGGGGAGATGTCACTGCAGGAAATAAGGCAAGGATGAGCACATCATGGCCTCCCACTCATTCTCTGTGACTGCTTCTGTGAATGGAGGAGGCAGATGGGTGAGTCCCCTGCTGGGAACAAGATATACCTTCACACACCAGAATCTGCTTTTCCTGTTTGTGGCTGCTCTTGTGGGCGGGGGGGTGAACATAAAGGTGAGAGACCCACACTGCTTGTTCCATTAGCCACTTCCATGCAGGACCTGGGGGAGGGGAGAGGAGTGGGAGCAAGACAGAACACATCAAACCTCCTATTTGCTCCTGCTGGAGGTAGTGTGGAAGGGAATTAACATGCCACCCGAAATTCCAGCAGTGTGAGCTTCCTCTCAGCAATGCCCTGTCAACAATCCAGTGGTGTGAGCTTCCTTGCAGCAGTGCCCTGACAATGCCAGCCAGGGACTCTGTTATTGACCTGACGGCAGTGTTGCAGGGGGCAGTGCCAGCTGGGACTCCAGTTGGGGCAAAACAGCGCAAGCTCGCTTCCAGAATTGGAACGCTTCAGGGAGAAGCACCAGTAATGGAATTTGAAATGCAAATTCTTCTGAGTGGAGAAAAGGCCCCATAAATCAAGAGTGACAAGAACACAAAGACACCATCAGGATGCATTTGCACAATCAAGGAATATTTCATATTTCAGAGAAAACCCAAACTCAGCCTCTGCTCCTAAAATAAACCAAATCCATTTTTCTCATCAGCGACGCCTTCTCTGAATTTCTCTGTTTTAAAGAGCAACAGGAAGCAGCCTGAGTTAAATTTCACCCAAATGAGGCTTGTTTACTAATCCAGATGCAATAATATTTGTTATAAAAGAATCACTTAGAGCACCAAATCCAGCAACCTTTCTTTGATTCAAGATTTAACCACCCCCGATAGAGCAAATGCATCGTTTTAAAACAAAGTAACTTTGTTGAAAGGAAAGACAGCTCAAATACTTGAGCACTGACTCTAGGAAACAGGCAAAATGAGATTTCCACTACAGCTGAGAGCAGCAATCTCTCCTCGTTACAAACACCACCATGCAACCCATCAGCCTCTGCTCAAAGTGCACAGGACTGGATAAGCAGGAGGTGCTGCTGGACAAGATAAAAATGCAGAGGCTGAGCTGGGGTGTGGGACTGTGTAGAAGGGAGCGCTGCCGGTCACAAGCGTCAGAGCTGGGGCAAGGGAAAGTGCTTCTTCCTGCCTACACTGCACCTGATTTCAACCAGTGCTGCCATCGTCCTCTCACTGTCACAAGAACCAAATCCATGCCATTGTTAAATTCCACTTATCTCAGTGTCTTAGACATTAGATTTGGGAAAGGCCTCTACGATCTCCCAGCTAGCACTGGATTGCTCCCTTCAGGACACTTGTCTAGTATTTTGTCCAGTTTAATTTTAAGGTTCTCCTAAGCAATGGGGCTTCCATCACTTCCTTTAGGCACATTTCACAACCTAATATATCCTCTCTGTCAGAAAATAGTTTTGCATACACTCTCCCGTGTATGTAACATCTCCAATGCTTTGAGAGAAGACAAGAATCGTCTCCGCACAGCAGGAAGTGGGATTTACATCTAGGAATGTGGTGTTGTGGACTGAGGGCTGACCTGGCTGGAGGGCTAAGCCACAGGAGCAGCCACTTGGGCTTCTCCAGAACCAGGACCCAAAGGGGGATGAGCCTCTGCAACACCGCTTCCTAACGCAAAGGGGGTACTCTGGAGGAGAATGCACACCATAATAGGGAGCCGTAAGAATGAACTAATGTAGCTTTCTGAGGCTTAAACATTTTGCAGCTGTAAAGTTTGTCTCAAGACATTCCACAGCTAGAAGTGAGCATTGAATACTATTGGGAAAAAGTGAAATCTCCTTTTTAGTGGAGTGGCAGTTACCTCCCTATACGAAAGGTTTGCAACTGATTTTCCATTATAAGCTAAATCTTGGCTTCCGCTCTTAAAAATCCACAAACAGAGGAATGTTTGCCTCAAAATTGGTAGGTTAGACCTGGGTTTATGGCAGAATTTTTTTACCCTGTGAAGTAGTTGGTCAAAAAAATTTGGTAACATTGTACCCTAAATGCAGCATTGTTAACCTGAGTTAGGGAAGTCAGTTAATGTTTCTTTACCACTCTGTAGCAAAAAGGGAAAGGAGGAGGTAATGTAGCTCCTGAACTGGAGCGGCCTATTACAAAGCCTGTGTTAACAGAGCTGGCCTATGGGTGCCGTGAAGGAGAATCCTGGTTTACCTTTTTTACAATGAAAGCCTAGACCTCTCCTGTGCGGTGACCCCCTTGAAAACACAAACAGATCTATCCTGATGCAAACTGATCCCGAAAGCTGATAGGACCAATCAATTCGGCTCCACTTCTAATGATTCTCCCTTCACACACCAGGCCCCAACTTTGTCTGTATAATGAGCTGGTTAACTCTGGGCAAATGCTCAGGCTGCCCCTGGGGTTAGCAGCATGAAGGACAAGGTTTGGCTATGTTTGGAGTGGGAGCAAACATTGGTTTATGGTCCCACACCAACATGTGAAGGCCAGCTGTGCTTGTTAAAATGTTAACTCTCCCTGGACCTGGGACTGAGCAGCATTTGCTCATTCAGGGTCTGGTCTAACCATCCTTGAAGTCAATAGAAAATCTTTTACTTCAGTTGGCTTTGGTTCAGGCCTTCAAGGGAGCTGCCGTGGCAAGGTGCATCCCTCGTTGCTGTGGCAGTTTCGGCAGAAGGAACATCCCTCCCATGTTACCTGTCAGCATCTTTGGGAGTGCATGAGATGCTTTTCTCCTGCAGATCTCAGGAAGTCAGTACCAGGAGGGAATGCCCCTCCAATTCTTTTTCTGTCCCCAAGCCCATGTCAGGAATTTCCTTAGTTTTTCTAATTAGTCCTAGGTAAGAAAACACACACAGAACTTTGGAAAGTATGGCAGTTCCCAGTGAAAGTATAGATCATATGATTACGCTTAATTTATCACATGGCTATTGCCGCCATGTAGTGTATGTATCTTTTATATACAAGATATCCTCACACAGACACATGTTCTATTCAGAGTTGTCATGCCACAGTCTCTAATGGGGCCAACATAGTCAAGCATTTATTTTTATAAATCTTCAAATAAAGCCCTGAAAGGCAGCATCCAAAGGGCTAAAAGGAGGAATGTGAAAGATAAATACAATTGTTAAGAGGTTGCAGGGAAGGGCAAGATCTGTTACAAAGAGGCCATTGAAATGATTTTAAAACACAGAGAGACAGATAAGACCTGTAAAGAGCTTTGTAAATGACAACACAGTCTACATAATAATTACCCCTCTGAAATTTATAGTTCTGTAAGGCTGGAAGTGGGTTTGAAAGGTCAACAGAACTAATTATACTAGGGGAATGAAGCTGGGTTTAGACAAAAAATATAATAGGGGTCACCACACAGGCACACACAAATTGGTGAAAATTCTATTTTTCCTCTGCCCTCCCAGTTCTTAGGGTCAGGCAGGTGTGAAAGGTGGAGTGTGGAGGACGGGAAAAAGTCTTATCAGTCCAGCGCAGTGTGCTAGGTTTTGAATGTGCGGCTCACACCAGCGATGGGCGCTAAGCAACCGGTCTGGCTTCCAGCTGTCAACCTGGCCGGCAGCTGTCGCCTTGGCAACACTTTCTCAGCTCCTGAGGTATGTGCAGGACCTTAGCCATCTGGCCGTTGGCTGGTGATTTGTCATGTTCCATGATGGCAAAGAGGTTTCAGATGCTGAGCTGGTTTAGGGGACAGGCTGTTCTTTCCGGGAAAGAGCTGGCAGCTCTTTGCTCTCATCCCTTAAAGATTTACTGCTGACTATTCAGTGGCTGGCTTTTCCAGTGCACGCCAAGTCACTCTTTGCCACCCTGACCTAAGTGCTAACTTTGCTTTCTCCCTGGGTGCTGTCATAAATAACGTTAAAGGTTTTTAAATACAGTGAACTGAAATGCTTTGCACGGGTTTCCTGAGAGCAGAGTGGACAGATATGCTGTGGGGAGACACAAAGTCCATTCCAGAGGGCTTAGGGCTCCAGTTCCATTTCAACCCTGCCCAAGGGTTCCATTCTAGCAGAGGTGGCAGTGCTGAAATCCAGATGAGGTTTTTCTCCTTCCAGGGGCTGCACCCATTCCAAGGATCCACAGAAACTCAGGACTTTTCTCCCTTCCACCTTCACTTGGAATTTAGTGGCTGAAGCTAAGTGAGATAAAATATTTCTAAGTAAAGTCAAAATAATGTCTCTCTCCACCTTCCATGAAACCCCATAGGAATGGACTTGTGAAATGAATGACTTTCCGTCTGCAAAAGGAATGATTGCTTGGGACACTCGATTGCTAAAGCACCCTCTCAGGTTTACCTCTTTTCCTGACTCTTGTTGCAACTGTCCATCAGGTTTTTTTTTTAAAAGTTCTCTTTTGTGCCTTCCCATGTCTCTTTCTCCCACTCTTTCCAACATCTGCCCTCAGTGGGGGCAAGGGAGTAAGGTGAAATGAAGGGGATTAGGGGCTGTGATCCCTCACTCTTGAGAAATTTTAGGTTGCCACCGGTACAGAACATGAGCACCACATGGTTAGCATGGTTTTCCAGCTATTTTGACTGGACTCTCTGTACCTTCCTCCACAGCCCCATCCAAGTCCAGTAGTCCTTTGCTGATTATGACAATAATTAACACCTCCTTATGTGGTGATGCATTTGGTCATGTCAATCTGCCTCTCTTACTTCCACAGCCAGATGGCTGCCAGAATTTAGAGCCATGTTCACCTGGGCAGATGTGGAGGTTAACTGCTGTTGATAGTCTCCTCTCTATGTTGATAGGCTATATAGGTTTGCCGTGCAACCAGGCTATAGAAAGAGGAGCTTTTTCTTTCATCGAGAACATAGAGAGCTGGATGTGTGATGACCAGGAGACCTGTAAAATAATTTGCCCACTGCATGCAAGGGTGTCAAAGGCGTGTAAGTTTCTTAGGCCATGTCTACACTACACAATTAAGTCAACCTAACTTGCATCAGCATACAGCTGCCGCAGTAATTACATCACTTGTACGTGACTTTGCTTCTCGTGTCAGTGGTGCGCATCCTGGCTAGGCACGCTTGTATCGATTGTACTGTGAGTGTGGGGCATTGTGGGACAGCTTGTGAAAGTCAGTAACAGTTGACAGAAGCAGTGCAATGTCTGCACTTACACTGCATCGACCTAATTACATCAACTTTGATGCTACACTGCTCGTGGAAGTGGAGTTATTAAGTCAGCATAGTGGGGCAGTTACATTGGCAGGAATGAAATTTAAGTGTAGACACTTCCATAGTGCCTTGCATTGACCTAACTCTGTAGCATAGACCGGACCTTAGAGACAGCTGGGAAGAAGTCTGTGGTTATGGTCATTTTAGTATCTGTAAAGTATGAGAGGTCTTGGAAACTCAATCTACATTATTACCAAGAAAGCGTAAGGGTCAGGGTCTCAACACTAGCCTTTTCTAAAATAGTACCAGTTTCATGTTGTTAGTCATCTAGACCAGTGGTTCTCAACCTGTGGTACGCAAACCCTTGGGGATATGCAGAGGCCTTCCAGGGGTACATGAACTCACCTAGATATTTGCCTAGTTTTACAACAGAATACATAAAAAGCACTAGTGAAGTCAGTACAAACTAAAATTTCATACATAAAATGACTTATTTATAATGCTCTGTATACTATACGGTGAAATGTAAGTACAATATTTATATTCCAAGTGATTTCTTTTATAATTATATAGTAAAAATGAGAGAGCAATTTTTCAGTAGTAGTGTGCTGAGATACTTTTTTGTATTTTTATGTCTGATTTATTAAGCAAATAGTTTTTAAGTGAGGTGAAACTTGGGGATACAGAAGATGACACATCAGACTCCTGAAAGGGATACAGTAGCCTGGAAAGGTTGTGAGCCACTGATCTAGACAGGAAGAATTAAATGGATGAATGAAAAGATAGTGTAGAGAAGAGGGACCGAAGTTCTATTAGGCACTGGTGAACCTTTTGGGAAAAGGAGACCCTATACTTAAGGAACAGTCTCATTTTTACAAGGGAGCATAAATTTGTCATGGTGGAACAGGTTATTAGTTCACCAAACTTAGGTATCCGCAGTAGCCAAGGGCTGATACCTCAGAGAATGGTGAAGGTGACCATCTCAGTGTTGCATAAGGTTGATTTACTGAGCCCTGTGATGATTGTGTTATACCCAGTTCCCATTGTCTTAGCTTGCATAGTTGCAAATATCAGTGTTCTTTTCTCTCTTTAAAGTCCATTGAGGCTATTTGATTCAATGCTTCCCCCCCAAATCAGGACATTCCACAGGTAAAACATTCACTGCATGAGGTAGCTTTTCCTTTTCTTGGTTCTGCATTAACTAGCCAGTAGTCACCATGTGAACCTGTTTTCTGGGACGGGGCAAGTAGGAGAGAAGGTTCAGTTTTCACTAGACCCTCCAGTAGTTTTGACAAACCATTTCCTGGCTAAATATTAATTTTCAGTCCTCTTCATATGTAAGTCATTTCATGCCTTTAACCAAAGGCGAAACAGACTGCTGGCACCGAAAATTTATGTGGATTTGGGGGGCAGGGTATTCTTTAAATTGGGGAACTTGGGGAGAGAGGGAAATCTGGGGGAGAACTGACTGATGCTAAAGAGTATTCAGATCAGCCAGTGAAATCTGCTAGGGACAGAAGAAATTCACTTGAATTTCATAACTTTGGTTAACAAGTCAGAAGATGGACTGATGAGAGACAATGAATAAGAATCCAATAAGAAAACAGCACCCCTGGACTTATGCACAGCTGTTAAAAATAAAAACAACCAGTAGCTGTACCCCCAGTGAAACTCTTAAAATCAAAAATTGAACAGCTGGAAGGGTGTGTGCATGGAGAGGTGGGCTAGATGTACTGTAATGTGATGGGTGAGACTAATCAAAAGATTACAATAATCTTTGGCTATACATTACATGGTAAAATTAGGGTCAGTTGTGGATAGTGCGTGCGTTTGTGTGTTTTTCCATGGACTCTATCAAAAAAGAGCTTCTAAACTGAGGGTTCTTAGCTACTACAGTGATGGAAAAACCTCAGATTGTGAGGTAGAATCTGTGAGAATGCACACAGATACTATAGTGGTCATTTACTAACAACTCCCAAGGCTGAACCATGGTGATGAATGCAGAAGGAAGAAATATCAGAAGTAAACAACTGTAATATATTCATAATGGGTGATTTGCTGGTTGATAAACTGGTTGATTGCCATACTAGCACACAGCATGCAATAATAATTTCTTTGTGAAACCTTTTATTCTGTAGAATATGACAATAATTTGCACTTTATATAGCACCTTTTTATCTGTGAATCTCAAAATGCATTAGAAAGAAGATAAATACTTTACAGATGGAAAAATTGAGACACATAAACTTAATTGTGCTCTGTAACGGAAGGTGGAATTTGGCAGTAACTTGCTCACTCAAGATCATATAGTGAGTCAGTAACAGATCAAGGGATGGAATACAAGTCTCCCAACCCCCACTTGTCAATATACTAGACACCTCAATAGAGTCAGATGAGTCTGAATGGGTAAATGGAGCACTGCCTGCCTTATATGCTCCTGCAAATAATAAAATCAAGTGCAGTAATATAAATGTGACTGACCAGTTGCAAATGTAAAATTAAATGTTTTATTCAACTCAGGACACCTGCACCCAACTCCTAGCTGTGCCTCAGTCTTCCTTGGTCAAGTCACTTCATCTTTCTGTGCCTTGGCTTCTTATCTTCAAAATGAAAAGAGAAGTATTACAATCTCCCAACCTTTGTCTGTCTTTTGTTTATTGAGATTCTAAGCTCTCTGGGGCAGGCACTGTGTGTTTTGTACAGTGCCCAGCACAGGGGAGGCGGGAGGTCTTGATCTTGGCTGAGGCCCTGTTGAACTTACTGAGATACAGATAACTAATAATAATGAAAATTATTAATAATCCATAAGATATGCACCCACTGTAACTTAAACTAATTGGTAAAACAGGACCCAACCCATTCCAAACAGGACTGTGGCCATTGTTATGGAGACCTGAGCATGCTTCACTTTATGATGACATTTTCCTTTAGGGCTCTGCAGGTCTTGGGGGAAGGCAGTGCGGTCTAGTGAATAAGGACTGGAAGCCAGGAACACCTGAGTTCTTATGCTGGTTCTGCTACTGACTCACTGTGTGATCTCCGATAAGTCACTAGAGGTAACATTTTCAAAAGTGAGCTCTCATTTTAGGTGCCTTCATTTTTGGCCGCTTACCCCGAGGCACTCAGACCCTGATTTTCAGAAGAGCAGAGCATCCACAGCTCCTGCTGGTTTTGTTAGCATTTGGGGCACTTAGCACTCCTGAAAATCAGGCCTTGCCTTTTGCATGCTGGATACCCAGAATCAGAGGCCACTTTTGACAAACTTGGCCTTAAATCTCTCTACCTGTTTCCCCATCAGTAAAGTAGGGATGTAATACTACTTCATTACGTCATAGGGGGTGTTGTGAGGGTTGATTTGCATTTGTACAGGACTTTGAAGATGGCTGTAGATGACTAAATATTGTAATTATTGTATGTCTTTAGGAGACCCAGCCCTTTTGCTGTGGGCTGTAGGGGTAGGGAGAGAGAGAGATGTAAGGGGAGAAGAATTAGCGGTATGTCAACTGTCACCATTTGTTCCTTTCCTCCTCCTTACATTAGGGCAAGTTAAAATAAGTAACTTTGTGTCTGCCTACTCTGACCCCTTCATGTTATCTGTTTCCCTTTAGGGAAGCTGTTCTTTACCTGTGTGTGTCCTGCTGCTGTAGGGAGCCTAGGCATTTATGACTCCGCTGTAGTTCCCTATTTCCAGTTGCCTGCTGAATCAAATTTACTCAGTCATTTGCAGTTAGTTGAGCTTCCAGACCCCAAGCCTACGCCCCATACATCACTGTGCTAATTTCTGCAGCAAAACCTTTGGGAAGAGGAGCAAAGGATTCTGGGATACATCTGAGAAAGAACAGCTACAAGTATTAGAGCAATGGGAGACAGTGAGAAAAAAGACTGACGCCCCCCCCCGCCCCTCTCCCCCAACTAGGGTCCCAGCTGTAGCTCCTTTCCCAACTGGTGGCCTGTACCTTTGGCTTGCACCACTGACCTTTCAATCTGCCATTTCCCAGCCTCCTTTTTGCTTGTGACTCTCATTAGCTTGTGCTACTCTCCCACTGCATGCACTTCTCTCTGTTTTGCCGTCCCCGTGCCACAGGCTCCCTTATGGATTTTGAGAATTTCTCTGACATGCGGCAGGGACAATATTTGTAAGGGTATTTAGGTGCCTAAAGATGCAGACAGGTGCCAAGGCGCCTTTAAAAATCTCACTAGATGCTTAACTTCATCTTTAGGTGCGTAAATACCTTTAAAAATCTGGCCCTGGCTGCCTGCTTAAAGGAAGAGCAGCTTCTCTTCTTTATATTGGTTCTCTTCATGCAGCTTCCTCCTGGGTTGGGGGAAAGAGGGATTTAGAAAGCAGGAGAGATTGAAAGATACAGGGCAGAAGAGAGAGAGAATGGGGGGTGGCGAGGGGAGGGAGAGAAACAACGGAGTGGAAGAGAGAGAGGAGAAAAAATAGGAGGGGTAGAAATGACTAAATTCTGTACAAGAAAATACTGAAGGAAAAAATAGAGAGCCTGAATGAGAGAGAGAAAGCGTGTCTAGGAGTGCTGATTAGGGGGCTAAGGTATTAACTGGGAATCAGGAAACCGGGGCTCTATTCCAGCTCTGCCACTGCCCTTCTGGGTGAGCATGGGCAAATCAGTTTCCCTCTGTGCCTGTTTCCCCCCTTCGTCTGTGGAGATTAAACTTTTTGGGGCAGGGACTCTCTCTCACTGTGTTTGTCCAGTGCCCATCACAATGGAGTGCTGATCTTGTTTGGGGTCTCTGTAACTACTACAGTACAAATAATATACAATGATATGTCCAGGATGCTAAACCTCAAGAAGTGGGAATAGAAGTATTAGGAAATTAGAAACGGCCTGAAGGGAAAAGCTAGGAAACTAAAAATCCATAGAGTCATCATGGAGACTGATAGAAACCTAATTAGAGTCACACGCCTGTTAAACTGGGCTGAAGTCAGTAGAGTTACCCCCAAGTTGAATGTGGGCCTCCGAAAGTTTCTTTTTTTTAAAAAAAGACGCAAAATGGAGGGAATCCCATTCATGGATTTAGATCACCATGTGGAACAACGTAATCATAGCAAAAAATTGTATTCTTTAAAGAATGAAATCCAGCATAAGCAAAGCTAATAGAGGGAATCTAAACTTTGGTAGGTAAAGTGTCCAATGGAGATTAAGAGGCACAGAAGAGATTTGAAGAACAAATAGCAAAGATATTAAGACAGATAATAAGAAAACCTTTTAGTGTATTTATAGTAGGAAGCCAGCACAAGAGTCAGGATCTAGTAAGCCATTGGGGTCTACAGAGGGCAGTCATTCACAGAGGAGATAAGCTCATCGCAGAGAAATTAAATGATTTCTTTGCACTGGTCTTCACCACTAAGAAGGATGGGAGAAATATCTATTTCAGGCTTAGTCTTTCCAGGTAATAGGGGGAGGCCAGGAATGCAGGGATTTGTCCCCACCCACTGACAGAGTTGACTGATCGTGTAAAGTACCTGCTGTTTCTTCCACCAGAGGAGCTGTGCAGATCCCACAGACTAAGAATTCAAATGTTGTTCCTCAGTTCTGCCCACACTCTTTCTAATAATATTAAGTTAATAATATATTATATCCTACATTTCTGTAGCAACTTCAGCCCAAATCATTATGCAATGTTTATATATTGATCATGACCCACCACTGAACTGCAGTTGGCTCTGTGGTGTAATGTAGCAGATGTTTAACAGTGTACAGCATTCCTACAAAATCATTTAGCACAAGAAGTGCAGAAGAATATTGTATCCAATAGAAACATATGAGGAATTTTTAAGCCAGTGGAAAGCGATTACCTAAATTTGAATTTGCGGAGGATACCAGAGCTAATGACCATATTCATGGAAAAAAGCCTGTGGGGTCTTCTAATATTCTCATATAGTGAGGACATTGATTGCATGTCTCATCTGGCAACACAGCACTCCAACACTCTACTAGGGCATTGGTTTAGTACTGACTCAAGGCAAAGAGCATCTCCCATTGAGTCACAAATGCCACTTCCTGCAACATTCTGACTTTCTCTTGGAGGCCTCCATCCAAACACTGACCCCGCTTCATGTTATGAGATTTGAGGTCACAGTTTGTGACGATGTGGCTTCAGCTCAGAACATTATTCCACCACAGGGAAGTGACAGTGTGTGTTCTAAGAGCTTCTAAAGAAATGAGCACAGCTAGAGGATCACCATTTTCTTCCCCCCTACAGTGATGGGGAGGAGAAGGGATATCAATGGAAAGCGGTTGAGCCAGAAACCCACACTCAGCCTCTGTATCTGTTATGTATCTAGACTTGAACTTCATGGACTCACATCAGTAGAGAGAACTTCAGTGAAGTCAATTTATCTTGATTTACACTGAATGAGACCACCCATCTGTGTGTGTGTGAGTGCGTGCAGGGGGAAAGACGGGGACCAAAACTTCTGATCTGGACCCTCCCAGCATGGGGTTTAAATCCAGGGGCATTCAAAATTAGAGTTCATGAGTCAGAGGTAGATTTGAACTATAAAATCTTGATTTGAATCCTGATCAGGGGGTTTTATTCTGTCCATACTGTAGAAGTTAGAAAATCCATTTGGAAATGGTGCTTTATTCGGGGTTGGACTCTGGCCTCTGAGGATGCTCAGTTGGTTCTTCTCTGATTTTATCTGAACTTCATTGGCTCGTCTTTTAGCTAATACAAATAATTCAATGAAAAATGCGGTTTCCGCAAAATTTTCTGCAGGAAATTTGATTTTTGCCAAATGTTTTCAATTTTCCACCAGCAAACCTGACCAAAACTCTCCCCTATGACCTAGCCACATGCAGACTATGTAACTCTTACGATACAGCATAGGCTGAATAGTCTGATTAGGAAGCTGGGCCCAACCAAAGGGAAAGAGTTAAGGTACAGGGCACGAGACTACAGTTCCCGTAAGGCACTGTAGCATCATCAGACAATGCAGTGTCTAGTCAAACTGACTAGAAACAGAATGCTTCAATTTGTTTCAACACACCGAAACATTTCACTTGGGGAATGTCAGACCATTTCGTTTCGATCAACAATGTTGAAATGTTTCAACCTTTCCCATTTGAAATTTTTTGAACCTTTTCACTCTGTGAAAATTTGACTTTTCAATCCTCTTTGAGAAGAAAAAACTGGAAATGTTGAAAAATTCCAGAGGGGTAGCCGTGTTCGTGTGTATACCATGGGGGAGCGGGGGGGAGGAACGACAGACGACGACGAGAGTCCTGGAGCACTTTAAAGACTAACAAATTAAATTTGGGGTTTTTTGTGTGGAAATATTGGAATTTTCAATAGGCAGTAAATTCTGATGATCATTCCAATTTGCTGGTGGATCAGGTTTGTGGCTTTAGACTTAAGGGAAGTGTGTTGCTGCTGGCTGTGTTACACGCTTGTCCCGTAGAAAGAGAGCGAGGATCAGAAAAAAGAGGGGAGGAGAACAAGAATAGACACCCACCCAACAGGAAGTCTGCAAAAGAAAGACAGAAGGAAGGCAGGAGGGCAGTGGAGAGAGAGAGTTTCATTCCCCGTAGCTGCTGGGCTCTTTAACCTTCACAGCTCAAGTCACTCCTCCCACTATAAGTGAAATATTAACAATCCTGCAGCAGCCATGGGCATCCCGCTGTCTGCCCATGATCCTACATTAGGGGCACGTAGAGAGTGAGTGAGCCAGGGAAGAAATGCAGCACTGCTCTCCAGTCTTGAGCAGGCTATTTTAAAGGGGAGGGAAGGAAAATATAATCATCACAAATCTGGCTGATTGAAATGAAGTGGCTGTGAACCAAGCAAAAAGATGGTGGAGAGGGCGGGGGAGGGGGAGAGAGAGAGAGAGAGAGAGAGAGAGAGAGAGATGCAGGGAGGGGAGGATGATGCTGAAGTGATTCTCATCTAGCTGGCAAAGTGCCCACAAATGCCTCCACAAAGGCCGGGTGACAACTGTCATGAGTGCTGCTGACTGCCAGGAATTCAAAGGGAGGAAAGGATGGGACTGTGTATCATTATGTGGTGCCTGGGATGGGTTGCACATGTCTGTGTGTTTTGGGTTGTATATCTCCATGGGGCCTACAACTTCCACTGCAATTCCAGTCCTAGAGCAGCTCTGCCAAGGCACAGCCCCCTGTTATCACTGCAGAATCCCTATTATCACCTGTTGGCTAGCTAGTTCTCCTTCCCGTAGGACCAGAAAAAATTCATCTGCCATGGCTGGCCCGTCACCGGCTAAATTTATCCCTGACATAAGCCCAACAGAGTTCCACCAAGGATGAATTTGGCGCTAGTGGGAGGAGTGACTTGTTTTATGATGGTTAGAGAGACCAGCAGCTATGGGGAATGAAATTCTCTCTCTCTCTCCCACTGCCCCCCTGCCTTCCTTCATGGAGATATACAACCCAAACACACAGACATGTGCAACTCACCCCGGGCACCACATAGTGACATGAAGGCTGACACAAAGTGTATAACGGGGAGACAGGTTGGAAAGTTAGCAGGATGTCATCTCCATGGAAGCTTAGCTATATTTTAAATTGTCTGGGGTCTCAGCCAGTAGGAAGCTTTCTGGGTTTGGTGCTCTCTCTCAATGAGCTATAAAGTGGACTCAGGTTTAGGGAGATCATGTCTGCAAAGTACACAGCACTTGGGCTTCACTTAGTTTTGTTTTTTACCTGGAGAAACAGAACTGATTGTGGCTGATATTAACCAATTTTGGGCCAAATATTCCATGCACAGTCGCCTGTGCTTGAAGCCCTCTTATAACACTTGTCCTACAGGAATCGAAACCAAATTACTTCCCAGTGTCACAACCTTGCCATGTTTTCAGTTTCATCTCATGATCTCACATCAGTGTGTGATTTATCATCAGGTATCTTCATGACCTATAGATCCCTAAAATAAATGAAGATGTCTTTAATTGTCTCTAGACACACAGTCTTAGGGGACCGACCTGAAAAATCCAAGATGTCCCATACTTTTTAGGACAGGTGAGGACCCTATCATAGCCCATGTTAGTGTCATACACATCCCCTAAAGTAGACTTCAGCTTCCCACTTCCAACACCGCTCTGACTGGTGGAGAGCAGAAGTTAAAAGATGATTAATCATTTGGCTGATTCTTCTGAGAATGTGGATTGTCCAGCTGTTAGACAATTAATAGATAAGAGCAAGGGGAGGAGGGAGGGAGATGACTGGCACTGTGAATTGTCACTGAAATTGAAAGCCAGTAAATATAGAACTAACAAAAGGACATACTAGTAGGCCAAGCATAATAAACTTGGATCTGGAACCCATTATAAGGTTTGCGGACTCCTGAGCACTCCCTTGTGACCAGGGGTCACTTAGTGGCACCCTGCCTCTATTTCCTCCTCTTCAAATCCCCTTAATCACTTACTCAGTTCAAAGGTAATTAAATCACCTCTCTTCTGGGGGTCCAATTTATTCAACATAAGAACAGCCATACTGGGTCAAACCAATGGTCCATCTAGCCCAGCATCTTGTCTTCCAACAGCGGCCAATGCCAGGTGTTTCAGACGAGATGAACAGGACAGGTAATCATCAAGTGACCCATCCCCTGTTGTCCACTCCCAGCTTCTGGCAAACAGAGGTTAGGGAAACTTAAAAGCATAGTTTTGCATCCCTGCCCATCCTGAATAATAGCCATTGATGGGCCTATCCTACATGCATTTGTCTAGTTCTTTTTTGAACCTGTTATAGTCTTGGCCTTCACAACATCCCCTGGCAAAGGGTTCCACAGATTGACTGTGTGTTGTGTGAAGAAATACTTTGTTTTGTTCATTTTAAACCTGCTGCCTATTAATTTCATTTGGTGACCCCCTAGTTCTTGTGTTATGAGAGAGAATAAATAGCACTTCCTTATTTACTTTCTCCACACCAGTGATGATTTTACAGACCTGTATCATAGCCCCCTTAGTCATCTGTTTTCCAAGCTGAAAAGTACCAGTCTTATGAGCAGAGATTAATATGGAAGTGTTCCATATCCCTAATCTTTTTTGTTGCCCTTTTCTGTATCTTTTCCAACTCCAATGTATCTTTTTTGAGATGGGGCAACCAGATTTGCATGCAGTATTCATGATGTGGGCGTACCATGGATATATAAAGAGGCAATATGATATTTTCTCTCTTACTACCTATCCCTTTCCTAATAATTTCCAACGTTCTGTTAGCTTTTTTGACTGCCACTGCACATTGAGTGGATGTTTTCAGAAAACTGTCCACCATGACTCCAAGATCTTTCTTGAGTGGTACCAGCTAATTTAGACCCCATCATTTTATATGTGTAGTTGGATTTATGTTTTCCAATGTGCATTACTTTGCATTTATCAACATTTGAATTTCATTTGCTATTTTGTTGCCCATTCACCCAGTTTTATAACTCTTTGCAATCTGCTTTGGACTTATCTAGAGTAGTTTTGTATCATCTACAAATTTTGCCCCCTTAGTGTTTACCCCTTTTTCCAGATCATTTTTTAATACGTTGAAAAGTACTGCGCTGGGTGGGACACATCACTGTTTACCTCTCTCCATTCTGAAAACTGACCATTTATTCCTACTCTTTGTTTCCAATCTTTTAACCAGTTACTGATCCAGGAGAGGATTTTTCCTCTTTAGTCTTCTGGGTACACACTGGCCCTCCAGATCCCAAATCCAGTTCAGCGTCTCCCCTTCAGTAGGGAAGTGTCTAGCCATTTCTTCCCAGAGATGGGTCCCAGTTCAGTCTCTCTCTCTCCCCTCCAAGTTGGAGTTTGACCCCCCCCAGGCCCTCAAACCCTATTCAGTGTCTCTTTCCTCTTAAGTAGGGAGTTCCCAGCCCTCCTTCCCAGAGTTGGGTCCTAATCACAGTCACTTGCAGGCTTTACCTGGCTGCAGTTCAGCATTCTGGCTCTGATGACTTAATTCCCCTTGTAGGAGCCTTTCGCACATCCTGCTGTTTCCTGAGGTTCCCCTCTCTCTGTATCTTCCTGATGCCCTCCATCAGGCTCTAACCAGGCTTCTCATATGGCTTCAGTAATCAGAGTTGGCTGGCTCAAGCCTTCAGCCCATAAGGGGAAGCCACCCTGTTACAGTCAGAACCCATTGCTACAAGACAGCGCTGAGGCCAAGAGTTTAACAGGATTCTAAAAGGAGGTTCGTTATATGGCTAATGAGAGCAATCCATGGCACGGTAGACAGGACAAAAATATTTAAATGAGAGATATTAAACCCTTTAAGTTTCAGGGCATAAAGCAATCCTAACTGACAGTGGTTAGGAAGAAACATCTCCCGAGGGCAAGTTATTACATAATTGTTCACTACAGGTTTTCTTGTAACTTCCTCTGCAGCGGCTGTTGCTAGCCTCTGTCAGACACCGAATGCTGGACTAGCCGTAAAGCTGATCTGATCCATTTTGACAATGTCTGTGTTCCTGTTTTCATTTCCTAAACCCACCTATGGCGACAGGCCCTGTTGTGAAAGTGTATTGTCACTTCTCCGTCCCTTTGGGATCCAGAACTCTGAACGACAAGGGTAGCAATGCCAGGAGGAGGGATTGGAGAAGAGGGAGAGTGACAGTGAGGAAAAAAGAGAAATGGGTGGGGGAGAGAGGGGAGAAATTCACTTGTAATTAGAAGATTTGAACTTCAAAAAAAGTTAATTAGTAATGAAATTTCTGACTGAATGATGCAGATTTTGAATACCAGCTTTGTCAGCAGTTGAAATTAATTATAGGCTCAGGCACAAGAGAAGGGGAGAGAGCAGAAAGGGAGGGGGGAGACATTGCAGAAGTGAAGATTATAAACCTGGTTCTAGGCTGTTGCCGTGGTGACTGAAGACAGTCCTTGTGGCTGACAGTGGTGACACATTGAAGGCAGCAGGTAGTTATAATTACCCCCTTCTATAGACTCAAGTTGACAGTGACCCCTCCCGATTCCGGGCGGGAGATGCTCCATTTTTCTCATCAGACTTTTTCTCTCTCAACTGCAGATACAATGTGTCTTTTGGGGACCCACCTGCACTGAAAGGAAAACTACAGAGTGACAAGGGTGGGAGCCTTTTTTATGGCATTTTAACTACAAGGACGCTCAACAATGTCACCAGGGAACCTGGATGGCATCTACAAACTTTCACAGAGCCAGTGTCTAAAAAGGGAAAGGGAAATCTAATATTGCCAACCCCAATCCAAGTGCCCAAAAATCAAAAGTCAGGCCTAAAAAATTAGGCAATTTTAAAGAAATAACACATTAGAGGTATTTCTATTTGCTTTCTGGTGTTCGCGCCTTTAGGGTTCATGTTTCTAACCTTTTCTAAACAACCATGAGGACTAGAAAATTATTATTTATGAAAGCTGAGATTCTTATGTAATACATGACTCGGGGAGGTAGGGCTTTAAGAAAAACACTAAATATTGTGCGATTACAATAAAATCACAAGAATTGGCAAAACTGGGGAATCTGTCTCTCTCAAGAATTTGTGTCGCCATTAACATGCTATGTGTATATCATAAGCTGTTATGTGTTTATCCTCACAACACCCCTGTGATGTAAGGCAATGCTATCATCTCATTTTACACCTGGGGCTCTGAGGCACAGAGAAACTAAATGATTTGCCCCAGGTCAGATGAGGAAGCCTGGGCTAGTGCAGGCAATTGAACCTGTCTGCCAGCACCCTAACCACTGGACTATCCTTTTTACACCATTATAGAGATGTAACTCCAATTGTGGGACCAGTAATTAAACCACCTTGCCAATAGAGGGCACTGTTCCTCTGTTTAAAAGCATAAACATACATTTACCAGGATGTCAAAAATGTAGGTGCTGTCTCATTAGAATGAGCTGGGTGAAAGCAAAGTTTGTGACTACTAGTAGGTTGGCCGGCCACAGAATGGTGGGGGCAAAAGAGGGCTTCCCTCTGATTCAGCTAGAGAAGCTACTGCTGAGACCCCTACCCCAACAAGAGCACCCAGTTCCAGCCTCTAGTGCTGTAGTCATCTACCTTTCAGCAAACCTTATCGAGAGGGATGCCCATGCCAGAGAGGACATGCCATCTCTTAGCAGCTGACAGAAAGCCAGGGACAGGCCAGCTATAAACCCATGCCATATTTAGTTACATAATGTCCTGTGCTTCCAAAATGCCCCCATGAACCACGCAAGATCAGATGGTCAGAGATAGGTGTCATGACCAGGGATGACCCGTTACGATAAAACCAAAATTTTCTGATTAACTCTCCCCTCCCCCCTTCGGTGTTTTTCTGTGATTAAAATGAAATGCTGAACTTTAGTTTCTCAAGCCACCATATAAATAGGTATCAGCTGAACACAATATTATATTGATATACAAGGAGAACCCTGTTTCTCTGTGCCTCCATTATCCAGCTGTTTGTATTAACCAAATCACCAGCTGCCTGGGGCTAACAGTGACTGGGGCTCGGGTGGTTGGTGCCAACCACCTGAGGCGATCAGCCGGAGCCATTGCCCGTCTTAAAATAAGGGTTAGGAAGCTCTTTGCCAATTAGCCTGATTATCCAAATTTCTGATGATCCAGTCTGGTGCAATTGGATCAGATACACAGGGTTCTAATGTACATTTAAAACGCATTCAAAAATCAACCACAAGAGGGGGAAGCTGCTCGCTTTGAATAAGTGATATTGGTATTTCCAGTAAAATTCAGTTAATACTTAACATATGTGTTTATTTTTTCACAAAATTTAAAAACTAAAGATTCTCTGTAAAAATGCTAATTCTGTGTTTTTCCCTGGCAAACAGATTTTTAGGATCCTTGGTCATGACTCTCGCTCTGTTCTGAATGGCTACAAGTTTGTTGTAAATGGGCCCGTGCGCCTCAGGGCCCTCCTCAGTCTAGATAGTGACTGGTTACTGTTCTTAGCTGTCTCTCTCTCAGGCACGCTCCCACGTTGCAGACCCCTTGTCTCTCTCACTTCTTGGGCAATGGGACCGTCCAGTCCAGTTGCCTACACTCCAGAACTGGTGTCACAGCCCTACATGGTTTAGACATGTTATCCCAGATCCACCTAGTTGTGGGAGCTCTGGTTTCTAGTCAAATCCTTCAGGGAAAATGTGGCAGGAAAGCAAGGAACACTGGCTTACCAAAATAATTTAATCATAGACGTGCTAACAAAGCACACTAGAGAGTTACAAATATATGAAAAACAAACTCCTGAATACCTCCTGAATCCATCTCTGATTTCACCTGTCCTGTGAGTTTGGGATTTGGTCATAGTCAGGCAGTTTTAGCCTGGTCTTCTTGCATAGAAAAGAACCTTTCGTTTAGAACGGTTTCTGTCCCCCTTTTCTGCATATGCTTCAGGCAGTGGAATTCTAGACTTCAGCTTCCTTCTCTCCATCAGCTTCTTTAGAGAGAGATATTCAAAGGCAATAGTCCTACCCATAGAAAACCCATTGTTCCAGTATGGGAGAGTCATTCAATATTGATGATTCTGTCATAGCTTCTCAGCCAAAGACATTCCACTAGATATCAAGCCCATATTACAGAATGGATCCTCTAATCCACAAAGGAGGTTGCAATACAACATGAATATCACAATACAAAGCAAAGCCCCTGAAACAAAATGGAGTTCACAAAACAAAATGGAGCTTACAGTCTGACACACACATACACGTCATAATGAGTTCCTGATGAAGAATAGTTTAGCGGATGAGAAATGGGAAAGAAGTCCTCGTTTCCTTGTGCGTGCAGGAGCATGTTGTCTTCAGGGCCATGAAAATGGAGGAAGAGCTGGCAAACTGTGAAGAAGCAGCTGAATAACTAACAGCCCTTCCAACCCTCATCCCCACATTCCAACAAAGCAATAACAACTGTTTCTGTCTACCTACTGCAAGGCCAGACTGGGGCCAAAATTTAGGACAAGGCATCTCTGGCTTAGCTCCAAGCCTGGCAAACCCACAGGGAGTGAAGATAGGGCCTCTCCTGGCATAGCCCAATCACCAGGCAGGGGAGTAGGAAGAGAAGCAGAGATTATCTTTGAAACCAGGGGAGGGAGGGAGAGAACAAACCGAGGAAATAAACAGATGCCAATATAGGAAGATAGGATGGGAGGAACAGGGATGGAGGAATAAGCTGTGTGAGGGGGGCAAAGAAAGGCAATATTGCGCAGTTAGGAAAAGGGGCTCTTTTCAAAGCAAAGGAGGATCAAGAAAGCAGGAAGATGATGCAAAAGAAGAAAAAGAAAAATGGGAGGAATAGGGCTGATGCAAACCCTATTGGAATCAATGGGAATCCTTCCATTGGTTTCACTGGGCATTCAATCAGGTCTTTAAAGAAGTGGAAAGCGAGAATAAAAGACACACACGCTCACAGAGTTCTTAGGGTGAGTTTGATTCATGTCTGTATACTCTCTTTGCAGGCTAGGTCCCAGGATATGAGAGAGCTAAGGTAGGATAGGTGGTGTCTTATATCAGGCCAGCTGCTATCGCCACTTGCCCCATGGCAGATCCAAAATGGAAACTAAGCCGAGATGTCTGTTTGATGTGTGCTGCTGTGTATCAGGAAGAGTAAGAGTCTAGGGCCCTTATTTGATCTAAGGCCTCATCAAACCACTGTGGTAGTAGAAAAAAGCCTCAGGGTATGTCTACACAGCAACTAGACACTTGTGGCTGGCCTGTGCCAGCCAATTTGGGCTCGGGCTGTGTGGGGCTTTTTCATTGCTGTGCAGATATCTGGACTCGTCCATCCCACCTCGCAGGGTTCCAGAGCCCGGACTCAAGCCTGAGCCTGGAAGTCTACATAGCAATGAAACTGTCCCACAGTTTGAGCCCTGCGAGCCTGAGTCGGTTGACATGGGCCAGCCACAGGTTTTTCTTTGCTGTGTAGACATTTCCTTAAAGGATTGACACCCACTTTAAGCCCCCTTTACAGTAAAGGGGGTTTAGTATAAGTGAAATCCAGCCCCTAAATCTGTTGAGTTTGGAAAGGAGGAGAATAAAAGTTTAGAGGTATATAAAATTCTGAAGGGTATAGACAAGGTCATTCAAGCACTCCTGTTTACCCTGCCCCATAATATAGAAATGGAGCAATACTTAATAAAATTAAAAGACAGCAAATTAAAGACAAATAGAACGAAACACAGTTTAATGTAAAATGAGCAAGTGTAACTTGCTGCTGCTGGCTATTATTGAAGCAGGTGTCTTAGTAAGAGTCTAAACAAAGAATTCAACATTTTTTATGAATGTGTAGCCTCTGCAGGGACACCATTGTAGCTAAGAAAACAATTACAAGGACTATCAATCCTCATGCTTCAGGGCATAAACTGATCATCAGCTGGGGTCAGGAACACCATTTTCCCTTGTGGTGATAGTATAGCACAATTAGGCACATCATGGAAGTTTTATCCAGCATCGATCACTGCTGGAGACAGAATAACAGATTAGATGGACCATTGATCAGTTCCATGCAGTTCCATGTTTTTAAGTTTGTATCAGAGAGAGAGAATGATTTCTAAGCTTTGACATCTTAAGTTGTACTCCTTCCAAGAAAGGTTCTTGCTTCTAGGTTTCACAGGAATGTCTGTCCACTTGGTTGTGTTGTATGAACCCTGTCCTCATATGCTGGAGACCCTTGCAGCTTTTGCGTGGAGGGCATGATGGGAAATCTTTTCCTATCACATGTGATTAGTAACAATTCAGGAAATCACTGCAACAGGAAGTTGGTGTGTATCTGTGTTTAACAATGGATGCTCATTTGCATAAATAGCCCACAATGCTTTGTGTTACTTGAATGTCCCCAAAAGGAGTCTCAATTTGGTTTTTTTTCATGGAATGGAATGCAGCTAAGGGTGACGGACAGAGACAGAGAATATAGACGTTGATGACTTGGCTATTCTATTACTTGGGGTTTTGTTTTCTTTAAAGGTTTCTGTTTTGTCATCCCAAGACCTGGGCAAGTTAGTTTTGACCCTAGCTGAGTTTTCCTTGACTCTTTATTCTCCTTTGCACTTGGTTCGAGTGCGTCAGCATGATGGTGATTCTCCTGAACTGTGTTACCCTGGGCATGTACCAGCCCTGTGATGATATGGACTGCCTCAATGACCGGTGCAAAATCCTACAGGTAAGCTGTCTCCTGCCCCTTAGTGGGAGCAGGTGCACCCTTGGGTGAGGCGCAGGCCAGGGTTCTAATTAGGTCTGATGTTTCTCTTCCCTCTGCACTCCACTTTTTCCAAAAAAGGTTGGCAAGCACCACGGCTGGTGAGAGGGGGGAAATCAAGGATGATTGTACAGGGGCCTGAGCTCAGGGCTTCCCCCCCCCCCCAAAAAGGCCTGTAAAGTCAAATTAAATAAAGTGACATGGGAGAGGGTGAGCAAGATGGAGCAGAGCCTCACATCTCTCTCAGCAAGGATACCCATAGCAACAAACTAGCTTCCTTTAAAAAAAATCACAAGGGTTTTGCCAGAGAAAGAGATTGAATGTAGCCCATGGCACTAGAATAGAGTGTTCACTTATCCCCATTAATCTAGCCGAACCCATCCGCACTTATCCATCCATACTCCACGCTCACCTGCACCTAAAATGATCCCTCTCTATGTATCCCCATTCACCCAGCCATGTACAGAGGAAATTTGCCCAGCACCTCAACACTTCAGTCCTCTCAGTCACTTTCGTGCACATTGAAATTCATATTCATCTACACACTTTGAACCATAACATGAAAGGGCAGCGAGCACTTGTTAAACTTACCCTCCGTTTTCCCTGTGGCTCCTTCAGGTATTTGATGATTTCATCTTCATCTTCTTTGCCATGGAGATGGTCCTGAAGATGGTGGCCCTGGGGATCTTTGGCAAGAAGTGTTACCTTGGGGACACCTGGAACCGCCTGGATTTCTTCATTGTGATGGCTGGGTAGGTTAACACTTTTCTATGATTTCATTTCTATAAGCTGGAGGGATTGATTGGAATGTTACATGCAGTTGGGACATGGTCCCCATCTAAGGGTTGTGACAAGTTCTGGAAGAGAATAGAAGAGTATTTTTTTAAGCACAGGGCCAGATTCAACTCCCATTTACTTTAGAATAAGGCCAGAGCAATTCCTATGAAGTCAGCATTGCTATTCTTGATGCCTAAGGTTTGTGGCTGTGTTGGTTGTTGGGCATTTTCCCAGTGAAACTGGAATCATACATGTGCTCAGTTCAGCAGGATTGGGGAGAAATCGGTAGACAATGAAAGTCAGATCTTCAACTAGTGAGAATAGATATAGCTTTCTCAATACAGGGAAGCTATGGCTCTGAAACTCAGCAACCTCTTTTAATGTAATTGGGCCAATGAGGTGTCACCTTGTTCCAAATCAGTGCAGCAGCTCTGCTTTCACTAGCTCAGCTTTAAGATAAAAGCATTTTTTTAGAAATTGTGGGTTTCTGCCTTTGCATCACATCAGTCCATCCCACAGCACCTTGGGCACAAATTGACATTTGAGCATTTTTAACAACAAAGTTGCTATGGTGAAGCTCTGATTTCCACTTCCCAATTCTGCATGTGCACCGCGGAAAGCCCACAAGGACTGCCACTTGAATGTGTGGTGAAATTTCACTCTTTGCCTTGGTGAGTGCAGCTTTACCGGTTTGTTTTTAATCAAATTGCCCCAGGGCAGAAATTTTGCTGCTTGCAGCAAAAAATATGGCTGTTTTTTTTAAAGCAAACAAAACCAAACAGCTCCTTTCTAGAGATAGCCCCACCTCCCTTTTTGTCCCTTCAGGGAATTAACCAGCTTTCATTGTCATCTAGAGCTCAGTGTATCACTGGTTGAGCTGGCAGAGCCATTCAAGCTTGCCCCGCACAACTGTTCCCCAGGGTGAATAATAGGACCATCTTTTACATTTGTTTTTAATACACCTGTCAGCAACAAGGCTTGAAAGATATTTCCCTTTGGGTGTGTGTACAATTGTTTCTTTATGCACTAAACTGAGACCTTCAAACTGATTTAATTTGTTTGAGATATGAAGGTAGGTGCCCAGAGGTGAAATGGCCTGTACCTAAAAGAGAGTGGAAGGAAATGAAAGATCCGATGTTTCAACACTGAAAGCAACATGGGTGAGATGGGACGAGCCTTCCCATCTTCCAGTCACTGAGCATGGTATTTCAGTAGCTAGGGTCTTTAATGAAACGGGCCCCACATTGTGGTGAGCAGGAGTTAATCTAGATAAAATAAGTTAAAACAACTGAATCATGTTGCATTCCATATCCCAGCACACTAGTCCTGAGGCCCTGTAATGAGGAGGTGCAGCTGAGCATATGCAGGAAAGAATGGGAGTGGTGTAGTGCTGAGAGAAGTGATGTTAAAGGAGAGATATTATAGCTCAGACAGATTTTTGAGTTGCAAAAGGACAATAAGTGTATTTGAAATGGGGTGGCTCAGAGCTGGTTGTATTTTTCTGAACTTGTTAAGATCTCTCAGAACCACTCTGTCATTCAGGCTAGGTCTAAGACTCCATTCCAGGTGGACACAAATCCAGTTCATTGACTTGGAATGAGGAGATTGGGAAATGGATGGCTTCTCCCTGTCTGATGCTAAGTGCATATTCCATTAGTGAACGCCATTCACCTTTCCAAGCCCTTTCCATGTCCAATGCCAGCAGCAGAGATGGGCCTCGACTAGAACCTCAAATCTGAACCCTTTCTGGGTTCACGGGAGATTTCAAATCAAGTCCTGGATACAAATCCAACATGTTTGGTTATGGTTTCATTGCAGATTCAGAACTGGAAGGGGCTTGTTTTCTGGTTCTAGAGCAACTGTCATCATGAGATATTGGCCTGTGATGGTGGAAATCTCACAAGACTGTCTGATCTTACAAGACTTCTCCCATTATAGAGCGATTCCTCCCATTTACTTATATAAGCCAGCAGTTCTCAAATGGGGGGCCATGGTATGTATTCCGGGAGGGGAGGAATGAGACATTTTAAGGGGGGGGGAAAACTTACTGTGCACATTTTATCCACAGCATAACTAGCAAAGCTGATTCCTCCCGACATATCTGGTCCTCAGATGACACTATGCATTTGAGTCTAGATGGCGCTGTGCATTTGGACGGATTTCTTTTAAGCTTACACAAAGTCATTGCCTTCTGTAGGTTAATCCATTTGCTACGACATGGTGTGCACATTTAATTTTAGGCATCAACCACAATCACAGTTTTGCTTTTGCTCTTATTACAATGGATCGTTGGCTCTGTTTGAATCAATGCCTTACGGTTTTTAATATTTAGCGAGAATTGCATGTTGATTTTTTTTTAACTGGTATATGTACTTGTGTGGCAGGGGGGCATAAACAGACACAAAGGGGGGGTGCAATCAAATAAGTTTGAGAACCACTGATATAAACTATTATATTAGCGTATATATTATGATATCTGTCATATATGTAGCCATTAGTGCTGTGTAAGAGCTAGTTAATAGTTTTTTATTTTATTATTTGAAATCCATTAAAATTGCTTGTGCTCTTTGGGTGTGATCAAACCTGAGCCCAAACTAATGTTCGCCCTCAAATTCTGAATGCCAGCTTTTAATTATCCTCAAACGCAACCTCAGAATCCCAGTTCTGATTGAGCCTCAAACCCAAATCCTAGCCTAAACCTGTCCAAAATCCAAACCCCTCTTCGCTGGCCCATCTCTGACTAAAGCTGACTCTGTTAGGGACCTCTGTTCACCTAAAAGGCCCAGGGAAATTCTTGACACTGGGTCCTCATGTCTACTATTTCTTCATCCCATTTAACTACATCCTAAGTCAGAGTCTAGTCATTCCTCTCCCCTACTGTACTGAGGTCCTGATCCCAATCAGTTCCATGGCAGAGCTCCCATTGACTTCAATAGGACCCAAATTTGGCCCCAGAGAAGGAATTTGTAGTATTGAGGGAGATGAGAAAACTAGGGACCATCAGACTCCTCTCCTCAAACCAAGGGAAAAACCAGCAACTCGCCTGCCCCAAAACAAACACCCATCAAGCCCACCAGACCAAGAGGCCAGGATTAAAAGATCACCCTGTGGACAGAAAAAACAGAGGAACAGCAGACTGTTGGGGAGACTATCCTGTCAGGCATTCCTGGGTGGTCTATATTACCTGCCTCTGGCGATTTGCTTCAACGCTATCCGTTATCCAAAAATGTGGCAAAACCAAAAAGAACAGTCATTTGCTGATATCAGCCCCAAAAGTGTTTCGGTTCCATAAACTTGGTTCACTTGTTCATTAGTTCAAGTCATTTATTCACTCGGTCATTCTCTCTCTCTCTCTCTTCACTATCTTAGAAAGCCAGAAGCTATACTTTGAGTTAACTGAATTCCCTTGTCCGCCCCCTGCCCTGTTCGCCCTCACTCCCCACACAATCCAGCAGCTCGAGGAGGAAGACTTCGTTGTCACTAAAAATGTTCAGTTTCCATGGCAATGGGAGCTGACATCACCAGAACTTTCTCCCCCTTCTCTCCCTAGTTTTTGGAGTGGATTAGAAAAAACAAAATAAAAATTAAAAACAAAAAACAGCCCTGACTAAGTCAATATTTTCCTTCTCTATTATTCCTCTTAAGAAATCTACAAGCTCCCAAAACTAAGACAGCTGTTGCAGGGTTAAAGAACACACTTGCCTGTGCACACATGAGTGATGAGGCTGCAAATCTGGCTTGTAGATATTCCAGTCTTCAACTAGTCACTGGATGACAGCAGGCTTCAGGTACCCAGATGTCTAATGTGTGCTGCAGTTGTCACGAACTGTCCTGGTGGGATGCCCTCCTCTCCACCTTTTGCTTTAGATTTATGTCCTTTGGATCTCCTGTGATTTATAGCCTATGTTTCCCAAAAATGTCTAGTGATTTTGCATGCTGGATTTTGTGGGTGCTCAACTTGAGACACCTTAATGGGTCCTGGAAAACCAGGCCCCTTTTAGGGTCTCAAGTTTGGGCACCGAGAATCACTAATCACTCTGGAAAATGTGGATCAATATCTCTACATGTCCAGGCCTAGGTCACCAAATTTCTGGGATGGAATATTCACTGTATGTATCCTGATCTGGCAGCTCCCTGCCTGTAAATAGTGATGTATTCACTTCCCTTGTCTTCATCCAGTCGGTGTGGGTGTGGGTGTGGGGGTGTAAGGGGGCACTGCCTGTGTTGGATGAGAGTCATCAGTTATCTGAGATGATACCTTCCTTGATTTTTGGGGAGATCACCTCCTATTTAGGGAGGGGTATTTACTCTACCTGTCCTGATCATAAGTGCCATTACATGCCTGGTGGGATGTTAACTTTATCTCTCTCCTATTCTGTGGGGCCCACTACAAGCCCAGATTGGGATATTCATATGACCTATCCTTACACATGCACCTTTGTGTGTAGGTTGGGGGAAAAGGGATGATGTTCATAGGTTATACAAGGCCAGAAGGGACTGTTGTGGTCATCTAGTCTGACCTCTTATATAAAACAGGTGTTAGGACTTCCATGAATAAATTCCTGCTCCAAGTCCAATATCTGTGGTTGAACTAGAGCATATTTTTAAGAAAAACATCCAATCTTGAAGTAAACATTTCCAGTGATAAAGAATTCAGAATCTTTGGCAAATAGTTTCAATGGTAAGTTACCCTCACTGTTAAAAATTTGTGCCCCAGTTCTAGACTGAATTTGTCTAGCTTCAGCTTCCAGCCACTGGATCTTGCTATACCTTCATCTTCTAGTTTGAAGACTCCTCTATTACCAAATTTCTGTTCACTATGTAGGTATATATAGACTGTGATCAAATCACCCTTAAGTTTCTCTTTGATAAGCTAAATAGTTTGAGCTTCTTGAGTCTATCACTATAAGGCATGTTTTCCAATTCTTTTGTCATTCCTGTGGCTCTTCTCAGAACCCACTCCATTTTCCCACTCCCTACTGTTGTTTGATATTCTTGTTCATACAGCCAAGGATCACATTAGACCTTTTAGTAGAGTGTCACACTAGGAACTTATGTTCAGCTGATTATCCATCAGGACCTTCAAGTCTTTTTCAGAGTCACTGCTTACCGGGATAGAGTCCCCCATCCTGTAAGTATGGCCTACATCTTTGTTCCTAGATGTATGGTCTTACATTTGCCTGTATTGAAATGTATATTGTTTGCTCCAGATTGCTCTGTATCAGTGACCTGACTTCATTATTTACCACTCCCCTATAATGTGTCACTTGCAAATTTTATCAGTAATGATTTTATATTTTCTTCCAAGTCATTGATAAAAATATTAAATAGTGTAGGCCAAAAACTAATGTGGGACTCTAGTAACACACCTGTTTGATGATAATTACCTATTTACAGTTACATTTTGAGACCTATTAGTTAGCTAATTTTAATCCATTTAATCTGTGCCATGTGGATTTTGTGGTGTTCTAGTTACATCAACAGTGTTAAGACCTTTATCAGCAAAACCTGTAATAACATCAAAAATACCAAGTTAGTTTGGCAGGATCTATTTTCCATAAACCCCTGTTGATTGGCATTCATTATATTACCCTCCTTTAATTCTTTATGAACTGAATCCCACATCAGCAGTTCCATTACTTTGCCTGAGATCTATGAGGGATCATGAGTCTCAAACAGAGGTCAGCAGATGCCCAGGTAGTCCTCAGTTTGCTGCCATTGGTACCAACAGCTCACTGGTACCACCAGGAAGTGTGCGCTGGTGGACCTTACCTCACCAGAGGCACGCCCACAAAACTCCTGATTGGAGAAGGCATCAGGTCTCTCTGATTGGCTCAGACTTGCCAGAAGTAGGCCACAGAAAGTTCTCTGAGCAACTAGATGAATTCCTAGCTGGCTGCTTTATTGGACTTTGCCTTGTTCCAGATCCCTGAATCTATGCTCCACCTCTGGCTACTGACTCTGGCTCCAATCCTTGACTTGACTTTTTTTGCCTCTGGTTGTGGTTCCTAACCCCTGGCTCTGGGTCCTGGCTCCGACCACTAGGCCTGACCACCATTATGTCTGACCACCTATGTCCTGGTCCATGACTGGATTGATGTCAGGCTGACAGGCCTTTACTTATTCAGGTCACCCTGTTTACCATGTTTAAATATTGGTCCAACATTAGCTTTCTTAGAGACCTCTGGAAATTTCCCGGTGTTTCAGGGAATATTTTAAACCAACATTAACAGTCCAGAGAACTTCTTTGCCAGCTCTTTTAAAACTCTTTCATGCAAATTATCTGGACCTGCTGATTTTAAAATTTCTCATGTCAGTAGTTTTTGTTTAAAATGCTCCTTAGTTACTGTTGGAATGGAAAGTATTTCATTCATCATTTTATGATGTGAAGACATCATTTGGATTTTACCCAAATATAGGACAGAAATATTTATTGAACATTTCTGCCTCTTCTGCATTACTATTGACAATTCTACCACTTCATTTATTAATAGACTAATACTATTACTAGGATTTCTTTTGTTCCTGATATATATATAAAACTCCTTCTACTTGTCTTAACTTTGCTGGCCATAGATTTCGCCTTGTGTTCTTTTGTTTCCCTTATCTATTTTGTACAGTGTCTAGCTTCTAACTTATATTCATTGCTATCAACTGCTCCTTTTTTCCATTTGTGTTTTTGTTATTGCTGCTTTCATTTCCCTTCTAAGCCAGGTTTTTTTTTTTTTAACCAGGGTAGATTTCCTTCTCAATTATGGGATTGTGTCTTTTTAGACATCTAGTAAAATGTTCTTAAACAGCTCCCAATTATCATTCAATTTTTTCTGTTTAAATTCTTTCTCTCAGGTGATTTGGCTCATAATTGTTTTAAGCTTTGGAAAAATAGCCCTTTTAAAGTACCAAGTATATGTATTACTGGTTTGGACTTAATTCTGTTTGCACATAACAAATGTGATTAAATCATGATCACTTTCACCTAAGCTAACTTTTAGTTCTGTGAATAATTCTTGTATATCTGTTGAGATGATGTCTAATATACAATTTACCCCGCTGGATGGAAAACTTTCTGAGTTAGGAAATCGTCATCTATAATTTTTAGAAATTCCAAGGATGTTTTAGTACTGGGAGCATAAGACTTCCAGCATATGCCACTCAAACTGAAATTTCCCATGACGATGCAGTTTTCCCCCCTACACATTACAGGTAGGTGCTTAGGGAGCCAGTCATCCTGCTCTCGTGTCTGATCTGACGGTCTATCGCAGACACCAATTAGTACCCAGTCTTGTGTCTTATCTGTTAGAACATAGATCCATAAGTGTTCAAGATAATTTGCTTCTAAGTTGTCAGTGACTTGAAAACAGGTAATGCCATTTTTGACATAGAATGCCACCACTCCTTTCCTTTGCCCACTCAAGCCTTCTAAATAGGTTATAACCATTGAATTTAACATTCCAAACACGCAAATCTTTCTACCAGGTTTCAGTAATACTAACGAGGTGAAATATGTGTTCACAAATACGTGATTCCAGTTCCTCTTGTTTAATACCTAACCTCCTGGCACTGGTGCCTAGGCAATTAATATTTTTCTTCTCATCCTTTGTTCCTTGATTAATTTTGTTACTGACATCTTGATTTTGTGGGGAAAACAGAGCTCATTTGTTCCACTTTTCCACCTCCCCTTCTGTTGCTAATGCCCTTCTGACTAATCTAGCCAATGCATGCTATAGAGGATTGGTTCACCTTTCTCAAGATGAAGCCATCCAAATTGTACATCCCCCCCACACTCATAGAAGGTGGCCATTATTCCATAAAACCAAACCCTTTCCCTTATGCAACTTACCTAGGCAGTGGTTCACTTCCAAAATCTTCTGTCTTCCTTTGCGTGCAGGACAGGAAGGATCTCTGAGAAAGATTATATGGACGTTCCTCTCCACCTTCAGCACCTGTCCAAGTTCTCTGAAGTCATCTATAGCCTATTGTGTAGGTATTGTGTGAAGTAGTCTCATTAGTGCTTATATGCAGCATCAGCAGTGGAGCCTTGCCTGCTGACTTCAGAAGCCCATTCAATCTTGCAGTCACATCTCTTGGCTTGATTTCAGGCAGATAGAGCATGCCACCCTATTGTCTGCCTGTCCCTTGCAGAACATTCTTTTTAGCATAGACTCCCTGACAAACTTAGTCCGTCTTCTTTGGATGGTTGGCGATCTCTTTATGGGCCCTCTTGACAGACTTGCAGGTTGGACTGAATAGTATTTCTAGCTCTGTGGGTATTCCTCCTGGTCCTCTTCTCTCTGGTGGTCACAGCCTGCCCCTCCTCATATGCCCCCAGTCATGCAGAATACTGCCTGTTCCTCTTGCCTCTGGTGGTTACAAACTGCCAAGCATCCTCTCAAATTTCCACTCTCGCTGGTTCCTTGGTCACCAGTTTCTTTTTTTATTTTGGGGGCAGAGGGGTGCCTGGGATATTTCCAGAATCTGATTTTCTGAGTACTCCTGAGTCTTTTTGATACTCTGTAGTCAGTACTTGTTCTTCCAAATTACAAATCTATTTTTTCAGCACAGCCACCACCTTCTATTTCATACAGAGGAAGTCCCTTCTGTCTTCAAACAGGAAAGAAAGCATCCATTGCTGGCATCAGGGTATTGAACATAGAACTGTACCTAGAAAGAGAGCCTCTCATGCTGCCTCTCTCAGCTCCCTGGTTTGCCACTTCTGTTCATCTGGCCAATTACTTCTACATGTCTAACTTCATCCCCTCACTAACAAGGAGGGATTAACTGCTCAGACTTCAGACTCTGGGGCTAACTACAGACCCAAGGACAGCCTATTGTACTTCGTTCCAGTCAGGAACAAAGGTGAACCTTGGGGAAGGTGTTCGACACCTTGCTGAAGGGCTTGTCACCAAGTGCCACCTCTTGCTATCGACATTGAGGGACTCTTAGCTATTGGCCCATCCCCAGGGAACAATGGTCTCTTTCCACAGGAACCTACCTTCCACAGGAACCTAACATAGATTCTGCTGTTTGCAGAGGTGGGTGTTTTATGCCAACGGGAGAGCTGTATCCCGTTGGCATAGAGCATCTTCATCAGATGTGCTGCAGAAACATTGTATGTATAGACATGGCCTTAGTCTACACTAAAAGTTTTGCTGGCATGGTTATGTTGGCTGGGAGCATGAAAAAAATCACACCCCCTCGGTGACATAGCTCTGCTGCCGAAAGCTGTAGTGTAGACCCAGGAGTTCTTTTGCCTGCATAGCTTATGTTGTTCGCGGAGGTGGTTTAACTGTACGGGCAGAAGAACTCCTTTTTTCAGATAACCTGCATCTCCACTAGGCAGCCTTGCCTTGATGGCAATACCAGTGTAGCTGTGCCAGCAGAGCACTTGTAGTGTTGAGAAGCTGCTAGTGTAGAGCTGGCCTCATTATGAGCATGTGGTACAGAGATGAGGATCCTGTTTGAGAGCAGGGTCCTGCTTTGTGATATGGGGCAACCATGGCCACATGCAAGAAGGACTTGCAGGAGGATGGGAGTGGGGGGACTGTATGCCTCCTGAAACTCTGCCAAACCTCAGACTCACAAGAACAAGTGAGCTCTGGGTGGGATGGGCTGAGCTCTGACTAGGACAAGGCGCCTCAGGATTTTTGTTCTTTTCAAAGATTTGTGACTCCTGAATGTTTCAAGGGTCCAATTGACTGTGTTTTTTGCTAAGCCTGTGTTCTTTGCTTTCCTGCCACGTTGTCCCTGGAGGAATTAAACTAGCAGCCCAGAGTGGCTAATAACCTAGGTGGAGTTCTGGAGGAGTAAGCTTAAGCAGCTTGGGGACTCTGGAGTTCTCAGACACTGGTTTCAGGGGTCAGGACCTCTGGATGGTGGTGTCCCACATCCCAAGGAAAAGCACTGGACAAAAGGTCTGAGCTTGGCAGTATGCCTTAGAGTCCCAGAGCTAAGAAATAGCTGCTAGGCTTTACCCAGACCTCATTGGCTTGGAAGCACAAGGGATCCAGCATTTAGGTCCACCCACAACAAACTGATGACTATACAGAGGGCCAGGTTGTAACACTCAGCACTTGTGGAAATCCGGTAGTTACTGAAGTGCCTAAATATGGATTTATGAGCGTATTTTGTAGGTTCCTGGTTTTAAAAACCTAGCTCCACACTCTTTCTTCAGTTCCCTGAGCTATCCAGTCTCCCCTAGCTTTCTCATCACAGAAGGAAAATCTGCTAATGTCTTCTATATTAGCCACAAAAAGTGTCCACCCAACTCATAAGACATTCTGACATTTTCTCTTATTGCTAAGTTTGAAAGGAATATGAACATACAGAGGTGTGAAATAATCACATCCCATGCCACGAGGGAAAGGTATCATAGACTCAGGCAGCTTTCAGCAAACCTTTGCTTGGGGAGAAATAAAAAATCCCTGATTAAATAAAAAATTACTTAATCAATGACATTATTTTGTACAGCATGGGGGGAGAGGTTGTTTATTTTTTGTTTTTTTTTAATAAGACATGGATTAAAAATTCCCTTTGCCAACAAAACAAGGACAAAAATTACATTGTATCTCCCAGCTCTGCTGCTAGTAAGAGGTTATATTTGCAGCACCATGAAATCTGATTTCAAAAGAAATAAATATGGCTGCTTAGCCAATCAGATTGTGGTATGCAAAGAAATCTAAAGCAAACTGTCATCGCTGGCCAAGTCGCAGGGAATGTCATTTGATGGTTTCCTTAGTGGGAGGAATGGAGGCTGTTATTCAACAGTTTTCTCAGTTGTTTTGCTCGACCCTTTGGGCCACATTTTCAAGCCTTGCCACATAAGCTAGGATTGCAAAATGTGTGCAAGAGCCTTCAAAGCTCATGGTTTGAATGTTTTTCTGGATACGCAGTGTGTGATATTGCTCATCAATAGGTAGTGAGTGCTGATAGCATGCTCAGTGGTGTAGGGAGCCCAGAGTAGAGCTTTGCAACCGGACCTGTACCCAAGGGGACCCAACTACAAACGTTGGATTCGGTTTGGGTCAGGTAGGCAAACAACGTGACGCTCTCAAGCTTGGCCAGGTTTGGGCTCAGTTCAGGTAGCTGGAGCTAGCACCACCACTGCTTGGAACATGAGCACAAAGGGGTGGCCCTGCCCAAGCAGGGGGATTGGGATGGGATGGGGATGGATCTTGGTCTCAGCTCCTTGCTAGCCAGCACTGTGGTGTCTCTTTTAGGCCTGTAGGGACCACTGAGACACTGTCCAGGCCAGGGCTGGGTTGTCAGCACCACCCCCTCCCCACTGTGTTGGCCAGATAGGAAGCAGCAGCAATGGTGGCTTGTGCTAGAGCTTAGCGTGGAGCGAGCCAGGCCCTGATCCCTGCCCCAGGCCCAGGCTGGTCCAGACCAGACATGCTGAGCTGGCTATCGCTGCTCATCCAGGAGGTGCGATCGACACCCCTTCCCCCTGCCAGCTGTTCCCTGTGTCCCCCCAGTCCCTGCAATAGAACATGCTAGACCATGGCAAGTTGGTAGGACCCAACAGCAAGTATCAAATGTGGGTTGGGTATGGGCATGCTTGGGCTGGGTTCGGATTGACTTTGGTCTAGTCGGGTTCAGGTCGAGCTTTAAAATTTAAAATTAGGACCTCTAGCCTCAAGGCCATGTGGTTCCTTCTCGCAGGAGCTTTTTTTTTTCCAAGGACGAACCAAAGCCAACAGATCAGACACAAACCTTGAGGCAGGTTGGAGAGGAAATGGACACAGAGCAGGAAAGAAGTTTTCATTTTTTGATTTTTTGCCTGTTTAGCAAGCTGGCAAAGTGTGTGTCACATTCCTCTGTAGCAGCTGGGCAACTAGAGGATCATGGCCAAATGCTACTGCCAGCATGTGAAGATGCTTCTTTCGCTCAGCTGGTAGGTGTCTATGCTTTGGTTCTGAAGGTCTGAGGTTGAGATCCTGGCTATGGCCTGTGTTGGGGGTTATTATGCCTGTAAGTTGCATGTGCATAAAGCCACAAAACTCTTACGTGCCTGTATGCACATAGGGTAAAGAGAGATGTGCAGGGCTTCTCCAGCTTCTTCCTTATCTATGACCAGGTCCTTCATGTTAGATTGTAATCTTTTCCAGACAGGGACTGTGTATACCTCTGTGTGTGCTGTGTGTAGCAAAATGCAGGAGGAAATAGTCTCTGATTAAGGTCTGAGTGCTACTGTATTATAAATATTAAATAATTATGGCACAATAGGTGAGACAGTCTTTTGCTCGCTGACACACAGACACCGCTTTGTGAGGCTCCATGGCTCAGGTGACCTCCCCCGCCCCCAACACTCACTCACTCACTCACTCGTTCTCTGAATGAGGAAGCCAGGAAGGAGAGAGAGAGCACAGCTTTCCAAGCAAGAGTGTGTGGGTGGGTGTGTAGTGATTTCAGTTTCTGCTGAAGCTCTCTGGCACCTGAGTTACAGGTGCATGGATGGGGAACTGAGGATAGTGCTCTAGCTGGCGGACTGGGTGTGCAGGCGTGGTGTAGGATTCCTGCAGACACAGGCCACAAAGAGTGCTAGGACCACCATTGGTGGCACAGACAAACAAGGAATTTGAGCGCGCGGATGCTATCCGCTTTGCATGTGTCGCAGATGCGTGTAGATCCTGTGGCGGCAGATTAGGTGTCAGAGCCGAAAACACACTCCTTTCAGTATATGTGACAGTGGATGGACGGGCCCTAGTGCTGTCTCCTGGCTCATACTCTGATGCCTCAGAACTGGTTTGTGCGTGTTTGGATTTATCCATCAATGGCGCCGTGCTTTCAGGACTCTCTGCCCCTTTCTCCTTGCGGATGAGCCAGGGGCACATACTTTACTAACGAGGTCTGATGGCAGGTGTCGTTCATGACACATTATCCACTTAAGCAATTTAGCTTCTTGTTTGCTCTCCTGCCTGCCCTGCTCTCGCTCTGCCATTACTGCAGTTAGCGTTAATGGGCTACACGAACCAGACAATAATTGGCTTCTTATATGCTTTGAAGCTGGTCGGTTCAGCTGTTTCTGCCTTTCTTTCTTCCAGTTCTTTGGGGAAGCTATTGGTAGAAACTGTGGGGGTATTGGCCAGGCTGGTTGCCTCTGACTCTTGGCAGTGAGTTGTATGGAGGAATATGCCTCTCTGAGGTGCCAGGGTAGAAGATTTTTAATATCCTTGAATGAGTGGGGCTGGACAAGGTATATCAGGTGAGAGGGACACTAAATTAATACTAGCCAATGAAAGGGTCAACTATGGAATTAGGTGTTGGAATATTGCTCCCACCTCACTTCATGCCCACGGATTTCTAAAATGGAGGTGGGAATTTCCAAGAGTAATTTAGCCCTCTCTCCATCCCTGCTGACCATGTGGAGGTAGGAATTTTCAGGCGTGACTAACCCGGCCCTCTTACATATTGAAGGTGGGAAATTTGAGATCCAGCGTCTGCCCTTTCTGTAGCTATTATGCTGACTTCCACCAGGTTTCTTAGCCCTGAAGGAGGAAGGGAGAAATCTAAAATAATACCAGTGAGTAGCTAAAATGACTCCTAGCTCGTATTTGAGAAGGGGAGACTTGTGGCTGAATGGAGTTATCACCCCTGGAACAAAGTACCACAATTGACATCTAAGGCTGAACACATAGCTGGCCATGCAGACTGGAAGAGACAATGCCATGCTTGCCTCCTCATGGGAGAGAAAACTATATCAGCATTCCCCTGCCTCTGCCATCTTGCTAGTGTTGTCAGGCTCGATACTGTGTTTGTCTGTCTCTCCCCCAACTGTCTGTGGCACACAACTCTCTCTCCCTTCACCAACCTGGCCTGCGAGGGCAGCATCTTCTCATTCCATTCCCAAAACTCATTTTTGCCATGACACCCACAAGAAGTCAGCCATGACGTTTTAGATACCAAAAAAAAAAAAATCCCACCCTGCTGTGCAGCCTTCACTGAGTAACATAATCCTACTGATGTAACTCCCTTCCTCCTCCTCCAGCCCTTCCCTACCATTCTGTCAACTCTCCCTTGCATCATGATTGGAAGCTCTTTGGAATATGGGCCATGGCTGCTTTTTTCTATTGTGAAGCCGCTGGCACACTCTTATAGGCTGTGTAATAATGAATGTCGTTTGCACATCCCTTACGTGCTTAGTTCATTTCTCTCTCCCATCTTTTCTGTACTGGTGGTGGGTATTCTGTACATACAGCTAGGAAGGGACTGTCCCTGCCCCCAAAGAGTTTACAGTCTAAGGCTATTTCTGGAATATGAGCCAGGGATGTAATTCTTAGCTCGTGCACACACATTCATGCTAACTCGATGAGTATAAATAGGAGCGTAGCTGCGGTGACATGGGCAGGGGCAGCATGGCTTAACCAGGCCAAGTACATATCCACAGGTTTCAGGAGGGTTTGTACTCAGCATGGTCAAACCATATTGTCACTGCCCTGCTACCACAGCCACACTACTATTTGTACTCCCAGTAGCTCTCCTTGAGCTACTGGAGTATGTGTACTTGGGCAGGGAATCACACGCCGAGCTCATAGTGTAGAATAGCCTATGTAGATAAGGCAGGTGAAGGATAGGAGAAAAGAAGTAGCACAGAGAGGCTAAGAGACTTGCTCAAAGTCACAAAGGCTGGATCTACACTGACGGCGGCAAATTTGCCGCCATCAGATCAATTGCTCTGGATTGACTGAGCGGTCTGTGTAGCACAGCACAGTGTGGACGGCGTGTGGAGCAGACGCCGCAAAGTCAATGGGAGATACGCAAGTGTTTTAGGTCACTTGTGTATCTCCCGGCAACTGCTGCCGAATCCCAAAGATAAGTGTAGATTGGGCCAAAGAAAGTCTGTATTTGAGAAAGGAAGAGAACCCAGAGCTCTTGAGTCTCAGTCCAGTGTGTTAGCCACATGACTTTCCTCTCCATGCTATAATGGTTCTATAATCCTTTGGTATGGCTTGCATGTTCTTGCTGTGTCTATGGCCAGTGTTCTTTGTTCTCATTGCATATGACTTTTTCATCCCTTATGTGCTTTATGTTTATGTTGCCTTGTGCCTATCACACGTCCCTTTTATCTTTATTTCTGTGCTTCTCTCGTGTCCCTTTTGGGTCCATTCTGTGTGGCTTTGAAAAAAAAATAGAATGTGGCTATCAAAGGTCTCTCATTCGTGACTGCTTCTTGTCGCCTGGTGTCAGTTTGGCTGGGTTCTTTTGCTGCTCTCAGGTGCTAAACATCATTTGTCTCTCTGGAGCATATAGGGAAGAGGAACAAAAAAAGTGCAAAGTTGGGGCTAGTGAAGCTATTCGGCCTGGGCTCAGACCTCACACTCAGTGTCCCTCTTCCCTTGTTGCTTGTTC
The DNA here is from genome assembly GCA_007922155.1 of Mesoclemmys tuberculata. Taxonomy (NCBI): domain Eukaryota; kingdom Metazoa; phylum Chordata; order Testudines; family Chelidae; genus Mesoclemmys; species Mesoclemmys tuberculata. The sequence continues at coordinate 82,575,599 of ML675616.1, read as the reverse complement.
TCTGTGACTCCAATGGTTGGCATGAGTTGAAGGTTCCCCAGGCCAGACCTTCTTGGTACTTTCAGACCAGGATGAGTGTGTTAATTGATTGGTCAGCACATGGAACAAGTGACTGAGGTTGTCCTTCCTCATGACTCAGGGTCTCTTGTATGTGCAACGAAACAGACTTGCCAAGGCAAAGGGTGATGATTACCATCAAACCAGAGAGTGGGGAGAGGGGAGATTGGGAAGGGGAAGGAATAGAAAAAGAAAGAAAGGAAAAGGAAAGTGGAAAGAGAATAGAAGGAAAAAGGGGAGAGTGAGTTGTGAAAGTAGAAGAGAGGAAGAAGGACATGAAGGATGGAAGGGAGGAATGGGGAGAAAGATGCAAAGAGGCGTGAAACAGGCAGATGGAGAGAAAGCAGCACAGGGATAAGAAGGGGAGAAAACTGCAGCAAGAGGGATTGAGGCAGAGCCACAGTGGAGAGAAAATCTGAAACAACAGATGCCTGTTACTTTAACAAATATCATATTGATTCTGACAGCTGAAACGCACAGGGCAAAAACTGTGTCTTGCCTCTGCCCACCTTTTCCTTTTTCTGTTTTCACCCTTCGTTGCCCTCTCTGCTTCTCAAAATGACTAAATGGCTCCTTCCTGGGCATATAAAGCACAGGAAGAATTGAAGTAACTTTCCTTGACGAGAGCCGCTGGCCCTGCCTTGGAGATGTCACAACGGATTTTTTATGCACCACCCCAAACCCCCACTAATTAATGCTGCATGCCTGAGAAGTCATGTCAACTGCTTTCTGGATAGGGATCTGAAAGCCAATCTCAGCAAGAAGGGGGGGAGTGTCAGACAGTCCTTTGCATGAGGCTTTCCTGTCTTAACTCCTTTCATTCCCACTATTTTAGTAACTGGGAGTTCCCTTTCAGGCAGCATCTCCATCCTTCACAGCCCCTATAGCAACCCTCCATGCCAGCCAGTGTTTCCACCTGGTTCCCTACAGTGACTTCCCTGCAGCCAGTGATTCCACCCCATTCCCTACAGCAGCCCTTCCCACAGCTGGCACACCCGCTCTGTTCCCTGCTATGACCCCCCACAACCAGCGCTCCTGCCCCATTCCCTCCAGCAACTCCCCCCACAGCCAGTGTTCCCTCTCCTTTCCCTCCAGGGACTCCCCCACAGCCAGCACTCCCGCCCCGTTCCCTCCAGTGACTCCTGTTGAGAGTGGCTTGAACTGGAAGTAGCTATGACTTCCTACGACTTGAGCAGTCCTTTGCCATTCCTCACAGTGACCATTCACTATTCTTTTACCCCCATACACCTATCTGGGATGATAATCGTTTTTAGGGGTAGCATTGTTCCCCCTCCCTTTCAGAGAAGTTTCTCTCAGGAAACCTTGAAGGGGAATGTAGTTACTGGGTGGAAAAGAATTACCATATAAATTCAATTATCTTGACAGCTCTCTGCTCAAACACCGTCACAGCTCAGGGGTTTCCCACTGATTTAGTAGTAGTTCCAGCTCCCTAATCCCTTCCTGCACTCACCCACCCACAACCAAGGCCATGGAACATCTGCTCACTGCGGAGGTGAGTTGCCGTGTACTTGAGGAGGAGGATGGAGGGGGAGAGTGTTCCAATCCTGGTACAGGTTTTGCTGGGCCATGGCTTTGCTTGATTGTCTCTGGGCATGAAGACACCAGCAGCAATTACAATAAAACAACAGAAAGAGAGAGAGCAAGATGCCGAGAGAAGCTAAATTGGTATATATGATCAGGCCTGTGCTTTCTTCTCAAGCTGGTCCGTGACAATGGGCAGCTTAGGGAGAAGATGTTGGATGTTTTCGTTGGCCTTAACGTGGCCCTGCTCTAGTTAGATTGTAACCGCTACAGCATATTGTGATCAATATGGTTTCCCAAACTCTTTCTGATAGCTGGTGGCAAGTGATGGGTCCACACCCCAAAGTTCAGATGCAGACCCAACCTTCCCCTTGTTCAGATCCAAAGTTTTAGGTGCTAGCTGTGAGGTTCTGATCCAGCTTCAGATTTCCAACCTTTCTTCAAATGCATAGGAGTCATTGGATCCAGGATAATTATTCAGGCCCATTATAGAGATGGGTATTTGAATTCAAACTTCACAGCTGGCCCCTTCCCCTGAGTTTTGGTCTAGTGTATGATGTGGAGGTTCAGGGGGTCCACATTATATCTGATGTCTCTTATCTGGGCAGAGTGGGCATAACCAATTAGGAGGGGCCTGTTATCATCCAGTGCCTCTGTCTCTTATCTGGGCAGGGTGGGCATAACCAATTAGGAGGGACCCGTTATCATCCAGTGCCGGTGTGCATGAACGTCCTGCATGTTGCCACAGCCCAGGCTATAACTGAGAATCTTCTTGAGAAACGGTAGGTGTCAGTTTTATCAGGTGAGCTGAAACCCCTGGCCAAACAGGTAGACGCTGAACTCATCTCTATTAGAAGTTGCTCTCTGCAAAACCCAGGAGGGTCAGGCTTTCTCCCAAAAGAATAATCGCCTCCCTTTCCTGGGAGCAAGTTGTTCTTTTCTGTTTCACCTGGCACTGAGACTGACTCTTCCAGGATCTTTCAGCCACGCACAGCTATAGCGTAAGAAATCCAGAGCCGCCTGGGACTTCACATGCTGACACTATGCCACTGGGAATTTGCCAACTACAAGGCCCTCTGACCCTCCTGCTCCAAACCCACAGGCCCATACCACTTCAGCTAGTGGGGGATCTCACTTGTAGCACGGTAGCTGACAAGTGCTGATTCTATCCAGTACAGGGAAGTAGAGTGCATGTACCCAGCAGTGAGTTTGTTACAAGATTGTGCTCTCTGCTGTGTTTATGCACTGTGAGAGCAATTGGGTCTTTGATGTAGGGACGTGTAGTTCAGCAGAGGCCCCCTTTCCAAATTACAAGGTTTTATATTAGGATCCTTTGCTTGCGTGATACCCGCTTGAGAGAATTGGTTTCAGATCGTTCTGCCCTGTGTCAGATAGGAAACCGCTTGTTTTCACAGCTCTCCTCCCTCCACATCACACATCTCCAGAGGGGATACAGCTGACAGTGTCCTCATGGTTGCAGTGGTGTTGTAGCCCAGGCGTTGGTCCCAGGATCTGAGAGGGGCCAGGTGACCAATTTCTGTTGGTGAAAGAGGCAAGCTTTTGAGCTACAAGTAGAGCTCTGTGTAAGCTTAAAAGCTTGTCTCTCTCAACAGAAGTTGATCCAATAAAAGATACTACCTCACCCACCTTGTCTCTCTAGTGTACTCTTTGGAAGTGGAAGAGAAGAATGTCTGCAAGTGTATAACTCTGTATATGAGTGTGGAGACCATGTCTTTGTGTGCATGCTTGCATGTCTACATGCACATATGCAAGTGTGTGTGTGTATTGCTGTGTACCCTTCCCCAACTGCTGTTCACATCTTCATCCCCTGTCCATCACTCATGCTTTCTGTGAGCAGCCTGTCTCCCCCTTTTTTTTAATATGAGCACGAATATTTTGATTATCTGCACAAAATCCCTTCTCTCTCTCTCTCATTGTTCACTGCTTGTGGAGCTGACAGCTCCAGGGGGATAGATCATTTCAGGAAAAGAATTATTTCACTCAATTACTCTAAAAGTGTGAGAGAGAACAGAGCGGTAGGAAAAAGAGAGAGAAAGAAAGACAGAGAGAGAGAAAATAATCACAACACCTCGACAGGTTTACCCCATTGTGTCTGAAAATCTATCACTCCGACAGGTCCCTTTGTGAAAGGTTTAGATAGACAACTAGACACATGCTCTTCATGTCCTTTGAGGACGGGAGTGAGGTAATGGACTGGAGGGCTCAATCCTTGGGCTCCGGTGCCCAGAGGGCTAGAGGGGTCACAGTACTGAAAATAATTGAGACAGAGCAACTTGGTATTTTAATATAAAATGGATTTGGTGCTGATGAAAGGTGATGAATGGATAGCCCTGAGGACCAAAGGCCTCTATATATGACAAGTACAGCATGTTAAGCAAGCATTTCTGGATTTGGAGTAGACACAGCAGCAATAGAAAGAAGAAGAGTCTCCTATCCGTTTCCTGTGCACTCACAAACAGCAAGAGAGTGCCATTTTTTCATGGCCTTGTGGTTAATGTCAAGGCGAGGGATTCCGGGTTCCATTCCTGACTCTGCCATTGACTCAGTGTGCATCCTGAGGCAAGTCACTTTCCTGCTCTGTGCCTCCGTTTTCCTTTGTGCAAATTGGGAGTAACAATGCTTGCCTACTGCCCAGAGGTGTCGTGAGCCAAAATTCATTAATCTGTATAAAGTGCTTTAAGAGCCTCATACACTAGGTGCCTTATCAAGGCTAAGATTCCTCTCCTCCCTACTGATTAAGAAAAAAAAGAATGTTTCCTTAATGTTTGTCTGACTGGCAGAGGTGGGTTAAAGCCAATGCATTACTCATAGCTGCTCAGTTGTCGAGGTTATTTGGGGAGAGGTTTCACTACGTAGGTTGCAAGGTTAAAAAATCCCAGCTCCTGTATATATATCATAAAATAAGGACATTCCCCTTAGGCTGGTATCCAACAGGAGCAACATGCAGCTGAAATGTGATGGCTCCTGCTAATCGTGGGCCCTATGCAGTGCGATAAGGATTCTTGATAAGACCCTTGCAATGGGAACTCAGGGATGTATATGGCACTGTAAGTCCTGCTGCACCAGCTGGGAAGGGCGAGGGGCTGCTGTGCTCCAGAGTGTTCAGCTGCCAGTGGAGTCTCACCCCTCTCTCTGCAGGGGTTACCTGTGGGGCCTGTACTGTTCTGCCACCATCCCCTTTTCCATTCTTGCGTGGCCCTTTCCCATTGTGACAGTTGCCACAGGTATGTATCAGGCTGGGGTCATTGCAGCCTGCTGAGTTGGATCCTGATGGATTGTCACGGCTGTTCTCTCTCATTTCCATTCCTTGGATTTCTGGGGACTTGAGTTCTGCTCTTGTAGAGCTCTTGGGGACTCCAGCTCTGTTCTTGTGGCTCCCAGGGACTCAAACTCCACTCTCAGGACTTTATGCTGTTGCCAGAAACGCTTGCATAAAAATGCCCCCCGTGATTTGTAAAGCCAGTTGTCATTCATTTCCTATGTCTCTCCAGCCTCAGTGGGCTGCACATTAGCATAATGTGCATTAGCATATCAACGTGCAAGGGGCTCATCGGTGCCTCTTGTTTTTAATGCTTTCCCCGCAAGCCTAATGGAAAAGCACTGACACTTTGAAAGGTTTTTGCACTGCACCGTGGGTGTGAACAGGCCTGCCAGCTCATATCAGTCACCTCTCACTTCGTTCTCCTGGTGTCATACCTGTGTCTCAAACTAGGTATTGGGTTGTTTTAAACTCACTCTCTGTCTCTCCTTTTGCAGGATGGTGGAATATTCCCTGGACCTCCAAAACATTAACTTGTCTGCGATCCGTACTGTCCGTGTCCTGAGGCCCCTCAAAGCCATCAACCGTGTGCCTAGTAAGTTGTTCCTCCCTCTCGCAGGCACCCCATTTCATCTGTGCTTCGCCGTTGTCTGTGCTGTTTTTAGCTATTGCTCTGCTTCTGTGTCTGGGAGCTCTTCCCCCATCGATTGTTCTGCCCTGTGCCTCCAGGTAGCTGGACTGACCTTTTAACCCTATAAGACATGTATGTAGGTCTCTGTACGTGTGGATCGCCAAAACCATGGCCCCTAGATTCCAGGCCCAACTGGTGGGCCATTGGATGGCTCAAGAACTTGAAAATAGGTTTGGGGTACTTGGCTACAGTGACTCGGGCGGGGAGGGCTAATCTGGCTCCAGTTTGTTTGTGAGTGTCAAATAGCTCAGGGATGTTGGGAGAATGGGATACAGAGCCATTTGTTCCAATCCAGATGTAGGTTAGGTTCCTATGTACCTGAGCTGCTCAGTCTAACCCTTCATTTTGTCTCCAACTACTCCCTGCTCCCCACCCCCAAAAACCTCTTCTCAAAGGGCAGTGCAAAAACTGCCCGGATGGGTTGTGAGAAGTGGGTGACCAGTGAGACTATTCTGTCTATAGGGCCCAGCTGATGACCAAAGTGCTAGAGCTGGGAGCTGGCAACAAAACAAGACATTTTTCTCTCTCTCATAAGACTATGGAAAGGGTGAGATTGCTTGTAGAGTCATGGACAGGTGTGTGGCATGGGGAGGGTGGTGGATGAACAGTGAGATCAAGTGGGAGCAGGGCGTGAGGGGGTAGATTTCCCTTCTAGATGATTCTTCAGTTTCCTCTCATTTAAAAATATACCAGCCCAGCTCACGTGGGGGTGGACAACAACGGCCACATTTTATCTATTCCTCACTGTGCGCTTTCTCCTTCTCCTCTTGTCCTGGTTCCCACCTCTGCAGCTCTGTGTCTATGCAGCATGTATGAGTCAGGGTTGTGAGCTCCACTGGGGATTGAGCTGTCAGGATCTGATGGGCTGAGCCTGAACCTGGCAACACAAGCAGCTCTTTGCAGCTCCCTGGCCAGCGAAACAGCTTTCCTGCTGGTTTGGCTTGGATCCAAGAAACGGACCCACCTTGGTCTTTTCACTGCGGAGGGAAGGGGGTGAGGAGGGATACCACACACACGATCCAGCCATGTATCCGCAGTGCTCATATGACACCTCTCTTTTTCCTTCTTTCCCCTGTAACCGTAGCCACTGCAGCCAATGGAGACTGAACCCTGCCATGTGACAGGTATATTCGTTTGTAACCCTGCCCCATCTCATGTGGCAGAGGCTGGGAAACAGAGGCTACTCTCTTACCTTCATGTCACTTCTTTATTACTTTCCCCCTCTCTTCTTTTCCCTTTTCCTTCTTCCTCTGCATCTCTGCTTTCCCAGTTCCGTGTTGATGACTCTAGAGCACAGGAAGGTAGACAGCAATTGCCAGTGTCACCATAGGAAGTATCTGGTGTATATGGGACAGGTATCACTGTGGTTATAACAGGGGAGCGGATTTGATGCAGTGGACCAATTTCATGCCATTGCAGTCAGTGGAGTTACACCAGCAATGAATGTGGCCCACTGTGTCTGTTTGGTAATACTGCTTGTTATACCCTACTGAGAGAAAATATGTATGGCATTGTGACACCTTCAGCGTTTCTTCCATTTTTCCCAAAGTTTTATACTGAGTTTTTCTTCCTTATCACATAACAAAAAGTCTCTTTCCTCTTCCCCCTTTAATGTCCCCTGCGTCCACTTTTATCAGGCTATTGGCAATGACCAAGACCTCGTTAAGCCTCTCCCACTATGCTGAGGCCAATCCCATTCCATACCTCAGCAGCTTCATTCATTCCCTACCCCAGAGCTGAGGGGAAGCTTATTACAGGTGGGAACTGGCTAAAAACGAAATGAAAGAAACTAGGTTGACTTGGCTGTCTCCTGAGAATGTTTGCCAAGGAAATTTTAATTATCAGGTCCCAGCAGTAAAAACAAAGCTAGATGGATCAAAATGAAGCCCTGCATTTTTATCTCCCGTTTACCAGTGTGAATCAGGAGAAACTTGACTAGAATCAATGCAGTTATACCTGGGGAAAAAACAGTGAGCTCAGAATCAGGCCCACAAAGGCTAGATTCAGAGATTTTAAAGCCAGAAGGGACCATTGCAATAATCTAATCTGACCTCCTGCATAACACAGGCCATATAGTTTCATCCAGTTATCCCTTTGTAGAGTTCAATAACTCGCCATACAGCCACCTCCAGGCGTTTCTTCACAACACAGGTCCCTCTTCTAAATTCCACTTCTCTCCACTACAGTAGTGTACTGTGTAGAACTAATATTGTTTTAGTTTCTATTCTGCTATCGTACATTTATATCTCTATCTGTCTATATAAATAAATGGTTATATGTGCAGTAGTTCTGGATGAAGAGGCACTTTCATTATTAAATGAAAAAATAAATTCTCTTGGATAGGAACACTGTCCTGTGGACTGAAAACTGGCTGAAAGGCTGTAAACAGAGGCTAATGATAAATGGGAATGTGCTGAGCTGGAAGCAAGTGTCTAGTGAGGTACAGCAAATATCACCGATACACCCTTTTGTCAGAAATCTTATTGAATGTCTTTTTAAAATTCTTCATTAATGATCTGGAAGAAGGAGCAAAGCACAGTAAGGAGATTTGCAGATGATAGTAAAACTGGAGGAGTTGCAGACACTAGGTAGAATAGAAAAATAATACAAAGGGATGGGGAGAGAGTAAAAACATGGGCAGAAAATAACAAAAGGAGAAAATTGGGGAGGAGGGAAAGGAATGATCTGAAACAGCAGTATTCAGTGTAAGGGAAGAGGAATTTGAGAGATAGCAATGATGAGTTAGACACTGAGCCACACTTTCAAAAGAGCTTAATGCCACATTTAGGGAACTAAATAGGGGCCAGACTTTCAAAAGAGCTCGGCACCCAGTGTGCACCTAGTGGGCTGAGCTCTGTTGAAGTTCTGGCTGTGTATTTTGGTGCCTCCCAGAGAGCTGAGATCTTTTGCAACTCTCTTCCCAGCCTTGAGTGCTGCACTCTCCTGAAAATTCTTGCCCGTAGGAGTGAGAGTAGCCAGCAAATACAAGATGAGTTTGCAGTGTGCAGAGGCAGCACACAAGGCTGTAATAACTTTGGACTTCGTAGGCAAAGGTCGCCTCAGTGCAGGAAGAAACTGCCCATGAGTGGTAGAAACTGCCCATGAGTAAATCTAGGTAGGAAATTAGAAGGTTTCGAACCATCAAAGTAGTAAGATTCTGGACCAGCCCTCCCATCGGAGTACTGGGGCAAGCAACTTAACCAGTCTTAAAATGGATTTTGATATGTTTATGAATGGGATTGTATGATGGGTTGCCTGCGATAGCAGGAAAGTGGACTCAGTGACCAAGGGGGTCTCTTCCAGTCCGGTGTTCCTAATATTCCCTCTCTACATGGCCTTATCTAGAACATTGTTTTCAAATCATGGCACTGTACTACCAGAACATATTGGAAGGAATTCGTAGAAGAGCAATCATAATGATCAGGAAACTGGAAAGATTTGATTGACGAGGGAAGATTTTAAAAAAGCTAAACAGGTCTAGCTGGCCTAAACGAGATCTAAAGGAGACGGACATGATAATCCACAAATAATTGATGCATGTAAACATGGGAGATGGATTTTTGTGTGTGCTACATAGGCTATAACTTAGCATAATGGGATGAAATTATTAAAGAGGAAATTTATAATGAATAACGGGAAGAACTTCCTTATACTGAGATCTGGTGAGCCATGGAATAATCTCTCAAGGGAAGTGGTGGAAGCCCTGTGGGTTGCACATGACAGATAGAAGTATATAAAATAATGAATTGTGCAGACAACGTAGATCCCTGAGTCTTAACACAAGAACCAGGGATGATGAAATTAATGAACAATGAAATTAAAAGGAATTACTTTTTTCACACAATGTCTAATTAGACCATGGAATTCACTGCCACAGAAAGTCTTTGAGGCCAAAACTTAGCAAGGTTCAAGAGGAGCTGAGACATTTGTATGGATGTCAAGAATATCCAGAGTTATCATTGTTAATGCTAGTGTAAATTTTGGAAGAGATATTAAAGTTCATGATTCAGGGTTTGAACCAGTCTCTAAATTACTGGGCATTAGGAAGTTTCTTGTACCTTCATCTGCATTATTTGGTGCTGGCCACTGTCAGAGACAGGATACTGAACTAGATGGACCCATGGTCAGATCTAGTCTGGCAACTCCTACGTAATTTTTAAATTAGACTGGACAAAATATTAGAAGCCCTGTTTTTATAATACTGTATGTCTCACCCGTGCATTAGCATTCATGCTTATCTCTCTCATTCCTGCCTTTAGCCTCATGAGTGCTGCCTTTCAGGGTTTTGTCTGCAGGTGCATGAAGCAGGAGTGATAAATGGTGGTGATTCTATCACCATTTGATTTAATTCAATAACGTTGTATTGGCGTGACAAGCTACTCAAGCTGCCAAAGTGTAAGGAGGAGAAAGACCCTTCAGGTCTCTGTCCAAGGTAGTTACAATCTGCTCACAGCAGGTCTTCACACTGGGTTTGGGGTATTCGTCCACATCCTTTTGTTATTTTTGTCCATTTCTGATTCAGCGGTAGGTTGCTATATAAAAAGTCATCTCTGCCCGGTCTCTTTTCTTCCCAGCCTCTCACAGTAATGCAGTTTTTCCTCATTGCTTTTTAATGGAAAGTCTTTAATCATTTCTGATAATTTTAGGAAATATCTCTTACTCCATCATATTTTTGACATTGGAGCACAAAATGTCTCTTCAATTCACTCTCTCTGCTGTCACATTGGTTGCATGGTCCTTTTGCACTATATTTTGTGTCTCCCAGTCTCCACCTCAAATTGATGGTCACTGATTCTTAATTTGGAAAGAGTCATCACAGATTGCACAGAGGTGAGGGGATCTGCTAAAGGGAAGCTTCTTTGGTGGGATCTGTAGTAGACTGTTGCATAGCAACTTTGTTGAATAGGAAGCATATGTGTCTAGTAATATATAGTATATGAGTGTAGGAATATGTTGAGGAGGGTTCTATATACATGTGAAATATAGTGGCCTATTATTGTTTGGAGTTTTGTGGGAAAAGAGATTTCCATTCCATGGGGGATTCTGTGATTTCTAGATTTGTTTCAATCTGAACTGGAATGAAAACAAAAAAATTCACATTTTCCCTTAAAACAAAATGTCTTCCCTCCCCCCCACACAAGAAAATCATTTTGGCTCAATCAAAACATTTCTTTTTGATTGTGACATTTGTAAATTTTTTTAGTAAAATTAAAATAAAAAAACCTTTTGGAATGAAAAATCAAGAGGGTCTGAAAACATTGAAACAGACTGTTTTGACCTTATTGAAATGTTTTATTATTTTTCAAAACAATTTCCAAAATGAAATTTGATTGAAATTGATACATTCCTGTGGGAAGTTGGGTTTTTGATAAAATGGCATTAAAATGTTCCACTAGAAAATTTTCCACCAGCTCTGATTTTGTTGTTGTTGTTATTATTATTCATTTATATTGCAGTAGCACTTAGGAGCCAGCCAGGTCAGGTTCCTATGCTTTTCAATTGCCAATCTCAAAGGTTTCCAAAAGTATATTAGTACTACCATCCTCTTGTTACAGAGCGGGTGACTGAGGCCCAGTGAGTCACCAGCAGAGTCAGGAATAGAACTGACATCTCCTGATTCGCTGTCCTATGTTCAACCCACTAGACCAAAACAATTATATAAAAATAATCCCAAGCAGCTGAATCCTGGGGTGGCAAGAACAAAGCAGTTCAATATTTACTTGCCTGCCTTATATCTGTATTCCACACCTCGATGTTTGGTGCCATATCAATGCTTAGGAGAGAGAGATTTACGTGGATGTAAACCCCACTTGCAGCACTGAGGAGAAAAGATGGCTTTTGATGCCTCTCCAACGTGTTTTTGAGGAACTAATTTCACTGGAGAGTGTATGTGAAATTAGCTTCTGATACGGAGATGTATTAGATTGTGGAACAATCGGTTTTAAAACTAGAATAGAATCTGTCCTGCAGGGAACAGTCCTACCCTGGCTGGGGATGTAATAGGTCTTTTCCATTTCAGCTTCTGAAATTCCACTATAAGCTCCTTGTTTCAGATACTTTTAACTTTCTGGAAAAAAAATTACTCTTATTTGTCCTCTGTCCAATGGTGACTTATTTTTGGAAAATGTAACATTCCATTTGACCATTTCTGAACCTTATTTTCATATTTCACGTGGGATTTTTGTGCATAGAAAAGCCAGATTTTTTCTCCCAAAATGTCGAAGTTGCCATGCACTAAGTTTTCTGTTGTTGTTAATAAATGTCTGTGGAGCACTATAGGTGTACATGTCCCATACACATACAAAAAATAGCTTTTCATCAGTAGATCTCAAAGCAAAAAAACAAAAGGCAAGGGATAGCCCTGAGGCACTTACAATCCAAGGACCATATTATCACTTGCTTTCTGTGCCTCTTCACTAAAGGTATGGGGCATAAGAGCCATCCTTATTTCTCTGCATGGGCTACCTGCATCGCCAGTCCATAATCAGGGGAGCGAACAGGGTCCATGGAGCTGTGATTCTGTGCCCCATGGAATTGGGTAGGGAATGGGTGAAGAGAAGTTAGGAGGAGGCAGAGCCTCGGCTTTACCTAAAATGCTGGTCAGTGGAGCTGAGCCAGAGCAGGGGGATGACATCTGTGCCTGCTATGGGCCAGTAGAAGATGGCTTTCCCTTGAGATCAAGGGGAGATCAGAAAAGGAATTGTAACTCAGAGTCACAGTTCCTTCCATAGACTGCTCCTGGACAACACAGGTATTTGTCACCCTTTTTTCTGTGGCTAAGGAACAATGCTTTAATGTAGCTCTAAATCAGACAAGCACCTACAGCATATGGGAGAACAATACAAAGAGAAGATGGAGAGTTTACAGGGCAGTATGGAGTTCAGTGCTGGTAACTGCAGTAAAAGCAGTGGGTCAGAAGCAAGGATTCCTGAGAGAAAAGTGGATATGGTTGTTAGACAAGAAGCGAGAGGCCATTCCTGCCCTCAGGGTGGTGTGATGGACGATGTGACATTGATCTTGGAAGAAGAGTGGGAGGAAAGTGGTGGGGGTGAGGTTTGGGAAGAAGAGGAAATGCAAGCAGAGAGGGGGCCAAGTGCCAGTGGGAAGAAAGTTCATTCCCAATCAAATAACTAAGTGAGAAGGGTTTGGAAAACCAATATTTACCACTACCTTTTTAATAAACTTGTTGTGGTGTAGCGTTTCAGATAGACGTCTGGATTCCGGAATTCCTCATTGAAATAAATGCAGCTCTTTGCCCAAGCCTGGTGCTGTCACACTTATCCATTCAAATAAAAATGTAATGCACTGGCATTTATTTAAATGAGCGATCCATCAAAATATTTTTTTAAACAAAAATTAAATTGAACTCTGAAACGTAGGTCAATGCAGTATGATGGCAGAGATTTTAGATCCATGGGAGTCAGGGAATTCCAAAGTTAAAATTCCAACAACACTGGTAACATTACCACACTGCACAAGTGGGAACAAATTTCAAAAGAGCTCAGCTCCCTTTTAAGCTCATAAACAGCGCCAGTGTGAGAAGATGTAAAGGTGCTCCAGCAGGTAGGGGCTTACTGGGTTCCCGTATGTCATGTGGCCAATTTGGGCAGAACTATAAAAGAAAAAGGGAAGCTGGTACAAAGAAGCTATCATAGGGGAAGGATGTGACTGCTCTCCTACCAGCTGGCTGAAGCTGGAAAGGCCTCTGCTAGTTATTACCCAGTAATTTTGAGTTGATTTGTTTTGGTTGCAGTATTGCCAAATGCAAGAATTCAAAACTCATGCCCTCAAAAATCATGAGATTGGCTTAGAAATCATGAGAGTTTTAAAAAAATAGTAAGTGTGGGGTTCTTTTTATTTACAATATGGTTTTTGAACCTTTGGAACTGGGTCCTGTTTTTAATCTTTTCTCTGCAACTGTTAGGGCTAGAAGCTTTTTTTTTTGTCCTGCATTCACAAGGCTGGGGCTTTATACCAAATATCACAAGACTTGCAATAAAATCACAAGAGTCAGAAACACTGTGGTGTTGGGTTTTGGCTTTGGAAATAACGGAAGCCCTGAAGAAAGGGATGTGATAGGGCCTTAATTGATCTTACCTTTTCCTTGTAAAGCCACGATAACCAAATTGGCCATGTGACTGGCAGAATTTTTGAAAGTGCTCAGAACACAGCAGCTCTCATTGTGGTATTTATGGCCAGATTTTCAAAAAAAAGCTAAGTACCTGACATGCTGAGCGCTCTTGAAAATTTGGCTGCTTGTTTTGCACCCTACATGGAAGCTGAGATGTCTGGAAAAATCCAGCTCATAGGAGCTACAGAGTGGTGGATACCATGGCAATATGTGTAATAATGACAATATAATGTGGTGTAGAAATAATGCAGCGTACGGTAATGCAAGTTACTGTGTATGTCTGGGTGGGCCAAGCTACAACCGTAATCTTGAATTTTTTTATCTTTCTCCAGTTGGGCCTGGCTGTCCTCTCAGGGTATGTCTACACTGCAATCAAAGGTGTGACTGCAGCTCCCACTTTGATCTAGCTAATGTGAACAACATTAGCAATGATCTGCTGCGGCTCAAGGGCATACCCAGCGTTCTGGGCAGGCTCTCACAGCCCATGCTGTGTCCTATGTTGCTCCGGCTTCACTGCTCTTGTTATTCAAATGTGCTAGACCAAAGCTAGGTTAGGTATCTGCAAACATGCTGCAGTCGTGCCTTTGGCTGCAGCATAAACCTACGCTCAGGCCTGCACGAGAATGTAAATGCAATGGCTTTTGGAGGGGCACGTTCTGTGCCCTTGCCGCAGCCCCAGGCCGGAGGAGCTCTGTGCCCCCTGCCACGGAGAAGCTGTCAGCCCGAGGGTGAAGGCGCTTGCTCTCCGTGCCGTGGCCCCAGGGCTAGAGGAGCTCTCTGCCCTAGCTGCGGCTCCAAGGCTGAAGGAGTTCTATGCCCCCGATGATTTTTGTCCCCTGCTTGCCCCCCGTTGTGCGTGCCCTACACATGCTCAGTTTCATAGCACAGTAGCTTTGTTGCCTCTGTTAGAATTACACCTGATTCGTGCCAGTGCTAATGAGCGAATCCGTCCCATTCAATCTTAACCGTGGAGTTGCTTTAACACAGTTTTATGTCATTCTTTATTACGTGTACAACACCGTAGGCGTGTATGGCACTTTCCAGGCAAATGGAAAGGACAGCTCCCTGCCCTGAAGGGTTTGCAGGCTAAACAAGCACATCCTGCAAACACTTAGGTTACGTCTACACTGCAATAAAAGACATGCAGCACAGCCATGGCTGGCCAAAGTCAGCTGACTCGAGCTCACAAGACTTGGACTATGGGGCTATAAAATTGCTGTGTAGACATTTGGGCTCAGGTTTGAGCCCAGGCTGAGAGATCCCATGCAGGGGAGGGTCTCAGAGGCCAGGCTTTAGCCCAAGCTTAAATGCTTTCACTGAAATTTTTAGCCTTGCAGTTGTCCCAGGCTTTGAGACTCTACACCATGGGTTTTTTATCACAGTGTAGACGTACCCTTACACACCTGAAACTTGATGCAGAGCTCATCGGAATCAGTGCAAAGATTCCTCTTGACTTCAGTGGGCTTTGGAACAGGCCCCTGCTTAACTTTGTGTATATAAGTAGTCGAACTGAATTCAAGTCACTCACGTGTGTTAGTACTTGCAGGATCGGGGCCTCAGTTGGGGTATGTCTACCCATGGTGCTGGGGGGAGAGGCATTCCCAGCTTAAGAAGACTTGCTCACGCTACCTGTCTTTGAGCTAGTGCACTAACAATAGAGTGTAACCATGGCAGTGTAAGTAGCAGGATGGGCTAGCCACCGGAGTATGTTCCTAGGGTCTCTGTGGGACATGTACTCTCGGTGGCTAGCCCATCTTGAATGTTTTAGTTTTCATTCCTAATTGGGTCAGAACTAAACTGACGTATCAAAATCTTCAGCGTCTCCAGTCCTGACCCTTTGTGCTCCTTAAAGATCCCATGGCCTTATTTGAGAGGCAAGCGTGCCTAACTCTGTGCCGCAACCACCTGGCAATTGGAGCGATTCTGATTGCCTACTCCTCCCATGGTTCATCGTTTCAGTTTGGATACAGTTTTCTTCTCTTCCCGTTCTAAACCCGTGCGCAGTTTTACTGTGAATGGCTTCACCCAGAGGATGCTGCTTTTTGGCAGAAGACAAAGGGATGCCTGCGTGTAAAGATTGCACGGTCAGTTAGTCAAAGTTTCGAAATGAGGTGGGATGAATTCTGATGAGAGGTGCTATTTAAATATAAGTTCATTATCATTATACCTTCAGTTCTTGGCCTTCCCCTGCTCTGGTATGCTGCCTGTATTACTCGGAGTCACAGCCTCTGCGATCTGTTCCCTGAAGAACACTCATGTCACACTATGCTGCTAGTCACCCGCACAGCCCAGGCAGCTGCTGAGCGCCAGCACCGTTCAGTGCAGAGCTAGGAGTGAGCTGGTGTATGTTGATGTGGCATATGAATGCTGACCCAGAATCAGTGCCAGCGCACGTCAGCACTTTGGCCTTGGTCCAGTGAAACTTTCCCACCATACTCATGCGCCATTATGGGTGTATCTGAGGAGTGGGCTACGTGCAGCTGCCTCCTTGTGCTCCAGCTGTCTAGCAAAGATTGTGTGGTCTCCTTGTTCCCATGCACCCCAGCAGAAATGAAGAGAGTGTGGCAACTTGTGTGACTGAAATTGCTGGGGAGAGAAGCACTTGGTGGGCACTGGAGGCCAACTCAGGAGAGAGGTGAAAAGGAAAAGCCAAGACCTGTCTGCTTCCCCTGGGGATCTCATAACACTTCCTCATGGCTAGCCCCATTCCTTTCCCTGATTTAAATCCATGCCTAGTCAGCAACTTCCTCTGGCTACCTATAGGAAGGGGTCCTATCCAGTTGCCTTTAGGGCCCAGCTGTGGCTCCCCACAATCCCCAGCCTCGGCTTATCTTGGAAGGGTCTAATTTTCCCCTCTGCCACACAGTGCTGAGGCTGGCACCATCTCCTGAAGGCCTTTGGAGAAGGAAGCAGGTGGGCCAGACTCAGGGAGGAGTGACATCACAATGCGCTTTCCAGTCTGCGCAGCGAGTGGGCAGGGGAGGCGGGTGGCACCGCAGCCTGTCAGGAGAAGGCATGGGAGTGTTGAGCAGCAGTGAAGGACAGAAGGAGAAAGACTGAAGGGTTCATGAAGAGGAAGCTGGTGGTTTGCAAGAGACTGTGGAGATTCAGAGAGGAGGTTCACCAGAGTCATCACGTGAGGGGTGCAGCTGGGCAGAAGTCAGGGGGTGGAGAGGGAGCTGTATCCACATGAAGGCAGCGGGGAGAGGGCAGGACGGGAATGGATAGAAAGCTGACAAACAGAGGGAGTGTACAGCACCAATCCTGCTTTTCTTCCAATTCAAATACAGTTTTTGTAGTGCCTTATCACTGGGGAATCTGGACACCTTTCCTCAGCAGACCATTGTGACTGAGAGGAAAGCATAAGGGTAACCAGGGCAGCAGTTACATTTTGGGCTATGAGAGGACACAGGAACATTGTACAGAATGAATTCTGAAAGGTCTTGGGAAACTGATTCTTCAATGTATTCCTTTCCAGCTGCTTCCTGTCCTCTTCGTTTAATTTTTTCCTGCCAATCTCTCTCCCCATTTACTTTACTCTCCGTGGTTTTCCCCCTCATTCTCTATTCCACTCTCTCCTTTGCTTCTCTTGTCAGGTCTGTCCCTCTCTCTCTTTCCTTGTCTGACTCTCCCTCCCTCTCATCCGTTGTCTTTCTGCCCATCTCCATTTGTCCTTTTCCATTGGCAGAGCAGAAGCCACACTGGCTCACAGCTAGGAGTGAATATGAAAGGGACAATGACCTTTTCTGTGGCAGCCTTTGAAAAACAGCCGTTCCCTGAGAAGAGAAAGGAAGAGGGGCTGGGCAGTCCAGAGAAAAAGGGGGAAGGGAGGGCATTAATGAAGCAACGCTCAGCAACCAAACAGGCTTCCAGGGCATCAAATATGAAAAGGTTTGTTCTTCAAGGGGAAGAAAAGCACAATGCATGAAATATTGATGAGTTCCAGGTGTAGGCTATGAAAGGCATCTCACTCTCCCCAATCACCCTCTCAGGGAGACTGGAGGGACATGGCTGTGTCTGCTGCAGGCACCCAAGGGAGGATTCTAGCTGAATGATGTGCCCCAGAAGACTGTGAAATGTTAGATAATATTCCTCTACCACCACCCACCTATACCCATGCCTCTGCAGACACACAAAGGGTGGAGAGTGGAAGAGCATGTCCAGTGCGTGTTCACCATCTGGGGCTACTCTTAGTGGGGTATCCCCAGGACTCCAACTCTGGGCAGAATGGAAACATCTCACTGACTTCAACATGGCAGTGCTCCATCAAACCAGGCAGGACACCATGCCATGAGAGCAGGAGGCAGGTAGAGGGGAGAGAAGGTTGCAAGAGAAGGAACCGTTCAAGAAAACAAAACAAAAATCCACTGACGAGCCAATATTTTGGGAAAGTAGCTGAATTCCCTCTTGGATTTGGGCAGAGCAACTCTGCTCTTTGCTCCAGAGGTGCCCCAGAGCCCTTTCTGACAAGCTTCTGTCAACTTCAGAGCGTCCTTGGTTCCCTCCAGACAGTTCCTGTCAACCCCAATTAGCTTGGCCGTCACAGCTGAAACCTTTTTGAGCGGAAACACCTGGCATGTGCCAACCCTTGGGAAAGCAGAACCATGGCGAGCAATCTAGAAAGAGGAAAGCAGGGGGCGTATGCTGTGATTTGCATGCTAAGCTAACAGAGCATGTGCAGAAGAGACTTCGTGCCCTTTAAACGAAGAAACTGAAGTCCAGTACATTTCTTTCCATGGCACTCATCACTTCAGGACCAAAACTGATGGAGGACATTGGACTGGTGGGAAAATTCTATTCTGCTCAGGTTCTTATACCTTCCCCATCACCGTGGTATCCGGGCACCTTCCAGTAATGCATGAATGGACATGACTAGCATCTGTAGAATCAAAAGGAGATGCGAGGTTTAAGGCAAGGGAGCCTTCTGTTTGTTCAGGATCCACTGGTTCAGACATGCCAGGTAGAAGGAAGTATAATTTTCAGTACTCATCTTAACAGTTTGATGGCCCAAACTACCAGTTTTAATTTTTGCTGAAGCCAAAGCAAATATCTTCTCCATCAGCATTTGGGACACAGGGTTCTGCAGGGCACCGGGATACATAATTTTGCTGATTCCAATTGCGATTGCAAAATCTGAAGTATAATTCAGTATAATTGTCTCATCTAGGCAATATGCCTCAACTGAATTTGCTCAAGTGTCCCCTCCTTCCCTGCCCCAGCGTGCATGGCAATTCACAGGGATGTCAGTGGGCTGGATTGATTTTTATGTGGTCTGCTCTTTGGTGGGAATTTTCAGAAATCGGAAACTAGATATAGTCTGTAGGGCTCCAGGTGTCATACGGTTAATTTAGGCACCCCCACCCTTTCCCAATCCGTAGGTTGATGCAGCTGTGCCACTGTAGAGCTTTAATGAAGACGCCCTAAACCGACGGGAGAGAGCTCTCCCATCAGCGTAGTTAATCCACCTCCCCGCGAGGTGGTAGCTATGTTGGCATGCAGGGGTGTGTGCAGGAATTTAAATTTGACCCCTTGTGGAGAGGCCTGTTCTGTGCCTTCTGGGAGGAACGTGCTCTCCACCGCCCCCTGGTCCTGGTAGGAGCTCGCTTTTCTCTCCCTCCTTCCCTCCCTCACTCTTCCCTGCTCCCACGGCCCCGGGGCTGGAGAAGTTTTGTGTCCCTGATGATTACAAGAGGGTCCGTGCCCCTACTTGTCGCATTTTATGTATACCCCTCCTGTTGACATAGTGCTGTCTACATGGCAGGGGTTAGGTCAGTCTGACTACGTCACTCAGGTGTGGATTTTTCACATCCCTGAGCAATGCAGTTATACCAATGTAGGTCTGTAGTATAGACCAGAGGATCTCAAACTGGGGGGCAGGCCCCCTCTCGGGTGGCACAGAATGTATTCTGAGGGAAGGGGGCATGAGAAACTTTAGGAAAAAATATACCGTGCTCATTTTACCCACAGCCATGGATAACTAACAAAGCTGATTCCTCCAGACGTATCAGGTTCTCAGTGGGCGCTGTACATTGGACTCTAGATGGCACTGTGTATTTGGACAGATTTCTGTTAAGCTTGCACAGCATTGTACAAAGTCGTTGCCATCTGTACAGTAATCTGTTTGCTACGACATGGTGTACACATTTAATTGTAGGCATCGATCACAATCGCAGTTTTACTTTTGCTCTTATTACAAGGGATCGCTGGCTCCATTTGAATCAATGCCTTGCTGTTTTTAATGTTTAGTGTGAGTTGCAGGTTGATTTTTTTTTTTAAATCGGTATATGTACCTGTGTGGCAGGGGGGAGGGTTCATAAACTACTACAGACATAAAGAAGGGGGGGTATGATCAAATAAGTTTGAGAACCACTGAGACCACACTTGAATGTGAAGCTCTGGGCCAGCTCGAAAGCCTGTCTCTCTCACCAACAGAAGTTGGTCCAATAAACAATATTACTTCACCCACCTTGTCTCTCTTACACATCACCTGACATTTCATTGCTCCACCTTCAGCCCAGAGTCCCTCACAAGCTTTTGCATTATTTCTTTCTGTGTTAAGGCTGTACTTTGAGCTGGAGATGTGATCTCTGGGGAGCCTGGCAGGTTAGATGGCAGGAAGCTAGACCGGTGTCAACAGGAAAGGCAGCTAGGTTCTGGAATCTGCCTGTGTTCCAGCAAAATTGCTCGAGTTGTGAAATATTTCAGTTTCACTCAATCGGCAAATTCTGACAAAACAATGTTTCCTCTGAATTTTCTTGACCTGCTGACCTCAGGTTTGTGTCTCATCTGAAGAGAGCACCATCCCCCGAGCACCATTGGATCATTGGTTTAGCAGTGAATTAGTGGAAAGACAGTTGGTCACTTAGTACCTTACCAGCACAGCATCCTATGGGGCCTGGGTTTCCCTGCAGGTCTCCCATCTACGTATGACCCAGCCTAGCTTATGAGAACTGATAAGATCACAACGTGAGGTAGGTTCGTTGCTGGAAACACATGACGCCGCGGTGAGGGGGTGGTGTTGTAAGTTGGTAAAGCTGTAAAAGGGTTGCTTCTGAAGACTGAGGAGGTCGGGGCGATGGTCAGCATGTAGCACGGTGGCTATACTGAGGGGTTGTGTATTATTACAAACCGGGAAGCCAGATACGGGCAGTACTCTCAGGCAAGAGGCTGGAGCTGTGACCTAGCTGGAGCTAGTGAACTATTGATGCCCTACTGGGCTAGAAGATGACTAAATGAAGAGTAATGGCACACCCGGGCAGGCAAGAGACTGGGACTTTGCAACCACCACGAGACTTACGCTTGTTAAGTCTAGAAGGGACTGATCCATAATTCCTTCCACCCTCTCCCTGTCATACACATTCCCCCAAGAAGGGTGAACTTAACTCATCAGATCACTCATGGACTAGCTCTTCCACTCCCTCCAGCAGTGGAACCAGGAGGAAAGGAAATGCACCCTCAAACCCCCCTCCCTCTGCTGGCTTGAGGCCCCACAAATGGTAAGGCCAGAACACACACCTTCTCAACAGAAAATATATATGCCCCTCACACCCATACTCTCTTGTCACATAGATACACTTACCTGTCCTTCCCAGGTACATGCCTCACACTGTATCCACACCCTCTCACCCTACAGATACACTTTTCTTTCCTCTGCCACCCCCACCTTCTTACTCAGGTATAATAAACTTCCCCACTTGTACAAATACACCTGAATCCTCATCCACCCTCATTGTCCACATGCACACTTCTCTACATGCCCAGGGTCCTCTCCCCCTGCAGTAGGAATGAAACAGCACAGGAAACTGAGACACTGTAAAGCACAACTTGATGTGGCTTATTACTTGACAGTGGGCATAAAAGAGGGATTAACTGGTGCCTCCAGGGGCTGTCATTGAATCCTAATCTTATCTTTCCCTCCCCCTTCCCCTTCTCTGCCATCTGAAGTAATGAACTAGTTATAAATTTCTAATTAGCTAATTATATGCTGGCCTACATGGAGTGCCTTGCATGATGGAATTCCCTGGACCCCTGGAGGAGGGAGTCTCAGTGGAGGAGGGAGTAGGCATGCATATGTGTGTGTCTGTGTGTGTATGTGTGCATGGGAAGTGGGGGCAGTGGAAGGGAGAAAGAGCTTGATTAATGCGCCGAATGATTTCTAGAATTTCTGCATCCTTGGAGAATGGAGGCCATGTAATTAATTTAGCAGTGGCAGAAGTCTGGCTTGACCCTCCTGGCACCGGGAGGCACAAAGGCAGATGAAAACAAAATGACCAGAATTCTTCCCTCAGTAATTTAAACACAAAATTGCTTTGTTACAAAATTATTGCACTGGTCAGAGGTGCCGTATTGACAGCCCTGTTTTGCCAGAGAAGAGGCACAGCATGGGCAGCAGCAGTGAAAGCTTCCTTCAAACAATACCCTCCACCGGCGTCCCTGAGCCCTGATGTGGAGGGGTTACTGGAGAGAAGGGAGCTTGATCCCCAGGAGCTCTGTGTGGCTTGAAAGCATCTCTCTCTCCCCAACGGAACTTGGTCCAATAAAAGATAGTACCTCACCCACCTTGTCTCTTTGGTGAGAGTGTCATTTTGTTGCGAGGCACTCTTTATGGTCAGTGTGAAGTTACCAGGGAGACATGGTACGCCTGGTTGGCAGATCAGTGAGGTTTAATGTGTAAGGATTTCTGAGATAGTTAGTTCTCTACAAAGCCAACAATTAACTACAACAGCTCATGCTCACTAAACCCAAAGAGGTCTATGTTCACTCAAGAGGCTGTATGCAGAAACAGATTGCTTCAGGAGCCTGGCCAGGGGATCCGGCCGACAGCATCTCCTGTGGAATCAGGCGGCAATGAAGCACGCCCCCTGGCCTGGGTAGTGGCCTTGTATACTTTTCTATACACATTGTTCTTTCATTCGCTTATCTTGGGTGATGTACTTATGTCCTTCACTTTCTCTATACTTCATTGTTAAAATTAACTACATGTTTATTTATGTTCTTACCATGATCACTGGAGCAAAACAACATCTGGTAGTGGAAACATCTGGCAGTGGGAAAGAACGCGCCTTAATGTAAAACCTATAAACTCTTGTCCTTGTTCACCTTTATCGATATAGGACTACAAACTAACAGTCTATTTGTGGTGTTATGCCAAACCCACACTAGTTCCTATCTGCTGTGGTGCGCAGCAACTGAGATACCACATGGTTACTCAGCGCTCTGTTGGTCTCTACCAATTGACAAAAGCAGTCAGGCTGCTAAGGCTAGGCCTCAAAGAGTGGTCAAGCCATTCACCAGTGGTCAGGCAACTCGGTCAAGCAAGTTAGGCCAAGCTAAGCCTTCATCAATTTGAGAAGTTTGATCCAAGGGGTTGTGTGAGTGCACACGCATCCCACTCGGAACTGGGTTGGGCTCATTTCTCACAGGTCACCATGTAGCTATCGAGCAGCTATGACTTTTAGTCCCTGCCAGCCGAGGCTGGGGTTGTGAAGCTAGCTGGGGTTAGGGCTCGATTTTCACACCATTGCCCTTCTGTGGGAGAGGAAGAAGATGGACTATCATGTAAAATGGTGATTGTGCCAAAAACCTCAAGCAACCCAGTCACAAACTTAACATCATCCTTCCTTCCTGGGGTATAATGAGAGGCCTGGAGTAAAGAGGATGCTGAACAGCAGCGGCTTTGTCTCCTGCCTGTCGATTGGAAGTGGGACTGAGGGGCGGGGTGTGGAGTGGGGCAGTGACCATAAATCCAGCCGGATTTGGACAATAATGAACTTCCAATCTGCCTCTGTTTTATTTTCATTTATTTTTCCCCCTTTCCCTCTTCTTCTCTTCCTGCTTCTCCCTTTCTTTCCCTCCTCTTCCTCTGCCTCTTCCCCACCTGCAGGCATGCGGATCCTGGTGAATTTGCTCCTGGACACCCTGCCCATGCTGGGGAATGTTCTGCTTCTCTGCTTCTTTGTCTTCTTCATCTTTGGCATCATCGGAGTGCAGCTGTGGGCTGGTCTGCTCAGGAACCGCTGTTTCATGGAGGAGAACTTCACAATGTGAGTGCATGGGAGATGGTTACCCCCTTGTCCTGTCTGCTGGGGATTCCTTCCTTCCCCTTCCTGATTTTTGCTTCTTTCTGTTTTCTCTCTGTCACTGAAGATTTCCAGAGGCAGTGCAAGGGTGCTAAAAAGTCTAGCTTATCCTCTGTTTCTGCCCTTTCCCCCAGCCATAAAGGCTCCTGTTTCCTTATGTGCACACACCTTCTGAAAGCTACCTCTGCCTGTGGAAGGGACTTATCAACACAGTGGGCTATGGCAGCATTGCTTCTCCCCTCCCCTCCCCCCCGATCCTCTTCTGCATCAGTCAGAGCAGTCCAAGCAATCTTCCTTTCTGGGATCCCACTGTTTCCTCTCCCATCCCCCTGGGTTTCACTAAATCAGCTTGAACAGTCCCAATTAAAAGGATCTTATCTCTACAGTCAAGAGGTCCAATTTTCCATTGCCTTGCACATTGTATAGTCATTTCCACCTGTGAAAAAGGCATGTAGGATGCCATGACCCTGATACCAAGCTGTATTCTGCAAAAATCAGAAAGGGAAAGAAGGCATAGATGCCTGTACACCATCTTTGCAGCTGCCAGACTCTTGGGTGAGCTGGGGACAAGTCCAGCCCTAATTATGTCTGGCTGCCCACAGCCTCGGGAGGTCATATCCAGTTGCCAGGAATATCTATGAGAATAATTAAAGGATTAGAAGATTATGTCTTACAGTGATAGATCCAAGGAGCTCAATGCATTTAGTTAAACAAAGAGTACTTTAACGGTGACTTGGTCACAGTCTGTAGGTACCTACATAGGGAACAAATATTTGATAATGGGCTCTTCAGTCTGGCAGACAAAGCTCTAGGGTGTATGTGGAATGTCGGACAGGATCTCCGTGCTCCATGGCACATGGCTAAGAGTGATCAAGATGCTCTACCCAAAGAAGGGAAGGATGGTTCAGTGGGTAGGGCCCTGTCTTAGCATGTGGGAGAGCAAGCTCTGCGAGGGACTTCCCATTTGACCATGGGCAAGTCACTTAGTCTTTTTGTGCCTCAGTTCCCCCTCTGTAAAATGTGGGTAATAGGACTTCCCTACCTCACAGGGTATGGTGAGGAGAAATACCATTTGGAAAAAAAAAAAACAGATTGTGAAGCGCTTTGAGATCTACTGATGAAAAATTCTAAAGAAGAGATAGGCATGACTGGTATTATTACATATGGTCAGACAGCATGTAGAGCTCTGTTCACTTCCTTCAATAACACGCTCCACCAGAAAAACCTCGGTTGGGAATCAGCACTCCAGCCGCCTTGCACCAGAGCACCAGTTCCAGACGACAGCGATTCCTCCAGCCACTTATTGTCATCTTTGCAGCTTAAACTGATCTAAGGCTTTAAAGTGTCTTAGCCCTTTAAACAAATCTAAGGCCTTAGACCAGTTTAAACTGTTTAAAGATCTAAAATGTTAGATCAGTTCAAATTGTTTGAACAATTTAAGTTCTTAGATCATCTTAGAGTGAAAAGAAATATTGCAAAAACCCAATTTAGGGGGCAGCAATGCGACTGGAGGGCTGACCAGAAGATGGAAGCTGCTTAAAGATGTCTTAAACCAGTGGTTCTCAACCAGGGGTACGTGGAGATCTTCCAGGGGTTACACCTACTCATCTAGATATTTGCCTAGTTTTACAACAGGCTACATAAAAAGCACTAGGGAAGTCAGTACAAGCTAAAATTTCATACAGACAGTGACTTGTTTATAATGCTCTATGTACTATCAGGGGTTCTCAAACTTTTTTTTCTTGGACCCCCTTTGAAAATATTTCAGGCTGTAATGAGCCCCCCATGTCATGCCAACCTTACTTCTGCGCTGCGGCTGGGGGCGGCGTTGCCTTCAGAGCACCCAGTCAGTAACTGCTGCTCTTCAGCCACCCAGCTCTGAAAGGCTCTGGCTGTCAGCCATGCACAGGGCTGACAGCTGCAGCCCCAGCATGTGCAAGGGCTGATAGCTTGCAACTCCTCCCCCCCCGCATAATAACCTCACGACCCTTTGAGGGGGCCCGGCCCGCAGTTTGAGAACCTCTGTACTATACTCTGAAATGTAAGTATGATATTTATATTCCAGTTGATTTAGTTTATAGTTATATTATAAACATGAGGAAGTCAGCATTTGTTCAGTAATAGCGTGCTGTGACAGTTCTGTATTTTATGTCTGATTTTGAAAGTAAGTAGTCTTTAAGTGAGGTGAAACCTGGGCAAGACAAACCATACTCTTGAAAGGTGTACAGTAGTCTGGAAAGGTTGAGAGCCACTGTCTTAAATCAGTGTTTCTCAACCTTTTAAGTAGAAAGTACCCCCTAATTTCTGAACATTTCAATAAGTACCCAACACCCAATTTTCCACTCTGAGAAATACAACCTTTTCCCCTTTCCTGCTGGATGCCTGTATTTCTCGTAAAGCAGGAGAGTTCTGAGTTCTGCAGTGCTGTGTGGCTGTGGCAGATCACAAAACCCCCTGCTGTTTCTCCCCTCCTTCCTCCTCCTCTTCCTCCAACTAGGAGCAAAGGTCAACGCCAGCCAATCACTATGGCCTGATGGCAGGGTCACGTGGTGTTCTCCTCACACAGGCGGGAACTTGTGAGGTCTGAGCAGGCACAAGTGTCCCACCGGAGTGGAAAGCAGCGCTCCCCATGGCCGTCCCTACGGGGCGCGGGTCTGGGGCAAATCACGCTGTGTGGGCCGCCTGCCTCCCAGCTGGGACCGGGCAGGAAGCAGGCGGCTGTCACTTGGCTTCCCCAGAAGTTGGTGGCTGCCACTCGCCTCCCTGTGTAAATTAGGAGTAACGTTGATAAATCAGTGTTATTACCCCAGTGCAGAACTACTGTAACTGCAAAGTGAATCAGGCTCACAGCCTGCACGACCATCAGACGCTAGTTAATCTTTGGCTGACCATTGCTGGCTAAGTCTACAGAGACTCAGTTTACTAATGATATTAATAGGCCCTGATACACTTTCATAGACTGGTGCCTGTTAGTTATAGAACTAGGAGCTTTTCTTTTTCTTTGGACGCATTCCCACTCACCACAATATTTAATGCAAATAATCTATAGTAATGCAACATTTTGGTTGTGTATTGTAGTACTGTGAAGACTGGAAATGCACAAATTAAGGCTGAATGCAAAATCCTAAATCTTTTCCCTTTCATTTGCTCATTATTATCTAGTCTTAAATTAGGTGAGCACAGATTATTTTAGCTACACATATATTTGGAGGGTTGTAGAACAAATTATGTTACTGCAGAATTACCATGTGATCTTGACATTAAAAACTGCTCTGTAATACATACACACAAGGAGTCAGAGTTAAGCGTGTTCATTCCAATTTAACTTCTTCATTTACTGATTACTGAGAGATCAATTGTGCAACTTTTTCATTAACTGGTGGTTTGTACTGTATTATAAAAAGTTTACTGCCAAATATTATAAAATTGATGGTCACATGCACAGGCACATCACCATATAGCCCAGTAAATGTACTTTACTTTGCATCAGTTGTGGGCTTTGGTGGCATCTGTGTGGGAGAGCTGACTGCATAAGTTCCCCCTCTTGAGAAAATGAAAACTTGCCTTTTGGCAGCTGAAAAATCTTGTTCCCATCCCCCAAATCTGCTGATGATGGAATTTGTTTTAGGATTGTGCAATCTAACCCTGAACAGGGCTCTGCAAAACCAGGGACCAACTCAAGAAACTACCCATGTCTCCACCCAGCCCTTCAGCAAAATAAATCTGCAGCCCCTTTGTATGCAGATTTCATGCACCAAAGTGGGAGTTACCAGTCCCACAAATGTCACTCAGGTGAATGTTTGTCACAATAACCTCATTAGCCTGTTTTTCCTCTTCCTAGACAAGGTGACATCATTCTCCCCCCCTACTACCAACCCGAGGAGGACGACGAGATGCCTTTCATCTGCTCGCTGTCAGGAGACAATGGCATCATGGGGTGTCATGAGATCCCCCCGCTGAAGGAGAGGGGCCATGAGTGCTGCCTGGACAAGGATGACTATTATTACTACAGTTCCGTCCGCCAGGAGTTCAATGTCAGTGGCATGTGTGTCAACTGGAACCAGTACTACAACGTTTGCCGCACAGGAAATGCCAACCCACATAAGGGTGCCATCAATTTTGACAATATTGGCTATGCCTGGATTGTTATATTTCAGGTAAAATAAGGTTGGCTTCCTAGCCTCAATCCAGGTTTCTGACCCGATCCTTCTCTTGTCCCCATGCTTTTCTAGCCCCTCACTGAAATGAGTTAGGCTCCGTATTCCAGGTCTTGTTGTGTTTCTTCCTACTTCAGTGATCTGGATTGAAAAGGACCCTGAATTTGTAATCCAGATCTAGGTTCTAAGAACCCACTCCAGGTGGGAACTGAAATCCAGATCTTCTCCTCCCCATTCCAGAGGCTGTACCCAAAGTCCAATCCAGAGGGCACAGAAATCCGCTTCAGGTTTTCTTCCTTGTCATTCCAGGGAAACTAACTGAATGGATATATCCATTGGTGACTAGTGCAGTTCTAGGTTATGTCTCGACTGCAACCACAGGGTGGGATTGCAGTGCCAGCAGACATACCTGAGCTAGTGCTAATCTAGCTAGCTCAGGTCGCAGAGCTGTGCACGTGTGTCAACAAAGTCGAGTTCTGCAAGGGCCCTGGGTGAGTTTGTACAGCCTGCACGGAAGCCCGTGAGCTTTACTGTGCTGGTACCTTGCTAGTGTGGATTTGTCTGCTCAAGGTGCAATCATCCCGCTGAGTGTACAGATGTACCCTTTCAGGCTCTGTTAGCATGTCTCTTCACCTAGTAGAATCACTCTGAGATTCTGGACTGGAAATTTAGCCTTCTTGGAATGGATTCAGTTTCTCACCTCTGCTGAGGTTTGAGTTTCCCCCTCTGCTCACCAGCATCAGCCTGTGTCATGTGTAGAAATGAATATCCCCATGGTTGAATTAATCCAGGAGTCCTACATCCCCTGCTGTCTCTCTTCCTCTGCCTTCTCTTTGCAGGTGATCACACTGGAAGGGTGGGTGGAGATCATGTATTATGTGATGGACGCGCATTCGTTCTACAACTTTATCTACTTTATCTTGCTGATAATCGTAAGTGCAGGGTGGCCTCTCACCCTAGTGAAATACTATTTTATGACCAAGAGTGTTGCAGCTTGCCAAGCCAAGGGTCTGACGAAGGGCATATATTCTGTAGACAAAAAGTACTGAATGGCAAAGAGCTGTAACCTAGTCTATTCCAGAGAGGTGAAGAATCTAAGTCAGGTTCTTGTCTTCTGGGTGGCTGCATCCAGAGTCTGTGCCAAAGCATATGAATGCAAGTCAGGTTCTTCTCTTCCTTCTAGAGGGATGTACCCAGAATTTGTTCCAGGAGACACAGATATCCAATTCATGATTTTCTCCTCTTCCTAGGGAGCTGCACCCACAGTCCTTTCCAAGGGAATCCAGAACAGCTTCTTCTACCTGGTGCTGTATCTAGATTCCATTTCAAGCACACAGAAATCCATTTCTACCTTTCCCTCTAGATCCTCTTTACATGTTAGGCAATCTTCAGTAGCTCCTCCTATGACTATTTTTTTCTCTCACAGTAGCGCCCAAACCAACCCTGTCATGATCGGGGCCCTATTGTGCTGAGTGACATACTCACCTAAAATGAAAAATAGTCTCTGCCTCAAAGATCTTACAGTCTAACTAGTGGCAGAATATAACAAGCTGGTGTAGTACACAAGGCCTGGAGGAGAAAGAGGAAGAGAAGCATAACAGGAATAGGAAAATAAGATTATTTATATCAGTTAAATGTACAATTCAGAAGCTTCATAGATTTTTGTGTGGTTTTGTTTTAAATCAATGGTCAAGAGCTATCTAGTCATTTATGCCACAATCATCACCATGGTAGCTGGATTCTGTGTATCTCCTGGTTTCCAAGTTACTGTCCACGTGGAGAATACGGAGGAGACAAAAAGAGAAGCAATAAGGGCTAATGGAAAGGGAAGAGGAGGGAATATTTTTAAACACAGCTAGACAAAGCATGATTGAAGAGCTTCATTGTGGCTGACAGCTGAAAGTGTTTCTTCTCCTTAGCTGAACTTTGTTCTTGTCTCTCTCTTTGAGCTGTGATCACTTTCTTTCTCTTCTTTCCCTTTATTACTTGGAAAGCATCTGTGATCCCTCTCTCTGCTTGGGTCTGAAATGAGCAGAAGCACTGTGTGCTTAAGTGAGAGGATGCATGGCAAGCTGGGTGTCATTGCTTCTTTTGTCCCATGGGACCTCCAGGCAAGAGCACCCCTCTCTTCTCCCATTTCTGCTCCTCCTCCACAGGGACCTCCTGTTTTTGTCAAAAAGGGTTTTTTTTTCCCCAAAACTATCCTGGATGCTGGTTACAGAGGAGTCAGACCCAAGAACAGTGGGGAAGCCCTAAAATGGGTTGTGGAGTATATAAGATGTATCTGGGAAGGCTGTCTCACTCCTTGATCACTTCCCTTGTAAGGACCTTGCCTGTATCTTCAAAGTCTCAGGGCACATCTATACTTCGAGCTTGAAGTATACTTTTCAGCTAAAATAGATGTAGGCACGCTTTCTGTGATTGACCTAGCACGCTAAGCACAGTAGTGTGGCTGCAGCAGCACAAGTGGCATGATGGGCTAGCCACCAGAAGTAAGTACTGCCGTAGGGCCCCGGGTGGGATCACGCTCAGGCAGTTAGCCCATCCCAGCACTCAGGCTGCTGTGGCTACACTTTTGCTTTTAGCATGCTCGTTCAGCCAAAGCTAGGAGGCGGAGCTGGAAAGTGCACTTCCAGCTGAAAGTGAAGACATACCCTAAGTAAAAGTGGAGCGGAGAGTAGAGAGACCTAACCAAGGGCCTATTTTGCACCGTTCATTTGAGCTTGTGAACCCCCTGCCACTCATTCCTCCAGGGAAATAGGATCTAAGCAACGTAATATTCTTGGAGCCCATCCCCAATGGAATTCTGCATATACACCTGCCTAACACATCATATGATTGAGAATAAAGTGTTTCCACTTGCCTGGGGCTAAGGGAGATCTCCATTGTGTTCTCTTTCTAAGTGTTCCTTTTTTATTTTCTGGCCTGTTGACCCCATTACACACCCACTAGTGTAGGGGCAGTGTCTCCAGTGAAGGAAGACAAAAATGGAAATGGAGAGGAAATACTACATTTTCAACAAGGAGAAAACAGAAAGCTGTCCCCATTCCCAGTGACAGTGTGTACTGATGGTCTGAAACATGGGCTCGGGGAGAGCATGGATAGCAGGGAGGTATTTTTTTTCCTTGCAGGACTCTGTTTAGGGTTAGAGGAAGGAGAAACCAAAGGATGGGTGGAGGTATCACTTTTCAAATCTAATAGACTTTCAAAAAGCTAGAGGCATGATCCCTTAAAATGGTGGAACAGCCTCTCTGCCCCTTCCTCCCACCCTCCAATGGAAAGTTGCTTTGCTCAAGACTCAACCTTGGCATCCTTCGGTGGAATTCCCCTATCACAACAACTGGAGATGTTATGTCTGAAGCAGTTTGTCCAAGAACCAGCTCACAAGTGACAAATCAAACCCCCGACATTTTTTAGGAATTTGAAAGAATTTTCTTTCACTTACAGTTCATTCATTTCCCCACTGGAACAGACATTTTGGGCCCAAGTCTGCCCCCATTTTTATCATGATTTAACCACGTTGGTAGAGTGTAACTATGGATAGAATTTAGCCTTATGTCCACAATTTCCAGTTAAGTCAGCAGGAGTTGTGCATGTCTTTCTAAAGCCAGAATTTAACCTTTTAAATGTGGGGGCTGGTTCTCTCTGAGCCAAGTCAATGTGCTCCCAAAGCACATGGATGCTACAGGTGAATGAACGTTTTCTCTCTGAAACAGGGGGCGGGAGGATATCCTGCTAATTCAAGATTAACTCACATGGGTTCCCAGTGATTTGAACTTTGTCTCTGCATTTGTACAGTCACCTGAAACCTTCAATTAAACACTCAGCCTGATATTGTGCAGCTGAGTGCCATTGATTTTTTTCTTTACACACCCCACTCTGCTGCAGCAGATCCTCAGCATTATTATTATTTGCAGCAGAAGAACCACTAGTTAGCGCTGCTCAGAACAGAGACCATAGGCCAAATTCATTTCTGGGGTAATTCCATGGCCTTCAGTGGAGTTACACCAGGGATGCACTTGATCCCTTGTCATCATCTCTGCTTGTATAGGGTACCCTGTAGCAAGGGAGTTGTTCCAGCATACACCACCTCCTGGCATGGCACGGCCGTCACTCCTTTTCACTGCACTGAAATCGAGTGGTCTCCAGTCCACTCCCATACACTCAGAAGTTTTAATAACATTCCCTTCTTGGTGTGTAATTTATTAAGACCTCACAAAACAAATACAGTTCCTCTGGCCCTTCCAGGCTCAAGACCTTCCTTCCTTCCTTCAGGCCCCAGCTCTCTTTCCACTCCCCAGCTCCCTCTGAACAGGAAAGGTCTGCTGGTGCTACTCCAGCCCCTGACTCTTTGGGGAGACCTCCCTCCAGGTCTTTTCTAGCCTTGGTCCCTGGGCTCAAATTCCTTCTGTTGGGAAAGGGTTTCCTCAGACCAGACCATCCTGAGGCTATCTTATGTTATATCCAGCCAGGCTTCCCCAGCCCACCCTCATCCATAAGGACTTTCTTTTCCTCCCCACATAAATCACTCATGGCTCCAGTCCCACTTGATATTGCTAAGAGCATTCCTCTGTAATCCTCAGCAAGTGGTCACATGGCTCAGGCACCAGGAGCGGTTCCCAGCTTGATCTGGTGATCCTTCTCAGGACTACCTGTTCTTAAAGAGGCCATGGCTTGGGACAGGGTTGGCTGACCCTCCTCCAGCACCCACTGCCCTTAAAAGAGACCGACAACTCTGTTAAATGTACCATTCGCACTCAGTAAAACAATACATTTCAGCATCCTTACGAAAGGCCCCGTGGACAATATGTAGGTGGTGAGTTAGACACTTAACAGAAAAAAAGATCCCAGGTTCTTGATGCCTGAAACTGCTTGTTTGGAAATCAGAGCTGAGCTCAACACATCCTTTAACTCTTCCCTTGGGAGCCTGGGGACTTGTCTGTTGTCCTAGGAATAAAGCAAACACATGTGCTCCTGTTTAATGACTTCAGCTGAGTGGTTCATGAGCTGGTAGTCCAGTAGCTATATCCAGTCCTCCTCGTCCTCCTCTCCCTTCCTCATGATCTTATACAAGCTCATGGAGGGAGAACTTCCTTGCTGCACAGGATTAGGAGATGGGGATCCAAGTTCTATTCATGATTCTGATGCAGTCATACCTTGTGACCTTGGTCAACTCACTTCGCTTTTCTGTAAAATGGGGATAAATCTTCTCCATCCCACAGGTTAGTTGGGAATCTTCATTCATTCATTTTTGTGAGGTTCCTAGACAACACAGTGAGGGGCACCATAGAAATGCCGATTAAAAAAAAAAATCTCTTCACAAACTCCATGCTCTAGTTCATTCCATACGAGAGGAGGGAGACAATGTAAATGGGAAAATGTATGTGTGATGGGTGGGGGGGTGTCTGAAGGAGATTTGGACTCTCATTCACTCCTCAATGAAAACAAGATGAGAGCATGAACAGCCCAGAATCCTCTGTGGGGAAGGATCTGAACCAAACAGCAATTTCATTTTTTTCCCCCCCCGTTTCTTTCTTAAAGGCCACATAAAAAATCTGAATGGCGGATGGGCTGAAGTGGGGGAGGGCTCTGTGGATGAAGGGGAATGGATTTTGAACAGCTTTGAAAGGCATTGAGAGGGTGGGAAGAAGCACTTTATTTTGAAACAGCATATATTGTCCTAATGCTGATCTGGCCAGGAATGGCTTCGTTTTTCAAAACCTTATTTGTATATCAGCAGAGACGTCTCCCCTTTGAAATAGTAAAAGCCACTGGATTGAATCCCATGATGAAACCTCTAGGCACCTGTGTGTGTGAGAGAGAGAGAGTGAGCGTTTGTGAGGGGGTTTAGGATGTTTAGGCATGGGTAGTGGAAAGGGGGATATCATCTGTTCTAGTAGAGGAAGTTATGCTTGAACGCTGTTCATAAATAATCTCCACTGTTTCCTTTCCTGACTTAAGGAGATAGTGGAGTTGGAGTGAGGGTCCTCTGCTTCTCCTACCCACACTCTCACTTTTCTTTGGCAGGGTGTAGGAGTGGGTGGCCATCCCTCCCAGTCAATCTGTGAGGGTGGCCATGCCCCTTCACTGTCACACCTGTAAAGGTGAACACACCTAGGGCAATTAGCTGTCTCCAATGCCCTAGCTCTCAGGCAGGGCCAAGGCCAGGGCTAGAAGGAATCTAGGGGGCTCTGGCCATCAAGCAGGGCAGAGCACCGAACAGTCTAGGGCCTCTGGCTCCCAGGTATGGCATAGCACACCAATAGCCTATAAACTTAGGCCCTCATGCAGGGCAGAGTACCAGATGGTGTAAGGGAGCTCTGGCCTCGAATCAGGGCAGAGCAGTAGAGAGTCTGTGAGCCCAAGTTCTCAGGCAGGGCAGGGCACCAAACAGTCCAGGGGGCTCTGGCCTGCAATCAGGGCAAAGCAGTCAAGAGTCTAGGCACCCAGGCCCTCAGGCAGGGTGGGGCCCCAAACACAGGCCTCCTGGCCTAAAGTGGGGATGCTACCACCCTACGGGTGGGGCAGCAGGGGTAGGGGGAACGGGTCCGCCCTACTCCACTAGGTCCCAGCCCAGAGTCCTATCAGTGGCAGAGGCTTCCTCTACTGGGTCAGCAGGGTCCCAGCTGAAACTCACTGACGTATCTCCAGGCCAGAACTCAACCAGGCTATAGTCTAGTTCCCCTGGGCTGCTTCCTATGCCTCCGGTGTTTGGTACCTGCGTGCAGAAGGTGTCTTCCATCTGCCTGGGGTAGATGGCCAGTGGTAGCCCCCGCTGCTCCTCAGCGTCTCAGTCAGACGGCGGCTCTGGCAGGTCCTCAGCAAGGCAGGGATCCTCTGCAGGGTCCAGCAGCAGGCAAGATGCATTTGTCTCCCTCAGCAGCTACAGCACAATTGAGCTGGAGGGCCCTGCCTCTTATATTTCCAGTTCCTGTCCTGCCTTTCAGCTTCTGGTGGGGCACACTTGGCCTTCCTGGCTCTGCCCCAATGGGGCAGGTTGTGATCCCTCCTGGTCCATCTCTGAGGGAGGTCATGCCCTCTTGCTACAGAGAGTTATGCTTTTAATGATCTGGGAGAGGAGTTGCCAAACAGGATGGGAAGGAAGGTATTGGATACACCGTTGTTGCAGTCCATAGCCGCATCAGACACACCACCATGGTAAGGAGGGGCTAGTAGTTCTGTTAGTGGTCCTAAATCTAAAAAGGTACATGATGGAAACACTATGCTTCAGAAACCCTGCCAGTGGGGCACTGTAATCCAGTTCAAGTTTTTCTTCTCCTCCCTGGAGAGTTCCACCCAGACTGCATGCTAGATGGGCACAGAAATCCAGTCAGAGTTCTCTAACAGTCCTGATGCTTAGCACTGGTATACCACAGTTCACAGCTCTATTGCGAGCAGATGCCGGCCATGTTGTAATCATGTTCAAAATTGGTTTTAAACATAGTAAAAAGTCCTAGTGTGGACTGGACTTGCATTCCTGTGGAATTTCTAGCCTCATTCATGCAGTAAGGTATTGATCCCATGGTGAAGTTTCAGGCTGATCCCACAATGGAGATACTTAAAACTCATATTGTGATTTTTAATCATACATATCCAAGCATTCAGCATTATTGTTTCCATTTTGCAGATGGGACAATTGAGGCACAGCAAGTTTAAAGGAGAACAGCAAACGAATAAAATGGAGCTTTTGCCCTTTTTGACTTCTGTAGGATGGGTAATGAAGGCTTGAAATTTTTCATTTAAAAAATGAAGGGTTCTGCTTGTTTTTTACATTAGCAACTGAGAGCCTGTTTAGACTGGAAGACTCTGGTGGCTTGGGGACTAGTGAAAGTAGGATATCACAAGAGCCAAGAGAGTGAAAGTTGAACAAGGAAGGGAATTTTAGTCAGACTGTTTAACATTCTTTGTTTTTAATTTGTTTTTGTAAATATCTCTCTGACTTCAGTGCCAAGTTAACATAGAAGAGCCATTTTTGTTAAAGATTCAGCATTCCCATCCTTTCAATTAAGTTGTGAGAGTTAGAATCAAATATGCTCTGAGACCACCACCAAGTCCTTCAGAAGAACTAGGGAAGAGCAGAGATGACATTCCTGATTTTCCTTAGGTAAAAAACAAGCAGGGACAAGAAACCAAAACACCTTCTTTTATCTATCAAAAAGAAGAAAACTAAGAGCACAAGTCCAGTTTTTATAAAACCCTTTGCAGGTCACCTTTAAGTGACTTGCCCAAGGTCACACAGCAAATCAGTGGCAGAGTCAAGCATAGGGTCCAGATCTCCTGACTCCCAGTCCAGTGCATGAGGCACTGGGCCACATGGTGACAATCACATCAAAGGAGCTGTCCTCAAAAACAAGGTGAGCCAGGCAAGGTTTCCTTTGAAGTCCCACCTTCTTGTGCAGAATCTCAGCTTCTCTATTTTTGCCTTCTCTCGTTGTCCTGTTTTATTTTCCCCATCCTCTTTATTTTTCCTCCTTTTTTCTCTTTGCCCCCATACCCTTTCTCTCCCTCTTGTCTCATTGTTTTCCTCCATTGGTTGTAGGTGGGCTCTTTCTTCATGATCAATCTGTGCCTTGTGGTCATAGCTACCCAGTTCTCTGAGACCAAGCAGCGGGAGCACCAGCTGATGCAGGAACAGCGAGCACGGTACTTGTCCTCCAGCACCGTGGCCAGCTACACAGAACCAGGAGACTGCTACGAGGAGATCTTCCAGTATGTCTGCCACATCGTGCGCAAAGCCAAGCGTCGCACACTTAGCCTCTACAACAGCCTGCAAGACCGCCGCCAGGGCCGGATGGAGCCAGGCAATGCCAAGCTTGGTGTGAATGGGAAAGGACAGAGACGCTATAGTAAGAATTGCACGGGCGAAGCTGGGACTGCCAGTAAAGGAAGTGCAACACAGATGGGAACTTCACCATGTTTCAACCTCGCAAAGGGCAGGTGCCCCAAAAGCACAGATTTTGGAGTTAATATTAGGCACTAGGAATTAGACAGCAGCATGGGGGGAGGCAGGCAATGCATCGGAATAGCAGTAGATGTTGCGGGCAGGAGTTTGGTTCATTGGCCAAACTATGTGGGAAGCCCAGATCTAGCATACCTGGGGCCACTGAATGATAGAATTGAGAGGTATCAACAGGTGCTTGTAAAGGGCTCCAGGCCTGGAGTAGCAGAGGGCATTGCAAATTGGGTTGAGGTGCATTAGCAGAGTGGGATAGAGGGGAATTGAGGTGCCTAAGCAGACTCTCTGGGACCTCAGGATTAAGGTACAAAAAGGGTGCTGCAGATCAGGGTTGAGATGTTTTGGCAGTGCATTGGCAGGGGGTGTCCCAGGACCATAGTAGAAACGGGTGCTGAAGTACACAGTTTTGAGCTGTATTGGCAGAATTGGCGCGGGGGAGGGACCAGGGGAGACATTTTTGGAATGTGTAAAATTAGATGAGAGATACAAGTGTATCATGTAAATTGCAGTTCTAGTCTGAAGAGGGACAGTAAAAATGGCTTTATGGGTTCTATTTTAATTGTATCTCAAAGGCTTCCATATCAATGGTGTTCACATTACGAGTGAAAAGATAGAATTTCTAGCTGTCAGCCTTGCAGAATTGTTCACCAATAATAAAGATTCTGCGACTGACTCTCTGTTGTTACACTGGACTCTGGCTCATTCAAACATAGCTGTGTTGGCTCTCCAGGGCTAACAGGAGGAAAGAGGAATAAAAACTTAGTTGTGTCGCTAAAGCCAACAGATCTGATCTCATACATGGAATGTAGTGTATAAGGCAAAGCCATTTTCAAAGTCAATTTTCTGGTTCTTTAAGATACTGTCAAAAAGTGGGTTCCTAAGTCAGGGAGCCCAGCTCTGCCGTTAGGTTCTCCATAAGCACTGATCCATTTTAAGGCCAGAAGGGGTCACTATTATTATTTTGTCTGACCTCCTGTGTAACACAGGCCATAGAATTTCACCTACTGATTCATGCTGCAGAGGAAATAATTTTTCCCTACTGTGTAAGTGAATACCATTGAGCCTAATCACTTGTGGCTGAACTAGAGTGTATGTTTTACAGAGGCATCCAATCTCAATTTAAAGACTCCAAATGATGATGAATTTACCTCTTCCCTCGATAAGCTGCTCCAGTCTTTAATCACCCTCACTGTTAAAAAGCCCAACTATCCACTTTAGGTGCCTTGATGCTATTTAAACATTCAGATGGTGTGCGGATTTGTATGTCTTATTTGAAAATTGAGCTCTGTTCTTTCAAATTTAATGATTTCTTTTCTCAGGGCGTTGCCGGAAACACAAGTCTCTGGACTACACTCCTCATGCCCTCGTCCAGCCCATTG
This sequence comes from Mesoclemmys tuberculata, assembly GCA_007922155.1. NCBI lineage: Eukaryota > Metazoa > Chordata > Testudines > Chelidae > Mesoclemmys > Mesoclemmys tuberculata. The sequence goes on along the minus strand of ML675616.1, from coordinate 82,537,327 downwards.
CTGTGACACTGATGTCTGACCCCAGCAACTGCCCCAGATGTCACAAGGTGCAGCGTGAAGCAGCCCGGAGGCTCTCCATCCTGGACAGTGCTGATTCAGACCAGGAGGAAGGAGGGGCCAGTGAAGAGCAGGGAGAAGGAAGAAGGGGAAGCGAGGGTGCCGCAGAACTGGAGAAGGAGGAAGAGGAAGGGGAAGAGGGCGGATGGCTGAGGCTCTGTGGTGATATGTGGCGGGAAGTGAGGGTCAAACTAAGGGGGATTGTGGACAGCAAGTACTTCAATCGTGGGATCATGCTCGCCATCCTAGTAAACACCATCAGCATGGGCATTGAGCACCATGAGCAGGTAACACACTTTGTGCGGAACTGGGCACCTTAAACCCTCTCAGTTATGATAATATCAGGCAACTTAGAATGGGCTCGAACACGGGGGGTCTGGACAGTTGCCTGGGGTAGAACCAGGCAGCATGGGGCTGCTGAATCACATGGTCTAGAACCGAGCTACATAAAATGGTGGGTCTCCTTGGGCAGCAACCAAAGTTGAATGACCCAGTGAGGACCTGGTGAGAGGCTCTTGGGTCACTTCCTCTTGTCATTAAATCTCTCCTCTCCCTCCTTATGGAGTGCCCCGGGTGTTGTATAAACCTCTTAAGGAGACACGGACCCTGCTCCGAAGAGCTTACAACCTAGTAGAGGTGGAGACAAAATGATTTGGACACGTGATAGCGCATGAGGTCCCAGCATGGGTTTGAAATGGAGTAAGGACCGTGCAGGGGCTTTCCAGCACCTGCTTCTGCCCTCAGTCATTTTGGCCATTGCCATCTTTTTTCCTTTCATTTCCTTTTGTTCCTTTTACTTCTCTCTCATCTGTGTCATCCCCCACTTCTCTTTCTCTCCTTGCCTCCTCTATCCCTCTCTTTTCCCTTATCTCTTCCACTCCCCCAACTCTCTGCCTCATTTCTCTCTTCATTAGCTGACTGAATCCTTCGTCTATTTGGTTTAGTTTAATGTGCTCTCTGGGGATGTCACAGACACTCCACCAGCATCTCAATTCAAATCCATCAGCTAGCTAGTCTTTCCAGCTTAATTAAGAGATGCACAAGCACAATCTATCTGTGGAGAAGGACCGAGGAAAGCTGGTAAGCCTTGTGGTTACTACAACCCAGAATCTCCCCGTTCCCTTTGTGGGTTCTGCGCCCCTCTTTAGATCTGACAGCATCAATTGACAGGTGGATCAAGACATGGACAGCAAATATCTATCTAGGTACGTATATAGCTCATCACTGTAGTTCCCGAGCACCTCACAATCATTAATGGATTTTATCCCAACAACACACCTGTGAGGTAGAGAAGGATTATCCTTCCTTTACAGATAGGGAACTGAAGTGCAGGGTAGATTAAATGCCCTGCCCAAAACCACACAGGAAGTCTGTGGCCTCCAAGTCTCCTATCCACTAGACTGTGTTTCCTCCCCAAACCGGTCTCTGATAAGAATAGGGGTAGCCCCAGTTTGATCCCAGAGTAAAAACTGCTCTGGGCACCTCAGTACCAGAAAAATACTGTTGAGCTGAAGAGAGCTGACAGGAGAGCAATACAAATTATTAGGAGACTGAAGGGACTGAATCATGAGAAAAGATTAAAAGAGCTAAATCTGTATCACTTAGCTATGCTGTGACTAAGGGGTGAGGCACACGGCCACATAACTGCACACAGGGTGTTCAAAAGGTGTAAACACCAGTCAGGGAGAGGAATTGTTCAGGGTCATTGGAGGGGGTATGGCTAGGAGCAACAGGATGAAATTTAGCAAAAGGAAAATTTGAGGTGGAGATAAAGAATTATTTCTCAAATGCTTGGGTTGTAAGCTCTCTAGGGCCGTATCTTCCTGTATATTTATACAGCACACAGTACTTTGGGATTCTCATTGCGGCTTCGGGGTGCTACCATAAAATAAATAATAAACACTTCCTCAAGTGAGATTTATTAAACTATTGACTGATCTGCTCATGGTACTGATGAAGACCAGTCAAAGCGTTGAGAAGTCCTGAGTTGGTTATGGGATGGAGATTGGACTAAATGTGACCCAGTCGGTGTTTTCCATCTCTAAATTCTATGATTTTCCAGTGACTGATCGGTTACTTTGATGTAATTTACAAATATGAACAGACTAGAGAAATCTATCTATTGTGTTTATAAGGCATTTATCACCCCAATATCTGAGTATTGATATATGAGACTGGTTTTATGATCCCACAGGGAGTCACCCCAGTTAGATTTCTGCATAGTCGCCAATTTAAACCTGGTGGAAGAAATTCCCTGTATGGTCAGATCATCATATACACTACAGGGGTTCTTGCACCTCCTTCTGAAGCACCTGGTGCTGGTCCCAGTCAGACAGAATACTGGACTAGATGGACCCCAGGTTCTTACCCAGGATAGTAATTTCTATGTTCAAGTAAGGAAGTTCAGGAGGTTAATCAAGACCAAACAGCTTCTCACCTTCATCACAGCTCCACCATCTGATGGTTAAGGGGGGCTCCAAATGAAATCAATTTCCCCCAGCATAGAATTGGACTACATTGTTTCACATATTTGCTTAATCCTAGTAGGGAGGGAGGGTTCACTGCCATGGGAATCTGAATCAGATAGTTTCATGGATTTGGAAAGAAATCCAGATTCAGGATGGGCAAACTAGTTCTGATACAGGAGAAAGTAGCCCAAACCCTAACCCTCCTACTCTCATTCACATCTGAGTGCTTCGTGCCCCTTCCTCCCCCAACTCAGACGCCAACTCTCCATGCTTTGAGAAAGTTCAGTTTAAGTGTTTCCCCCGACTTTCATGTGTGAGACTTGTGCATTCTCTGGGCTGGCAATCGTGTGGGTGACAGAGAAAACAGGCTTCAGTGCTGCGGAGATTTCTGATACTCCCTGCTTCTAGGTAAGCAGGAGATGGTGTGAGTTGCAGACATTTCCTCATGGCTTTGGAAAGAGCCAGGAAGCCTAGAAATGAGACAAGAAAAGAAAGTGGAATCACAGTTTTTTGTTAAACCTCAAAAAAGGTTCCGGAGAAAAAATAGTGGGCTGCTACTTATTTGTCCAAAGCTGTTTTTACAATCCTGCCTTACCCAGTTGGCTGTGGTTGTTTGTGTGGGAGCAGCCAGAAGGAGCGTGATTAGTTTCCTTTCAGCCTCTCTCCTTCATCAAGATTAACCCTTCCTCTGTCAGAGAGAAGTGTCCCCTTCCCCTGCTTCTCCCTCTAACTCTCTCTCTCTCTCTTTCTGCCCCAGCCGTCAGCTTTGTCAGTGTCATCTGTCAGTCACAGTTAAACTGGTGTTGCTAGTCCCAGATGTGATGGAAACTCGGTTGGATGATGGAGCCCTCTTGGGGGCCTCTAGCCCCACCAACAGAACTTTGGGTTCAAGGCTGATCATTCTTTTCACTCTGGCTAATTATCTGTCTCTCCAGAAATGGCTGCAATGCAGAATCTGTCTGCTCTAGCAGTGTGTTGCCTGTCAGGCCTCCTGGATCCAACTGGCTCCTTTCCCTCCCTTTATCTCCTTTTTTTCTTTTTCCATTTCTCCTTTAATCTTTCTCTGTATCACTCTTTCTCTTCTTCTCTGTCCTCTCTCCTCCTTTTCTCTCCTGTTCCTTCATCATCTCTCTGTCTTCCTTTTGGAGATATGAAACTTTTGGTTTTTTCTCCCCTATGCCATTCCTTTCTTTCCCTTTCTTCTTCTCCTCTGTCTGGGAAGAATGCTTGGGGAGGGGTTGTGTGATTGATGGTCCATTAGAAAAAGATTAACAGGTTTGGGCTTGCCTAGAGAAACAGATGTCAGGGAGGGAAGGAGTGCTGGGGAAAACAGGTGACCTTTTCCTTAAGAGAAATGCAAGCATGACTTTTAAAACCTCAGTTGCTCCCTACAAGGCAGCAAGAGAGCAAATGCGTGGACAGCAGAGAGAAGGCTAATCCACCATTACACCCTGTTGTCTTTTTACATTCTTCATCCTCGCTGACATAATCATTTGATTCATGCTGAAATTGGCGTCTCTGTTTAGCATATGGGCCTCTCGTTCCCTGCTAGTGTCATTACTGCCTGGCTTTGAGGTTATCTTCATCTCTCTCCTCCCTGTGTTCTCTCTTACTCTCCCTTTTTCAGGATTTGTTTTGTTATTCAAATGTAATTATGGATGGAATTTGAGCCCTCCCCCCTGCTTTTATTTTGATTTTCAAGAAACTGTCAGTGTATAAAGTTCTGTGGCATGGGAGGGGCCTGCAATTTCCCCTTCTGCCAGCCAGCATGAAATTAAAACCAGGTCTGTGATCCTAGGGAAAAGGGGGAAAGGTTGGGCTGCTAAGGAGAGAAAGCAGTGAAGAAGATGTGAAGAGAAAGGAGTGAAGAAGATGTGGTTTTGATCAGCATGTGTCCAGTGCTGTACAGGCCCACACCTGTTTTGGGGCTGTGGGATTGGCATCAGTAACTGGAATGGAAGCTAAGTTAGAAAAGAACAAGGCAGGTGCGGTGACTTGGGAGCAGGTTCCAGTCCATTCATTTATTTGGGATAAGAACAACTGGAGTTGAATTCTTGTGCCCCCTGGAAGGGACTCTAGCTGCAGCCGGTGGGAGGAGGGGAAGAACCTAAAGGGGATTGCAGTGTGTGCACCCCTGTCCCCATAGACTGCTGGTACAGCCTGTGGGGAAAGGAGGAGACCCCATTATTTTCTTAATAGAAGCACCCCTTTAAAAGGACAGCATCCCTGCCCCTGCCATCGTCAAGAAAAAAGGTGAGTCAATGAATCTGCTCTGCACTGAGCACCATGGGGCAGTGCTGACTTTACAGGAGAAAGTTTGCTTAGGCCTGGGTGGAGTCCCCCTCTCCATTCCCAATGAGCACCCCTAATGTCACAAGCGCTGTCTTCTATTATCCTTACCAGTGGGCTCCAGATGTCTCTCTGGCATTAATTTTGTGTTACCTGAGAAGTGTGACCTGGCATTTATGGACAGCTCCGCCCCACATGAAGATAATGGATAACCATGTGGCTCTGCAATGGACGCCCCACACGTGTGGGTGCCTGCGCACACCAGAGAGTGTGAATAATGCTGCGGCTCCCTAGTGGATAGAATAGGTTAGGCATGCTCTTGTCAGTTCCCTCTATGGCTGGACTAGGAGAGCTGCTCCTTTAGGGATGGAAGGGTCAAGATATGGCTGGATTGTAGTCTGACATGCACATGAGGCGTCTGACTTTCCTTTCAATTTAGGCGACGCTTTTGTGGCTTGTCATGCCATTAAAGTCTCATGGAAGTGCGTGTGTGTGACAGAGCAAGCGGGAGAGGAATGTGTCAGACATAGTTATGTTTATTTCCATTCCCTTTGCTGGCTAACATAGTGGAGTTCCAACTCAGCCAGTGAGGGGAGCCAGTACACTCTTATACATATCAGTGAGTCCATGGTACTCAGCTGGCAGGAGGGCGCCGCCTTCCGCCCTGTAGAGGATGGAAGGAATATGTCCTCAAGGGTGTCTGCACAGCCCCCACCAATCTAAAAAGCCACTTCATCATTCCTGAGCAAACAGGCTGGCTGCTGGACCCCTTCCCAGCCTTGTCAGAGGGGCCTCCAAGAACTGAACACAGCAAAGAAACATCCATTAAGTCTGAAAACAAAAGGAGGAGTAATTTAATTTGTTCAGGCTTGTTCAACCGATTGAGTCATTAAAGCTCTCTCTCTTTCTCTGTCGCGCGCGCACACACACTTTTTGGCTGAAGAAGCTGAATTACCTGTGGCAAAAGGTGTCACAGATCCAGTAGATGCAAATGTCCTGGTCTGGACCAGTTGTTTTCTTTTACTGACACATTTACCCTGTTTGGCTTCTTGGGAATTTCTCCCATTGTCTCTCCAGTTTCCTCTTTCTTTCCTCATTGTCCATATCCCTCTATTTCTTATTCCCTCCTGCTCTCTCTGTCCCTTGTTGTTAAACATTAACAGGCTACTCCTCATTGCTGATGCGTTATTCATGTACTCTGATATTCCCCTGGGTAATTACTTAGACCACTGCAAACAGGAAGGTATGAGAAAAGATTGCCAGAGCAAGTCCAACATTCATTTGCAGGGAAAAGGAAGAGGAGAGGGGGAAGAGGAAACTGGGTTAGAAAACAGAGAAGATAAGGGACGGAAGGACAGGTGGGGTGAGAGAAAGGAAAGGGGGCAGAGAGAAAGGTGGGAGGTAAGGTTGGGAACTTGCTGGGGAAGGGCTGTGTGAACACAAAAGAGAAAGAGAACACCCAAGCCTGGTCTACACTTGAAAATTAGGTCGTCATAATTACGTTGTGGAGGAGTGTGAAAAATCTGGACCCTCAAGCGGGGTAGTTAAGCCACTTAAATCCCCATGTAGACAACACCAAGTTGATTGAAGAATTCTTCTGTCAAACTAGCTGCTGCCTCTTGGAGAGGCGGATTACCTACACCAATGGGAGAGCCCCTCCCATCAGCACATGGAGTGTCTACACTGAAGCACTGCAGCGACCCAGTTGTCACTGTAGCATTTTAAGTGTAGACAAGCCCAAAGATGGCACCATGGGTCCCCTCTGTAATCAGCTCTCCCATCTTTCACATCTCCTGCATGGCTCCCATCCATGCAGAAGCATGTGTCCTACGAGAACGGTGTCCTTTGGTTCTGAGATGATGTTTTCAGGTCTGGCCCAGTTCTGATCCTTGCTTTTGCCGCTTCTGCAGCCAGAAGAACTGACCAACATCTTGGAGATCAGCAATGTTGTGTTCACCAGCATGTTTGCCCTGGAGATGATCCTGAAACTCGCTGCCTTTGGCCTCTTTGATTACCTCCGCAATCCCTACAACATCTTCGACAGCATCATTGTCATCATCAGGTGATGACCCCAAAATAGGGAGCGCAGGCTGGGGATACTGAGTGCACTTACAGAGGGGCAGATCAGGGCCTGAACTGAGTTCCTGTGCCATGGCTGCCTAGGCTTTTTAATCAGCTAAAATATGGTTAAGGCACAAGACAAAGAATTGGGAGATCTAGATTTTATTCCCAGCTCTAATCCTGACTCAGAGGGTGAATTTAGACAAGTCACAGAACTGTTCCGTGCCTCAGTTTCCCCATCTGTAAAATGGGGATAATGATACCTACCTCCGGAGTTTGTGAGGCTTAATTAATTGGTGCTTGGCGTTTTGAGATACTTGGATGAGAAATGCTGCAGAAATGCCAAGTTTTATAAAGGAGCTTTCCGTCCATAGGTCTCTACGCCGCAGCTTTTGCACATTCCTGAGTAGCTGAGCAGCACTTTAATTTTCCCAAGCAAGAAATGCAGCCTCAGAGACATACGCGTGCGACATATACACTGCGCGCACCTGGTTCAGATTCCCTTTCACACATACAGATATGGTTCACGCAGATTCTCTCGTTTACACAGACGCATACACACACTTGATTCACACAGGCTCTGTCTCTTTCACGCTCTCGGTTCACATCAGTTCTCTCGTTTACACACACGGATGCTGCATCGGTGAAAGAGGTGGTAACCCAAGCTAATGTCACTTCGCTCTCCCTATCGCTGCCCTGTTTTTCTGTTACACTCTTTCTTTGTCCCTTTCTGTCTGCATCTCTTTCTCTCAACTGTCTCTCTCCTTCTTTGTCTCTGGGCCACAGCATCTGGGAGATCATTGGCCAGTCAGATGGGGGGCTGTCAGTGCTGAGAACTTTCCGCCTCCTGCGGGTGCTGAAGCTCGTGCGTTTCATGCCCGCCCTGCGACGCCAGCTGGTGGTGCTGATGAAGACCATGGACAATGTGGCCACCTTCTGTATGCTTCTTATGCTCTTCATCTTTATATTCAGGTGAGGAGGTGTTGTCTTCAGAGCAATTTGAGAAGGCATCGCAATGCGTATACAAACCCTGGCACCAATCTCTGTGTGACTTATCCTGCCCAAGTCTTTACTTTAGACAGCGAGAGGAACTTTTCATTCCTCAGGGTCAGATTCTCGGTGTAAATTGACTGTATCAGCTGAGCATCTGGCCCTCAGGTGTTCACAAGTAGGGCCTTGAGGGACAAAGAAATTTTGCCAGCCAGGGCGTGTCCTGATCTGGGTTTCCATTAGAAAAGGCGAATTCTGTCAGTGATCTGATGTTCACTGCAGGGAATAGCCTGATTCCCCTCCCCGACAGACGCAACATACTAACTGCTAGAGATGTGTGGTGTGGAGCATCTGGTAGTATTTCAAAGCACACCATACAGATAAGCTAAAAGTGGACGGGGAAGGGAAAATGAAGCAAGAGAGAATGGTGGAGTTAGCGGGTGTGGGGGCAGGACGGGATGGAATAGCCAAAAGCTGAGGGTCTTGTTGATGGTGGCGGTGCACAGAGAAGGAGAGGGTGCATGAGGAGATACAGGCTGATCAGTGTCTTGCCATCCTTCATGGGTAGGTCTTGATGGGCTAGCGATATTTTTATATCCCTGGTGACACGTGGCAGCAGGTTGGATTGTGAAAGAAAAAAGGGGAACAGCTCTAACAAGATCGTTCTGGTGGCAGAGATTTTTAAATTGGACACAGTCTCCTCTTCCCCATCTAACAGCATCCTGGGAATGCACATCTTTGGGTGCAAATTCAGCCTCCGGACAGACAACGGAGACACAGTCCCTGACAGGAAGAATTTCGACTCCCTGCTCTGGGCCATCGTCACTGTGTTCCAAGTGAGTCAACGGGCAGGCCAGATAAGGGACAGGATTGGAGGGGGGATCTCCAAGTGAATTGGATCAGGCGTTAGTTGTAAGTTTGTCTGTACAATTGAATGTTACACTCATTCCTGATGACACAAAAAAACAACACACGAGGCTCCAGCATGTGATGCTGAGAGAGGAGCATCAGACACGTGCTGTAACCAAGCAGCTAACATTTTTGCGACCTCCAAGGAGCAAGGAGACAATGGAAGGATGCGGCATTTATAAAGGTCAGCTCTGCTGTGGCAACTCCTGTGCTAACATTGTCGCTGCTCCACACGCACTATGCTTGCGTGTGTTCGTCTCTTCCCGTTCGCCTGAGTCTCTTGAGCTAATGCCATGGAGACAGCGTGAGAGATGGGCAGCGTTCACTGATGGAAATCATTCGGCACCTGGTGTGGGAGATGGGGAGAAGACAAGGGAGACTCTCTCTGCAACAGGCATGTGGTGGTCAGCTGATTTTCCTCTCACTGCTCATTAATGCAGCCTCTTTCCTCTACATTCCCTTCACTCTCATGTTGCTCTGGGGGCTCAAATGGCCTCTTTTCTGTGTTGCAGATCCTGACCCAGGAGGACTGGAACGTTGTGCTGTATAATGGCATGGCCTCCACCTCACCATGGGCATCCCTTTACTTTGTGGCCCTCATGACCTTTGGCAATTATGTCCTCTTCAATCTGCTGGTGGCTATCCTGGTGGAGGGCTTCCAGGCGGAGGTGAGTTGACACTGCCTGGAGGTGAGGTGCAGAGCAGGGAGACAGCCTGAGGGGAATGGGAGGGGATCCCAAGGTAGCACATTTCATTTGGCCCCCTGTTCTAGTTCAGGGGGAGGGGATTAAAAAGCACGACTTTAACCCTTTCCTGGGGGTGTCACACCACTGATATGGAGGAGGGAGTTAACAATTTCCAACCCTATCTTATGCACCCTACAAGGGAGACTTAGTCCCCCTTCATAGGCCACGAGTTTAGCAACTAAACACTTGCAGAGCAGACGGGGCTTCCTCTCTCATCTGTGGCATTGAACAATCAGAGGGAACAGAGCCCTTTCTCCTGGGGTGCTCCTGAGTCCCAGACCTTTCCTTGGGTTTTTCCATTCCAGGGTGATGCCAACCGGTCGTACTCGGATGAAGATCAGAGTTCATCGAACATGGAGGACTTTGACAAGTTCCAGGACAGCCAGGATGGCTCAGGTAAGTGGCCCTGCTCAGCTCATTGGCTTTTGTCCCACCAGCAGCCGGTTGAAAAATGTAAATGTACAAATCTCCCTGAAATCTCACTCCTCTTTCCAAGGTGGGACTGGAGTGCTTTGGTGCTGCCTAAAAGCACTTCCATGGCAATGCAGTTTTGATGCCATTTTGTTTGTTTTAAACTCGTTGTCAGCTTGCAGTGTCACTTGCAAAAATTAGAGCTGTGGCAAACTTCTGTAGTGCTGCAGCTAAGCAAGCAAATATGATCCTGGGCTGTTTAAGCAGGTAGGAGATATTACATCAAGTAGGTGCAGGGAGATGGTATGACATCTGTGTACAGCACTGGTGAGACCGCTGCTGGAATTCTGTGTCCAGTTCTGGTGTCTGCACTTCTAAAAGGATGTTGAAAAATTGAAAAGGATTCAGAGAAGAGCTGTAAGAATGATTTGAGGTCTAGAAAACGTGCCTCAGAGTGAGAAACAAAGGAAGGCAAATAAGTTAGTTTGTCCAAGAGAAGGTTAAGAGGTGACTTGATCATGGTCCACAAGCTCCTATCGGGGAAAGGATTTCTGATGGTAGATGACTCTTTAATCTAGCAGAAAAAGGCATAATGAGGTCCAGTGGTTGGAAGCTGAATCTATGCGCAAATTCAGACTAGAAATAAGGTGCACATTTTTAACAGTGTGGTTTATTAGCCCTCGGAACAAGTTACCAAGGCACATCACCTGAAGTCTTTAAATCAAGACTGAGTCTCTCTCTATAAGCTGTGCCATAACTCAAACAGAACAAATGCGTTTGAAACAGGAATTACTGGGTGAGGTTCTCTAGCCTGTGTTATACAGGAGGTCAGACTAGGCGATCATAATGGTCCCTTCTGGCTTTAAAATCTATGAATCTAATAGAAAAGAGCAACATATCACATTATTAAGAATATTTTGATTTCTTCTTTCCCTCATCTGTTCAGACGCCAGTGCCTCTTCCTGGCACCCCACAGGAGCAAATTAAAGCAGGTTTGCCAGCTCCTTAGGGTCTGCGAATAGTAGTCTGAGGGGGCCCAGTGTGACAGTGAGAATTCAGAGCAGGCTGGGAGGAAGAGCGTGTGCATGGGAATTTGGGGAAAGATAAAGCATTCCAGAGGAGGCTGCATAATTTCGGTGGATCTGGGCCCCACTGAGTCTCAGTCTGCCGCTTAGTATCTCAACCCAACAAACTGATCTGAGGAAAACAGGGAACATGCCTAAAATGTGTAATGGCTGCTGGTCTCTCAGCCATAGCGTTTGTTTCAGATACGTGGATGACTGCCCCCCTAGTTCTAGCATGTGAGCGCACTGTCTCCCCCCCTCGCTCCCAGGCAGCGTGAGTCTGCAGGGAAAGCTATCTTCATCAGCATGCCACTGGCTCTGCCTTAAGCAGAGCTCTGTTGTAGGAACATTCCCTGCTCTGGGTCAGAGAGTGAGGAGCTGAGCAATGGGACTAAGCCACGTGAAACCTGTTGTGTCATCAGCAGAGTTCAGGAAATGCTCTTCCCCCTCCAGAGCATGAAGAGAGGGAATGATGCCAGGGCTGCCTAAAGGAGCAGGGAAACGGGACAAGGAAGAGAAGATGCCATGGGGTGGGTAGAGAGGAAGACAAGTTACATAATTACTTTTGTTCTTCTGCAGCCCACCTCACTTCCTAAAAGTGTGCCCACTGAGAGGCAGAGGTAGTGCAAAGGACCATGGCCATAGCCTCAAATCCATCACTGTCCTGACCCACCTCTTCCACACAACCCAAAGGCACCAGGAAGCAGTTTTGGGATCTAACTGTGCTAAGCAAACAGGGCATTAAAACATTCACTGAACAGTGCAGGAGAAAAGCGCAGATGGGAAAAGAATGTCTTTTTCTCTTTCTTTCTCTCTTTGTGTTTTTCTGCTCAGATCCTAGGCTTTGTGCAATTCCCATGACCCCAAATGGACACCTTGACCCCACCCCACCTTCTTCCAACCAACCAGTGGCAGCTAGTGGGGTCACAAGTTCCACACATAATTCCCTGCAGCCGGATCAAGTCCTCATTGCTCTGGGTTCCAGGAAGAGCAGTGTGATGTCGCTGGGGAGGATGACCTACGACCAAAGGTCACTGGTGAGTGAGTAGAACTGTGAGTAACACACTTCTTCTGGAATCCGGGGGATCCACTGTCTTAGCGTAGCCATCTTGGAATCACCGTCTTTGCTTCTACCCCTACTGGAAACTTGCTAATGGAAACTTGTTTCCAGTCCCCGTTTTGCCTGGGGTGGTCCCCACTTCCTGTTTCTTGATCCATATTCCACTATGACTGGATGTAGAATTCAACTGCCCTGTTTTCTCCCCTTGAGTCTTCCCTCCAGAATGAAATTTGTGTTGGCCTCTTAGCTCTCCACTGCAGTTCTGGAGCATAGAATTATGGTGTCCTTCCTTGTCAGTAACATAAAAGCCTATGGAGAGCTTCTTCCATTAGGAAAGGATGGGTAATATGAGACTTTACAGAACCTCTACCAGGAGTTGTTTCTGGAACCCTTAGTTCAGGTGATAATCAAAGCTGTGACCTGCAGCGCCCTTTCCTATGCTAGGCCTGCCCATCTTTTTCCCAAAACTACCATGAGCACTCACAGTTCACTCAGCCCGTGCACCTAGAGCCTGTCCTTTGGCGCCCCTATTAGTTCACTCCTTGGGCACTTCACTCCACATACAGCTTTCCTGGTGCACCTCAGTCTGGACGTGCAGTGTACCCTCCTGTCCCAGTCCTTTGTTTCTCCTGAGCAGAGAGGGCTGCCGGTAACAATCAGTGTTGTGATTTGGTGATGTGGAGGAGAACTAGGCTGAGACTCATTTCTCTGGCCTTCTCCTCTCATTTAGATTGCAAGCTCTTTGAGGCAAAGACTGGCTGGATTATCCATCGCCCTCTTCCTTGTGCAAAGCAAGAGCAAAATGCTACCTGCCTGATTTTGTGGGGCTTTATGTCCATTTTCCACTGGTGTAAATGATTAAACAATGTTCGAGGCGAAGGAGAGGCTGGTCCTTTGCTTTCTAACTCACCTTATCTGTAAAGTGCCTGGCACACAGCTGGTGCTATAAAAGAAATATGACAGTGACCAATTAAGAATTATTAATTAATACTAATAATTAATTTGATGCCAGATTTACGGGGGTCACCTTTGAGTTCACAAAAGGCCTCTCTGGGATGAGTAGAAGAGCAGAGTATTAGGAGATTTAGGAGCCCCGGGTGACTCTTTGATCTAAACTGCCGATGCTCCATCTTCCCCCAGGACTGAGTCACTGAATCCCTGTCTCCATCTCTTACAGTCTAGCTCTCGCAGTTCTCACTATGGTGCGTGGGGCCGCAGTGGGGCCTGGGGAAGCCGCCGCTCCAGCTGGAACAGCCTGGCTCGGGGACACAGCCTAAAACACAAGCCTCCATCTGCCGAGCATGAATCTCTGCTGTTCGGAGAAAGGCACAGGGTGGCGGATGGGGAACGAGAGGGGATGGGAAGGGCCCCTCATCATCGGCGTACGCTCTCCCTGGACACCAAAGATTCCTGTGACCTGGTGGAGCTGACGTCATTGGTCCCATCCAGTCATAGGGCAGCCCGGAAGGTGGGTGTAGCTCTGGGGGCCAGCGAGCACCAGGACTGCAACGGCAAAATGCCCAATATCGCTAAGGAGATCTTCCCGAAGATGAACAACCGCAAGGAGCGTGGCGAGGATGAGGAGGAGATAGACTATGTGAGTACAGGGGATTGCACAAAGGGTTTGCAAGGGGGAGAGCAATCGCAAGAGATGGGAGGTGGCCTGGGAGACATCAGAGCTCAGAGCAAGAGCAGATCATAGACTCCTATGGACTAGCCTGAGGTCTCTCAGTGTCTTAAGCAGAAGACGATCAGAATGCTGCTTCTTAACCAGCCTCTGAGGCGCCGGTGCCCAGAACTGAAGAGATTACTGTGGTACTCCAGTGAAGTCAGGGGCAATGGAGATTTTGGCGGAACTTTTCACTGTATAAAATGACATCACTAGGACTTCACTTAGGAGAAAAGATGCCAGTAGATGCCCTTTCTGCCCTAGGCTCATTGGCTAGGCTGTGGCCCCAGCACTATAGATCCACTTTTGCTGAGGTTGGTGGTCAGTCCTGGTACAAAGGTCCAGTGGGTGCGGGGCCGCGTCAGTGCCAGTCTTCCGTGCCAGAAGGGATAGCATACATTTCCATTTTAAGGAGTCAGGCGTGAATCCTGACACTCTTCCTCCTGGGAGGAAAACAGGCTTCTGGCGTAGCAAGCCCAATGAATTTTCCACCTGCCTCATCGCTTTCCCTGTGACTGTGATGTCAGTTCCATTCCTTTCCTCGTGTGGAGTCGGGGTGGAGAGGATAGAGAGCACAGGATCTGTGGAGGTAATGTATCTAAGTTACTGGTATTTTAGGTTTAAAGGAAAAAGACAGGCACCAGAAGGCACTTCTCAGAGACATGAGGAGGTAGTCAATGACAACCCATTCGCTTGTGTCCTGCAGAGCCTATGTTTCCGCATCCGGAAGATGATGGAGGTCTACAAACCAGACTGGTGTGAGATACGGGAGGATTGGTCCATCTACCTCTTCTCCCCACAAAACAGGTTCGTCCCATTTTTGTCAGTGGGGGGTTAGGTTATTTTGACCTTGCTGCAGCAGCCACATTTGTGGGTTGGATGCAGAGTCTGTAGTTTTAACTTTTAAGATGGGAATTATTTTGTTGCTTCCAGTCACAGCCTCTCCAGCCAACCAACGTTCAAGATTTCTCATTTGGTTCTGGTGGTAGTGGTAGAAAAGCAGAATCCTGAATGGCAGCTGTTGTTTTTCTTTCGTGTAACATAAAACAAATATGTATAGCAAAGCAATGCAGAGAATACTAACACTGGCCAGGAAAAATAAAGAATGTATTATGAAGTAATCTGTGCCATTGACAAGTCTTTCATGGTGCAAAAGTGGCCCCCATTGCATTCGAGGCCACAAAGTTGACTTATTAGCAATCCTATCACACTGTTTGGGCAAAGTTAGTATTCTCTGCGCTTAACCAAATAAATATTAAAACAACTCCTCCTTCCACCAGGAGGAAACAGTGCTTTTCACCAGCCATCAGCATATTACACCCAGGATAACAGCTCACGGAGACAAGACGGTTTCATCATAACTGGTGGATGATTAAACTTGACTGCACACACTGATCCCCTGCCTGTTGTACTGTTATGGTGGCTTTCAGAGAAGCTGGAGGGCTAATTCCTGTAGCAACAGAACTAGTCATCTGTTGGTATGGCAGTGACGCCTCATCAACTTGCAGCACAAGAGAATTTGATGCCTCGAGCACACAGATAGCCCCCGCTTAGACATAGCATGACAGGAAGTTCTAAATTGAGGGGCAGCGTGGGGCAGGTTGAAGATTGTGACTCATCATCACCTTGTGGGAGTAGAGCTTAGAGAGAAAGGATGATGCATTGCTTTGGGCACTTCTCAGGGGCTTGAGAGACCCAGGTTCAATTCCTTGCTCCACCACAGACTTCTTCTGTGACCTTGGGTAAGTCACTGGGGCTTCGTCTACACAAGCATTTTTGTCAGTAAAACTCTCTCGGTCAGGGGAGTGGAAAAAACACACTCCTGATCGACCTAAGTTTCACTGACCAAAGCACCGGTTTGGACAGCGCTGACATAGGTACCGCCACTCGTTGGGGATGGTTTAATTATGCCAGCAGGAGAACTCTCTTGTTGGCATAGATTGGCTACACGGGAGCTCTTAGAGTGATGCAGCTGCAGCAGTACAACTGTGCTGCTGTAAGATCTGTAGTGTAGACATACCCTGCAGGTGGTTTCTCAGAGGAAACTCTTTTGAGAATTATTATTATTTGCATTGAGGTAAGCCCAGTCCTGGACCAGGACCATGGACCGTTGTGCTAGGCACTAAACAAACGCAGAACAAAAAAACAGTTTCTCCCTGAACAAATATGTCTCCTTTCCAGTCTGGTAATATACAGAACAGGGCAGCCGATTTTAGTCTAGAGAGTTAAATTTCAGGCAGAACTTTCTTCCTCCCTCCCCTCTCTCACCACCCTCTGCAAAACCAAATTTAATTTCTCCCCAGGCACATGTGTCCTTTTGAAACTCTCTTGCAGGTTTCGCATCCTCTGTCAAACCATCATTACTCACAAGCTCTTTGACTATGTTGTTCTGGCCTTCATCTTCCTGAACTGCATCACCATTGCCCTGGAGAGACCGCAGATCGAACATCGCAGCACAGTGAGCAAACTTGCACCAGCAACCCTTTCTGGTGGAACACAACCCCTGGATGGGTGTGGTGGACAAGTTTAATTAGTTCTTTGGGCATTGGCATAGGCTCTGGATAACCCCCAGCATTGGAGAGTAACCCCCATCCCCTAAACACATGCACCGTGATTTCTCTGTATGGAATAAGAGGCCTTCTTGCCTCCCTTTCAAGGCCTTAAAATGGTATAATCCTTCTTTCTCAGGAGTAGCTTCCTACATAGTAGAAGGCTGAAGGATCCCTACAGCCCCTCATGGCTGGAAGGTGGCTTGCCAATGTGAGCCAAAGAGCCAGGGACCATGAAACTAAAAGAGGGAGGTAACCTCTTTTGTATGTAGCAGTTTCCCAGGGGGAATAGCATGCCAGAATTCAAGTATGTTGCTTCTGCATTGCTGTGAATGTGGATCTGGGTGCCACTGTTGGAGAGAAGCTAGTGTGCTTCAGTGGATGAATGTATTCTCGTTTCTCTTCAATTCGTTCTTGATTGAGGTCACAGCTGAAACAGCTTTTTGAGCACCTCTGCTGAGTCTACATCGCCAAACAGCATCACAGTTAGGCAAAGTCTAGCAGTTTGCACTCAGGAGAGGTCCAAGGAGCAGCGTGACAGGGCAGGGCTTCCAATCCAGATTGGGTCGTGTTGGCAGAGCTGTGTGAAGAAGGTCTAAATAGCTGGATCAGCAGCAGATGCTGCAGATCACGACTGCAGTGCATTAGCAGAGCTGTGTGGGCATTGCAAGAGTGGAGTGGCAGGGAACGCTGAAGGTCAAGACTGAGGGTTTTGTAAACTCACAGAATTGTGGAAATGCCTCTCGGTGTTTTTTAGGGGCTTTTTTTCTGTCCTTTCTAGGAGCGGATCTTTCTCACCGTATCCAACTACATTTTCACTGCCATCTTTGTAGCTGAGATGACGCTAAAGGTAAGTCGCTTGGAGACAGCTGCTCAGCCTTTTCACGTGTGTCGTGGGCCCAACACATTTACCTTCTACTTGTCATCTTTCCTCAATCCATCCGTCCTTTCAGTCTTCCAGCGAGGTCAACCCACTCCTCGTGATCTCTGTCTCCATAGGGCTTGCCCAGCCTTTGGGTTTGAATCTCTGATGGCATGGTATGGAAGTAGAATTTATTCTGGACTTTCAATCAAGATGACTGGTATCTGAAAGGAGCAGGCTGGAGTCCAGATATACCCAGACTTTCATAACAACAGTGAGCTGCCCCTTGCAGAACAGGAAGGGGGGCAAAAATAATAAGCTTCTAGTTGTGATTATCATTTGTCCGTTGGTTTCAAAGCACTTTGCAACTGTGGATTAGTGTCATTTTCCCCAGTTTGCAGATGGTGAAACTAAGGCACCATGCAATTAAGGTCAGATTTGGATGTATGAAATTATCATGCACAATATTATGCATTTTCAGATTTGGATGCATGTAATTAAACACCTTAAATCCATATTTAGGCATCGAACAAGGAGAGTGATTTTCAGAGGTGATGAGTGTTCACAGATTCCATTGACTTCAGTAGCATCTGCTGGTGTTCAGCACCTCTGAAAAGCAAACCACTTATGTAAGTGTCTGAATATGGATTAAGGTGCTTAATTTTACATACTCAAGTTTGAAACATTGGGATTAAGTGATTTACCCAAAGTCACTGGAAAGGCACGGATTAGAACCCATGTCTTCTGGCTGCATGAACCATGTCCTAGCCACGGCACATCACCATCTCCCCTCCAGTGTGGTAGAATGCTGGGCAGTGGAGGAGATATTGGTGGAGAGCTGAGAGGACTTCATCAAGACTTTGATGGGTCTTTATTGTTTTTTCCAGAGCATTTTCACTCTAACATTTGAATTCTGTGCCACCAGTTTCTCCAGTTTTGCTTCATAGGCTATGAGTCTTCTGAGAAAGGAGATGAGCATCATAGAAGGATGAAAAATGGGTCCTCGTTGCTTCTTCACCTGTTGCTATGGAGTTATTAAGTAGCCTCTCCTCTGGAGGGGGAGCAGTTTAACTCCCCATACTCTCCCTCTTTCCTCTCCTGTAGGTGGTCTCTCTAGGCCTATATTTTGGGGATCAGGCCTATCTCCGCAGCAGCTGGAACATCCTAGATGGCTTCTTGGTCTTTGTGTCCCTCATTGACATTGTGGTCTCATTGGCCTCTGCTGGAGGTGCTAAAATTTTGGGGGTGCTCCGGGTCCTTCGACTGCTGCGCACCTTACGCCCTCTCAGGTGAGAGCCCCATGAGTAAATTCCCACAGTCTCCCAGCCTGTCTCACACTGTGTCCCAGGAGTGGCTCCCACACAGATGCAGTATTAGAACATGCTTTATGGAGAGACAGGACATTGGCCAAAACTCTAGGGTTAACACCCCTGCCCCAAACACACACACGCACCTTAGCATCCTGTTGGGCTGTGCATTGGAAAGGTGCTGAAGGGGCGTCCTACTAGAGACGAGAACATTATGTAGTGTCCTCTCCATAGGGAAGTTTCTCTTAATTGTGCAGCTTCTCCTCTAGCCCCTAAGTTACATCACTGCAGTATCCTAATTAGGTAATGAGCCCAAGCCCTGCTGTAAAAGACTCAAACCCACAGCGTTCAGGCCCAGCAGAGAGCATACTCCCCACTGGACGATATCTGGGATGCTGCTGTTGTCTGATGCTGAAAACACTGGGGAAGAAAGAAATCCTCTGCCATCTCTCTCTGTCACCCCCTCCCTCTCCTTCCTTTCCAGGGTTATCAGCCGTGCCCCAGGCCTGAAGCTGGTGGTGGAGACACTCATCTCATCCCTCAAGCCCATTGGGAACATTGTCCTCATTTGCTGTGCCTTCTTCATCATCTTCGGCATCCTGGGTGTTCAGGTAGTATTGTTTCTGTCTGTCACGCACCCACAGCACGCTCGGCACTGTACTACCGGGAAGGACGTGTAATGCAGACACAGTTAAGCAGATGGAGGTGTGTCGGGGCAGACATCCCAGGAACCTTCATTATCCCTGCCCTGCTCTGTCCGCCTTTGGGGAGTCTCATCATAATGATCCTTAAGCCTTTGGCCGTGACGGGGGAGGAGGGTTGGTCAGTGCTGAGGCCTTTCATTGCTAGAGGCTGATATTCAGTTCACTGCATTCGCAGAGCTGTAGAGTAGTGGAGTAGCCACTGGGCGTGCTGCAGGCCATGCCAATGTGGCAGACACAGAGCAGTGTCAGTGGAGCAGCGGAACTGGCTCTAGTCAGTCCTTTCTCCTCCTCACTCCCAGCGCTCAATCCACCCACAACAGGCTGTTTTTGGGGGGAGGAGGTTAATCCTCTTTATTTTAGGCTTGTGCTGCAGAGGAGGACAGGGGTGGGTGTTACTTCCATCTCAGAGAATGTGCTATACTTAGTCTGTAGGTAGACTGTTCTGATCAGTCTGTACAAATGCACAATCCAGTACCCTCCATATGGAAAAGGAGCCTTGGGCAGAAGAACCACATCAGTGTCACTTGATTTTAAAATATTGGAGAAGCAGCCGATATTTTTCTGGTTCTTTACTCTCACAAGAGATCTCTTCCCCTTCGGTGCACTCAGGGTTTGTCTACACATACAGTGCTGCAGCTACGCTCCCGCAGCGCATCTGGTGAAGATGCTGTATGCTGACGGGTGAGAGCTCTCCTGCCGACCTTGCGCTGTCCATGCCGGTGCAATTTATGTCGCTCGGGGGGGGCAGGGGTTCATATCCCTGAGCGACATAAATTATGCTGACATAAACAGTAGTGTAGACATAGCCTTTAGTAACCATCTGAGGGAGTGGGTGGCTCTGGGAGACTGGGTCTGGGCAGTTCGTCCCTAGGTCATTGGTTCCAATCCAGCCCCAGGAGGCCACCCCATGGTTATCAGAGCAGGAGGACTTTCAGTCACTGCTGACCTCGAGCAAGATTGTAATCTGTGTCTGAGGGGCGAAAGGCTCCGTGTCATGCTCCTAATCTGAGGAGTCTCCTGTTGCCCTTTGTCACATGACATTGGGGAGGTCTGAGAGAGACTCACTGACCAAGTCACTTCCATCCTATAGCTCTTCAAGGGGAAGTTCTACCACTGCCTAGGGGTTGACATCCGTAACATCACCAACAGGTCTGACTGTGTGGCTGCCAACTACAAGTGGGTACACCACAAGTACAACTTTGACAACCTAGGACAGGTATGTGCAGGACCCTCCACGCCCTGTCCTCTCAGGTGACCCTGGGCTGTGCTTTACTTCCCGCCAAGGCCTCACCCACTCACTGTTAGGGGAAGGGTGGGGTGTTCCAGAACATGCTCTGGGCTGGATGCAGCCGTGGTGTGAACGGGTTGGAAGCTGGTTAAAAATGGGTGTCCAGGTTAAAGCAGGGTAACATGTGTAAGGAGGCAGCTTCCACGCTAAGGGGGCAGAAAAGGGGATGTAACAGGTCAAGCAGCTCACATGAGTGTAAGCTAAAGCTAGGAGTGATGGGGAAGGGAGCTGCTTTTCCATACACCCTCTTAGTAATGTCTCTTCTTGCTAGCCTCTGACCTCCCTCCACATATAACACCCAGTTCCTGACCCATGCTTAGGGGTGAATTCTGACTTCACTTGCACAGGAGCCCCAGCCATTGGCTTCACTGTGAGTGGCACCCATGGAAATGATTGCTGAGTTGAACCTCGAGGGCCCGGTTCTCTGAGCAGGGTGTGAATCAAGGGTAACTCCACTGACATCCATGCCGTTGAAAACCAGTGAAAGGAGAATCAGGCCCTTCATATGCAACGTGTTTCCATCACTGGGGCATTTGGCCAAAGACATCTGTGCAGTTGGCGTGTCTGCAGTCCCTGGAGGCCCCACCAATGAAACATCCACAGGATGGACAAAATCCTCCCTTCCTCTCTGCAGCTTCTCTACCAGTGCTGTCAGGGGAGTGCTGCCTTCTAAGGCCATGGGCCAGGCTACGCTCTCTGGTATCTGAGCAGGCCAGCGTGTGCAAGTGGGAAGGCTTCCTCAAAGGCAGGGCTGGCTGGCATGTGTTTTCTGACTGGGCTGGCCAGATCGGCCATGGCTCCTGTAGATTTTGTCATTGCTCTGGCATTTATCTGTTTTCACAAACAAGCGACAGGCACGTCATGCTGGGGTTTTCCGTGTTTTAATTCATCAACTTGATGCAATTGTGGCCAAATTCACTCCCCTCTCGGGAGGGGAAACCTATTACTCTACTGCTTCAACAGGGCAGCCTTGCGTTATGGTCCCTCTCTGCTGACAGGCCAGTCTTCACATGGCCTAGCTCCCCTCTGCCTCTTCTCTCTTTGTAGTTATGCAGATGACAGTGCTGGGAGGACGCCACCTTGAGTTTTAATTCTGTTTTGTGCATAAGAACTCAAAACCTGGACCTTCCCCACCCCACCCCACCCAACTGCTCTGTGTCTGACGTGTTTCTGTTGTGTTCCAGGCCCTGATGTCCCTCTTCGTTCTGGCTTCCAAAGATGGTTGGGTCAATATTATGTATAATGGATTAGATGCTGTGGCTGTTGACCAGCAGGTATAGACACTTCCTTCCAAACTGATCATGCCATCTAGACCTCCTTCAGGCAGGAAGGTGGAAATACGCTGTATCAGCTAGCTTTTGGAACTTCCCTTCCACCCAGCAGCATTGCTCTGACCCCTCCCATCTGCTAGCCCCTTCTCTTCACTTTCATTATCACTGGTAGGTGGGGGCCGTGGATCTGCGTACATAGGGAAGCTCGGTTTGGAAGAGATTAGCACGGTGGGTATTCATGTTAGCCATTGTCCTTTATTCCACTGGGAAGTTGTGCAGCTAGGTCCTTATTTATCCTGTACTGTCTTTCTATCAGCAGCCCATGTCTTTTCTGACATAGTGCCACCCACCGGATTTACAGCGGGTTACTGTAATTGCCTGTAAGCAGGGATTCTCTGTCCCTCAACTAAGTCCCAATGCTGTCCCCGTTGAAGTCAGTGCCAAAACTCACACTGACTTGAGCAATGCAGGGTCAGGCTCCTAGCAAGGCTACAGCAGCAGAGGACTGAATGGCCATGAAGATATTACTCTGACCCTCTGTTCTCAGCGCTAGAAGTGCTGCTGGTCTTTTAAAATCCTCTGTTGGCTGCTTGGTCTTTTTGTCCCTCAGGAACATTGTGCTCTCAGCAGCCTCTGCTGGAGGAGCTAAAATTTTGGTGAGAGACTTAGTTTAACTCAAGCCTTCCTTTCTCCTTCAGCCTGACTGACACCTGCTTTCAGGCACCCCTTACCTTTAGGGATTCCCCATTACACCTTAGATATGGAATTTATCCCGTCCTCTCCCCCCCAGCCCAACACGCCCTTTCTCCAGGTACTTTTAATGTCTGATATTTTAATTGTCCATTTAATCTGTGGTTGTGATTGTATTTGAATTGTAAGTGCAGTGTCCTGAATGCTTCATTATTTTTATTCTTATAATCTTGTCCTTGACTTCCAGACATTCAATATATTTGTTGCTCCTCTTCTCATTTTCATAATCCTTTCCCAACCAGCCAGTCATATTCTGTTTATCTCCCTCATTTTCACAATCCTGCCACTTACGCACAACCAATCGCAACCAACTGCTCTCTTTCCTTTTTACAATCCCACCCTTGACTCCCAAGTGGCCAATCACACCCTGTTACTCGTCTCCTTCATTTTCATAATCCCACCTCCGACTCCCAGCCAGCCAATCACAGTCTTTCTTTTCTTTTCTTTTCTTTTCTTTTCTTTTCTTTTCTTTTCTTTTCTCCAGCCAGTGACCAACAACAACCCCTGGATGCTCCTTTACTTCATCTCGTTCCTCCTCATCGTCAGCTTCTTCGTACTCAACATGTTTGTGGGGGTGGTAGTGGAGAACTTCCACAAGTGCCGGCAGCATCAGGAGGCAGAGGAGGCACGCCGACGGGAGGAGAAGCGCCTCAGGCGCCTGGAGAAGAAGCGCAGGAGTAAGGCACAGCCTAAGTGTTTGGTTGGTTCGTAGGCCAAGGTTTTCTGAGAAAAACCTCCTCCTCTTCTTTTTTTTATTTTTTGACAGATCAGTTTCTCTAAAACAATGTATATGTCAAAGCTCTCGGCACTGCTCTTCTCTTGGTGCTGCTGTGTTCCCGTAGGCTCACCGAGCCTGACACCCCCAACCAGCTATCCTCGAGTTGGACTGCAGGCAACAGAGGGAAGAGATGACAAGGTGCCTGATGGCAACCTGCCAGTGTTGAGAAAGGCGCCTGTTTTCTTAACACCTTGGCCCTAGGAAATAACACACTCACAGAAGTGTGTGTGTGTGTGTATATTCTCAGCAACAAGGAATCTCCTCCTGAACACACACACGTCCAGCCCTCAGGGATTTAGACACCCCTTTGGAGAGCCCTGGGGCACCAGCCAGTGCTGTTGGGTGGACACTTACATTAGTCCCTTCCTGTTTAATGCAAAAGGAGGCAGGGGAGAAGAGGAAGAAATCTGCGCTGTGTTCCTGGGCCTCTTTATTCCTGTGGCAGTTTCACTCTGGGGTTCCCAGGCTTCCTTGGAACCAAGAGAGTCTCCCTCCCCCTTCCCAATGTGGTCCCCAAGTGTCTGTTCCCTGTGATCCAATGAGGGACACATCACAAATGCATTCTTGACCCTGGCAATCACCCCTGCTCCTTCCTACCCTTACCCTGGAGATCCTGTCTGATTACTCTCCTCCTTTCCAAGCCCATGGGCATCCATTTTCCTTCCTCTTCTTCAGATTTTCCTCTCCCTTGTGCCACCTCTGGGTGTCTCCTGGAGCCATTTGCTCCCTTTTATCATTTGTGATCTTAATTTGCTGAGGCATAAAATGCAGATTTAGTGCCATTCCCACAGACATAGGACTAACAGATTCTTTCTATCACTCCCACTTGCCCTCTCTTTGTCTCTCCCTGCCTCCTCCTTTCTTTTACACTTGCTCTTTCTTCACCATTTCTCTTTTCTTTCTCTGCATTCTTTATTTTATTTTTCTCCTCTCTGTCTGTTTCTCTGCTTCTTCCTTCTCCATTCCTATTTCTGTCTCTCCCTTTTTGTTGTTTCTATTCTTTTCCCCACTTTCCTTCCTCATTCCCTTTGTTTCTCTTCCCTTTCTCTTTCTTCTCCTCTTTCTTTCTCTCTCTCTCTTTTCCCCCTCCCATTGAAGAGGCGCAGCGCTTGCCGTACTATGCCACCTACTGCTCTGTCCGCCTCCTCATCCATTCGGTCTGCACCAGCCACTACTTGGACATCTTCATCACCTTCATCATCTGCCTCAACGTCGTCACCATGTCCCTGGAGCACTACAACCAGCCAGTGGTGAGTGAGTTCAAGGGACCAAACCCTGCCTCTACCTCCCTCTCTTTCTTTTTCCCCATCTCATTTTCCATAACAAGAGGGACTTGACACTTTCCCTTCCAAGCAGTCAATCACATAAGGGGGTCACTTGTTTATAAGTAAAATTTAGCAGCCTTTAACAATTGACTTGGAAGAGCAGCATCTCCCAGCATGCTTTGCAGAGGGGGCCAAATTGCAACTCAAAGGAAACTTCTGTTCTCTCTATCCTTTTCTAACCTCTGTCTTCATTAAACCTGTCCTTTCTGCAATGCCTCCTCCCCATTCCTTATCCTGGCAACCACACCTGCTCAAAACACTAGCCAGTGACTGATCGTGCACTTTCACTACAGCTGCCGGTGTCATGATCTGCCATGATAGATGGTAGAGGCAGGTCCCTGGGAAAACTGTTGTGCAAAGTTCTGTGAGAGTTAACTCAGTTGTCAGGGTGATGGAGGGAATTAGTTCTTTCCACTAATGGATGACCCAAGTTTAGCCTCATAGTCTCCCTCTCCTTGTAGTTTCTCTTGGGGTCCCAGCAGGGGGTGGCATACTTCTGCTGGGAACTAGTGCTTTGAACTGCTAAGTGGATCAGATTTCAGTTTTCAGTAGCAACTTCTGCATCTCAGTGGAGTGAGCTGGGAGTGCTACAAGGTCTGGCACACCCAGTCCTTGGATAGGTGAAGAGAGCACCTCATCCAGTCTCCTCTCCTTCCAGAAAAGAAGCAGCATGGACAGACTCTGAAGAGAATCCTGACTATTTTCCCTGAGTGGAAGGAGGGTGATTACAACAGAAGGCCTTGAGAATTATGAAAGATCAATATTTGGGGTGGGGGAGATTGGGAAATCCTCAACATTTTTTGCAGGCTTACGGACACATTGGGGGAAGAAATGTGCGCTGCAGATATAGAGAAGAGGCTTTTTCCCTCTATCCCATGCTCACGGCTATGTCTGTCCAGAAATATGCAGTTCCAGGGAACCTCTTTCCATCTCCAGGAGGTCCTTGGTAGACTCCTCAAGGGATTGAGGTGACAACTCTGATTTCATAGCAGGAACTGGTTGTATTAGAAGTCACCGGGGCTGTGACTTGTCTATTGTTGCTTAGATTCACTGCCAAGTTTTCTCTCTAGGTCCAGCTTATCTTTCTGTTGGCTTTTTAATTTTGTTACTGTGTATCTCTGTGTTCCTGAACTGCCCCTCCCATTCCCCCCAGATTCCTCACAGTGTTCCCTATATATCCTATTTTAGTCTACAGAAATTAGCATCCTTTATCCCTTCTCACCCACACATCACACCCTTGATCTTGGGCCAGTCACTTATCTTCTCTGTGCCTCAGTTTCCTCTTCGGTGCAATAGGGATAAACATACCCATTTCCTTGCAGGCGTATGGTGAGGCTTCACTAATCAATTCTTGCAAAGTGTTTTTAGGTTTTCAGATGACAGGTGCTGTAGAAATGCTACAGACAATTAATAGAAGCCCTTTGCTGGCAGAGGCACCAATTTAGATATTTCTTGTGGAGAGGGCTAATTCCAATCTCCATCCCCGTCCCTTCCAGCAGGGGCTCCCCCAGCCGGGGAGTCTCCCTTCTCTGTACACAGGGGCATCCAGGTCAAATTTCAGTGGCATTGCGACCATGCAACTGGTGTGACACTCTGGACCATTCCAGCAGTCCCCGTACGGATTGAGTATGGAACCACTGCTTTAAAAGTGGTCGGGCCATGGCCTATGGAACAGTGAGCAAGTCTATAAACCTTGAGGGGGTGATACTCACACCCACAGCCCTCCCTAGTTGGTGCCACTGTTTGGTGGAGAACAGGGACCTCACATGAGAGAAGTAGGGCTGCGGAGTGGAGGGCAGAAGCTTACTAAACCCCACCCCAGTCCCCGACCAGAGACACGGGGTTTCCTGTTACTGAAGATGGCGAGCATCCAGCAATAGGTTATTTGCTCTGAAGCACCCTCCCTGCCTCACACATTTCCTATAGATTTATCAAACCCATTTATAGGGTGACGTCCCGTGAACATGATGCTGCTGATAACTCAGAGATGTTTTTTAAACCCTTTGCACACCAGTGCTCTTCCCGGGGTCTGCCCATTCTGCTGAGCAGTGCCTAGGCAGAGCAGCAGGTACCCGAGAGCCGCTTGGAATGGGAGTGCAGTGTGATGGCTGCCCCTGGTAAGTCCGGCCCAGCATTCACAGAGTTGCGATCCAGGATTTGGCAGCCCCCTCCTGCCCCTACCTTTTGTGAATTCCCGACCAGGCAAGCAGGCTGGAACTCAGTGACTTCACAAGCAGGTCTGTCGTTAATGCCTCTCATGCTCCACCTCTCTTAGCCTCTCTTTCCATCCACAGTCTCTTGAGACTGCGCTGAAGTACTGCAACTACATGTTCACCACAGTCTTTGTGCTGGAGGCAGTTCTGAAGCTGGTGGCATTTGGACTTCGGCGATTCTTCAAAGACAGGTGAGCAATAGGCCATGCCGGTCATCCTGTGAGGCAGTGAAGTTTGGGGAGGGATCTGTGAAATCCTACAGCATGGGGTGCCTGAACTTCTTACTTTTTCTGGGTAGCAAGGATCTTACCATCTTCACTTTAAATACATTGGAGTGATAACCAGTAAGTAAGAGTTATCCAACACTGCCTCTTGTTGGCGTGTGCTGGTTGGTCCAGGAAGACAAGTAGGCTGGATTAGAATAAATGGCATCCAGTCGTATTAAGCTCTAGCTATCACAATGGGGCCTCTAATTCACTGATTTGGGGGGGTTATTTTACTTTATATTTTAAAGGTAACAAATTCACGTTCCCCTGTTAGTCAAATAGAACAGCTCTATTCTTCCTTATTCTTTTTTTTAAGGTGGAACCAGCTGGATTTGGCCATTGTGCTGCTGTCTGTCATGGGCATCACACTGGAGGAGATTGAAATCAATGCTGCTCTCCCCATCAACCCCACTATTATCCGCATCATGAGGGTGCTGCGCATTGCCCGGGGTGAGAGAGACACTGGAGGGAGTCTTGGGGCACAGATATCCATGGGTGGGACAGAATGCATCTGGAACTGCCTGTGATGCCCTTCTCATGTGTGTAATCTTGGATGGCCATGGAACTCAGGTCTTGTCTACATGAGAAATTATTCTGGAATAGCTGTTTCTGATTAACTCCAGGGGTGGATGCTCTTATTCCAGAGTAAGAATGCCTTATTCTGAATTATCTTAATCCATTTTGGATTCAGATAATTCAGAACAAAGCAGTCTTCTTCCAGAATAAAGCTTTCACACATGGACTTTATTCAAGAATAGTTAATCCACCACTTCATTCTGGATTAATTTTCATGTGTAGACAACCCCCTAGGCAGTCTCCTGGTTGCCCTCAACTTGACATTTAGATGCATGCATCTTTGTCCAGGAAAGCAGTGGTGGTCTTCACTTTGTGAGAGGGACCAAAGTGACTGGCAGATTTTGTGAGAAACAATTTTTTTCTTCTTTTGTAGTGCAAATGTTGCTGTAATTTTTACAGAAAAGGCCAAGGGCCTACATGCTTTGCACTAGGGAGGGTGGATTTACAGTGATGACAGCGAATACTCACCAGCTCCATTTGGAAAAAGAAGCAGGAGAAGGAAATGAAGGGTGTGAAGGAGGGTACGGAATTGGTGTAGGAGAGATTAATGATGTGTGCTGTTGGGAGAGGGAGGGCCAGTGTGCAGGACATAGAAGGGTAGGATGCAAGAGACTAGTGTGGGCATGGAATGAGAGAGAAGAGGCAGTTAGTATGCAGAGGGAGGGTTGTAATGGAAGAGATCATGTGTGGAGAAGTGACTGTGGGGGATGGAAGGAAAATGGCCAGTTGGAGAAGGACTGAGAGGTTGGTGGGTCAGCTTTACTATGGAGGCGAGTGGCAAAACATCCACATGGTGTGCTCCTCTCAGTTTCCCTGGCATATTGGAAGCAGGTTTCTCTCCCTGCTGTCCCAACATCGAGTGACACTTTTGTTTTGATTGTGGTGCCAGTGCTGAAGCTGCTGAAGATGGCTACAGGGATGAGGGCATTACTGGACACCGTTGTGCAAGCTCTGCCACAGGTAAATGAAGCCAGCTTCTCCAAAGGATGTTCCTTTTGTGCACCAGTCTTTCCATTTGTTCATTTCCTTGGGCACACCTAGAATCAGAGAGACAGTATCTGCCGAGTCTTTGAGTTAGTGGCAAGGTGTGCCAGAGGTTTGTGCTCACATTGACACGTCAACCACATGGATATATTCATTTCTTTCTGGGCTTGTCTCCCCATGACTTTATCCCTCCATGATGTTACTGAATAAAGCAATGCTCAATTCCTGGGGGAGAGCTGCTTCCTTGCCTTATTTCTGGCTGCCACCTCCCCCTTGCTGCTGTCCACCTGTCACTTTCCTCTTCACACTCATTTGTCATGAGGAGAGAGAGCGAATGGCGGCCATTTTAGGGAGAAAGCAGACGTTCAAGTATCAGTTCTTTGTCCCTCTCAGTCTTTTCCTTTCCACTCTTCTCTTTCACGCTGTGCTTGTCTCACTTTTGTCACCGCTTGCTTACTTGCTTTCCATTTGCCTTCTTTTCCTCCTTGGTCCATGAGTGATTTTAAGCCTCTCATCCCATGAGAAGCAGTGACACTGCCTATTGTGGCCTGTAGAGCAGGCAGCTAAACGCCTCCTGAAAGGCAGCTAGATGGAAGGATTTCACAAGCTGTGAGAGGCAGCTGTTTTCTAAGGAATTATTGATGCGCTGCCTCACACCTGCCAAGGGAATCCCCCGTGATGGAGAGCAGCCAGAGAGAGTTCTTTTCTCTTTTGGATCCTTGAAAGGGGAGTGTTAAGGAAGGAATAATGGCACCAAGTAGCTCTCTTAATCATAGATCAGATCATTCCTCTGGGGGCCCAGAGCAGACAGTTACTTGATATGATATCGAAATGCACAGGCATTTGTCAGCTGACTTATCAGGTAATATGCCCATGTCTGTGAATGTGGCAGGTCTGAAAATCAATCTGGGGACAGCACGAGCAGTTACACGAGAAATTTATTTCTGATATTTGTGTCACTAAAGTGTGTCCATCTGAATTAAAGGGAATCACCTGGCACAAGATCAAGATGGAAACACAGGCTTCATCTGATCTCCATTTATTTACTATGGTTCTTGATTAATCACTGTAGCAGTGAGGGCCCCAGCTGAGACAGGGCCTTATTTTGCTAGATGCTATACTAAAATCATAGAGATGTAGGGCTAGAAGGGACCTCGAGAGGTCCATTCTGCCCCCCTGCACTGAGGCAGGATC
Source organism: Mesoclemmys tuberculata (assembly GCA_007922155.1). Lineage (NCBI taxonomy): Eukaryota > Metazoa > Chordata > Testudines > Chelidae > Mesoclemmys > Mesoclemmys tuberculata. Next base: position 82,507,536 of record ML675616.1, on the reverse strand, counting down.
AAGTAAATCCATCCTAGACCATCCCTGATAGGGGTTTGTCCAGCCTGCTCTTAAAACCTTCCAGTGATGGGGATTCCACAACCTCCATTGGAAACCTGTTCCAAAACTTAATTACCCTTATAGTTAAAAAGCTTTTCCTAATATTTAGTCTAAATCTCCCTGCTGCGGATGAAGATGATTACTAGTCCTACCTTCAGAGGACATGGAGAACAACTGGTCACCATCTTTGGAACTGCCCTTAACATATTGAAAGACTGTTATCAGACCCCCCCCTCAGCCTTCTTTTCTGAAGGCTAAGCGTGCCGGGTTTTTTTTTAACCTTTCCTCACAGGTCAGGTTTTCTAACCCTTTTATCGTTTTTGTATAATACTCAGCATAAGAGCGAGCCCCTGCCTGAAAGAGTTTACAACCTAAATAGACAAAGTCAGTACTATTTTTCCCATTGTACAGATGGGGAACCGAGGCACAGAGATGGAGTTAGTTGCTTAGGGTCACCTATAGAGTCTGGGGCAGAGCTAAGCATTGAACCCAGATCTTCTGAATCCCAATGCAGTGCCTTGGTCACGAGGTCCGTGTTCTTCCCTGCTTGATAAATCCTGGGTTTCTCACATTATTTCACCAAAGAACCTCAAAGCTAAGCAAGAAGGCCCCCTTCTCTGGTGGGTCTTGATATCTGCCCCTGCACACACACGCAAACAACTATTAAAAGACATAAAGGGTACTGGGTCAAGGAATTTCTGGTAGGTTATCATTAATTCCTCCAACACTGAAGGGGTCTATAGATAGGGCCTTCTTGTCTGATGGTCCTTGATTCTGTAATAGGGAAAGGTTGATTATTTAATAAAGTTACATTACAGAGACATCAGAAATGACTCCACAGTCAAAATTGTGTTAAAATATGCTCTTAAGGCAATACTAAAACCCCTATCTTTCACATTTAAATGATTGAATTTCGTCTCCATATTTTAACTCTTCAGGGGACAATTGAATTACCCATAATACTCTTTTTCTCCAAGATGTATTAACATTGGCAGAAGAAGTGTTTTTAAACCGTATCTCCTTTCCCTTGCGCTATCTTCTCCTCTAGACCTTTCTCTTTATATTGCTAGAGCAAAGAGACATCAATGATTTTGACTTGCTAATGGCATGGAAGGCTCCTCTGCTTGTCCTGTTTGAATCCCTTGCCTGTCGTTGTTACTCTGCAACAATTCTTCAAAGTGAATAAAGATGTAATTTAAAAAAAAAAATCCCTTTTTGAAATGTCTCCCTGAGAGTCTTAGCTCTTCTCAGCTCCCTGTAACTAGGGACCTCCGCCCAATGCATATGCACACGCAAGCGCACATGTCCGTGCACACACGTGCACATGCTGACATCAGCTCACAAAAAGGCTGCTTTTAAAATTTTAAAATGCAACTAAATCCAAATTATTCCCCTGTTTCATCAACACCTCGCCTAGCTCTCACGCCGTTGCCAACAGAGCTACCAGCTGGCATCAGCTACGTCCCTTTTCTGTTACTGCCCAGCCAACCTTCTGAATGCATTGTCCTGTTCCTCACCCCCACCCGCTGCCCTGATGATGGGGAGCCAGGGAGGCGGACAGGAGAGCAAGGATAAGACTTAGTCAGGGAGGTCACGGATTCCAGAGAAGTCCGTGATTTCCAGAGACCTCCATGAAATTATTCTTTTCAGGGCTGTGGTGCTCTCAGGCAGTCCCAGAGCTCTCATGGGGCGGGGGAGGGTGGTAGCTTTTAGCATCTGCAGGGACCACAGCTCCAAGCTGGCACTGGGGGCCCATTGCTGTCAGCCTGTGCAGATGGCAGCGACCCCATGGTAGCACCAGTGGTAGCCATCGGTGGTAGCCGTGACCCAGCGGCTCCAACCTTCCGACCACGCTGTTGTCAGTTGGTGCGGGTGGTGGGGGCCCCCACCTCTGAGCCTCTTGCTGGTGGCAGGGTCTCTGTGGCTCGAAGCTGTGGGTGGGCCTGTTGCTTTGAGCTGGGGCAGGCAGCAGGGGCCCCGTGGCTCAGAGCTGCTGTGGGGAGAGCCTGGTGCTCCAAGCTGGCACCCCGCAGCTCCCAGCAACAACAGGCAGCAGGGGGACTCCGGGGCTCCAAGCCCCTGCGGGTGGCTGTGGGAAGATCCTGGGGCTCCAAGATGCTCAGCTCCCTGCCGCCATTGTTGACGGAGGGAGCCCAGAGCTCAGCCAGTCCCCGCAGATCCCAAGAGGGAGGCCCCCGCAGCTCTGAGCTGCCTTGGGGAGCAAGGGACCCCCGCAGTGGAGCTCTGAGCCTCCAGGGAAGGGATGTGGGCCCCAACCCCTCTATTCCTGTCATGCAGGAGGGCTTGGGCTTTCATCCCCATCAGCCCTTTCTGGTCATGGTTATTCTTTGTAAAAGTCTGGGACGGGCTGTGGGTCCATG